>OZ037994.1:38502437-38609937 GCA_964035705.1 Porites rus
CCGCGTAAGTGCAAATACCTGTACGCAACGCAGTCATTTATAGCATTTAACATTTTGAATTTCCAGTTTAACTTAATTAACACAAGTAACGTTAGGTAACCGCAATTTAAGCGCAATACAAAACCCTCTGATCCCTTAGCCATGGTATGGTTGTCATTTTTGGTCTGTGTTTGACTGTGCTTTTCAACTTACGGTTAGAAATAAGCGCGGTCATTTGCACAAGAACCATGTGAACGCAAAGAACTGTATCATCCACACTTCTTCCAAGGCTTTTGGCGAGAAGCTGTAGGTCCATGTGGAGGTGATCCCATAAAAACTGCGCCAATGCCGCGGGGGGAACTGTGGGTTGGATGAGGGCACCCAAATTCTAAACAGGGACACAAAACAGGGATAATGAGAAACAAGTTATCCATTCATATTATCATAAATATAATTACAGCAGTCAATGTTTTACTGCCTTCTAGATGACTGGCATTCACATTTGATTTCATTTGATTTTAATTTCGGTGGCAATACACAGTTTAAAGCCCCCTTGCTCAACTGGGTAATTCTAGTAATATTGTATAAACCAACAACGCTTCGAAAATATATTAATCCAGATTCTGAATAACGAAATGCGACAATTGCTTTATTTATTTGTCAGAAGTGACGAGCTAAACGGATTAGTCCAGTCTAGGAAAGGATTTCAAAGCAACTAAGGAAATAGTCTGCTTGGCCAGGGAATTCCATGAGATAGCTTCTAGCTGCTTCTCTAAAACAGAAGATTGACCTTTTTCAACACTGCCCTTACACTCAAGACATAAAAAGAGACTTTTAATCACCTGTGGTTGGCGGCAGGCTCCTTCAATCATAGCACAATGCATAAGACACCTTGTGACGCCCACAACTACGGACGAAAGGTTTCGTTCAGGAACCAAACCTTTGGCCCTTTTACTGGGATGACCAAGAACGTGGCCAGTCATTGTGCGGTCAGCCCTACAGAACAAGAATAATATACTTATAAAAAGACCTTTCACGATTAATGTGATGAGTCGATTTGGGTAAATTAATTTCCGATATGTCTGGTTAACCCACTATATGACAAGAATAATGAGCATCGTACTTTATCTCTGAACGTCAGGATTCTACCCTTAGCAGTAACACGGCAACCAGTTAGCTTGTTGCATTAGCGTACATCTACCCAGCGGAAGGCAGCGGGTTCAAACCCCGGCCAAACCAACAGACAGGGTCTTTAAATAACTGAGGAAAGAGTGCTGCCTTTGTCATGACATCTGCAAACGGTTGGACTTTCTAGTCGTCTCGGCTAAGAACGATAAATTATAGACCCCGTTTTTGTGGGACGTTAAAGAACCCACACACTGTTCATAAAGAGTAGGGGATGTGGTCCCTAGTGTGGTGGTCTATCTCAAAGTCACTTTTAAATCAGGGGACATTCATAAATCAACCTATGCCACTGATATTAATATTTAAAGGAAATAAAGGGAGATGTAAAGAATCAACCATAAGAGGACACAGAAAAAATCTGAGCCCCAGATGGGTAGATGATGCAGATGAGCATCCGATCTAGAACACGGAGGGTCGTGGGTTCGAATCCCATCTGGGGCTCAGATTTTTTCTGTGTCCTCTTATGGTTGATTCTTTACATCTCCCTTTATTTCATTCATAAATCATTGCTTAATTAATTATAAACTGCGCATTAAGCAGTCGGGAAAAATTCCCCTCCCAGTGTCGCTTATGCTTAAAATACTGGTAAGCTCCATGCAGCCGCGTTATCTGCAACCTTTTACCAAGGACCAGATTCGGGCCATTTCGGATTACCACGATTACAAAGAACCCAACACTTCGCTCAAGGATTTACGCACGTCGTTAGGCTCTTTTTAGTTCCTGTCATTTTCAGTTCATTTACACAAGGTCGACGTGGAAAGGATAACGATAACGATACATACCTCTGAGCTGTGGTATTTCCTTGAGAGAGATGGTATCCGGTACCACCGATATTCACTTTACACTCGGGACAAACCTTCACTTCCACAGGGCGGCCACACTGCAAGGTAAGGAAACAAGATCACAATGAAAATAAAACAATAAACATGTCTAAGGAGCATGAGAAATACTCAGTTGCCTGGTATGGAATCCGGTCTCTACAAAGACCACCAGAACCAAGGGAACCTGGTAGAACATTGTTAGGAGGAAAAGAAATTGGAGATTTGATTTTAACACAGATTTATAGAGTTGGTGACTGCGGTACAAGTCTTGTTTTACACTTGTAACTGAATGACAGTAAAAAGCGTCACTTACGTCTCCAATGTAGTAGGGATGTCCTTTGGGACACTCTGCAACGAAATAAAACGGGAAACCAAGTTCATTTCACCAAACATTGCATTGTCTACAACTGCCGACGTATTTGTATTCAGAAGTCGAACATCCCTGACCTTTGTTCACGAGCATCTCCAGACTAAACCTCTTTACAAATCATTGACGAAAATACAAGAGACTGTGCTTTCCGTTCAATACACTTGCAGTTCGTATTGTATCATATCTAATACCAGTCGGCAACGCGTCGAATTTTTGAACTGATAGAACAACCCTACTTTTGCTTAACATACATTTAAAAGGAGCGACCTTTGGATACCAACAACACCAACATGTGCAATAATAGCTGACAATTCACCAAACCAGATGGCAACGTCACGTTTCAGTAGCGTTTGCGGTTTTGAACGCCAGGTAGAGAGAAAGGTTCCACGTAAGTAATTGAGTCGTATATTTCCATGTTAACACGTTTAAAACAAGTAAATGTTTTGGGGAGCAAGTCTTTCATGTTCATTAATGTCAAAGAGCAAATATTAACCTTATTGATGATGTTAAAACAGCACTGATGCTGTTCGATGCCGATGCTGACGCCCGTTCAGGTGGTATGTTGCTTTAGGTGGGTTTCTCTGCACGAGAAACAGCTTGTTGTCTTATTCATTGTGATCTTACTCATTTTTTGCTAGTCATGCTGTTCCGCTATTTTTTCTTAAAATGCCAGGTATCAACCTGCGGAATCACGTCAGCCGTGTAGTAAAGGCGACAAGCCTGGCACTATGCTAACTGCCTGCACGACTAAATTTACCACCGTGATACTTACGATACCAGGTTCCACTCTCTCGCATTCCCGCCATTGCTTCTTGCAGATTGTCATCAGGCATTGTGGGTAGGTATGCGTTCTAAGATACAAAATGATGGCGATGAAGATTGAGATAACGCGAGAGTGATGTTTTCGTCGCCTTCACCGTGCTCGGTTCTCCAGTGCCCTATTACCTCAATAGGTCAATTGCACGTGACGATGACGTCATTTTACTACAACTACAAGAATCCTTCAGTTTGTTGTTTTCTTGTGCAAATTAGGGCTATCATTTTTTAAACCTGTGCGGGATTTACATAAATTTAAGAAAGAAAAACCGAAATGTAGTCAAATGTCGTCATCGTGAAAATGGCCCATTGGACAAAGCAGTGCGTCTGATCATCGGTTTCGAACTCTAGCCAAGCCTGCATTTGTTACGCTTTTTATTTCAACTTCATCTTAAAACTGCGAGCACATCTTTTACATTCATTTTATTTGCGATTCATAATTTGCATTTTGACAATCGGTAGGAACCGTCCTTCAAGAACAAAAAAAAGGGAAGAAAAGTGAACACAGAACTGTACCATTAAGGCCGCAGGATTATCCATCAGCAATCGCAGTGGTTCGCAAATGGTCACGTGATTAATGGTCTGAAGCACAGTCGTAGTATGAATTACAAGCTCTGACAAATTCTGCTCTAAGGCTGAGCGACCAGGCCTGACTCGAACACTGGGAATGCCTTGAGCACCTTGTGTATTGTCGAGGAGTTGAGCGGCAAATGGTTGGATCTGTAGAAAGCAATACATCAGAAAGTGAGCATAAAGAAGCAAACAGCAACAACAAGACAAGTCTCACAGCCTAACCACAAAAGAAAGTTGGGAAGAAGGGTAAAAAAACTAGACCACAAAATTTCAGCTAATGGGATAGAAAAGTTTAAAGAAAGCCACTATATGTAGAAACAGATCTTGGGATATTATCCGGGTCTTTGAAGCGATTAAACAACTGAAGGAAGGGAGTCGTATTCATAAGCTCACCTAAGGTATCATTGAGACCGAAAGCCTCTTTCTGAGAAATAATATTTGGGCATAAATCTCATCTTAGAAGTTCAATTTCTCCGACTTTAGATTTTCGTTTAAGCTTACAGATCGCAAGCGCTCACTCCATGACTTACATTTCCAGACAAATATGTGCCCTCTTGTACGAATTCCTCAAGACACTGGTGGGCCTGTTTTAGCAAAAAAGGAACAAACTTTTACGAGGATACAAATACTCGTATTATTTAGTTTGACGAAAAAGACGTGTAAGAAACATGAAGTAAAATGCTTTATTTTCTTAAAGTTATTAGTTTGTACCCAAAAAAGCACCAGCAGTCATCCTTTAAACCTCGGGGCTATTTATAATAAGACTCAACCTTGTTCGAGCTAGAAAGCTGTTTCCTTCATTCTCACTGCAGCTGCTACCAGCACAGATCCAATTTGTACTGATTTTACAAAACTAAAGGTCAATCAGATGAGTGGGATAAAAACAGTTTTCGGGGCCAAAAAAATGTATCTGGGAGAAAAGAGAAACGTACATAACGTGAAATGATAATGCTATCGTATTTACCGATATTATGCCCCAGCCATATTTTAATAATTTAAATTTACACTAAATTTTGTGAATATGACTGAGGCATAACATCGAAAAATACGATATCATTATTGCGTTATATTTGTTTTCCTTTTCTGGAACACGTACCTTAGTGGAGAGACGACGTTCTTTGCCAGTAAAGCCATAGCATGTGGTAACTTCACGGAATAAAGACAGCAGCAGCATAACCTCTCTTACAACGTTTGGTATGGCAATGGACTGAAATTTTGCCACAAGAAACATGGTGTGAGTCTCGCAAAGTGTGAGACTGTTATTATTATTATTATTATTATTATTATTATTATTATTATTATTATTATTATTATTATTATTATTATTATTATTATTATTATTATTATTATTATTATTATTTTTCAGTCACAGACAAAAGAGCCACGCCACTCATAAACTACGTTGAGATCGGGAAAAAGCTCTCGGCGCAAAGATTTCAGGGACCGTTTTTGGGTGGACAAGCGTTAATTACGATCGATCCATAGCTATCCAAAGACGACCATTGACTAATAACTGCTTACGTTGGTTACGAACACGATCCTGAATTTGTTTGCCCTAAAGCTTGTGTGATGTCGTCACCTATTGCGATTAGAAAACTCAAATACTTTGGTTTTGGATTCAGAACTTCCAACTGAAGCACACTCATCAGCAAAATAAAAAGTACAAAAGATAAAATAGTTGATAATGTTAAACCAAAGTATTTCAGGCTTGTTTATACCTTCAGTGCGTCAGTCAGCTCTCTGTTTGTTCCACCAAGCACTGTCTTGGCCATGGCTTCTCTGATCTTCTTGTATTCTTCTCCATAAATCACGAACCTATCAGGAACATTGTCTTCGTCCTGGAAAACAATCAATCAAACCAGCAAACAAATAAACACCAACAGAAAAGATCTTTCAAAAGTAGGTTGAGTTTGATCGTCCGCGTGAACGTAGTCCTAAATAGGACTTTTGTTGTTGACAGTGACTGACGTTTCGACAATCTGTGCGGTAGTCATCTTCAGAGTCAAAGTGAGTTGTATCACGTAAGTTGATGGCATTATACTCTAGCTATTGATCTGATTGGTCAATTACGTCGCGATGTTATTGGTCGTCTGCCAGTTAAGCCGTGATGTTATTGGCTATGAAGACTCGTAATCAGTAATTGGTGCGTTTTGATCCGTCTATTGTCATAGTTAAACAGTCGTCTATTGTTAGTCAAATTTCGACAAATTGTCAGTTCCCCAGTCGTTCTCTCGTAGTTAGTTTTGCTTGATCTCGTCAATAAGTCGTTTGTACGGCGCTGGTAACTGTTGGCTACGATTCAGTGGCGTTTGTTCTAAGTTAGTAAACCAGCTTTCTAAAGTAAGACGTTGATAGTAGTCTGTAGAATACGTTATACATGTCGCAGAGTCCCAGAAAAGACACCACGTAATATATGTCGCAGAGTCCCAGAAAAGATCTTGTGAAGTAAACTCACGCGGACCCGTAAATTTCAACTTTTCCAGATAAGGGCCCAAAAACTTTACAAAGCTAATACGTGGAAATCGAAATCACAACATCTTGAAAAATAGGCATTACCGACAAAGAAATTAACAAACAAACAAACAACAATTTACTAAGTAATATTTAGCATCGTACTCAGGAGGACCTGGGCACGAACTGTAAAAAGCAAGTTATTCACCCCCGTCACGGCTTTTCGAGACATTCTCGCTACTCTTTCCGAGTAGTGCATGGGTTCTCTAAAGTCCCCATACAATTTTTATATGCCTGGGCAAGGCTATCCTTATCCGAGAAGCCACTTGCAGATGTCACAACAAAGACAGCACATTCGGATCCTGTCAGTCATATTAAGATCCTGAATGTTGGATCGGCGCTTACTAATTTGAGCTAATGGTGTGTTATGTAGATCACGTTTCAACAATTCTCATAATAAGCACATTTTGATACAATTGCATTTTCACGTGGTTGCAATATGGTAGATTTCCCACGTTTTTTAGTTCAGAAGCCTACTATTCAGATGTTTCAAATCACAAGTATGCAGAAACGTTCATAGGTTACAGACCAAGCTGTGTAATGGGCGAAAACTACCTCACCGATCCTAAATAGCGGAATTAAAGTCAAACAGAAATCAACACTTTCTACCTGCTTGTTTCTGCTCTCAGGTGGTACAATCCACTCAAGCTCCTTCCTACCACACAGCACATGAATTGTCTCCACACCAAACCTCCTTGCCAACTGTTTCAGGAGGAACAGTCGGGGAGCTGGGCTTAAACTCTTGTAACACAGTCTCCTTGCAGTTTCAAAGAGAGTCTCCAATTCCATCCTTATCAGGCGATCATTCCAAGGCTCTGTGTTTTCTACTGTGCTCTTGTACATAAATTCGGCAGTCAGTGCTAAGGTGTAACGCGCTTTTGCCACGCCTTCCAGCACATCAACATCAATTTCTCGAGTGGGACGGAGTGCGCTTGAAATCAACAACGGCGTACAGTCATCACAAAGTTGTTGGGCTAGTTTTATCATCACCAGCAGAATATCCGAGGTTTTAGAATACTGAGTGATCAGAGAATCCTAAAGGACATCGTAATGGAGATGTGAGATGCAAGGTATTGTCAAGCTATGTTCATACTTAAAAACTCGTTTGAGATTTGTGATATCCATAGAAAGGAAGAGAAGCAACCTAGAACAGAAAATCAACTTATCCTTTTATACTTGAAGAGATCTGTGGCCACACGAAAAAATAGGGAACGCTTTAACACCTAGTTAAATTAAAGACGGATGGCGCAGTGGTTAGACCACTCTCCTACCACCAATGTGTGCTATGCTCGATTTAGCCCGGTCTAGAATGAATTTCCGTTGGTTCTATTCCATGCCTTCATAAACGTAGGAAGAACACAAAGGTAAGCTTGCTTTTTTGCTTTTGCCAGGCTTCTTTCAATCCATGAAAGCGTTTCGCAGCACATGGCATAGTCTTCATACATTCACCTCGAGTTCTAGTTTCCTCAGTGCAATAACTGTTGGCAATTCTAAGCAAACTGTGAGTACTACTTTTTCAAAAACGTTTTAATTTAAAAACCTCTAAGGAAGAGACATATGTTATTCATGTACTTGTCCTGCCCCGCCACGTCTAACTTTCCAGCTATACGCGGGGCAAGCTATTCAACTACTTGTGCATGCAAACAATGCACTGTTGTCGTTGTCATGAATTCAAAGTTTACCTCCCGGCAGTGTACAAAAAGCTGACAGACTTGCAGCAGATGGCCAATCTCTGGTTTCAGTCCTCGAGCCTTCGTTAAATAGAGCGACAAATGCTCCTTGACTTCCTTGTCACTAAGCAAAAATCATGCAAACCGGTTATATGTAATATTAAAGAGTTTCCTGCTGAATATAAGCCGCTGCTATTTACGAAAACATACCAGCCAAAGTAGTTATTACTTTCAGGAACTGTTTACATTTTAAAAGAAGGAAGGGCTAAGGGTGGTGTTGATCCCGAGGGACAGATAGTAAAGCTACGCAGAAGTTGTCTAATTTCTGCAGTGAAATGCAAAGAACGAACAAGTCTATGATGTCAGTGGTAAGTATTTGTCATAGGATCATGGCTGAATAAAACACAGTCAAGTCCAACTTAAAAACAGAGTGTCCTCTCAAAGCGACTTGGCAAATAAAAAAATAAAAAAATAAATGCCGTAAACAGCCTCTTATTAGCCACCCCTTAGCTATAGGCCCGTCTACCTGAGAATTCGATTTATTACAACGTTTTGAAGCTTAATTAAAAAGCACTGCAAAGCGTATTTTGATCACCACTGCAAAAGCGTGTTTCGTTTTTCTCTTCCTGTTTCCTGTTATAAGCCCCTCCATTTATACGCCCTCCTATAAACCCCTAGCCTCCCACGCAGGCGTTTTTAGGGGAGCTCGTCTTTCATCCCTCCCCACAAACGCCTGCTCAACCGAAAACAACCTTCCTTTCCCAAGCTTAGCCAATCACATTGTACTTTCCAAATCCTGGAAAGTTGACATTGACCGCAGGGTAATCTGATAATTACTCGATCTACATGAAACACTGGGAAAGCTTTCTGACCTCTAATAAATGTTAGATTCAGAGTGGCAAAAGTACGATTTAGTCAAATTTTAGAATACTCCATACACTGCATAAACCTTAGCGAAGGAAAGAAAAGAAGGAAAACGGTAACTCTAGGGTCACGTTTTAGCCGTGTACATGTTGAGCCTGTCAACACTCTATTTCAAAACTGTTGATTGGTCACTTACCACGCAAATACAACAATGGGAAAGGAATGTTGTTTTCGGTTGAGCAGGCGTTTGTGGGGAGGGATGAAAAACGAACTCCCCTAAAAAACGCCTGCGTGGGAGGCTAATAAACCCCTTACGGACAAAAACAAGCCCAAAGCAAATATGTCAAAACAGTGTTTGCTCGAAAAAAAATCCTGCATTAGTGTTCACCAACTCATGAACCACTGGCCAATGGAATGTTTCCTATAAGTGAAACAACAGATTCTTTCATGACACACCTTGTCCTTAGTAGTTGCTGTAGAAGGAATGACCTCACCACAGGAGTTGCATCAATACCATGCTCAGGGAAAGGAGAGAAGTCTTTAGTTTTGGAACTAGCAGCTTCAGTCACGTAACTCATGAACATGTCGAACAACTCAGGGTCCATTACACCTTCACCATCTTCAGCACCAAAACAAAATAATGAAACAAGCTCCATGAAGAAAGAGTTACATCGGCGACGGAAGTCGTAGTGTTCTTTGACCGCTTTCCTGGAATTGATGTAAAACGAAGAATTTTCCAAAACGATCTTAATTCTTTTAAAGGAGTCTCTCTTCCGTAAATAATTTCAAGGGACAAACGTGTTCAAACTGAAATGGGTTGTAGCTGAACGACATCCTTAATTAAAAGCGAACAATTCGGCTCCTTAGGGCCTATTTACCTGGAGATGGGGGACCCCAGGTAGGTAATGTAACCCGCCGGTCCATATAATCTGTCATATGGTAACCCTATCTATCATGTAAAAGGGATCAAATTAAAATGAGAGATCATATGGACCGGCGGGTTACCCCAACTAAACGGGTTACGTCACCTACCTGGGGTCCCACACCTCCACGTAAACAGGCCCTAAATCAACTGAGACATAAGCAAATATTGAGTACTGAACACTGGCTATTGGACAGATTTGTCGATTTAGTGGTGATGTTATTGAAAAAGTGGCCGTCTCAGTCACCAAACTTAAGTGGCGCTATTCGATCCTTCCATTGTCACGATAATATCTGTCTTTCATTGCCAATCAAAGTTGTTGATCTTTTTAAAGTCAGTTTCATGTTAGTTAGTTTTGCAAGATCTGGTCAATATGCTGTTTATAAGGTCACCCAGAACCACGGGCTTCAAACCCGGGTGAATGATCTAAGCTATAAAATTAGTTTTTCAGCAATAAGGTAAGACAAGTTTGTTATTTCCTTTGTTGCAGGTTAGACGTCACACGCAGGTCACCAAGTTACTTTCTGTATTTCACTCTCCAATGAGGAACTAACCACTTAAGGTAAGAAAAGAAATCTAACCTTATGATTTTGGTGGATTGAATCCTAAAATCCTCAGGGATTTGCTGTTTACACATAGGACAACTTCGTTCCTGTGATGTCCATTCAGAAATGCAAGGCAGGCAGATGACGTGACTGCAAGGTATTTTGACCGGGTCTTTCCCGACTAAGCCTTCCAAGCACACGGGGCAGGTGTTGACACCATAACTGTGGAAAAGGAATTCATGATCTTGATTAAAATAATACCACCGGCATATTAGGAATCTACACTTGCTTGTTCCAAGCACAAGAATAGAGAATGCTTTTTATCTCCAATATCCGCATACAAATTCTCTAAAAAGATCTCTCCATACAGTTACTTGAAGAGTTGAGAGAATTTGTGTAAACATCAAATGCATTTTCCCTTGGTTGATCATTTATTCTCATAACCTCTCTTCAATAAGAATACTTTAATAGTAAAGTTACTTTTCTTTTCCGTCATTTTAGGTTTTAAAACCGTAAACTCTCATATCAAGAAAATCATGCTTCCCTTGCGCATCGCCAACAACCGACAGTCTTACACATACTCGTACCTGGTATAGCGTTTACTGACAGCCTCACTACAGTCAACAAGAAACTTCTCAATGACTCGCATGGTGTGCGGCTTTGCAAAGGCTGTATCCTCTCCCAAGGCCTGTAAGAAGAGTGTTTTTATTACACACTATAATTAACAATTATTCCTCGAGCCCGAATAGGCTGTGACTCAGAGGCCATGTGTTGAGGCCTCAAATGTAATAAATGACCCTAAATGTAATAAAGGTCCTAAGTGTAATAACTTTTGGCCCTAAATGTAATAAAGGTCTTATTAAATGTAATATCTTTTGGTCCTAAATGTAATAACGGGTCTAATTATATCTGTAATAGGTTTTAGCCCTAAATATAATGGAAGTCTTAGCAGATACATGTATGTAGTATAACAGCCCCAAACGTGATAAAGTCCCTGACTGAAACATGCGACGGTCTAATGCGATATAGCCAGCTGGCGATTCACTTTCTTCGCCCTATTGTAGTCTTCATGGATATTCATTAACTTAGAAAGCGGCTAGAGTGCTCAAGAAGTAGGAGATTTTTTATCATATTCCAAAAGAGTATGTCGGTCGGTCCGTACAGAATGCTGTGAACACCGTAAATTATATAGTGGTGGTTGTGATGATAACGGTGGTCCAACCAGTTAACTTCCAAATGAAGTACTCCACAAAATAATAGACTTCGTGTTACCTGGAACTGACATAAGTATTGTCACCTATAATTCCCTTTGCCAGCTTGATGAACCCTTTAAAGAACTCACAATCCGTTATATTTGTCGGCTACCACGAATAAGCTACAACCATCGCGACACTGCGCGAAATGGCTGTTTCAGCTTGCGCAAGTTAAGCAAAGAATTTGTTCCATACAGAGGATTTGTACTGGCTCTTAGAGAGATAATAGCCAGCCCCAGATGGATAAATGCGTGGGTTGAGCTGTTGTTTGCTGAGGTTGGAACTTGGTTTTATGTTACCAATGTATGGTGGAAAGAAGGACGAGGGAGCAATTAAAGTACACTTATTTGCACCTATTTGTTAACAGACAAAGTAAAAACAGTTTAGTTGATGTTGTGTTATTGACCCAGATTAGAAATCATGGTAGCAATACTGGTTGCAATTTTGACATATTTGGCCTTTGCCTATGAAACAGATTTTTTAGTTCAATCCAATGGATGAAGTTGCAGTTTCTGGAGAAAATTTGCTATAATAAACGACGCTCTTTTGTTTTGTTACATAAGTTTTGAGATACGTCAGTCCTTTTTGACATTAAAGAGTTCTTAAAAAATTTGCTTCATATCATGGACCTCTGTTTTCAAGTTGTCGTTAAAGAGGTATTATTGATAACAATGCTAACTGTTAAAACCTATTTACAATTAATCAGTATTCGGTCAAAGGACTATTTACAATTCACTTCGATTAAACTTTCTTTTCAGTTAATAATGACAATAAAAATAACAGGGATAATGATAGCAATAATAATAATAAGTTGTTAGTCAAATGGCTATATAGGGGTTCTGCCTGGGTTATTTAATGTTTGATATTCCCTAGACACATTCTGGTACTCAGTTAACCTGTAATAAGGCTAAAAGCAAACGCTGTGAAATCTTCTTATGACCCTAAGCATATAAAGAGCTGAAAAAATTACACTTAGGACCTTTATTACATTTAGGGTCAAAAGTTATTACATTTAGGACCTTTGTTACATTTAGGGCCAAAAGGTATTACACTTAGGACCTTTATTACATTTAGGGCCAAAAGTTATTACACTTAGGACCTTTGTTACATTTAGGGTCATTTATTACATTTGAGGCCTCAACACATGAGGGCGAGAGGAATAATTGTTTTAGTAAAATCCAACTAGTTGATCTAAAATATCGAAAATAAAAAAATTTTACCTAGTTAAAGCTAGACTTCAATCCTTTTTTGCCGCCAAAAGGCCCGCGCTTTTCGCTACTAGTGGGCTATGACAGGAGCAAGATGCTCTCTCGCACCAAAAATGTAAGCTGCTATGTGAAAACTGTGTCCGAGAAAACCAGTAATAGGGTAGTCCACTGACCTGAATCAGATCTAAACCCTCGGTGTTTACAACTTAATGGAACACTCCTGCTAGTTTCAAATTAAAGTGACTGGCTTATTTACATCTAGGAAAGACGAGAATGCAACGAGACCTTCTATTCTCACCCAACCTCGTCCCCAGGCTGTTTTCCTACTCGTCCCCGGGAGACGAGTAGGAGAGAATCCTGAGAACAAGGTTGATTCTCACCTTCCACAACTTAAATGCATTTCCGACATCTGCTGGATGACAGGCCGATGAACCTGGGCAGGTGTGTTCTATAAACAGTCTTACAGCGCTCACTCTTTGCCAAGTTGACCTGTTGTAAAGGCAAAGAAAGAAGACAATAGCTTGGAAAAATATATTCATCGTAATTTGTCTATGAAAGGGTTCGATCATCGTTTGTGTCAAGGTGGTCCTTTTGTTATTGAACGCCACGTTTCAACCGCGTAATGCTGGTCTTTGTTCGGTCTGTCAGTGTGGAAGACAAGCAGAAAGCGGTCGAAACGTGGTGATGGATACCAAAATGACAACCTTATTTTTATATTACTAGTAGGCTGTTAAAAGCTTGTGGGTGACAGACCTGCAATCATGAAGAATCCGAGTTGTTTTAGGTCCATACTGTGATTTGCTATAAAGCATGTTCTCAGCACTCGATCTGATGGCCAGGACTCTGTTGCACCACACTAAGCGGGTCTGAGGATCAGCAAACTCATCTGCTCTTGGTTCAAGCTGGGACAAGCACAACTGAAGGGCAACTGCATCAAGAACCTAACAAGTGGGTACAAAAAGTGGCTTTAAGAAAACAGTCATGGGTAGCCCTGAGGCACGCGCTGTAGCAGAGTCACACCAAGGATTTCTGAAAGTAAACGCTTTGTTCAAAGAGTAGGATTTCCCGCTTCGCAAAACATGAGGTTAGTAGCCAGAGGCTACTACACCCTTCCACAGCGTAGCACTGAAAATTCGTTAAATAGACAGTCAGGAGTGTCATTAGGTCATGCTCGAGTTGAAAGCTTTCTTCGTTACATTCAATGTTGCATAAACTTTGTGAAAACGTTGTGGAGTAGGGCGTAATCGGTAGCATGACCATGAAAGAAAGTGTTAGTGGAGTCGGCTTTTCAAACAACAACAAAAACACTACTTTATTTGTACCAAACAGTATTACCATACTGATTAAAGACGATATATTAACAAAAAGAAAGAGGAGTACAGGCGGTCCCAAATAACCATACAAGTCCATTCACTGCAAAAAGCAACCTTTTATTTTTTCCATTTATTCCATTTCGTTTCTGAGTACTGCAAATACGCGCATTATGTCACACAAACCATACGACAACCGCTGCCTTCTTCACAACAGAACGTATCACAGGCAGTGTAAGTTACTTAATATTTTTTCGGAGACATGTCCAGAAATGCAAGCGTTAGCAAAAATGGCGAAAATTCCGCCAAAGTTTGACGAATATTCATATGAGGTAGCAAAGGGCTCCCTCTGAGAGTGGCGATTTTGGCCAAATGGTATATTTGGCGAATATGGCGAACATTCACCAAAGTCTTAGCAAAATTTCAAATGAGATGGCAAAGGGGCAGTTTAAAAGTGGCGATTTTAACGAAAAACGCGAATTTGGCGAAAATGGCAAAAATGGCGCCTTCTCGCCAAAGTTTGGCGAATGTTCCTATGACGTGGCAAAGCCTCCCCTTTGAGAGTGGCGATTTTGGCGAAAATGGCAAATATTGCGAACGTCCGCCAGTTTTAGGAAAAATTCAAATGAGATGGCAAAGGGCCCTTTGAAAGTGAGGACTTTCACGAAAATGGCGAATATGGTGAGAATTCGTCAAAGCCTTAGCTACAAGTCGAATAAGATGGCAAAGGGGTCCCCTTTGAAAGTACCAAAGTCTAAGAAAAAATTGAAATGAGATGGCAAAGAAGCACTTTGAGAGTGGCGATCTTGACGAATATAGCGAACACTCGCGAAAATTCTGAGCAGAAATTCAAATACGATGGCAAAGGGATTCCCTTTGAAAGTGGCGATTTTGACAGAAATGGTGAATTTGGTGAAAATAGCGAATTTGGCGAACATTCGCCAAGATGTTAGCAAAAATTCAAATGAGATGACAAAGTGGCCCTTTGAGAGTGGCGATTTTGACGAAAACGGCGAGATCGAGGTAAATGACGAATATGGGCGACATTCGCTAAAGTCTTAGCTACAAGTCAAATGAGATGGCAAATGATTTACATAGGGTATAAAGAATGAATAAATTCTCCTCAAAATGGCTATTATAACCTGTGGAATACGAACGCTTGATACTGCCATAATCAGAGACGTTTTCAGAACGAAACATACATCCATTATATCTTTGACGACAGTTCGCCGTTTTCGTCAAAATCGCCACTTTCAAAGGGCCCCTTTGCCATCTTATTTGAATTTTTGCTAAGACGCTGGCAAATGTTTGCCATATTCGCCAAATATGCCATTTTCGCTAAAATCGCCACTCTCAAAGGGACCCTTTGCTATTGAAATTTTCACCAACCCGCTGGCGATTTCTTTTTTTGCCAGATCCGCCATTTTCGCCATTGCGTGCATTTCCGGACATTTTTTTCCTAGAACAGCATTACGCCGCAGGCCGCATCATGGCATTTCCTTAAAACATATGTGAGTGCATACCAAGCTCTTGCTGTACGATTGTAATTTTCAAGGAAATTTAAAAATTCGCAATAGTAAAAAAATAGCTTCCGGTACGTGCCAAAAAAGGACAACTGTCAAGTAGACTGCTTGCTTCTGTCCTATGCGCTCCTCCGAATGTACAGTCACGGGGTATATTCATTAACAGACTATCTAACATATACCAATTCTTACCATCTCCTCTTCGTTGGGCGGAATGACTTCTAGAAGGCAGCTTACAATGTCCCTCTGCGCATGAACCAGTTGGCTGAAATTTGCCAAGCGTTTCTCGACAGTGTCATACGCCACATGGATAAAAGGGATGTTGAGACTAAATTCCTCAGAAAAATTTGACTCTATATACAATTCACGTGCGGCTGTGACAATAGCCTGACAGAGAAGCTAAAACAAAAACAAAAGCAAAAAATGTTTGTGGTGAGTTCTTAGCAATATATTGTTGCAGTGTCTCCAAGAAAGACTAGCTTAAGTCATAGTATAATGCACTTCTTTATCATTGACTTTAGTCTGTAGAATACGTAATGCACGTCGCCGAGTCCCAGTCGATTTGATGGTTCGTCTACTACCAAGGAATAACTTACGAAAGCTGGTTTACTAACTTGAAACAAATGCCGCTGAATCGAAGTCAGCAGTTACCAACAACTAACAAAAGACTTATTGACGGACCCAAGCAACACTGACGACGGCAGTTTGACTTATAATAAACGACCGTTTCCACTGTGACAAAAACGTAATGAAACGCACCAGTAACATTTAGAGTCTTCATAGACACTAACATCACGGCTTAACTGACAGGCGACCAATAACAACCGCGACGTAATTCACTAATCATACCGATAACCAGAGTTTAATACCATCAACTGACAAGATACAACTCACTCTAACCCTGAAGATGACCACCGCACATATCGAAACGTCAGGACTATACTATGGACGATCATTTTTAATCTACCAATGGAATATCATGTAAATAAATCTTGCTAAGTCAACTTGTGAAAGCAGCTACATGTTAGGAAACTACCAGTAAAATTCTGCATCATATGTCTGATACCTTTTCCTCTTCAGGGACTAATGGCTTCAGCATAGTGTGAACAAAATCGTGAAGATAACGCTTCACTGCAGCTTCTTCGTAACCTTCTAACCAAGACTCGTTAAGAAAACGGCCCATTGAAGAGTTATTTACAAGGTCTTGTAAACACTGTTGGATTGGCGTGTTTGATCTCGCTAATGATAAAAAGACACGATAGTATCAAGATCAGATCGTAGACCTTTTTCGGAAACAACCTGAAAAAGGAAACAACTCTTTCCAAAAAAAAGTGCCTCACCTGCTATGCTTGAAGCCCCTCTCCACATGGCATCAATTCTTTCCTTAATTATCCAAGAGAAAGGAAACTGTAGTTCAAACGACTGCGTTTCACGACCCGAGGTGATCACCGGAACACGTTCCCGTATGATGCCACTTTCCAGTGACAAAAAGCCATCATAATCAAGTTTGACCATTTTGTCACATTGGAAAAAATCTAGCCACAGACTTGACAGCCAATTCCCTCCATCCACAACTAGCTCTAGGTTCGAGTCACGGTCGACAAAAGCGATTACTTCAGAAAGAATTGGAATAACTGATGAATAGACTCTTTGCCACAGGGCTTTTCTGAATGTTCCATTTTCTTGGATTCCAGTACCGCTTAAGGCCTCAGAGCGTAGCCAGTCATTTGCCTTATCTCCAGCCCGCTCATCCTTTTCTTGAAGAAGTTTGTGGATTCGTCGAGCCAAAATAGTAGCAAATGATAGATCTAGAAAGTAAGAATAAAAGAGTCTTGCCGATATCAAGGTGAAAGCTATGATTTTACCGTAAAATATCTCCGAAGTTGTCAAAACGCTTATCATCAGGCATCCGCAGTTGTCTAAAGCCACATTCACACCAAGCTTAAATATGTTTAAAACTGAAGCAGTTTAGTTCAACACAGTTTAAAATTGTCTCGTCCATAAAAGTGCTTACTGACATGAGTTGACTGCAAATTTAGTGTAAATTAGAAAACATGTTAAATTTCATTTGAATTAGTTAGTTTGAATTAATTAGTTGGCATTAATAACGCATAAGGAATCACAATGATGTTACCCTGTTTCATACTTTGCCAGAAGCTCACTGACTTTACATAATGTTCTGGGACTTGAGACAGTCACAATAAGGAAAGAATTAAAATCGATTGAGCGCCACTCTTACCAGTTCCATCCGATCTACAATCTGGAAGAAGACTCAGCATAAGCTCAATTCGCCGCGTTGATCGTGAGGGGCGCCATGATTCATCATCAATTCTTGCAACAGCTGCTTGAACACAGCTTCTCAAAAGGCTGACGATATCTACTCTATCCACGATAGCATCACCAGAAGCTAGATCTGAGGCTTCCATTTCAATGTCAATGTCTTCTCCACGCTGTTCGTCGACTTCCATGTCATCTCTCGGGGCCTCAACGTCCATTTTGTCCACCCGTGTATTGGTTGGTGCAACATCAAATAAATCACTCACCGATCGATCCACCATAAATTGAATGGCTGGAATGTGACCGGTTGGCGGTCGAAGTTCGTCAATGTGAACAGATAGCCACCTTCCTCCCTGAAAGCCAGCAAATGCTTCACAGCCTCCGACAAGACGAGGAAGTTGGATAATCATAACTACATGCACGAAAGATGAAGGATCATGTCCAACATTTTCTTTGAAATCTTCTTCGGCAGTTGTCCTTTGTTCAACCAGAAGGTGGCGAGCACAGGGTATCAAATTGCGATTTACATCTCCAGCATCGCATTGCACGATAAGCAGTCCTTCCCTTCCACCAAGTTTTGCAAAGAAATCCCTGGTAAATCACAATGTTATAACAGATAAAATGTAAGACTTCTCTGTGTTGAAAATTTCGGCTTTTATTGGACTATTGTCCGCAAGATTTCAGTTTCAAGCTAACTTCTCACATTTAAAGCAACCTATAAAACAAACCGAGTCAAGAAAACACAGGATGTGACATGAGTACAACTAAAATACCTCAAGAACACAAAGCTAACAAAATCTATAAAATAAAGTTACTTCCTTCCCCTCAAGGATCAGCAAACCTAACATTTAGAAATGCTATGGTTGTTGAGACTTGAAAGTAATTCCGTGTACCTCACAGATGAGCAAAACTGTTGTTCCGTGTGGAACTGCTGCAGACTCAGACATGTTACTTTTGGCAAGGGTAGAGATGTGGCACGTGCTATGTCTTGTAAATCATTTGACGAGAGTAATCTGGAATGAGTTGTAACCTGCAAGGAGAAATAAGTTATCTCAAGCACTACACAGTGGTTAAGTGGTTAAGACAATTGATAACCTAACTGAAACAAATTCATTCATTATTATTACGTTTTTAATCAATAACCGAAGCGAGAGATCAAATCAGAGCTCACCTGAACTAAGCTTCCTTTTTCTGAATTTCCTCCCTCTGTTGTTAGCACATTTCGTAGAAAAGCTGTAAGACTTGAATGTTTCTGTACTGTAAAGTAAGCTGTCCAGAGATCGTCTGCTTGCTGTTTAAGGTGTGTAGATGGCAGGCGTGCAACAGCGTCAGGGGTCGCACATTGTAACATCAATTCTTTCGATTCCTGGAAGACCTGAAACGCAAGCGAATGTTAATCGATCATGCGAATAAGGTGAGTGCATACTCACTTTCCTAGTTATGAAGGTGTACTTCTACCGCTCTCACGAAAAAGGTATGAGTTCATCAACAGTTTTATAACACTTGGCTAACAGACAGATGGCTATGCTGAACAACAGCAGTTTGGAAGGGAATTTTGCTTTAAAAAAATGTGCCAGAAACTAATGAGATCCTAACAAAGGTTAGATAGAGAGACTGAGCCCAACTGGCTCAAATTCATCCGAGTTACGCCTCACTATACCTTGTCTTGAAAATCTCTATTACTGAACTCGGTTTCTTCAGTGTTGCTTGTTACTTGCAGTACGACGGAAGCTGCTGTGTCAGCATGGTAACCGACAAATGCGTCACCAGGGGAGTATTTCCTGTCGAAAACAAAATGATATCACAAAAGTCGGACATGAATAAAATATTACAAAAGAGCTTCAATATTCTAATTCAAGACATAACTCAAGAAAGTGTACCCAAAGAGCATTTGTGAGCGGAAGAGTATTTCTTTCTGTGAAGTGAGGATTTTTTTTTTTTGCCATCTCCAAAGTTGTCCCTTACCACATGCACGTACATATACATCTTGCTTCCGTCAAGTAGTTTCTTCAAAGTAGCCTATTTAAAACCAATAGTTCAACCATTGCTTCTTCTCTTCTTCTTTCTTCCTCCCCCTTCTTTCTATCTACCCTTTTCTTTTCCTTCTAGTGTGACTTTGGGCTTATCGGACGCAAAAACCTGCCTTTTGGCCCTAACAAGTACTAGGAAATTCCTGACAGACTTTCTGTCTTTACCTTAATTGCTGGTGACGAGGGATGTTGACATCAGAAAATCTTGTTACCCATTCTTTCAACTTGTTCACTAGGCGTTTTTGTAGAGAACTGAGACTTGCTGAAGTCACGAGGTAATGTTTCTCCAAGCGATTAATGAGAGGAATCGGAAACTTACTGTACACAACATTTTTCTCAGCAATGACAATCAATCTGTTTGGACAGAAAATGAATTAGTAAGCGTTACTTACAGCACAATGACGAGACCTCATCGCATGAACCACACTATCCTCAACCACCTTTGTTAACAAGCACGGTAATTTAACGACCCGAATTCCTTCAGCGAAAACTTAAGAGCTGCATTTGCAGTGGTTGCATCGAATCTTTGACATCTTAACGCCATTAAGGCAATTCTATGTTCACTTGGCGTGGCAATGAAAAGGAATTATATCTAAGTATTAAAAGGGGAAATATACAGCCTGTAAGTACGGTCTAAAGACGTTTTACCTGAATTCATTGTGGACGCGACATTTGAAACGGTGACTTCCAAGGCCAAGATCCACAAATTTCTGCCCTCCAAGATACACATAGTACTGGAAAAATTCAGATAAAGAAATATATCGCAAACATGAAAGCCATTATAAAGGTGGTCGATAAAGCTTGATATACGTCTAAAAACGCTTGAATCTATTTCCGGATTAAATTATCGAGTGATTGACTTAAAGGATAGGTTATTTAAACGCAATCTAACTAACGGCGGGTTAAAAAATCTTTGAACCTCCACGTCTCTTCCTTAGTGGGTGATGTTAGGAAAACAAACGCTTTTCTTGTCTACTTTATATGCTTTAATGAAACTGTTCACGATAAATGATGTGGACATAAAAGCGTTTGCCAAACTGAAAATGGCTTCGCACGCGGTTTTGTTAAATCTTGGCTAAACTCCGTTTAAACACCTGGCCCAAAGAGTTTAAATGTTAATAACAAGATGGAATTATAATAATTAACTTGTAGTGATATAATGTTCCGAGCCACTTATACCTGGTTTAGTGCGTCATAAAGGCTTTCGTAGAGGCTCTCTAAGTTCAAGAGAATGACAGTTCTCCCTGTTTCCATGCACACTTTAATGCGATTTATGTCACGGCAGACCTGAAAAATATGAGACGATACCACAACTGAACATTCCAAAGATCGCTACAGTTGTTGATAAAAATAAAGCGATCACAGCGACATTTTAAACAGTTTAAGCTGAAAGAACTTATGACTTAAGAGTGGTGGTATGATGTTCTGAAAACGGCAGTAAGCTACCTTTAAAAACGTCTGTTGTTCAGAATATCCTCTAACGGCTCTATCTCTGCAACCACCACTTACCTCGGTCCCCAGGTGGCCGTTAAAGACTGTAGTTGGTTAAGGGAGATGGTCCTTGAGAGGTAACGGGTTGGTCAACGAAAAGAGTTTGTCTTTATGGGCTGTGCAGTAAGATCTTATTCTATGCCATCTATGCCTCATTGTGTCTTAGGGAGAGGGAACAAAGAAAGCGCGCGGGGACGACGTAAAGGGCTTACGGGCTTGTCGCGCGCTTACTATTAATAATTGCTATGTTTTAATGGATACCCACCAGAAGCCTGCGTGGTAAAGAGTGTTTGCTCTTAGCAATGAAACAGTGTAATTCACCGAACATCCATTTCATGAGAAACAACACTATTTTTTTTTAACAGCTGTTGGTACCTGAGTGTATTCTTGGTCCTTGGGGAAGCTGCTGCCGAAAATTACGACAGGTTCTTCGCCTTTTTTGTGTAGCTCCTGCTGAACAATAGGCAAGGCTGCATAGTTCTCTGTCAGCACCAACAGATATCGACTCTCTCTAATGAAATGAAACATGACAAATGTCAAGTGGGAATAAAATTGTTTATTTCGTGCATAAGCGCAGCAGTGTAATCTCTCCTATTAATTTTCATACCCTCCGGAGATTTTGCGTTCGAGGCTGGCTTTGATCAGGTTCACTGCAGAGAAAGCATCTTTATTTTGCTCCTTCTACAAAAAAAAGAATAACAATGCAAAGAATCACAAAAAACACTGAAGAAATCTCTGCATAGTTTCGGAAATGTACTGAGACGATAACGAGTATTACTATTATATCCTTTCAAGGAAAAATACATTTATACCCTGGTAACATTCTGTCCATTTTAAGAGTTCGACAAGTCCTCTTGAAAGATAACTTACATTAAAAGACATACTGTAAAACCCTGCATTCTATGAAATAAAAAGGAAGGTTGATTGCTAACTGACGTAACTGACAACTCTGCCTGACGGTTTGCGCAAAGAATGCCGGCCCAACTTAACCTTGAAGGACATGAGTGCACCAGCTACCTAGTCGTGAAATATGGTGGAAGCTTCGCAGGCAAATGTAAAACAACCAAATTTTTCAGCACTCCTACCTTATCGTTTCTACTAAAAGGAAAGAATTTCCTAAAGATTTTCACTGGGTCAATCTCATCCAGTCCCCCGAAATTCCTTCTGATCGCTTGTTCGATTTCTGGCCAACGCGGCTCTCGCCCATGTTCCTTAGCTATTTTGTACACCATCTTAACCAGGCTAAAATCAGACATGAAAAAAAAAAAAGATTCAATCGACCCTTGTTTTATCTGAACATTAACTTAAACGATGCACACATCAGCTCGTGTTTATCTGAACATTTCTAAACCACTTTAATTTCACTTCCCCTACGTTATCTACGTTATAACGATGATCCGGGATAAAAAGTCCAACAAGTTTGAAAATTGTCCGACTGAAATAAATTTAAATTCTAACACATAACCACTTCATGAATGAAATAGGCCATTTCCGACATTCTACTCTTCTCAAAAGAACCTTGAGCAGATTGTAAGAAGAGATTCAAATAAATGAGCTGAAACATTGTACTGCACTTTGTACATCCCTACCTGTAGAAATCACGAAGCCCAAAGAACTCCTCCTTTTTGGACTCTTGAAGAGCTTTCGACCGTCTCTGACTATCGTACAACTTACTGTAACCCTTCGCCAGTGGATTCATAAGTGGAGCAACAAAGTTCTGCACTCTTTTATCAGTTGCACAAATGCCCCTAAGCAACAGAACGAAGATGGATCATGCTAATTAAATTGGCCCATGATTATATCTACATGAAGTTTAGGTGTAAACACTTTCCTCCACCCATGCCTGACAAGCCATAAATTTGTTAATTGAACCTTAAAATTTATATTTCAACTACAAAAATGTCTTTCTCATTTAACGATGAACGTTTAAACAAACTAGTCTGCTTTCAACATTTTTATAAAGTGAGACATCTAGTATGACAAGAACAGTAACAAGGAAACGATCCTATAATGTCTATCTGGTAAAAAGTATTTACTCTGGTCTGCATCTCCCCTGTCTCTATCTTTATTGGTCCCTGTAACCTGCAGCTCCTATTTTTAGCAAGGTCAGGGGCATTGTCGGGGACGTTTTTTTCGTTAAACTAAAGCGAGCAGTTTAGTGCGCCTTCCTTTACTTACGAATACAACTCTTAAGTCTCAAACTAAAGGAGATCTTACATTGCACTTTCCACCAGCTCTAATGTGTCTGGAAGCCCACGAGAAAGCATGATACCGCGATTCATTTTTGCAGGATCAAGAGCCCAGTTGGATATTCCAACAAAGGCCACTCTTTCAGGAAACTGTTCTTCCATCTCTATGATGTCATCAGTGGAACTAACACCGTCCTCCAGAAGAGGATGAAGCGTTTTAAGAGGCATTAGAGGCGAGTCTTCAGCCAGGCCAACTTCATCTAAGACCACAACTGAGACGAACTTGTCTGGGTTTTTGTCTTTCTGCAGCTTGCTGCATTGACGGAAAGTCGCAACGATCCCTTCCGCAGTTGAGAGAGGGCTGCACTGATAAGACACCATATGAACCTTGTGGAACATGAATTTAGCATACATGAATAGCGAACCACAGAACGTGACGGACAATGTTGGACAATGTTGAGTCTTTAAAGATACAATACTAGGATTAACACAAACGACGAAGACATTAAGCTAAACAGTCCTGCGGTGATCTTTTCTCTCCTCATTTCTGTCGTTCTTGTAAGAGATACTTAGCGCTCTGTGAAATTCTAATTAGTCGACTATTAATATATACCAACAACAGCTCGTGATCATTTGTCCAAAACATTAGCGTCACCTGTTTAAAGGTCTTGAAGAGATCAGACTTTGAAGCATCTCCTTCCATGTTAGCAGCCACAACGGTCTTGGCTAAAGATTTAGAGCTGCCTGGTTTACCAACCACAAACAACGGAATCCTGAGTTCAATGCACACCACCATCATGAACACATTCTCACTCAGTGCTGTGTTACGTGCGATATTATGGTCTAGGTCTAGCTCGTTCAACACTGCATTTTGGCATCTGGTCTCGACGAAAGTAGAATAAAGAACCAGAATTAAGTATAAATCCATAAAAATGGTTGCAAGAAGCAATCATCAATCTTATTCATTTTGTAACCCTGCCAGCTGACTAAGTTTCTGAGCAGTAAAGTAAGCATGAAATTATCTGTTTTTGGGGCAGGAATCTTATTAACTAGGGCAGGAATACATAAACGTCGATGACGTCATAGCCTTTTTTCTTTCTTCCGTGAATAATATGTGGTGGAATCTCATTAACTTGCAGTGGAATACATTAAAATACAATAAAAGAGAAATGTGGTGATGGTGGCAGTGGAAAGAAAACAATAGAAATGTGGTGGTGGTGAGAAAGAAATAGAAATGTGCAGACGGAAAAAAGGGAGAAGGGAAAGTAAAAAAAAATTTTTTGTTGTAGTAGAAACAGCCAGTTTGCCTTGAAGAATCAATGAATCAAGAAAAAGAATTAGCCCTGGCGTCTGTTCGAGGTCTCAGCGTTTATTTGTGGTCCAAGTGCAAGAAAATATCATTTCTTGAACAGCACTGTTAGGACTTACCAAGAGTAGTATGTTGTTTTCAATTGGTATTTCAATGAACGCTCAAAGGAAAAATACGGGCATAACTTTAGGATGGATGTTGCACAACAAAATGTACGGTACCATAATATTGCAACTTTGGGTAATGTACGTACAGTAATCATCCTCGGAGATCCAGGGGCAGGACGAAGGGAAAAATCGTCCCGCCAGCCCTGACAAACTACCCCTGGGTCTCCGAGGACAGGTAACAATTAATCAACCTGAAAAAATGACAGAAAATTGCATTTGATTAATCAACGCCGGACCCCGATTAAACGCCGGCCTCGCAAAAACGCTGGGTCAAAACTGCTGATTTTAGATAAACGCCGGGAGCATTTAATCAAGAAAATACGGCAATCATGAAAAAAAATTAATATATAAAAGCGAGAGAGGTAATAGAAGGTGTTTGTTTAAAAAAAAGCACAGTTTGCCTCAACTCATTTAACTCTGCCTATTTCTTTGAAATATAGTTTTTTATCTCAAACAACGCGCAGATTGCAAGTTGGGATGGTATAAAGCTTGAAAGGGTTGTTTTCACTTTGGCCTGTCTTCGCAGTGGACCAACTAGGGCAAAATCGAGCAAACGCTAAATACAGTCTGTCAGGTAGAACGTAGTAGTAGTTGTAGGTTTTTCAGTCGAAGACCAAAAAAAGGCGCAAGAATTTCACAATTTACGTCATTTCATATACAGTAAAGAACGCTCAGGTCTACAACGTAGTGTCACCTTTAATCAAGGAACCAGAAAAAGTTTCGGCACTTTAAAGGGTTGGGGGGATAGGGGATTTGGAAATTTGTGAAAACAATCCTGGCTACGCCCTTTGTGTATTCTTGCCCCCCTTAATGAGATTTCTCCCCCAAAAAAGGGATGATTTCATTCCTTGTATACTACTTTACTTAACTAGTTTCTGCCTTTTTCACACGATTTCTCTATTTATACATATTCTAGAATGCCTCAAAATGTCACTGAAAAAAAGTCAAGACTTAAGCTAATAGAACTGCTGGAGATACCGCAGCCTGTCGTCAACGTATTCCCTTTGAGCGTAAAAACCTTAAAAACAAACATGAAGGTTACAAGGGCAATCACTGGTTCAGTGCAACGCCTGATGCAGTAACTGATAAGGCACGTTCGGTACAATACGACTAAATAATACATTGAATAGTCGGAGAGTATTTAAACGAACTTCTACGATCTACCTTGTTATTTCCTGCAAAATGCGCTCATGTCCACCTGGTAGTTGGCAAGGATGGGAGAAAATGGGCGCCACAGCACGTCGATAAGGTTCTCTTTCTTGAAGTCTCGCATGGTAACACACTCCAAGTGAAAGTACCAGGGCACGTGACACGTCATCAATGGGCTGCAAGAGAAAATTGACGGGGGATAGTTGAAAACCTGAAAAGCACTTCTTTCTGCACACCGAAGAATGTTTTAAGTAAAGAAAAATATATTCTTAAATGAGCGGAAAGTTGCCTTTTTTTATTCTATTACATCTCTCAAGAACATACTTAGAATTTGTTTTTTTAGTATGTCTACTACGTCTATTTGACAAATCCACTTTACCGTCTCCAAATCATCCTGCTCATACTCCTCCTCTTCATCAATGTCCTCATCTTCGTCTTCACTTTCCTCATCGTCCACGTCAATGTTTTCATCCATTAGAGGATTAAGAGCATCGCGATGGTTGTAGAACCACACCATCACTCTCATTGCACGTTCCACATCTCGAAGGCTGACAAAGCTACATTCATCCTACAAAATTGAGTCAAGCAAGACAAACATTTTCCAGGTTGTGTCCTAGAAAGTACTCACTTGGGCGGGTGGAAAGGGTGTAAAGTAGTAGAATAGGTAAAAAATGTAATTTAGAACGAAAAAAAGGAGCCGTTGGAGTAAGACAACAGGTAATTGATTAGAAACCACGAAAAACAAATTAATGGCAATTGCACTCAAACAAGAACTGTTAAGAGATGCAAGCTAATAGCGACTCGAGATACCAAGAATTAACAGAAGTTTCAAAGAAATCTGCTTTAAGTACAAATTCAGGCTACATAACTGCACGCATAAATGTGCATTAAAAAGGAGAACCGTTACAATCACAACGCGTGCATACTTTGTTAAACTTAAATAGAATTGAACAGTACATTCGTGGAAACCAACATCAATAAAGAAAACAAACAGCGATTCTTTTACCGTTTGTTCTCTCATGTAACGCTGAGAAGCTGTTAGCACTTTTGTCAGAGCTTTTACCAGTAACTCATCCCCTGGAATCTGATTTTCTTGAAGAACCTTGAACGAAAAAAGAACAGCAGTAAATGAAAGACAAAAATGAGTAACTATCGCGAACATTTTCAAAACATCAAGGTCATTTTTCAAAGCCACAAGTATGACATTAATTGCACAGTATATTACTTCTGCCATGTTAATGTCGATAGCGACAAATGATAACTACGATTTTTCCAAGGCGTGTTGTCTAGAAATCGATTCCTTAATATTCAAGTTAAAAGAAATTTTACATATATATATATATATAACCAACAACAACATCGGCAAAGAACGTCTTAGTAATATTAGGGGAAACTACATCGAAAAGAAAGGCTTGTATGAACATTCCTTTATTTGGTAAAAAACACTGAAACGCTATGTCACCCCACATAAATTCCACTTACAAATCTGCTGACAATCTGACGCGTATAGAGCTCCTCGATTTCAGGTTTCAATTGCCCGAAGTCCCAGACTAAAGGACGCATGCTCTCTGGTAGAGAATGGACTCTGTATACCAGGTGACGGAGAGGAATACGTCCTAGCATAAACATAAAGCAAATAAACTACTATTTTCTGAAAATAAATTTAACAAAGCAAACCAAACCAACCTAGACATTTCAGTCTGCGGGTGAAATCTAATTCGGTTTCAGTTGAACACAAAACCTAGCCTGCGTAGCATGGCGGTTTTGTCGAGCCGGGCGCAGGAGCGGCGAAGCCGCGAGAAAAATAAAAACCGCCTGCCCGGATTCGTGGCCTTTTCAACTGCCGCCCCCTTCAACTCATTTTGACATCTTGTTGACAACTTGTTTGGTTTCAGTTTTCCCAGCCAATCAGAAATAAAGTGTTGACAGCCTAAACACGACACAAAAGCACGTGATATAGTGTAAAACGTGACCTTGGCCGGAATTGGAGTTTGCTTGAACAAACACAGGTTTTTTTCTTTGTGGCTATCTCGCGCATAGGTGACAACACTGCGTTCTAAACTTGACTGAGTAGATCTTTTTTTGCTGCATTAAGTCTTACATTTATTTAGAGGTCACGAAGTTGGTTTGTTTAATCCGTATTGAGTAATTATTTCCTGTGGTTAATGTTAATGTTGCTAATTAGAATTTGTTGATCTCAGATGCAGTTGTAAAGTACTAATTTATTTGACCACTCTTAAAGCCTAAAGCTTTTTATTACGGCTAAATAAATATTTAGTTTCTTTGGTCTTTTCCGACTAAAATGCCTGGATCTGGACAACTACAAACCAAGGAGCCTTGGTTTGTAGTTTCTTTGTCCGTGAATGTTTTGACGCTGGGCCCGGCTTTTTAAGCCTTGTTTGCAGGATGTTGTATTTTTACGTATAGCGCGATCTTGAGATTTGAGTTGTAGCTTAAACTTAAGCTACACCAAGCAAAAAAGTATGGAGAATTACGCTGTGCGTCTTTCTTCTACTGTATGCGATTCATCGACCACAATCGCGGACACCGTTCGATGTATTTCGCTGGAGTACGTTATTCTCTAACACCGAGTAATAGAGAAAATTGAGGTGAACTTTCTCGAAGCACTGAAATTTACTGTTTCTGTCATAAGGTCCATTGCTGTACAGCTACGCGACAACATTTCAGATATCTGGTCGTCGATAGTACTTTTTAGTATACAGGTTTACGATGAGGATATTTCTTCTTTGGCCATAGCAAAGACAGAAAAGATCATGCTCTTGCCAAATCTTGTTGACAAAATTTCCATGACATCTCTCCTTTGAAGAAGACTGTAAATGGCCATTTCCTGTTTAGGCTTCAATACAATTGCCCTGTTTTCCCGTCAAATATTCAAGATCGACGACGCTCCGGTCAACGCTTCTTTGATATTGTGATTTTGTTTTGCGGAGATGATTTGTTCAGTCCCTCGAAACTCTCCCATGGGAGATTACCAAAATATTTGATTGACAGGCGAAAATTCCGAACCAATCGGAACGATCCGTACGCTGGCCTACGGACCGACTCAAAAAAGCCCCCCGTCCGTGCAGGCGGTTTTTCAAGTTGCTCCCGCCCCAATCTCCTCGCGGTTTCTCTGCCCTCGCCCGCCTTTATTACTTAGCGCGCCCAACCAAAACCGCCATGCTACGCAGGCTACACAAAACCTTTCTGGCTGACGTTAGTTTAACGTTGCAAGTTTCTTCTATTAGCATGTGTTTTAACAAAGAATTGTTTACTATCAATTTTTTTTCACACAGTTGCATTTGACACAGGACATTTGGTGATTTCAATTACGACTGGAATACCTGACAGCGGAGTATGATTCCCTAAACGTGAAAAAGGACCGTGTCTGTATGTCAAAAATGTGCACAAAATGTTTTGAGTAGTAAAAACGCCATAATAATGCAGGATTTACAATATCTTTCAAGCCATGCCGCGATCGGAATGTTTAATTTCTGTCTGTTATGTCTTACCAAGCCGATCTTGTGTTTCTTGAGTTGCAACATGGTAACCCAAGCCAGCTGATTCTAGTTTATGGATCATTTCATCTGTATGTCTACATGATAAAAAACAGATGGATTAATTTGTTGCGGGCGACAAGAGGAGCCGGCAATCCTAATCTCCAGGTTGGTATTACGCATGCGTCGCACGTATGTAGTCAGCATTTATTTGGACTTCCACTAAGACTGAATAGAATGCAGAGAACATAATTTGATCACGCGCGTTTGGAACTTCTATCACTTCTAACACGCCTGTTTTGAATATCTGTCAAGTGAAACTTACCCAAAGCACAGCGATAGAGCAAAAACGCTTTGACCTTCGATCGTTGTCGCCCGCACTCCGTAACCTTTGGTTATTAATAGTATATTTACTAAAAGTAAGAGGATCGAATAGCTAAGGAGTTGTACACTTACTTTCTGTAAGGATTACATGCTGCAATGAACTGCAATCTTTTGAGCCTAACTCCGATTTTTCTGCCATTGATTCTGCGATCCACCATGACCTCTTTGATCATCCCTAGAGCATCTGTTGTGTTGGCTTCATCAAAGAACAGCACTGTATCCATGTTAAGGCCTTCGTTCACTCTGGCCATAGCCTCAGCCTGTTCTACTTTCTTCTCAATATCTTTGTAGGATGTACCTCCATGAACCTGTCAACACATAATTCAACTAGAATTGCTGACTGTTCACTAATCTTTTTAATTCCTCAAATGCCAAGAACAAGATACTGAACATCATAAGGGAAAGGGACAATAAAAAGGCGTCAGTTGTATATTTTATATGTTCCTTACTAATCCTGCCTAACAACTAATCAAGAAGTGGCGGAATTTCTGGACGAACTAAGTTAGGAAAAAGCCGAAAATAGAAACAAGCCCTGTTTGTTTACGAATCGGGTCTATTTCGCATTTGGCTTTCAGAACTACGGTCTTACGTTCTTACATAAAAGAGAATAGCATATTGATCAGAGATTTTTCAGTAATCAGAGAAATTTTCGGCCAAAACCTTAATATATATCCAGCCTGTCTTTGTCACGTGCAATTTTTGTTCGTATCCATCTTTCAAGTAGTCCATTATCGTACGAGCCACGTTGATCAGCTCGGTGAGTTTTATTGGGTTGGGTCAAACAATTCCCTCACTTTAGTAAAAAAAAAAGTCGAAAAAAGCGTGGGAACGTTGAGGTATTTCTGGTTGTTGCTTCTCTACACCAAAAACTTAACGTCTGCGAGTCCAAGCCGCCAAACGTTTTCTGTCACGTAGAAATCAAAGTCACTCACAGGTTAGTTGTCAAACGCATTGGTGCGCGTTGATCCACATGCGTCTGCAATACCTTCAACTCGTAACAGCAACGGAAGATTATGGAGCGTTAACGAAAGCTTATAGATGAGATAAACACAAGGATGATTCCATAAAATATATTGAAGAAGAGAAGAGGGATATTTCGTCTATTTGCCTCTGGCGTTTAGAAAATCAACATTGATAAGGTCTTGTTGTTTTCATCACAAGGGAATATTCTGGTGACGAAAAGTCGTTCGTTTACCTCGTACCAATGTTAATCGCCATTTGTTCCTTTTTTGTTTGAAACGGAAAAAGAAGTTTTGTTTTGTACTTTCTATAACGGTAAGATAGATGCGAGTCCGCACGCGACATCACATTATTTTTCTTTTCATTGTAACGATTATTGAGCACCGAAGTAACAGTTTTTCTCCACAGCTTTAGGATACGTTTCTCTACAAAGAAAGCATCACTGATTCACATTCGTAAATGTTGATATCAGAACGTTTCGGTCGTGGTCACAAAATTGACGGCCCAAAGCGTATTAAAACTCTCGCCAAATTCCTAGACACGCCAGCGCGCGAGGACGTGCAGGAGTCACTCAACCTGTAACTCTATTCTTTTATCTCAGTGGTAATCAACAAAACAAAAGGTATTACATCACAGAAATACTTTGGCGGCTCAGGCTCGCAGATGTCACTGTTCGGGCGGACAAAAGCGACAACCGAAAATACGTCTGCGTTCCCGGCCAAACGAAAAAGGAACAGTAAAGAAGAGAAAAAAACATAAGGAATCTCCCTGGACCCGTACCCCACCCCCCCCCCCCCCTCCCCCATGCACACACGCAACCATATACAAATAACAGTGAAAAGATATCTACCTTCATAAGCAGCATGTTTTTTGGTCCTCCGGGTCCTGACTGTAAGCCACACATGTACCGAATAAGGCAGGTTTTCCCACAGCCCGTCTCGCCCATTACCACCACAGGAATACCACATCTTCATTTGAATCAGTGCAAAAAGAAAAAAAAACGAACAAAATAGACTAAGACTCTGGCCAAACTTGAGACTGCATCAACAGCACCCAAGCAGGACTAAGCATTTTTACTAGCTGTAGAATGAGTTGAAGATGATGTGAGAAAGAACACACTTGTCTACCCACTCTTACCCACTACTACAAGTCTACGAAATTTCTATGGGCCTATTCAGTGGTTTAAGGCGGCCATAAAACGGTCACAGATAAACATTACTAAGGAAGATCGTTTAGTAAATTAGGATTGGCCTAAATAAAACTTTCGCCGAATTTTTTTTTTTATATTCTTATTAAAGGCAAAGATAACTTGGTTTTATTAAAGTTAACTAAACGGCACAGACTATTGTTCACCTCTCCTGAACAAGCTGAGATGGTGGTGATGGGGGTGGTTGAGGTGGAAAGGCAGTAGTTTGAAAGTGGTGGTGGAGGACGATTAAATTGTGGTGGTGTGGTGGAGGAGAAGGATGACAGAAAAATTATGGTGCTCTAGAGGAGATGTGGTGATGTGGTGGTCGAGGAAAGACAACAATAATATTGTTGCGTTTTAGTCGAAGAGGATGGACGACAAAAAAAATTGTGGGGATGTCAAAGGCCGAGGAAGGGCGACAATGAAATGGCGTTGGTTATTGTGGAGAAGAAAGGAGGAGACCTAAACTGTGGTACTGATAGCGGAAAAGTAAGGACGACACTTACACTGTGACGGTCTGTGATGAAGGAGGAAGGAAGACAATAAAATTCAGGTGGTAGAGAAGGAGGAGAAAAATTAAATTTTGATCAAATGGTTTGTGGGTAGGGAAGACTATCTCATTTTGGTGATTTGACCACCTCGGAGGAATAACGAGGAAGGGGTGAGGGGCAAGTGATGATTTTTGTGCTCGTACATTCAAATGGTGTTTCACTGGTGTGAAGGTACTGGTAAAAATCATCGCTAATTCTAAACTTTTCACCCTACCTAAAACGCATATGGATGGCCAGAATTTTCTTAAAGTTGTCTGTGGTGAGCTCGTAGGCGTCATCCGGATCATAGGGCCATTCAACACCCATCACTCCACAAAGCTTCTCGATTTTGTCTCCCCTGTGTGCAATAAAATACAGCGTATGAACCTTATCACATCTTGCAACGATACCACGCCAAAATGTTAGCGTAGAATAATCTAGATCTACAAAATCAAATCACAGGAGAAATATATTACTTACTTTCCCCAAGATTCGTAATTGGTTTCCATGTCAACCTTTTGGACAAACAGACCAGTGCGCAAGTGCCTTGACATTAAATTAGACTGGATGAGGTCGCCGCTGTCTGGATCAATTAAATTGCCATCTCGGTCAATATGGAAGCCAACAAACGTCATGGTAATGCCATCTTGATTAAAGAATATGTAGGGGTGTGAACTGTATTAAAACAATGAAATCCATGAAAACACTTATAAAAGACAATCACAGAAAGAAGGAATTAAGTTTACAAAAACAGAAGGAGAAATTCAATTTGCCTTTAAACGTGTTTAAATTTTAGCAAAACGTGCACCTATTTTCCATGAATTTGACTTAGACACAAACTTCATGGTTTACAAAGGACGTTAGCTTTAACGTGGAAATGATGAACTCTTACCATTTTGCGAACTGCACATAACTCAAAATTTAGGTGTGAAACACGAAACCGAACGTGGCAAGATACCACATGGCGTAACATCATACCTGGTTTCCCAGTGTCTTCTCAAAGACAACTGAACGACAGCTGTATCTGGTTCGTCATCATCGGCACCATCGTCATCGCGTTCAACACGGGCTTCGACAGGTCTATCACAACAGTTCAGAGATGGCGTAGCAAAATCCTTTAAAAAACAGCAGTCACTTTAAGGAACGCGAATATTACCGCTCCAAACGTTATGAAGGGTATTAATACCATTGGGAAGGAAATAGAGACATTCATTTGCGAGGTTTGCTCGGCTTTATATGTTCGCAACGATCGATGCGAACGCTACGGTGGGTGAAGAGTTATTTCTTTTGATCACGGAGATCATCGATCATTAAGTAAGCAGCAATTACAGTCAAACCCCATTGATACGGACACTGAAGGGGTAATAGAAAATAGGCTGATTCAGCAACAGAACGGGAATGTCAGTTGACGACGGCGCGCGTAAATCAAACAACTGGCTTGACCAATGGCACAGCGACAAATTGGAAATCAGAACTAGAGTTTAGTCGTTTTCGCGCGCTTTCCCGTCGTCAAATGACGTTCCCGTTCTGTTGCTAAATCAGCCTAGTGTCCGTATTAACGGGGTGTCCGTATTTCCCTCAGGAATACACACAGTACCGACAAGGGTGGCGGTTAGCGACTCGGAATGAAGAAGAGAAGTGATGACGTCACAAAAATTAAGGTTTGTGAAATGATGGGATAGGTTGGCATATCCAGAAAGAACAAGGTGAAAAATGTCCACTTGCTAAAAATCAGCCTGTTAACGCAGATTGGTGGAAAGATATAAGCACTGTATGTTCTGATGACTCCACATCAATCCTTCTTAAATAGGCCTGGATCGCTAACGTTACGATCCAAGCTAATTGTGCAAGGATTTGTATGGAGTCATCAGAACATAACGTTGCTAAAATCTCCCCACCAATTTGCACTAACAGGTTGATTTTTAGCGAGTGGACATTTTTCATCTCGCTCTTTCTGAATATGCCAACCTATCCCATAATTTTTACAAATTTTAATTTTTGTGACGTCACACCTCTCTTCTCTATTGTGCCAGTAACATTACTGCGTCATGGCCACCTTTTACATTCTTCTTACCCGCGACATAAGGATCATAAATTGGACCACAAAGCTTCTAAATCCCTCAAGGGTGTCTCCCACAAGTTCCATGTTACAAAACGTACTTTCCTCGCAAGCTTGGAGCTGAGAATTTAGGAAGTTCACAAAGTGACGGAGTTCAGCCCATGAAGGGTCCTCAACACCGCAATTTCTAAAAGAAAATAGGTAAACAACGACTGACTTCCCCTTTTACTAGTAGTTGTGTCCCGTACAAAAACGAAAAATAGGAGAAAAGGCATTACGTAATTGAAGAAGAGCAAGGTTGACAAAAGACTAAAATTCTGCCGGCTTAATTGATGAGCCACTGACACAATTAAATCCTAATGCACATCCAGGCATCGTTTCAAGAGAAGAATAAACGGAAAGTACCCCTGCCATTAGCTGCTTACCAAGCTTAATAAAACTCATGAATTCCAGCTATAAAAACTTTAAGGCTGTTGTTAAATCTCTAGCATAAAAAGCAATCCATTTGGTTTTAAATGGTAAAGTACCAAGCGGTCACAATAAAAGACAATTTAACCACCTTCATTGCTCCACCAATCGGAAGTCTCTGAAATACAATTTACCTTACAAGCGTTTCTATACACTCTGCATGGTCACCCATCACCTGACTGGGTATAAACCAGAACTGATTCAGGTTCTCTCTTGCTGACTCCCAAAACTTAAGATACTGAAACGCCCGTTGAACATATGAGCTTTTAAATTCAGCATTGTCGAATAGAGGGTTGCGACTGTCATCTAAAATTTCACAGAATAAAAAACATCTCAATAGACATGCACATTACCTGCCTCCTTTCTTGTGAAAACAATCAACATATTAGAAACAAAATCCTTACAAGCCATTTAGTATTAATGCAATTTACACTTTCAAAATTAAGTTACTTTAATGTTTAACACTAAAGGGGCATGTTTAAATGGCAATATTCATCGCAAAGAATGAAATAATACTCTCGCTTACCACCAGATGGCGAACTAAAAAGATATTGAAAAATCGCGCACTTATAGAACATTGGTCAAACGAAGAAAAAAATGCTGCTGTCAATTAACGATGGAAAACGCCAGCACAATTTCTCAGTCCAACCAACTTTTTCTAGAGTTTGAGTCTGTGCGTACAGGTCTGCTAAAAACATGTTCGAACGTGGGATTGTGCTCTAATGCAAAGTCACTCATCAGCTCGATGACTTCGCGAACAAAAAAAAAAGGTTAAAGAGTATTTAATGAATGTTTTCGCTTACCCATTTCTTGTGTCCTTAACTTCTTTAATGTTTGTATTGGTGTTCCACATTCAATAGTCGGAAACAGCCTGTAAAAAGGTTCTGCTTTGCCTTTTCTAGAGTCCACACGCTACGGAGTAGATAATTCATGGTGTCAACGCCTTCCAAAAATAACCTTTTTACCTTTATCTCAGCTTTTTCTCACTTTCAGAATCAGTGTCTGGAGTGGTCTTATATAGATCGTAATTGACTCTCATTTCGAGGTTAACTTGCTATTCATGAGTCGCGTTCCAACAAAAGTTTGCACTGGTTTGACCAAACAACGTCAAAATCGTCTTGTAGCATCCGAAACATGACGTATAAACTAAAAACCGCTGTGCACATTAAATCCTTTGCTTATTAATGAACCACCAAACTAAAGAAAAGAATTGAGAGAAGGGAAAAAAGTAAAACAAAATAAAAAGCACCCGAGGCAGGTCGCCTCCTAGAAAGTGATATAAAATCTGTGCAAAGAGGATACAAATACAGTAGGATAAAACGCATAGTCTTACAAGAGCACTTGCACCGTACTGATGACGAATACGTTTTCTGGACGGCAGCTTACCTTAGGGGTCTTCAATTGCCGTTGAAGGATTTCGTTGTCCCCTTGTGTTGGTCCCGTGGTTAGTTCAATCACATACAAATCAGACAGTCTACGTCTCCAGACCTGACCACTACCGCTCTTCAAAACACCAAGGATCAGCAGATTGAACAAAAGAGAGTCAAGACCACTCTTTACCTATGAAAATATATAGCGAACTTTTTTAAATTTTCATAGGTTCGACTTCCATCTGGACATTTATTAATTTAATGTGTATAATCACGTATATATAAACTTTTTGCTTATCTTAGTGCTGCACAGGGATCGCCAAAAAAATTGCGTTCCAACTTGTCCTTCGGGCAAGCATCTCTCACATTTGGCTTGCCTGGGACCACTTCTTGCTCGTCTTAGTTTCGTCTATGATTCAGTTAGAGGTAGACTTGCTTGCACCCTTATCCACTGGGCAGGTGAACTCTAAAAGTTAACTTCCCCAGCAAAAAATGTCTACTTGTCCCGGACAACCGGACGGGCCTTTTTTTCGAGCCCTGCTGCAGACACATTGTTTATTCAGTGTTTTAGAGCTGACGTGTTTCGTGTTGCTGTTTTTTTCTTGCGTGATTCAAACGTTCTAAGGTTATGTCCTATGCAGGGTTCATACAAAAAATTGCAGCTATTTTTCAAGGACTTTTCAAGGGCCACATTAGATTTTCAAAGACCACCAACTAGGAATACAATTTCACAGAATGTACATAAATGCCCACTCCCAGTCTATTCTAATAAGGCTTTAAGGCTTGAACTGTTTGCTTCACCAAATTCTCTACAGTTTTCAGTTCACTTTGTGTAAATAACCTTTTAATTTTCTGAGCTATGATTTATACTCTGTGTTGGACAACCAAAAAGCATCAAAAAACACTTTCCAGGCCACTAGATTTAAAGTTGAAGAAAATTCAAGGACTTTTCAAGGACTTGCACAGAAATTTAAGGACTTTTCAAGGACTTCCCCAAAAATTAAGGGACTTTTCAAGACTGTGCGAACCCTGCTTTGACACACATTAAAACGTGAAATATATTCAGAGACCGTAAAAAATTCTTGTTTATTAATACTGTAACAATTATTACCGACGGATGGACATCGAGATGAAAAATTCGGGAAAGTGGCAGATCAGGAACAATCACGTGCGGTAACAATGACTCCACAACGGCGCACTGATCGACTGTTGGTCCATAAATTGGGACGCTGATACACATTGGCACATCTGCCTCCATATCTCTGAGGTAACTAGTCACAACGGAGTTGTTTGCAATTTCAAGTAAGCTTTCACTTAGTCGCCGAACCACCAAGCTCTTGCCAGAACCTGCTCTTTCAGAGGACACAACTCTTACTGACAACCTATAAAAAATAGATAGATTTTTATCTTAGAAAAAAAGCAACTACTTTCACTCTCTTTATTAATCTCCTGGATATTAAAACTGGATTTCGGTTTGGTGTCTACAAGAAACAAGAACGGTTTTTTAATACCAAAAAGGATGGAATTCTGACTTGCAACTTTGGCATTTGCAGTGGTCGCATGCATCTTAAAACTTCAGTAAGATTCAAGTAATGAGGGCTGAATTATGTTTAGCACTGCTCAAGAGGTGACGATGGGGATGTTGATCGGTGGCTGATGATAGTGTTCGTGGTTCAGTTCATGGTTATGTGAGTGTTTCTAGCTGTAGTCTAGCTGTGGAGTTCTAAGTCGGAAGTATTGGTAGTGGTCGGTGCTGTTACCGTTGATATTATCGTGGTTGATAATAATAGAGGAGTATTGCTAAAGTCAATGGAACAGGCACATTATTGGTTTTCCTTATATACGACAGACCAATAAAGAAAGCTTTAACAACCATTATGCCACGAGGATGAGACAAAGAAGAAATCCTTCGTCCCTGACAGAAACCAAGACTTATGACCTCCCGAACAATGGGCAGGCACTTGTGAATAGCCAACTGGTTTACCCAGTTAGGATTCCTACTTTTGTTATATTAAACCACTACCACCACAACCACATCATCACTTTTAGTATTATTATTTTGCTGGTAAGATCGACAATGAAATTGAACTACTAGATTACCTACCATCACTAAACGTAGAGAGGAAATCCTTCTTTACGATCGCAGATATGAGAACAGTGACAACAAAAGGTGAAACCAAACGAAAATCGTATTCTCTTAACGACACAGAACGTATAAGGTTTTCCTCTTACTTTTGTTTGTCCAACATTGCTGCAGGTGCCCATGGAATGACCTTATCTTGAAACCTTCCTTGTGTTTGAGGACACGACTTGAACTGCGTCTGTAGATATTGCCTGATATCCTTTGGTGCAGCACAATGTGGAATAGTTCCAAGTCTGTATTGATCAAGCGCTGCAGCCATATGAGCTCTGTCTTCATTCTCAGAACTACAGATAACCACAAGAGACAGCCCTAACAAGAAAATAAGTGGATCAAATGCTTGGCCACGAGGAAAAAAGAAAGTGGTTTCTGGCTTTTGTCTGCAAAATACATCACGAGAGAATTTATATAACCCTCTAAGAATCAGCTTAACAGTCATAACAATCGTACTTCCTCTTTGTAATGATTCATCTTTAGACACTTTTTTAGTGTAGGTATCACTGAGGCAACTTGTTGATATCATGAGCCAACCTGAGGCCAGTTGGCTGTTACTTAAAACAGAGGCCGTTTGTGTCACTGTGGCTGTAGTTAAAGATAATAAGACTGTCTGTAAACAAAGATCTTCCCTATTACATTGCCTTTCGGGGAGAGTTTGGTCAACTACATGCATATTTATGTATTATATACATATATTCTTTGCACGATATTATATCAGTTTTTCCGAGTATTTCAGCCAAGAAAAAACTGTTTGTCACTGATACTGTTTTTACGGCAACAGTGTGGACCTTGCTTTGGCGTTTTCACTTTATTCAATAACACATTAAAAAATAACAAAAAATAAAAAATACTGGTTAAAACTTCCAACTGGCAGGAGACCACCGAGTTGGATATTTACAACCGTGGCCGAGGAGCTGATCTCAGGACTACCAAGAAACTATAGACACTTAATGACTGGTCCCGAGGAAAACAGTTCATTTTGTCTCCCGAAAATCTCAAAGTTTCCCGAGGCGGAGCCTATGAGGAAAACCTTTTTTGTGTACAAATATACGAATATATACACACTTAGTGATCTGGGTGAATTATGCAATCTGATTGGTTCGCTATCTCGGACTATTCAACAATATTCACCTCCTAGCGAGTGGATAATGTGTGAGTTCGCTGTTTTTTTCCATTTTTTTTAAGAGAATGATCTTTTAAAAGTCGACAAAATCCTAGGGTTGACTTCTTTTAAGGCAAGAAAAGACTTCAAAAGATTCAAAACGGTGTTTTTCCATTTACTGTAGCTGAGTTTTGTGCTCTATGGATTGATTACAACTCCCGTTTATTCGCGTAGAAGAGACCGTTTCGTGAACTCAGCGTTTCCTAACAAGAAAACTTTGGCCCAAAAATCAAAGTATATTTATGACAAAAAATTTGACAGCAAATATTTGCAGAAATTCTACGTTTCAAGTAAATAGGAAAAAGCATGTTCCAGGAAGACGACGTCTTACCTCGAGCAACCGAGCCGCCATTTTAGTCAGCACTTCATGCGAAGAACGACACAACAAACCTTTTTGACCCTATAAACTTCGCGAGTCAACAGAAAACAACAAAGCTCTACTTTTCTTCTCAGGTACTTAATAAGGAAACAATTTAAAGTTTCAACGGTTCCATTTAAGCCATTACGCTGTTGTTTGCGAAGTCATAAACTTGTTAATTGCCATGTTTAAAAATTCTGCAAAGATCTATTTTTAAACTTTCGCGTGATTTGATCCGTCAATCAAATCGTACTTTTTTAACGGTTTCCTCGCTGATTTTGTTGATATCACTTCGTGTGTATACACTAAAACAATTATTCTTTTCAATCTCGGTGAATAGTGGCTAGGGATATTTACCTCTCCGCTTCGATGCTCGGAAAATTTACAGCCTACTCACCTCGATTTCAAAGCATAATTGTTAAATATATCTCGCAAGCGGTCAACATTCGCGGGTAACAATGCACTGTTACCCTCTGACATCATAGGTTTTGCAATGTTGCCCGCTCAGAGATTCTGGCGGAAAAGAGTTTCAGTGTTAGATGCCATGTGACCTCGAAGTAACCAACGCGAGCGCGCGCTGTTGGGAAACAAATTTCCAGCTATATATCACCTACACTTAAAGTGTAGGTGCTATATAGCTGGAAATTTGTTTCCCAACAGCTTCTGATATTTCGCGCGGTCGCGGAGCCGCGAAATTCAGGTAAATCCGCGAAATCCCGCGAAACTCGGTAGAAATCTTATCAAATACATGTCTGCACAACATACTTGAAACTTATTTCAGCTGTTGGGGCTATATACTTGCCGTAAACTTGCAAATTTATGTCAGAACTTCGTCACTGAAACGTGCAAACAACATCCCGAAACTACCAGGTGTAGATTGTGTTGCGAAAAACTGGGCACTAGCCATGATGTTAACGGCTTCGCCATTGGTTCATTTCTGGAGCGTATTGTTGTTGAAAGGGCAAATGATGACCTCTGTTAGAAAAACGTTAAAAACGCTGGTCTGATCAGCGCAAAGCCGATTGATTCCAAGCGAAATTTGCCTTGAAAATAACCACAAAATCGGCCGTTTTTTACCGATTGCTTTTTGGTGAAGTTTGCCCCGAAAACCCCCCCGCAAAATTACCGCAAAATCGGCCGATTTTTCCGCGAATTTGCCCCTAAAAATCCCGCGAAATTTGACTTTTTCTTCCGCGACCTGTCAGAAGCCCTGCACTTTGTAGGCAGAGCGAGGATTTCAACTCGTGCTACCGCCTTAAAATTTAGCCCCCTTAACCACTGGGCCAAGCTGCATAGAGAAAACATTACGGTAACTTTAAATACCATCATTGCGATTGTATTGAGGTTCCTGCAGTAACATTTCCAGGCTGTCAGCAGCTTTCTGGGAAACACTGTAGTCAAGAAGGTCAACATTTACCAAACAGAACATCTGACCTCCACTGTCACCAAGGGCTCGTCGCCAAAGAAGCTCAATCTGTAACGGAATCAGTTTTAACGCGGTTGTTGCCAATGGGACTTTTAAGAGAGAGGTCTACACATGCATTTTGGCCAAAAATGTTATATACTGATAACGTTAATCAGTCCAGATTCAGGTCAGGGGCCCGGATTGTTTTACGTCGTAATTATACTCTTTCAGCTCTGTTTACCAACAACAGACATAGGAAAAAAGGCCGCAAAGATCATATGTGTAACGCGCTGAATCTTCCATGAAACACAAACTTTCTTGGAAAATATTTTACCTCGAGTAGCATGTCTCCTTCAACATCTTAACTAAGATTCCCATGACTACACGAAATGGAAGTTCTAAATGGAGACTTGTCTTTTTAAAAAACCCTTACCTCTTCTGCAGTTGTATCAGAAGAGCATATCAACACTTCTTCAGAACTTGGCAGAGATTGTGAGGTGTCTTGCATGTACAAGGACAGCACCGTTCCTAGAATGTCATCTACAATGGGAATGTAATAATTATGTTACATGAGGTCGAATAAGCGCAAGAACAAAGGAAAGGGGTTAAAAAGCACAAATGAATTTGAAATATAGGTCTAAGTACAATTTTAACGACAAACCTTTGAATAAATAATTAAAGGAAGAAAACAATCCAAACAGTCATCAAAGGGAGAAAAGTAGAACGAAGGGGAGAAAGGAAGGAAGAAAGGAAGGAGAGACGAAGAAATTCAACGACAGAATTATAGAGGGAGGGTGGGAGAGAGGGAGGAGGAAGGCAAGAAAAAGACAGCCCATTTTATAATAATAAAGTTTCCCCCTTTTTCTTTACCTTTAGGAATAACCACAAGATTTGGCTTTCCGCGATTAAGATATTTTGGGTGACGTCTTTTACGTTTCTTTGAACCTGCAATAACCAAAAGAAATGTTTTAGTTTTAAAGAACTTATCTCCGAATTCCTTTAGGCCCCCTTATGAAAGCGAGGCGGCCAGTGCATGAACAAGAATTTCATTTCTACGTGAATGAAAAGTTATTTTCATATGATAGGATGAGTAACAGGACTAGCTTTAAAAAAAGTGTCTTGCCATTTTGGTGATTACAAATATGAGTGATAAGTGGACATTCTCTATAGGTGAATGCTGAATCACACCTTGCAAAGCAAGCTGGCTTAGAACTTTTCCCAGCTCGTCAAGGCTTAAGAACTCCCCGCCTGCTGTCTGGTCAGAAGTAAAAGTAGTTTCCATGGGTTCAGGAAGTTCTTCGGGCTCAATCATCATATCCGCTGCAGAAGAACTTAAACGAAATCAAAAAACGTCAGATATCCAAGAACCGTAAATAGTTCGAAACAAAACTGAAACATTTACGCATGCCAATGACTTTCATTGTTGTAAATACATCACTGGATTTCCCCATATCTCATGCCATGATGGCAGTGCCACTGCTGGTCAAGTATAGTTTTCGAGTTTTGAGAAACCACACCTTAATATTAACAACGTGATCACAACATGCTATCTGTTCCTCGATGGTTACAGTCGTGGGAAATTTAAAGGTCGTAGGATAACGTTTGATTAAAAAAAGAAAATTGTACCATCAGTTTTCGCCTAAGGTGACAAGAATGTGTTTTTAAACCCAATTTGCCTTTCCAAACGTAGAGAAATAAGAAAGATGCTTATTCAGTCAGTGACACAGGCGGCTCGAAAGCATTCTGGTATCTAGTCCAGGTGTTCTACCACTGAGCTACAGGGGGCTTGTGGGAGTTAAGGTCGCTTAAATAGTTTCACGAGGAGATTTATTTAAAAAATAAAACCATCTGGTATGTAACTCACCCTTCCTCTTCTATAGATGCGGTACTGTCTTTATCGATAAGTGCCAAATATCTGGGGTCACGAAGGGCTTCTGAGTAACTAGCATCAATTAGATCTTTGTTGCCAACGTTTTTTACACACCACACAAAGAGATCTAATTCGCTGGCATCTTTGCATGATATCATTGATGCAATCGCAAACTTCTCAGTCTCTGAGTAACCAATCGATTCCAATTTTGCTACAAGCGTTTGGAACACCTCTTCATGTGATGATTTCGACCTCGGCTGGTGCAATAGAATGCCGGGTTCAACTGGGCCGGTCGGACCATACGATCTGACGATACTGTCGCCGGTTTGTTGGCTGCAAATTCCACAAGAGATAAGAACAGATTTAAGGATGGCTGGCTCAACCCCAGGTAACACACTCTCCAACAGGTTATAAACCGCAAGAGGAATGTTATCGACAGCCCTGGGACCTCTTCCCTGAACAACAGCCAGCTGTTTTCGAAGGAACAACAACTGACGGGTGGTAAAATGATTCAGTTCACTGTACAGAATACGCTTAGTATGCAGCTCTTTTTTCCACAACTCAAGACACTGTTCCATCTGGGCACTTTGTTCTTCCAAATCCTGTGTAAGGGAGCGGTTGGTAGAGAGCAGCGGTGTACACTGATATTCATGCCTCCAACGGAGATGGCTTACTTCTCCAGCTTTGCAAAGAGCGATGTACACTGTAGCAAGTCGCTGAACACATTGCAAGATCTGTTAATTCCGAAAGAAAACAAAAACTGAAGAACCTTTAGAAGAAAAAGTATAACGAAAGTGATCAGTAATTCCAGGAACAACTAAATAAACGCTGTGGGCAATCCTAAATGCTGATTGTCACAATCCATTCAAGAAAACCATGTACATATAACACTTTACGTTCATCTGTAAGCAATTGTAACCCTATAAGAGTAAAGTACCCTCGAGCCACGAAAGGAAACGTCAGGCAAAATATCACATCTATTATGTTGCAGAAAAATTCACCCTATATTGCATTTAAACCGTTTAAATTTAACTGACCAGACTTAAGAATTATCTAAGGTTGGCCTTACATCAACAAATCGGTCCACGTCTTCTTTTCCATGTGAAGCTTTGGCCGCAATAAGCATCAGTTTACTTTGTAAATCCTTCAGGTTGTCAAGAGTCAATCTTTTCTTATCTGGGACTACCGTGAGTTCAATCACAGCATCGAGTGACAACGTTTCCATTGATGTCCAGGCATCCTTACTGGGACAACCAACACGGTATACACCCTTTTCATTAATAGCTTGAGCTTCCATCAGAGAGGACATTGCTACTGAACCATGAGACTTTTTTACCCCCTTCAACCACTCTAACTGGTCACTTGTGGCTACCTGCATAAGACCAAAGCAAGCAAAAAGACAAAGAAATAAGTTGAAATACTACATGTGGAAGTTAATGGCAACAAATGCAAAATTGATGATACTCATATGCAGAAGTGCAACCCAAGTTTCTTGAGTAGTCCCGTTGATAAAGCATCAGAATACAGCCCATTTCTAAGTTACAGTCAGCCTCTCTATCAAAGCGACGCCTGGTAGACAAGCTTTCAGATAAAAATGAGCTTAACCTGCATTTGTATCATAACCTCTTTTTAAACGAAAAGATGTGCACCAGCACTCACTTTGAAAAAGAGGCTTAAGGGAATTCGGAAATGGCCTATTGTGAAGTTTAAAGTAGTCATCTTTTGTGTGACTGTCCTGTTTACATTTTCATGTACATTTACCATTTAGGTCTGTCACTCAATACTGAGCATTTCAGACCGCTCTAAAAAAGGGAAAACAAAAGTGACTGAAAAGGCGCTTATGAGCACAAAGGAATAAAAGTGTAAATAAATGTTTGAAATTGCATTTTTTAAAGCAGCCATTGAATTGGAGTAAGCTATATTCCTTGGGAGTTCATTCCATTCTGTAATTGTCCTTGGGTAGAAGGAATACTTGTAGTAATCCCTAATGGCTGTCCTGGCTGGCTGTCCTGTTTAAGAAGACTTAAACAAATATGACATTTTAACGCACATCTATCAGACTATGGACAAGGACCTAAGATTTCATTTGCAGTAAGATAGCCAGATGCAATCACAACATTCTTGACTTTACGTTAGTACGTTAGGAGGTTAAGGCGGCAACATCAACGTAGAAAGAATTAACTACTTAAACGGAATTTCAAAATGATCCAAACGTTCCACTTAGTACAGAAGTACTGGACGTCTGATATTTTACTTTTACTTCTTCAAAAATGTACGACTTGGAATATTTGTATTACCCTTTCAGGTAAATTAAAATTCCATTCCTAAATAACACGCAATCAACCAAATAGACCGCTACTCAGAAATGATAGGTTCAAGTCCCATCAGACTTGCGACAAAATGAAGATTTTACATATTTAGCCATACTCTATGTAAAACAAGCCTACCAATTTTTCTGGGAGGGTGGGGTCAGCATCCACAGCATTCCAAACTGGTTCACAAGCTTTCATCAGTTTCTTAAATCCAAAGGAAGGTTTCAAATCAAAGATGAGGGGGGCAAAGCCAAGGCAGCTGGTATGTAGACACGTGATCTTGTACGTTTCCATGTCTGCCTCCCCAGCTGAGATTATCGCCAAATCCACAAGGACCTTGAGTTCTTGAGGGCCTAAGAAAGAGTTCGACAAGAAAAGATAAATGCGCCGAAGTATTCTCACATACTCTTTTACTCACAAGATCTCCTGACAGAGGTGGACGGAGTCGGGAAAGACGACGACGAGAAATGGGCTTATTTCATTTGAGGTTCCACAAGCTTTTCCCAAGAGGAGAAGTTCCAGTCACGACTAAATCCAGGCCTTCTGTTGGATCAATTGCCATTTAAGTTCCCCTTTTTAACGGTAAGTGTTTTAGCATCTGTCCGCCGGTCTGTGTCTGTCTCATGTCTACCTATCTAACTATCTATATATTATAAGCTAAACATTAAGTGACTATCACGATTAGTGGTAGCGTTTTTAATGAGTCAGTTTTAAAGACTCTTTATGACAGTCGAGAATCCAGTAAGGATGGTAAACGCCCCCCAGCGAAATGCCGGCAAGTAGTGGTAGCGATGGTAACTTTGGCCTAAGAGGGTCTGACCAACAACATTTTGTTTCTCACTCACTGTTTGCGGAACAGGAGTGACCAGTATACGCTGACTTGCTTAGTCCATAGTTCAAACATTGAATATCAGGAATAGAAGGTCACAATAAAAGGTCAAAAGTCATTGTCCTATCAACGGTTATGCAGCAACACAGTTTAGACATCGCCGCTTCCGTCTCTTTTCAATAAACGCACTTATCTTAAGGGCAATGTGAAAATAGCTAAAGTAACCGCATTTTCTACCTTTGATCGTTTTCCTTATCCAAGATATGAGATCTTTGCATTCAGCAACAGCTTCAAGACAATCGGCACGCTCAGGCGTTATCAGCGACAATAATCTGCCTGCATGTTGTAAAGCTGCATTCATGCTCGTTAGTGGTTTCTGTTTGAATTCCTTGGTCATCTGTGTAAAAAGGGTAAGAAAATGTTAAATATTTTACCATAACAAGTGACATGAACCAGTCAGGCGTTAAAATGCAAGCAGGAAATTCCAAGGTTTTCCACATAGGGAAGAAAGTTCAATTTTATTAAGTGAAGGTTAATATGAACCTGGTTTTGTAGATCTTTTACTGCCTGAAAATCTCCTTGAAGGCCCAAACTGTCTTTAAATTTCAAAATGTTACCAGCAGCGGCAGTGCAGGTTTGCAATTTGTAGTATTCATTTATCTGCTCAGTGCGAGTGTCTATTGTTGATTCGCGGGCTGCTAATATATTGCCATTTCTTGAGGTGATAAGCTTGAATTCGTTAGCGAGGTCTTGGTTGCTATTGAAAACCGTAAAGAACTTGTCAATCTCCCCAAACGAAATGGTACAGTTCATAAAACGATCTTGCAACGACTGCAGCTGTTTAATTGATGGTGCCCATACCAACTCTTCAACATCGTCGACATTTAGTAAGCCTTTATGTCCTTGCCTTTGTGCAACGCGTGAAAGTGCCTTTTTGCCATTTTCAATCCAAAATCGTCGAAGAAGTGTACTGTTGCATAGTGTGCTGAGCTCTGAAATCATTGCCTTTGCCTTAGGCGAGAGCTGAAAGAACGTTACCACTGGGCGTACTTTACCATTAACAACTGTTGACCGTGCCAGGTCTTTAATCGGCAAACAAGAGGCGTCCACTACAGTTTTCCTCGACAATTCATCTACATTTACTAGAAGAAAGAGAAAACCAAGATTTAATCTATAAATGCGTCATTAACGTATCGAGCGTAACGTCATAGTTCATGATATATTTTAGCTGTAAACTTAAAGTGTAATTAGTTTACCCACAAAGCACTTAGACGTTTTTAAGAACTCGTTGAAACGTGTCCGTACGTTGACCAGATGGAATTGGAATTTAGTTTTTAAGGAGTGGGGAAAATCGGAGTGCCCGGAGAAAAACCTCTCGGAGCAAGGGAGAAAACCAACAACGTGGCCACATTGGTGGGAGGCGAGTGCTCTCACCACTGTGCCACCCTTGATACACACTTTGACTCTGATGTCGACTTCCGCAAGGATGTCGAAACTTCAGCCGATATTACCAACAATCCTATTCAGGACTACACTCCCTAAAACGATCACATTCACCATATCTTCATATGGTTGGGAATCCGGAAATCGTTAATTGACAGGAATTTAACCGTTTCGCCTTTGCCAGGTTTGATGTCATCCCTAAGATTCAACTAGTACATAGCTATGGTGTATAAAAACCGCGCAACGTTCGTTGTTTACCTTGTGTGATGAGCGCACACATCCTGACAAAGGAACCAACTTTCTTTCGTTCTTCTTGAAATGCAGTTAGCTCGATGATACGTTGGTTTAATAGTTGTTCCAAGTATTCCTTACTCCTCTCTTTAATAATCTGTTCCATTTGTCCGCAAAGCTCCAGAAATCTTTCAGAGTTATCACTTATAAGAGTTAGCATTTGAAAGGTAATAGATTCATCCTCTAGGTACATCACTGCAGCTTCAATAGATGACACAGCCTTCATCAAAATCTCCTGTCCATCTGGTTTAAGTACTTGGCGAAAATCAGACTCTCGACCTGATGAAAAGCAAAGAACGTCTCCTAAAACAAAACTTTCTAACTAACCCCAGAAACGATTCTTTGAAGTTGTCTTTATAATTTTGCAGCATCAAATCTATTTACAGATAAGTTTGTGTAACATATTTAAAGTAATTGGTCAACTGTCAGTGTTTTATAATTTTAGTCAACCGCGATTCATTTCTTTTCCATTTATACTTATATTTTTGTAGCACTCCAGTTATAATGACGTCGTCATTAAAACCCAAAAATGCAAACAACGGGCAAAAATAGCAGCATGCTTTTATTTCCTTTCTGTTCTCTTCTCAGACAACAGTCATTTGCGTTTGAAAATTGCTGGAGCAATGAGAGACTTCACAGCTTAACTGTTACTGAAGAAAAGTGAAATTTAGCTCTTTGTCTAGGATCCAGGTCCCTTTCGATATGCCTCTAGTTCTACTAGGTTGGGTACCTCCTTTTGAGTGAGCTGCTTTCTACCTCCAGGGGGAAGCATATATCCTAAGAACCTGACCAAATCGTTATTTAACAGAATGGGAGCTTGCTGTCATAAAACGCCCCAATGACAAGGAATCTCGTGTTTTGCCACGAGCGAAATGCTTGATTGAGATCGCTTTAAGGTTTTCTCCGTACAAAAAGGGCAAAATTACCGTGCTTTTAAGCTTTTAAACGCTAGCTTTCATAATGCTTTCTTCTTTGAATTTTTTCTGTTGAAACGTTGAAACGATGTTGGTTTATCAACCAAACCAAAGGGAAACACCAGTTCCCCAGAGGAAACACAGAATAAAAACAAAGAATTCGTAAAGCATGGAAGTCCAGATAGAGCTAGATCATGCAGAGCCTTTTCATCTAGTCACTCCAATGACGTTTTCAGAGTAAGAACTTTTGCATTAGAATAACTACGCAGTTTTTGCAGTTACCTCTCTAAAGAAACCACTATTATGTTTATGCCTACAGAACTCCTTGAACTCGACAAATTAGAAAACAACATACGATTTGCCACCTAATACAATAGAAACGTAGTCCCGTGTGACAAAAACCAAACTCATACTCTTTATAAGAGGTAATAACACCTCACCTAACAGATATTTCAACCGAACACAAACTGAAAACACAGAAAAGTTCTTAGCAAACAACATGTGGATGTAAACGAAGAGTACACCAAAGTGCCTTCACACGTCTTGTGGTCAACTTTGGCACCAATAAATGCATATACTGACAGTTAAATCGGACGCAGAAAAGGTCCTCTACTAACAGGGATTTCGCAAACGAATCCAATTATAGTCTTACCGAATCTCTGGAAAAAGCAAGGCCATAACTTCCAGGTCAGTACTTGCCGGAGAATCATTTTACTGGAGCAGGGAATGCCTCCTTGTGGTTTAGGCCAGCAATGGGTAAGCATCAGTGTTAAGAGTTCACCGCACTTTGAAGCTTGAGGAGATCCAAGGCCATACTCCGAAAGGTTCTTAAAGAGCTCCTCACGCTCAGTTCCCGTCTGAGAGAAGAATTGAAGTAAAATGCATATAAATTACGTTAAAACTCACATGTCACCATAATATAATGGTATGTGCCAGCCGATTCGTGAAATACCGTGAGCAACGTCCTTTGAACTGTTGGGTTACCGTTCATCCGCAGTAACCCTTAACCGGCGTACAATATACAGTCGAACCTCTCCGCAACGGTCACCTTTGGGACAGAAGCAAGTGGCCTTTGTAGAGAGGTTTAAACAAGAGCCAATGTATGGAATGTCCACCAAAAAAAGTGGCCGATAGTGGAGGTCGATTGTATATCGGTTTTAACGAAACAGGAGAAACTTTTAGTTCGTCTGCAGTTGTGTTTTCTGGTTTTCGTTCTCCCCTGAAACTGTCACAGAACCTCTGCTGCACTTCCAAACCAAAGTTTGCTTTCTTGGTAGTATTTTCAGCTCATAATTCTCCCATGAACTGATGCGTATTTTCCAGCAAAACGACATTATAAGAAAAACTTGAGGATGAAACTAGCATCCATCACGAAAGCTTTCGTTGTCACTCATTGTAACGAAATACTGTAATAGTCACTTGCCTCCAAATGAATTGTTAAAAAAAATGGTCTTCCCATTTTCTTATTTACCGTATTTATTCGAATAAGCGCCCAACCTCGAATTAGCGCCCACCTCGAATAAGCGCCCATCCTAAAGGCAGAAAAAGTTAATAAGCGCCCAGCCTCGAATAAGCGCCCATCCCTACCCCACCCCCCTCCCACTCTCACTCAACCTGAAATAGGCGCCCACCCCCTTACACCTACCACCCCACAAAAAGGAATAAGTACTAATAAGAGACTTGCCCGAAGACGGAGTTTTCTTCAGAGTGTTTTGCAGAAGCCCTGCTTCGTTACATCTTCGCGTTTTGTTATTACCATTTACTGTTTTGTTGAAAAATATAGATCTTACACTTCTTGAAAATGGTGAAAATTTATTAAGCGCCCAGCCTCGAATAAGCGCCCACCTCAAATAAGCGCCCACTCTCAAGGTCCAAAAATTTAATAAGCGCCCAGGGCGGTTAATCGAATAAATACGGTATTCATTTTTTTTTTTTTTTTGGCAAAAATTAAAAAAACACATTAAAAAAATAGTATGAAAAACTGTTAGATTGGGCCGGAGTCTGGATGGTAGAATTCCGAACCACTCGCGAACAAATCAGGACTCGTGATTTAATGGCAAGAAATAAAATACATTAAAAACTGTTATTATTCATTCAAAATATTTCCCCAATTCTGATTGGCTAAAAGCACACGCATAATTCACCACAACCAGTTGCAGATGACCTAATTTGGAAGAATTTTGTGTTTAACGAGAAAATGACGTCAAAAATGCGGCCTTTTACCGGTTAATGCATCGTTATTCGAGAAGACCTGGGGACGAGATTGATTTGTTTTCGTTGTAAAAACTAAAATGGCGGACACTTCACTCGTTTCAAGAGTAAGAAATACAGCTGGAACTAGGCGAAATAATGGCTAAAAACATAGCAAAAACAGCAAGAAGGCAACTCGGAGGGCGACATCTGCTATTTGGAGAATATTTGCGGAGCTGGACAAACCTAAATATAAACTATCAAAGATAAACTTAACATCGATGCAGGTAAGCTTGTTTTAGCTATGTTTTTCAACTAGGAATTATTCTGAATGAATAATAAAACAATTATTGAATTCGGCTTTCGTATCATATGAAGAATTATGGAGATCTCGGAGGGTGAATCCTTCATAAGATACTCAGCCTCATTCATTAATTGTTAATTATTTTATTCTTTACAGTTAAAAGCGATTTACCATTACCTTCCCTGAGTCAAAATCACAGTTCATACACTTAGTCAACAAATAGAAGCGAAAAAGTTCATTACACGTTCCGCTGACGTAAGCTTCAATACTTTACAGACTGGAAATGTAATAAATTTGTTCCCTGAATCGCTCAGTTTTCATCAGTCGGAAGTGCGTGGTTGCAAAGTAGTCTCGTGACCTTAGTTAACAAATGAATGTTGGCGATTTTACTGAGTAATCAAACACATTTTACCTGGAGCATACCCTCCACTTTTTGGAATGTCACTTCAGACACCAAGTCTTGTACACATTTGTGTTGAGCATCCACATTAGTTTTGCTGAAGACTTCCACTAGACCGTTACTGTCACTCTAAGAGTCAGGAAAAACCAATCCACATTAACCTGTTTTTATCAATAAAGTCGACACCTTAAAAGACCAATAGGACCAGTTCATAATTTTCTTGCATACACAGCCAATTCGAGGCTGCAAAGTATAATGCACTGGAAATGCAGGTACCACAGCTAGAGTAAGGAGGTTACATTATAACAGCTTAGATTAAATTTCTTTCATATAAAAAATGATTGTAACCCTACCACTTCCAAGCGCATTTTCAACATCTGTAACAGATGGCCTCTCCAAAGCTCTTCGCATCTTTCATTTGTCCATTCCACAGACAGCAGGTCGGTCCAGACCTACAAATCCATCCGTAAAAATAACGGGTAAATTTCTTGTCGTGACACCTTTCTATCCCGTACAAACGCCTAAAACCAGACTGAAGTTGGCCTTTTCTTTGCCTTCTTCTTGGCCTTTACCTAGCCTTAGGGCGGCCTTAAGCGTTTTTCTGGCATATATAACGGTTTAAAAAACTCTTCCTGTTTTGTTTTCCTCCACGATAATCAGCGCTAGGACATTTAATTCTTTACAACAAGAATCAAGTTAAATGTAAATTATAAATTTCGCTTTGAACTAATAAAAGATAATTTCATAATGTTAAATGTGTTATATTTTTAAATATACCTTAAGTTCTTTCTCTGTTTCATCTTTTAGGTAGCAAGGAATTTCACGCAGCAAGTTCTCCTTCAACCACTTATTGATGATTTGAAAACAGTCCGCCACAAATTTCTGAACTTTATTAAACGCTTCCTCTTTTTCCTGCTCTGTCACAGCGGTCTTCAAAAGCATGGAGATACAAGACTCAAGGCTATGTAAACCATCACGCAGCACTTGCATACTGCATTTAGAGTTGCAAACAGCCCTTAGAATGCGTAGGCAGGAAATGCAGCAGAGAACAACTTCTTGATTCCAGACAACGTTATCACCTGGGACGGAAAACCTATTGACAAAGAAATTAAAAATTTTACGTTGCATAAAGATCAATTTAACATAGTAACTTGTCAATCACTCCATTTGTAACACGGACACCTTCAGGACTAGCCCCGACTGTCCGTCTTAGAGAGGTGTCCGGCTTATAAGAGAGTCAAGGTAACGTGACACCACTAAAAACGTAAGCTGAACCCATGCGCATTGAAGACACGTCTGTTTAACTTGTGTGAAACAGCTAAAACTGGAACACTGTAACAGAAAAGTGGAATCATTTTCTTATTAAGCCATCAAACGTTTATCACGAGCAAAAGTTCACGACTACAAAATATAAGAAATTGTGCAATTTACGGTGATGTAGAGCACCTGCATTTCCGTGGTTGTGAGGTATTTTTACTGCGTAGAGCACTTCTCAATAGTCTGTTTACGGTTTCAGAAGTGTCCGTTGTCCGTCTCATAGTTACAGTAAAATGACTCAAAAACGGCAGGGACCAACACGAGGTGTCCGTTAAGAGAGAGTTGACTGTAGTACCACATGCTTACAGAAAACCTTTCTCATAATGAGTAATAATTTAGAGTAGCCTTCACACAAACGACTGGTTCTACTGGTTTGAAACCAGTTTGAAATTCACTAAGAAGCATAAATCAATCAGTCTTACTCTTTAGCTGTCATTTTATGGACTGTCTTGAAATCCATCTTAAAGCTGGTGGCAACTGCCTCCCACTAGATAAAATAGAGAGCGTGAGATTCAAACAAAAATTAAACAAAAGCCATTACAAAAACTATATTTTCACCAACTCACGTCGCACTGGCTAAACCGAAAGAGACCATTACCAGACAAAGGCTTGAAAATTTTAGGATTATGTTATTTCCAAAAATTATAAATTACATCAATGCAGTAACGTCTATATTTCTCCGTTTCTGATCCACTTAAATCTTAAGGATAATATTTTAACTACCCTGCGAGCAGAGGCTACATTTTCGCTGTGTGAGCTGGCGTGCGAAAAGTAGCCTCTGCCGACAACCGTTCAATTTTCTAGCGTGCATGCGCGAAATTCGTCACGCGATTCGCAAGCAAAATTAATCGTCAGGTCTGTCGTCAAATGGCGCGAGTTTCGCGCGAATAAAAAAATTGCGTTAACTCTGATCTGCTACGCAAGATTCACGCAAGACTCACGCAATGCTCTAAACCGGTCAAGAACAGGAAAAAACCCGTCTTTTTAATTTATTCGTCCAGATTTCTGGAGGGATTTGAACGGTTGTCGGCAGCCTCTGCTCGCAGGGTATATTTTAACCCGCCTACGCTAAAAAAAATCAATGTCCAATAACTACAAAGTTATCGAACGCATAACTTTAAGCAAAGACGATGGTTCGGCAGCTTGGCTCGCTCTTTAGGGTGGTTTCCACTGTTGCGTAATGTTTACGTGCATAAATAAAATAGAGGCAATGTATGACGTAAAAGTTGAACCTTGTTCAACTTTTAAGTTTACGCGCGCCAGCGAACGCACGCAGAAATGAGATTGCTAAGTATTACATTCTATCGAGAGAGGATAATTATGTTTTCTTGCTTCTATAATATATGCTACGTAAAGACTTGAAATAAAATAGAGATCAGCAACTTGCAGCTTATCGATATGTAAACTTGGACTGATTCTAAATTTCAAAGCTCGTAAAAGTGGTACCTCCTTTTCCATTAAGTAGTTCTTTTCAAATAAGATCTTGGCAAGCGTGGTGTATATTTCAACGGATGCAAAAGCCCCCGAAGAGGCAATTTTACCAAACACATGAACAGGAACTACTAGGAGAAACGTCCTTCTAAAGAGAGGATCCAGCTCAAATAAAGGAAAAAACCTTTCAATCCATGACGAAACGAATCTGGAAAACGAAAATAAATAACACAGTCAGATAACAATTAACAAACTGCTAAGCCTACTAATAAATGAAGTCATATTCACAAATTTTGCAAAGAAGTCCTCTATGCGTTCATTTTACTGCAGGAATATCTGTACCAAAACACAATAAATGAGGCACTCTGCCTTAACTGTAGTCTGCAAAAGTTAACTTTCATAGTAGTTTTTTTTTTTATCGCTTCGCTACGCTATAAAAATGGGCTAGTTTTCCCCACGCAAACTGAGCCCCTTCGGCTTGTCACAAATGCCTTGCAATCTCTTATTTACACTTTCAGCTTTCCATGGATCTGGCACCTCGAAGCGGCAGCCACCATTCCTATCGCAGTCACCCTCACTACCACCAATACTACTTTGAAGACTAAATTCCGTTAGATACAGAGTAAAAGTTGTCTCGCTGTTGCATGCACTGTTGCAGATGGCCACATACGATGAAACTGAATGCACTCAAAGAATGAATGAATGAATGAAAACTTTTTTCACCAGTCAAAGTTTAAAGTTTAAAGTTTAATACTGCTTTTTACCACTGAACAAAAAAAAATAACACAACTAACAATAACAATCATCATCTTAAAAAAAACTATAAATAAAAGTACAGTAGGTAAAGGAAAGCAATAGGGGGGAAATGAATTCCCATATGAAAACTGCCCTCAAAAACTAAAAGATGATACAATAAAACAAGAACGCTCTTAACGCTCGATGTAATCTCTTGGAGATTACATCGAGAAATGAGGAGGCGATTAATTCTACACGAAACAGGAATTACTCGCTAAAAGTTTCTTAACTCCTACTTTATCGAGGTCGATACTTTTCATTTGTTTCTGAATTGATCTAGTACACGTGTTAGCGACGACAGGAAATACGTTTGCGGTCGCAGGTTATACGCGTGTATAAAATACACGAGAATTCAACGGCCTCGATTCCAGAAAAATTACATCATTGCCAGAGATCAAAAAAGTGATTTACATGGCACGTCATTTCAGTCATCGCCGAAAATAAATCGCATGCTCATCACAAGACCATTTGCATACAATGAAAGTTTACAACACCCGACCATCGCACAGGCGCACCCAACGTCAATTTTTGGAAAATATCTGTTCGGAATACGATTTGAGATCTTGAATTTTCGGAACATTTGTTGTAAAATTTCTTCCTTGCCTGCCTCTCCTAGGATTTTCGAACATCTAAAAAATTGTATAATTGCCCATTTTTAACGGATTTTTACCCTAAAAAGTTCACCTAGAATTTCCGGAACCTTTTTTCTGGCTGAAATTTTCGAAAAGGTAAGTTTTGATCCCTATAATTTTCGGATCACTAGACTTTCAGCTAGGAAATCCGAACAGATGAAAAATTTTTCGCGATAAAAATATGCCTATATCCACCGTTTAAATACTAAACTACGTTCAACCATGCTATGTTTAAGTAGTTTGGAACTATATTCTCGTTGGGTGCCCCTGATCACAGTTTTGCTAATTAGGATTCTTATTTTTTTTCGACCACTCAGTAGTGTTCATTTGTTCCAAAGTAACCAACGCTTTCAAGCGATAGAATTTGTGGACCGAAACGTTCCGGAAAAGCTCTAAATTTAATCTTTCCTAAGCTTTCTTCACAAAAGATGCGTGGCTCCGATCACACAACGATTCTTAGTCCCAATTTCCACGGTCTCCGCACGGAACTCCTGGCACAATGACCCCCCTTTTTTGTCCTAAATACGACGAAAAACGCGTTGCAGATTATGAGTCTCGCTACTTACGCAAGCGAAAGTAAATAGAATATCTAATATATAATTGTACATTATGTAAAAAAAAAAGAAAGAAAGAAAGCATCAAATATGATAAGAAATAATAAAATATGACTAATTACAAAAATAATTAAGTAATCAAGTTTAAAAAGAGTTCGAACTGGAAGCTGACATAATAGAGTAAGGTAAATAGTTTCCGTCATTAAAGTAACGGTTAAAAAATAAAAATTTAAAATAGTTGTCCTTGCTGCTCTGGGCGTGACTTTAAAGTCAATAGTTACTACCTGGGTTACTTCTAGTTCTTGGCGGGCCAGTCAGATCCACATATGTGGAAATATGGGGCGCTTTCCATTCAACAAAAATTCCGGTTTGAAATTTCGGAAACTTCACGTGCTCAATAAAACGGTACTTTCCGGTTGCACAGACCCGACCCAAGCCACCGCGCGTTTTGTTATTGTGGCTTCGCAGCACACTCATAATTACGCTCTAAAAGAGAAAAGTAAATACTGTTTATATCCTAAAGAACACTCGACTGTCGAAAAGGGGCAGTGGAAAACTAAAGGCGGAGGAATCCTATTTCGTGTAGAAAGCCTATGAATGCAAGTGAAGGTAAAAAATTCTTGCGGATTGAAGCGATACGTTTCTCAGAATATTCGAACGATTCGAAGCCATTCCTGGAACTGTACGGTAAATAAATTCGGTGTTTTAGCCAATTTGTATTCAGCCAGGCTTTGTTGTATTAATTTCAGCTTAATTGATAAATTGCTTTAGTTAAATATCGTCGACAGGTTTCAGACAAATAATACGCTGATTCTCACGTACATTTACACAATTGTAGCTTGATTTATACACACACTTTTTTTCACCTACGTGGCGTGTTTTGTCAGTTATTTGACACTGTTAATGGCAAATATCAAAAATCGAAAAAAAATTGCAACTGATTCAAACTATTTGAGATGTCATGCTTTACTCACAGCACTTCACTTTCCATTGGGAACTCCATGGTCTTGCAAGCAGGATAGAAAAGAGCGGTACTGGGGACAACAATTTTGGCAGTTGGAAAGGGACATTTCGATCTGACCGACCGAAATGACCACACCGGTCACAGTGGACCACCTTCAAAGCTGGTCCCGAATATTCCGGTCGGACCAAACCGAAATGGTCCGTTCCATTTGATGAACCAACAGAAATTTCCGGATGGTATACTCAACATCAGAATTCCCTAATTTTATACCGCTCGGGGGCCTGGCACTACCGTATTTTCCCGCACTCTTTGAACAGTCCAGTTTCAAAATGGCGGATGTCTGGCTAGACTTGCCTACAAGTCGAGCTCAATTTTTTTTCACGAGCGCGAGAAGCGAGCGGTAGATTTTTTTGGAACCGGAAATGAGAAGCGAATGACTTATGAAAGTCTAGCCTTGCGTCCTGAAATGGAGGAACGGACTTGACTCTGTTCAAACCCTTATGGTAGCACCTCTTTGTCTTCTCGAAATGCCGGAGATACAAATGGTCATTCAGTTAAACCTTTTGCATCTGGGTCTCGCAACTATTGCTGAAACAAGACTCTGCGGAATTCCAGATCTTCATATCGACAGCTAAACTAATCCGGAGATATTCAGCATCTTGTGACACTTTCATAAGATAGATCCACTAAAAATAAGAGCTCTGTAGGCGCCTAAGAACTATTTCTTATGATGGGTTTAAGAAAGTTTGCTATTGGAAATGCTTTTTGTGTTTCATAAGTAACTGGTTCTTTGTTGAAAATAAACTAAAAGATTTTTTACCTGTTTTCCGTCCAACTTCCTTCTCTCACTGTTTTGGTAGGAAATCCATTTGCACCCCACCAGGTCTCATCGTTACGTTTAGGTTCCTCCATGAGCAACACATCACTACTAAACGGTTCTGATGCCTGGGTCAGAAAATGGACCAAGGGTACGGCAAACAACCACTCATGAAGGCTATAATATTCCTTGGCAACATGCCTACAAATTGCCTGAATGGCTTCACCCAGCTTCCTAGAATAACATAAACGGACACTAGTTTGTTTGCATACATGAAAAAAAAATAAAGAACATCATTCAATAACTGCTCAAGTGGATTTGCAAGTTAATAAGTTGTAATCATGCAGTAATCTAAGATGGCGTGGGCTGAGTCGTTCCAACAAAGATCTCACCTTCTCATATAATGCAACAAAAGTTTAAAAAGAACTGAGGCATGAGATGCGCGTGACAGACCGATTGAGCGGGTCAGTCCGGGTAACTAGGCTGCTTCATCTTATATAAACAGGCCCTTAGACAAACTGAGATATGAGCCTTTCACTTTCAGGTGTTTCGATACAGTTTTTCAGAGGCTGTACCGATATTTTTAAATCGCCTTAAAAGTGATTTTTTCCTGGTTCGATCGCTATAAAATTTTCATCAGTAATTGGCTATGGATTGAAATTTGTTAAAATGTAGTTTTAAGTAAAATCGATATTACTATGACAACAATAAACAAAAAACTTTGAAATTGATAAAAGCCGAATTTTGAGCGATCTAGACCAGCTACTGGAAATCTAACACTAGGAACTTAAAGTTTGGTGTTTAGCAAACAACCTCCGTAAGAAGTAAAAAATTCTGTATGTTTGAATTCGACTCAGAGGAGGATCGAATAGTATCCCATGATACACCTCGATTCATGTTATATTATCACTGCGTACGTGACACATCATGATCAGTAATCTTCAGCACGCGCGAAGTGAACATCGATCGCAGTGCTCGATGTGGATGGTTTCCAAACATGTTTCGGTTCAGCAGCTTCTGCTTTTGAGATTATCGAGTTGGTTTATATTCACTGTGCTTTAAAGGAGAATTTCAGCGTTGCTTTGACTGAGAAGGGTTTTACATGTATTTCGCTGATCTGTCGAGAACTACTTGTGCCGCGCTCGGTCGCACTGTAAACACAAATTATAAGACTCGCAACTGATAAGCTTCGCTAGGTTCACTAGGAGAACCCAGGCCAGAGGAGAACCAAAACTATGACTGATATATAAAGTGGTTCCAACAAAACATCCGCTACGCTGTGAAGCTAATTACCAAAGGAGAATTTATTACAGCATCACGCTCAAAGGAGCTGAAGTTTACAATGGTAGGTCAAATAAAATTTAACCTATCGATGCGACAAACAATTCTCTGAAGCACAGTCTACCCGGTACTGACTCAAGCAATCTTCAAGGAAATTTCCTGGCCAGAATACTGATCTGTGCTTTTGAATAAATAAAGTTTCTGATGTTTCTTTTTCAAATTCTGAGCAGGCTTCAGTTTACGTTGTGCCGGCTTGCATGCTGCGTGGTACCTTTCTTTGGGTTCTTTCCTCACTGAAACACACCGTTATACACCGCTCCTTCTGCGAATTAAAATAATTATAGTCAAATTCCTTTTAAAAATAACCTCTTTGAAAATACAAAGTGATTGCTTCGGCATAAAGCGCTCTCAAAAGCGCCCAACAGATTGTAGCCTTCATCAGGCTTTTCACATATATTATGACACATGGCGTTGAAATGTGATAAAAGATTCCAAATTTCAGCCATCTTTGGTCGACGAAAAAGTCTTTAAAATGTGGGTAATTCTGGGTACTTCTTGGCCTGTACAATATTCAGGACTTCATTTTGCTGGCGTGAGGTCCACATTTGTAAGATTTCAACATATATTCCAAAAAATCTTGAATATTCATGACCTGGTTGTGGGTCACTGAACACTTTGTGATGGGAAGACTAATTGAAACCGTAAAAATAAATGTTTCTAAGTGGAAACTTCGCTCTTAAGCCATTGCAAATCGGAGAAATCATGTCAAATAACGAAATAATGTAATTTTTTTACTTTTACTGGAAATCGAGTGAGAAAAAAGCCGACGAGAAAACGACCTTATTTCAAGATGGAATCTGCTATGACTGCGATATTGCGTGATGCTTCTGGAAAAATGCATCATGGGATACTATTCGATCCTCCTCTGAATTCGACTAAAACAAAAAATGTTTCAAACCTTAAATTTTCAATAGCCGTAGATTATTTAATAAAAGCGTTATAAATGACTCAAATTATTCTTAAGTAGCGTCAGAATGCTGTTTAATATCATATTTCGATGCTAGGAAATATTGGTGCATTTTCGTCGTGGCGATCTTGAAAACTAACCCGTTTTCTCACCACCTGGCTAAGTGCAACTTAATTCAGAATTTGGACTTTTAGCGCTTTTTTGTATATTTTTGAAACAACTCGAACGTACTAAAAAAAATTTCGATAAAACGTGTTCGGATTTATCATATAAAATAATACTTATTGATTAAGAGGTGTCCTTTTTGTCTAGAAAATGTCATTTATGTACAAAATAGAAAGCAGTTTTTACAGCCCCTCTGTGATTACTTTTTCAAGATCTACCTTACGAATTTTCTTTTTAAAGCTGTAAATTGATTCTGCGTTTTTTACATCCTTGATTAATTTATACCATATTACTGAACCCACATATCTTAGGCTATGTCTCCCGTAAGTTGTTGGGTTGTATCGAGGAATAAAAAAGTCACCAGAATTTCTGAGCCCATAGCGAGGTTTATCGAGCTTGAAAATGTCCTTTATGTACGGAGGGCATATGTTGTACTTTGCCTTATACATAATTATGGCTATATCCTGCAATCGGCGATAGCCTAGTGTCGTGAGTTTAGCTTTTCTCAAGAGCTCATCGTATGAACTTCTCGTATCGCAGTAGACGGCTCTTAACGCTCTTGTACTTGCTCCATCTTTCTGCTATCCGACGCCCGACAGAAACGCCACACTGTATGACAGTATGAAATTTGAGGCATTATGAAAGAAATGAAAATCTTAAGTTTGGCTGATGTTGTTAACATGTTTCTAAGCCTCATCAAAACTCCAACCTTCCTAGATGCGTCTTTACATACCTCTCCAATATGCCTACTAAAATTCAAATGCTCGTCAATGGTCACTCCCAATAATTTCATTTCAAAGTGACTCTCAATATCATTGTTCATAACATCAATTTTCATCTGTTTATTTTTATGCTTCGACCCGAGACTCATCGACTGAAATTTTTCATGATTACACATGAGTAGATTGTCCTTATACCAGTTTGAAATTTCCTTCCCCTCATGGTTCAAAATATTCTCAACGTCTTCGAATCTTTCCCCGAAAGTATAAGCTTGATGATCATCTGCATACATCGTTACACTACACTTAGGAACTTTAAGTTTCAATGTTTTACATGTAAAAGACGCAATAAAATTCTCACTGAAATGCACTAGTCATGGAGTATGTATGGTGGGCATCATTTGGAAAAAATAGCAAAACGTCAAAAAAGTGAATGTTGTATATTGCATTACCATTCATTCAAAACATTTCACCGTTTCTGATTGGCTCTACCCCCCCCCCCCCCCCCAGTTAATTCTTTTGATCTATAAAAATTTTGATAAAAGAAAAAACTTACTGCAAATTCACTCCAGGAAAGTGTATTAAAAGTTTGTCATAGGCAGTGCAAGTTTGTCCATTCTGGTCTCGCTCAAGGATGAGAGATGGAAACAGCTTCGCATAATCCTCTCTATCGAGCACAACGTGATGCGTATGAATAACGTAAGAAATTGCCATCGATGAAACCAAGCGACGAATCTTTTTGTTTTCTTCTATGGCTGACTGAAGTGAGGCGTTTTCGTGAATCTTCGGTTGAAGGAATTTCTTCAAAAGCTAAAAGGGACAAGAGCGAAAGAGATAATCAAGAGAGAAACAAACAAAGCACTAACACCAACTGGTTAACAAACAATCGCCACTGCTTCAGCTAGCTAGAAAGCTAATTCTCTTTGATGTCTTCAGTGATCAAAGTTAAAAGACCACGGCAGTTCCAATAGGGGACTTTCAAGAGATCTTTTAACGATACAAGCTGGATCTGGCTTCCAAAGCTGATTTACAATACAGCACATTCTGACCTAACGGCCGGACCATTAGAAGAGTGAATAGTGGGCGGGTGGGAAAAACAAAACAAAATCCAAACATGAAAAAAAAAACGTGAACAAAAAATGCATACAGCCAGAAGAAAAACACATATCAGCTATAAAAGAGAAAAACAACACCAACAACAAGAAAACGAGGTACATATTGCGAACGGAAAAAAGAAGGTTACAAGTAAAGCAGAAACACTTTGTCTACCCTCCCCTCTTCCCTTTCCTTATGGTAGGTCCCTTTACAGACACATGTAACTAAGTTCAAAAGGTTAACGCCGTTCACCAATTAAACATGAACATGTACCTATCCGCATTACAACTACTGTCCTCCCTTATTATTCACTGACGGCAATCCCTGGGACATCTTAGAGTTGCACAAAAGATTGACGTGACTGAAATCAATTTTATCTTTGCTAACTACACTTGTAATAATGTAAGTACATACTCCACTGAAGTCATACGATAGCGGAACATTCCTTTTCCAGTAGCCATGATCTTCCACTTGTGTTTGAGTCATACAATGAGCTAAATCGTCGACAGCTGTTATTGCCTCCCAAGCAGTCATAGTTGTGGTTGTTTGGCCTACTGTGAATCCTTCCCAAAGAGGCAGCATTGCCCTCGTCGCAATGTTTCTGCCTTCAACAGGGTCCGATTTGTTCAAAAGTTTTTGCCAAAGGCTTTGTTCGCTAAAAATACCATCATCATACCGGTGCCAAACAGCTGAAAAACAGAGAGTGTCATTTCTTCTATAAATAGAGACTAATTAATTTAGAACTGGTGAGCTCTTGTCTTTGTAAAAGAAGCAAAAGCTTGATACAATCACAAACGTGAACTTCTTGAACTGAACTATGCCGATGCAATCATCTCTCAAAGTGATGAAAATCGTAGCCTGCAAGTATTAAAGCTCTCTATATGGGGGGTATTGAGAGAGTCACACGCGATCGGTACGCAAAAGGGGACTCGAGAGAAAGGGGCGAGAAAAGAAAGGAAGGGCTCTCCTCTTCTCCACTCCTCGCACGTGCGTTCCCTTGTGGCTCGCACCGCTTGCAAATCGAAATAGTGGGCTCTCTCACAGGCTATATCATTTTTCAGTATTCGTCCGTGTCCACCATTCGGTAAGCCAGTTTAAGTTGGAATTCTGATTTCGAGTCTACTTTGCAGCAAGGTTGGTGAGTTGATATTCATTCCACTACAACAACTTGTGTAATATGAGCGTTGTTGGCACTATTGCACAACATAAAGATTTGTATGGAGAGAAAAACGACTATTATTTGCCGAGACTTACAAAACACGGCTTCCCTTCGTTTCGTTTTTCTCGCGTGGTCCCCGTGCCGATTTATGCCCCTTATATAAACATTGTTATCGATAACCAGTTTTCTCTCTCTGTTTGTCCTTAGAGAAAGTAAACCGATGCCAATACAGTAAACCTCTTAAAATGGGCATAAATCGGCTCGGGGACCACACAGAAAAGGAGAAACTCGCAACGATTAAGGTCCTCATGGTTTTGTTGTTAGTGGAAAGTTTTGTTTTGAGCGCAAATCAAGAGGTTTCTTGCTCGAGCCGTGAGAAGTTAATTACTTCGGCGCAGCGCGAAGTAAAGGATTCGCGCAGCTCAGGAATGTTTCAAAGTTACATCCAGAGGTCCCGAAGTTGCTTTGGAATTAGTGTGAGATATCATCGAGTTCTTTGATTTATTCTTTCACGGAAAAGAAAAAATTATGAGGAAGAAATAATTATTACTTTTGGAAAAAATAAAGAAGAAATAATTATTATTTCTGGTTTGCCCAGGGTTTGAACCGGCTAACGTGTGACCCCTCAGATCCGATGAGACTCTAAAATGAGGAATTAGCTGATTGCGCCACTGCGACGCAAGGTAAGATGTGAAAAACAGCCATAAGTTATGCACGAGGTACGGTTAAAGATTCGGCACGCAAGTTTGTCACATTTCGGCTTGTTTTGGGAATTTGACGTAGTGACACCGGAATGAGTTGGAGGTATTGCGAGATTACTTCTAGTTCTTTCGGCTACAACAAATATTTGAGGGGGAGCGCAAAGTAATGTCGTAAACTTGCATTTTGTCTCCGAAGTGAGGCCGGAAGTTGTTCGAGATATCTGGAGATCAGCTCGAGTTGTTTAGTTTATCTGAGGAAGAAAGAAATATTATTGTTTGCTAGCCCTTCGGTTTTTAATTACTTATCTTTGCCCCGTTAGACCGCAGAGACGAGATTGTAGCAGAAAAGTAAAAGATGGTTGATTTGTAGGTTTAAATTTTTTTTAATTTGCGCGAGCAGCAAGTTAATGTTTTGCTGCAGAACTCCGAACAGTCGGCGTGCGACGATTAGTCATTGACTAACTGACTAAAAAGGGAAGTCGAGTTTTGGCAGTTTAAAGGTAGTGGAACTCATGAGATCTCGTCGTGTGCAATTTATTTATGACAGAAATTGTAATATAAATCGAATTGGATTACAGCCACGGAGTCAGGCAACTAGCAGACTTCCGGAGAAGAAGTTAAGACGTCTGTACAGTATGTGGTCCTTGGTCCGCGCAAGTCCGCGATGCCCTTGGTCCGCGACTTTTCCGAAAATGATAAAATATTTCGTCGAGAAAAAAAATACGTTGAATAATGAAAGATACCGTGATTAACTGATTACTATTCTTTCATATGACGAAGTTTTGGCTTTCTTGCTGTGGGTGGAGGCGCGAAATTAAAGTTTGTTGACAGGTAGGTTAATTTGTCTTTTTTGAAGCTTGGATTTTTGCGGCACCGTAAATTACTTGGTCATGTTTACTTAGCCTGCGAATAAATAAAACGCAACGGGAAGACATACCTTTTTGCCGAACAGGTTTTCAGATCAACTTATTTCTGCTGTTGGAAGCATATTGCTGTAGACTCTGAATTTTTTTTGTATCGACTCTTGAAAAATATCACCAAATTTCGCTTAGCGGTCCCTGGTCCGCGACCTAGTTGAATAAAACTTCGCAAAATAAAAAGCGACGGCCTTTTTTTTCGAAGAATGTTTTGAAAATCGGCCCTATACATGTCTACAAGTTCTCTTTTTTTTAATACCTCGAAAACATACAGAGTTTTTGGTAATTATTTTCGACCGCGCTGAAAACCGCTCGTCGACGCTCGTGTGGGAGAGTCGAGGAGACTGTTGTCTGAAGTCTTTGAAAAAAGAGCAGACTATTTCATACTCACAACATCTTCCGAAAAAAACTTTAGCTTAATTGCATCAAGAAAAGAAAAAAATACATGAAATATTGTGAAAATCACGTTTTCGTGTGGAAACTATAACATTTTTACGTTTTTTTCGTGCTGCTTACCTAAGACGCGGACCAAGGACCATCGAAAACGGTGGCCTTTTTTCGAACCCCAAGCAAAATATTTATGTATGAAACTTGAAACTTCAGGATTATCGAGAAGAACATAAAACTATCTTCAAGGAATATTTCAGCTCGTTACGTGAAGATTCGGGTAAGATATTCAAGTTAATGACTTTTAGACGCCGACCAAGGACCACATACTGTAACACAAAAGGAGAAAAGTAAGGGTATTTCTATGGAAGGGTATCCGGAAAAATACCATTTCTTACTATTCCTTAGCCTCCCACGCAGGCCTTTTTAGGGGAGCTCGTTTTTCATCCCTCCCCACAAACGCCTGCTTAACCGAAAACAACATTCCTTTCTCATTGTTTTATTTGCGTGGTAAGTGACCAATCAACAGTTGCGCAATAAAGTGTTGACAGGCTAAACGCGACTAAACGTGACCCTAGAGTTACCGTTTTCCTTCTTTTCTTTCTTTTGCTAAGGTTATGCAGTGCATGGAGTATTCTAAAATTTGGCTAAATCTTATTTTTGCCGCTCTGAGTCTAACATTTATTAGAGGTCAGAAAGCTTTCCCAGTGTTTCATGCAGATCGAGTAATTATCAGATTACCTTGCGGTCAAGGTCAACTTTCCAGAATTTTGAAAGTACAATGTTATTCAGGGGCGGATCTAGGGGGAGGGTGCAGGGGGTGCGCACCCCCCCCCCCCCACCCCCGAGATGACCTGCGGTTTTCTAATACAACTGGTATTCTGCAACAAAAAAAACTATGTGGTTTATTGGTGTTGAAGTAGAGCAAGAGACGAGTGCACGCCCTCCTAAAAAAAAACCTGGATCCGCCCCTGTTATTGGCTAAGCTTGGGAAAGGAATGTTGTTTTCGGTTGAGCAGGCGTTTGTGGGGAGGGATGAAAAACGAGCTCCCCTAAAAACGCCTGCGTGGGAGGCTAACCATTCCTCCACATTAACAATTAATCCACAACCACGACGCCGAAGTTTACGCTCCATAGCGTCTTGTTGCCTTTAATTTGCCTCCTGGCTCTGTTGTTTGACTATATATTTTTGCTGATATTTTGAGCGATTTTCTCGTTCTAGCCATGAGTTTCGTTGATTCTATTTTTTCTAATGGCTTTGTTGTTTTGATATTTCTATAGTGTTTGTTTTGCAAAGTGAATCCCTACACTCTAGTCGTTAGTATTATTGGCTCTATCTTGTCGCACGGCAATCTTGTTATGTCCATGCTTTCTGTTATTTTATTGGTAGCCTTTATTTGAGTTTTGTTTTACTCTCAGCCATGTTTTGTGGTCTTATTCGGCGTTGGTTGTCTGTACTACTATCCCCTACTTTCACAGGTTTTAGTTTTCGTTGTTAGTTTTTCTTTCAAAAAAAGAATAAAGAGTCATTAGAAAAATTTCAACTTGTTAAGGACAAAAATGTAATTACCTCCTGACTCACGCCTGGCCTTTGGAATTTGAAGGGATCTGTTGCATTTGACTCCAAACCCTTCTAAGTGTTCCCACACATACTTGTCTTTTTTGTTTTCCTTCCTTACAATGTACTTGTAACGAAGTGTGCGAGAAGCGTACTCAACTGGTAAGTGCAGCCGTGCTCCAACCAGGATGAATTCATTTTCCAAATACCTACAGTTAAATAGAACCTTGTTAACTTCTTATTTCCTATTGAAATTCTAATACTATATTTTAACGATATGATGTTAGATAATCGTCTGGATCGTCTCAATGCCCCAAGAAGTCCAGGTGATCCGGACGATACGGACTTGCCTATTTCCTGTACCGTTTTCCACAAGTCCACACGGAAACGAGAAAAATTTGCAAGTTATTAAGCAAAGTACTTCACTGCTAAGGTTGTTACTCTCACTGTTCAAAGAATAATACATTGCCAACACTTTGTTAGTTTACTACACTTATTGAAAGTTTCTTTAAATATTCTAATAGTCTGGAAAACCGCTGGCTGAGACGGGTGATACTTCTGGTGTCGTTAACAAACATGCATGGTTTCAAAAGAGCGCGAAATGCTTTCAACAAAAGGAAGCTAATTATTTTAACAAAACTTTGAAGAAAGTTACATTAACTTATTATTGTTCAAAATCCTCCCAGGGTTTCCATTTAGTGCCTAATAAAATAATACAAATAACACCTCAGACGTTTGACTGCGAACCTCAAATTTTACGTTGAGTTTTCACCCATCCGAAAGGTGACCCATCCAAAATGCATTTACTGCGAAGCGCACTTTTTGAGGGCTGGGAACTAGAAAAAGATCTGGGCGATGACATAGAAACCAGCCTTATGGGGTTAAATATTAGATGCTCCTTTAGTAACGAAACCTTCGACAACAATAGACAATACTCAGACCAAGGATCACGTTAACAACTGCTTTTACAGAATGTAGAGGTACAACAGAATTTGGATTTTGAGCACAATATGAAATTAAGGCAAGTAAAACGAATAATAAAGTTCGCAGTAACTTTTGATAATTAAAACTAAAATGTCTTACAGTAACATCACCTCGACCCTGCAGAGGTACTCGGGCCATAAAGAGCACAGTTGTGTTGTTTCAGTTGCATCTATTCACTAAAGCATCCTTTTTAAATACTTAACGACATTTACCGTACCTTTCGGGATAAACCTCAACAACATCAGTATTGAAATCTCCAAAGACAGGGCCACCAAACCTCATGAAGATTCTGTCACCTTGCTGAGCATCAAACTTGAAGTTAGGGGAAAGAACAGCATGAAAAAAGACCGTCATTTTACTCTTCTTGTTTCTAGCAAAATATTCGGTGTTGTCTGTATTATCTTGATCATCTCTATCACTTGTGCGATTATCATGTTCTTCCTTGTTTTTTGACTTTTGGCCTTGAGTTTGCTTATTGCTGGTGGGTTGGTTTTTTTCATTTTTCTTGACTGCGTTTTGTTCCGACGCTTCTTTAGAGGCACCACTTTCTTGTAATTGCTTCCTGTCAAAACAAGACAAGCCACAAGTTTATTTAACCATCAAACCAAAATAGCTGAGACAGTATTTCCCCAAGCACCAATGTTGCAAAAAATCGTCGTTACGAATTGTCCTGTGTAACTAGGAAGTTTCACCTTGTAGTGTGCAAAACAACGGCAAAGAAATGTACAAAAAAGGGTGCTGCACGTGCAAATTTTTTTGGGGCTTATTAAGCAACAATAAGGACCTGTTTACAGGGAGGTCGGGGACCCCAGGTAGGTGAGGTGATTCGCTTAGGTGAGGTACTAAGGGCTAAAAGCAAAGCTCTCGTTAATATACTTATTGTTTACTCAAACAAAAAACAAAATTGTGTTATGCTAAACGGTGACGGTAACGAGAACGGCAAAAAAAATCAAAAGGTCTAAAGGCACGGTAAAACGGGCAATAAAAAACGTGCAACTCCTTTTGCAACATTGTCCCGAAACGAGTTGAATAGCGATGTAGCACGTTTTACCACCCCTGAAAAAAAAACCTTGCAACCTTATTTGTTGCAAGACAGGTTTGAACGTCCGTGGTAAAACGCACAACAGGACCATGCAGGCAAACGAGGTCACTGCCCTGGTTCGAGTCATCAACCCCTAAGACGACATCGTCAACAAACAATAGGTTTTATGAGCGAAACAACAGCTCTTTACGTGCATCACGCTTTTCAGTACACTTCTTTGACGTCTACTGCACGACTACGACGTGACACCTCCTAATTCAACGTTTAATGTAGGACGTGAACATACGACGACGAACTGGACCAGGCTCTTTTTTAAACTAAACTGAGTTCTTACGAGTTCAACTCCAGGAGAATTCGCCTACATTTGACAAATAAAAAGAGACCAAATAAACTCGATAAAGTTTGAAAGGACGCTTATTTATTTTTTTAGCGAAGTTACTACCGTCGTCGTCGTCGCTTAAGAGGAAGAAAGCAGTTGGTATAATCCGAAAGTGAAGGCAAAGTTGTACATGTATCTGTACGCGGTAGTAATAAGTTCATGAAGTAAACGGAAGAAATTTCTCGTTACTGTCCGTTTGTTTGTTTTCTATGCTGTAAAATTGAAATTTCCAAACTAAAGTGATTTGAACTGAAGAAAGTACTCACTGCGCTGCTAGTCGTTTTTCTTCTTCTTTCTTCTTTTTCTTCTCTTTCTTTTTCTCCCTTTTCCTTTGTTTCCTTCCTTTATTCTTATTGTTTGTTGAAGTTGGTTGTAGTCCCACTCCTTTTTTGGGGTCCGAAACGACCTCCTAATGGAAAACAAATGCAAATTCCCGGTCTGGAAAGGAGTCTTTCTTACTTTGTTTTGCTCATGCTGTTTTGTTGTTGTTGTTGTTGTTTTTGTAGTTATGCAAAATAATGACTGTCTAGTATGCTAGCAAATCTATACAAAATATTATCCTAAATGAAATTTATATTATTAACAAGAGCATCGCAGTAATAAATAGACTGCGTAACAGGCCGGGGGCGCCACTTTTTAGGGCATAGGAAGAAATCACGAGGACGCGACATGACCGGCGCTTGCTACGCAGGCTAAACACAGTGTAATAAGTGAAGGAACTTGAGCTAAAATTACGTGGATTGGTACTCAATTTCCTCCTCTCGCACATGCAAATGAAATTTTGTTTGTGATAGTTTGATGCTCCTGATATAACCATTTCCTGTACCAACACAGGTGGCGAAGATGGAAATATGTGCACGGAAAAAATCAGTAGACCAATAAACCCGGTTTTATTAACCAAAAACCAACACACGGGGCAAAGGTCGGCAAAGAAACAGAACTACGTTAGGGCACTTTTTTTCCATGAATTCATCACTGAAATTTACTTATAACCATAACGTAGGCGGACGCACATATTTAGAGCTTGGGCTACCTGGACTAGTTCCTTAAATTCAGGATTTCCCCTCTTTTGTACGTAACAAAACATAATAAACTTCCAGTTATTTGAGTCTGAGGCCAAATCACCGTAGCACTAGACTGTGAGTATTTAACCTGGTAAGTCTAGTTAACACGACATTACCTCCTGGTCTGATTCGTTTTCATCGCTGTCATCATTAGTATCTCCATCCTTTTGAGAACGAACACCTCCTTGTTGTTTAGAACCTTCTATAGCATCGCTCTCCTCTGACTGATCCTTAGCGTCGCCGTCACCCTTCTTGACCGGAGCAGGATCTGCATCCATGGGACCATCGCCAGCTTTGGAAGATCCAGGTACCACTTTGTTGTTGTCATCATCTTGTATGGTTCCATTTAGGTCAGGAGAAATGAATTTAAAAACACGGGCGATACGTCAACATGCACAAATAACAAGCAGTAATAGAGAGCTTAAGAATACGACTACCCACAAGGGGCTGCAGTGCCTAATGATGGATAGGCTTATACCTGTGACTAGACCTACCCTGAGGACCAGGGGGGTACTCTGGACTTCAAGGGAAGGGGATGATGGAAGGATTTTTTGGGTTCGAAATTTTCAATTCCGAGATTTTTTGAGCAGGAAAACTTGGCAAGTATGTTTTTGGGTGGCTTTATTTAAGTAGGGATTTTTGGGGGGTATTCAAAACCATCTGAAGATTCGTGGTAGGGACGCGGCGTATCGCGTCCACGTAGTTCCGCGAATAAAGTACAACCACATTTTTCGTGTTACATTATTTACTGCTTTCTGAAAAATTTTAAGGCTCGAAAATTTGGCGTAGGATTTTTTGGGGGTTATTTTTTGGTCCAAGGATTTTACTGGATTTTGTTGGAAGCCCTAGGGGTTTTTGATTTTTGCCCCCATTCGATTATCCCTGTTACATAAAATCCGGAATACCCCTCCCCCCCTTAGCCCTAAGGCAACTGTTTCCCTCCTCAAGCCTAATATGTTCTACCCTAGGCAAGTGGGGGAGAGGCGATTCTCAGAAATGCATTGTAGAGCGCATTAAGCGCTAGTATCGTGGTCATTCGTTGTGCCCAACTCCGACCCCGCGCAGTACTGCCCTGCCTTGCTGCTGGATACAGATGAGTTTTAAACGAGCGGATAAGGATAACGAACTGTGCAACGCTTTCCTACGTTAATCCATTAGTCACCGCGCAAGTCACTTCATACTCTTTTTTCCAACCCATCTCGAGTTTTCAAATCCTATAGCAACGGACAAAAAATGAACGGGCAGCTGTGGGTAATAATAGCCATAGCAACAATTAATCTACACTCAGGCAATGTTGTATTGACAAATTCTCCGCTGCCTGTATAAACGTCCGACTCATTCTGCCGTTGTCAGCACTAAGAAGACTGAGGTTCGGTACATTGAGCCCAAAAGCACGGTCAATGGCCCTGTACGTCTATAAGTACTTTTGAAGCACATTGCCCCAAAATAGGACCTTTGAAATCATATTTTTGGACTGTTTACAAACCAGCCTTTCAAACAGCAAAGGCAGAAGCGTAGAGAGAATAAGTACGGAAGACAGTTGTGCACAAGACAGAACGCAAGACAGTAGGGCGGAATGCATGTGAAACCTGGAAGATACATCAATACCATGAAAAACAACTCAACCGCCTAACCCAATCAGCTTCAAAAATCTTCCAACCTCAAGTGGTGAGCCAAAATTTCGAACACTGAAATGCATGCCCATTAGCTGGCCTGCCCAGTACTTTGCACCATCTTGATCTCTCACCTGCATTTACCAGGTACTTAGAAAGACGTTCACGGAACAACCGACACGGTTTTTACTGCACGATTCCACGACACCCTAAAGTGACCCCATGGACGACCTACCAACCCCTCATGACAGACATTTGGGGGCAGATTACAATGGGCTCGGACAAAACAGTGCTGCCTCAATACTTGCTAATTACTGAAATTTTGTTTGTAAATGATATATTTCATAAAAGTTTTTAAAAAGATACAAAGGTTGCAGAGTTGCCGGCCGCTAGGAAAGCTTGATAGTTTCAACCGAAAAACAACCCCTAGATAATTAAAGTGAACTTTGATGGACAAAAAAAAGTTTCGTATTTTGAAGCCTTTTTGTAACGTTGCTTGCTGTTCTTAGGTATTAAATGTGGCTACTTTAACTTGAGAAATAAAACATAATCTCTTCTTGTATAGAACAAGTTATTTATATAATAAGCTGCATGCAATTTGCAAGACATATGTTACACTTAAATTTATACTAAGCAAGCTATGAATTTTTCCTCAATCAATCGAAGCAAATTTAATGAGTTGCTAATGGACTGGAAAGTGTACCCCCAAAATCCACATCTGGACGCCATAGATAAAACCAGTAAGACAATTAGAGGTTTCACTTAGTCTACCTGATGGCTGGTCATTAGTTGCTTCTTTTTGTTTTTGCTCTGAATCAACGCTGGCATCAGTGGGTGCTTTAATACATCCTTCACTAGCTTCATGTGGGACTCCCCCCTGTTGTTCATCTGCTTCCCTTAACAGATTAAGATTTTGTAAGGCAGCTGCTGCTCCTTCTGTGAGCTCTGGTGAGTTGGGTTCATCCTCAGCACAAAAGGATGTTCGCTTTGCTGGCTTATCTGGGTCCTCACCCTTCCTTTTCCTTTGCCTATCTTCCTCATCTATTTAGAGAGGGTGACAAAAACATTTAAGAGCAGACAAACAAATATGTTGTGAGTAATGCATGCAATGCATGCTTGCATACAGTATACATATACAACATATTTTGTTATCATTATGTAAATAAATTATTATGTACATAATGACATAAATCCAATTACATTTTAGGGAAGTGATCTGATACAGTACCATCTCCAAAAAAGAAAACACTAAACGGGTCTGTCATAACTTACTCCAGTCCACCAGGACCAATCGAACAGAGGATTAAAAAATATAATGTGCATATTATGTACTGGCTGCCTGTCTGTCATCTTAAATGCATTCTCAAGAAAACCAAACAGCCACTTCAGAATCAGGAAGCCTGCGTTATACAATTCTGAATCAATTAATTTAGACCATAATGCACAGCAGCATGCTCCAGTAGAATGATGTTTGTAAATGAAGGACTTTGTCCCCAGGGAAAGCTTCTTCTGATGAAACCACTGAAAACGAATCTCTCAAAAAAGAGAGAAAAATTCATCAGTTATGCACCTGTATCTATAGAAGTCCATAATCCTTTGTAATGAACAATAGCAGTGTTTAAATCCATTCCTGTTCCATAGATCAGAGTCAAGAAAGCTATCATCACCCAACCTAATTCTGCATATTTTTCCTTTTTTCAAGTGAAGCGCAGGAAATAGAAGCTGTCTTCATGCACGCTTATGGAATTTACAGAAGCTAGCAAATCCTTCTTAGTTTCAAGGCATATTTCATGAGGTCTTTGGAACAGACGCCAATTCAGAAGTAAGTTTTTATGTCCACATCTGGCCCCCATTAACAAAATCAGTAAGATGAATGCAAAGTTAATAGAACCACCGAGAAATTCACTTAGCCTAGTGAGTCTACATGTACCTGCAGGATGGTCATTAGTTTCTTCTTGTTGGTTTTGGTTTGAGTCAATGCTGTTATCATTGGGTGGTTCAATATATCCTCCAAGCTCACTACTTTCATGTAGACCTTCCATCTCTTGTTCATCTGCCTCCTTTGGAAGATTAAGATTTTTTAAGGCAGTTGCTGCTCCCTCTGTGTGCTCAGGTGAGATGGGTTCATCCTCAGCACAAAAGGATGTTCGCTTTGCTGGCTTATCTGGGTCCTCACCCTTCCTTTTCCTTTGCCTTTCTCCCTCATCTATTTAAAGAGGGTGACAAAAACACATTAGAGCAAACAAAGAAACATACTGCACTTACAAGTGTGTATACATACGGGCATGTTTGTATATATGCATATTTTGTAATATTATATTTTTTTCATTATAATTATTATTATATTAGGGACCGTTCATTTTTTATGGGGTAGGGGGGGCTGGTGGGATTTGGAGGAGTGTAATTTGAAAATTGTATGACCCCCCCCCCCCCCCAATTTCCGATTTTTTTCGCATGGCCCCCCCCCCTCATCAGAGTAATTTTTTGGAAGGCCCCCCCCCCCTCATGAATAAAAAAATACATAAGGTATTAAAAAAGTTACTGCATTAAAATTTCGTTTTGTTACATTTCACGTAATTTAGTGAAAGAAAGCTGAAAGCTAGAAAGCTGTTTTTAACAAATCCTCACTCAAAAGAATGAAGGAAGCTCACACCAAGATGCGAAAGGATGGTGAAAGCGACGAATCCTTTAAAAAGCGATGCACTGCTGAACGATCCAGGCAGTTCGATTTTTTTATGTCAGAGGAGGCCGCTTTTCAAAGGGCAGACGGTTGCTCGGAGAGGTTAGGAGAGTTGCTACAACCAGAGTACCAGTTAAAACCTAGTGATGGACGGAGACTGAACTAAGTTATAAAAGAACACAGAGAGGCTGTTGAGAAACTGAAAGGGCAGTTAAAAATTCTGAGTGATCATGACTCCACGCTCTTCCAGGCGAATGGCATTACCCTGAAGCCTGACAAGAAATTCCACCATGACTTCAATGTGCAGCACATAGCTAGGATTGCAGAGGCAAAGCAGCTCAAGGTTTCAGGGGAATTAGAAAACCTCGAAAAAAAGAAGGAGACCTTTGACCAGGTCTTCAAGGGCTTAACAGGACACTATGCGTCAAAAAAAAGAAAATTAACCCAAAACTGTAGGAAATCAAAGGGCAGAAAACGCAAACGGTTTGAAAACAACGTCCTACGCGTGTATCATATCTGCGTTGCAAATCCCCTTACAAAAAAGCTTCCCAATTGTCTTCTTTATCCTCCCTCCATGACAATTCCGGAAGCGTGCATAACATGGAAGATGTAGCAGCATTGTTGCTAACACGGGATGCAGCATTTATCGCTCACCTACCGCAATCAAGCTACTTCAGCAACGCGGCACAAAGCAGGCTTATTACCAACCTTAAGCCAGAAGAAAGAAACAGGATGTATTGCTTCCTGCATCCTGAAGATTATAGCTCAAACGTCGGAGACACGAACAAAGAGGAAGAAGAAAACGACGAAGAAGAGGAAGAAGAGGAAGACAACGAAGAAGAACAGGAGGAAGAAGAAGAGGAACACAGCGACGACGAGATCGAAGAGAACGTCGAAAATGAGGAAGGGGACACCTCATAGTAGTTTCATGCCCCTCCCATTAAATTTCTCAGAGAAAAGCTCTGGTAACGAGGTCAGTTCCAATTCAGGACTCAAATTATTGGTTTTAATTATATGAGCTTGACAACAACATTTTTATGAATGAAAAGAAAGTTGTTGCTATTCAAGACTGTTATTATGGTATGTTCACTGTCCTTATAAAATATAAAAGCTGTTGAGAAGTTTTCTTGTTACCCGGGAACTGTTTTAGCATATTTGTTATAAATAAAAGAGCACAATTTTTCTTCGATTTGTAAACAAACATCTCTTATCCTATTTTTAATCTAATTTTTTCGTCCGACCCCCCCCCTTTCCTTCATTTTTTTTCAGCTGGCCCCCCCTTTCAAGCCAATTTTTTTCGAGTGGCCCCCCCCCCCCCGAAATCCCACCAGCCCCCCCTCTCTCATAAAAAATGAACAGTCCCTTATCATCATTATTTTTATTATCATTATATTTTTATTATTATTATTATTTACAATTTGGGCAGTTTAAAGTGTCTGAATGCTAGGTCCAACTAAAAATCACACAGGCTAGGCAGCAAACCATGACCAACCTTTGTTTTTTTTCTAAAAAAAGTGATGATAGTTAATTAAGTAAACAATAATTGTTTAGGAATGTAAAATATCACTTTCAGCGTCCATCATAATGCATGCAAAATTAATGTAAAATTACATTACTTGTAAAATTGATATATCTATAAACAGAATAAGTAGCTCAAAGTGGTTCCCAAGAAAACCTGTGGGTCGTTGCCTAAGCCAGCTTAGTGCTCTTGGTCACTTCCAGTGCCAGTAAAGGGTCATCCAATGCACCTATTCCTTCTGTCTTTTTTAGGATTTCATCGAGCCCTCTATCTTTTGCAAGGACTTTGTTGTTACAGGTGTAGAATCTGCACTGCCTAGCTTCAAGGTAGTGGCCACAGGCCAGTTCAGAGTCCTTTCGTAGCTATCTGATTGCTTTGGCTAAGAGTTTTCTTTGACCAAGGGTCACATCCAAGTTTGCAACACGAGACTCTGTATATGACCAGGACTATGAGAGGATTAATGTCCACTGTCTCTTTCTTTTAACATTATTGGTGTCACGCCAGGTTTTGAAGTCAAACATTGTCATTATAAAAATCACAACAAAAAAATACAGAGTGGATGCTTATACTTACTGCTCACTATTTCTGTTGATCGCCTAGACTAACTCAAATTATATTAGTTTACCCTGCCATTTCCCACTCATTTCTTGCCTTCCCCAGTGTGACCAGTTGGATCTGGATGCTGTAGTTTTAGATCCATCCCTAGCTCCTCTGCAAACGTTTGTGCATCATTAACCAGAGAGTGCCTTCCAGCCTGGCCAGGCTGCTTTCTCTTCAATTAAACTCTCGATTACAAAGTCCCATTGTAGGATCTGTGTTTCCGTAGATATTCAGTACTTTTATCTTTGTGATCTTATACTCTCCTTAATTAAATTCTCTGCTTTATGACTATCATTATTATCATTATAAAAATTATCATCATCATCATATACATAATTATATTCAGTTTGGATTTAGCAACTCCAAAAATCAACTAACTGCAGAGTATTTGATTGCACAAAAACACCACAGCAAGCTGTACTTTCAACAGACAACCTTTAAGGAGTCAAGTGACTGGCTTGGTTATGATAAACTACATTGATCATAATAAATTAAAGTAGTCGCGTAAATTAAATTTAGACCAAGGACATGACAGACATAAAGCTAAACAGCCAATTGATGAACGGGACCATGCAACATCATTAAATTCATCATGATGCATAATATATTGATTGCTTATTATCGTTTATTGTTTTGTTTGCCATAAGATTATACAAAGCAAAAAAAAAAAAAATCTAATTATTTAAACTCTCATGGCGAGGAAGCCCAAGAGAAGCCACCGGGCTTATAAGGAATGGGCTCCCTCAGTTAGATAATTAGAACAAAATATTATCATAATTACACATGGGAAAATCAATGGCAGAGCTACAGTAAATCTTAAAATAAATATATTAGATAGTCGTACTAATCATAGTTCTAGGCTTAAAAAAGCGAAATGACAAAAAGAAAATAAAATAAAATGAAAATAAAAGAGCAAAGGTAAAAAATATATATATATATATATATATATATATGTATATATATATATATATATATAAATTACTATTTATGATAAGAGGAATGCTTTCAGCTTACAGCAAAAGGAAGCGGTACTATTTCAAAACTAAGAGAGTTAAAAAAAAAAGGACCTTGGAAACTGATGGAGAACTTTCTTATATTAGTCCTGCATTGTGGTAAACAAAAAAGCTCCGAACTTCTAGAGTTGCTGGAAAATGAAGTGGGTTGAAGTGATCAATGTAGCAGAGGGTAAAACATTGAAATCATTTTTCTGTTCAAATCATACTTTCATACTACACCACAACAGAAAAAATTATAACAGTTCCGCTTTCAATCTGAACGCTTTACTGTAAAGTTTTGCTGGTTTCATAAGCTTACGGTTATGTATTAATTAGCTCAGCTCGTTTAAAGTTTTATTGTTAACCATCGAAACAACAAAACAGCCAAAATGGTTACTTTTTTCAACCTTGAAGTTTAACTTTTCCAGCCCGAAACAAGTTATAGGAATTGTGGCTACCTGCTAGTCACGAGTTTTGATAAAAAATTAATGCAAACATCTATATTCCTTGTCTCCTAACCCTAAATCCCTGGCCTGGGTGGCTTTATCTTCGTGTAAAAAGAAATCTAAATATGAGACAAATGCATATCGGACAGATAGTGATTTGAAAACGTTCATACTAGCAGATAGGCTGCCGTCATAATGACAGATCTAGATTGTGTATATCGGTCAACCCCGGAAATCGGCAATGGAAAAAGCAAGGGAGGAAAATCCACGGCCTACATTAACCGTGAACCGCGTTTCTAATATCCATTGATCCATAAGCTGACTGGTAACCCACCGAGTTAATCATTTCTTCCATTATTTACAACGTTCTGACCTTTTTGAGTGGAGTCTGCAATCGCGTCTGTCGACTTCTCTAAAGCGGGTGGAGGTGATGTCGTTTCTTCTGCAAAGCGCAAGACCATAACACTGCCACATTTCAAGCATTTGAACCTTCGTTCTTGCCCCTCTTCAAGGGCATCGCTCTCACAATGCAAGCATTTCATGTTATGTTTCTTTCGGGAATTTTCCTTTCCCTTGGACTTCGAAATGTACGCATCTCAGGCAGACTGAGACAGCTTGGTTCTTGGAAAGGCGGAAGTGGGTTTCGTGGAAGCAACGCCTGGGTGATCTCCCAAGGGAGGGCTAGAAGAGGAATTTATGCCAAGAGAGGTGGGTTTAGGGATAAGAAATAACTGGACAAATAATTTCCATTAGGGGCCGAAGGGTGATTGACGAATCAATTTTGGGGATGAGGCGATGGATTTTTGCAGTTTGTTGTAATTATGCAGCGATTTCCGAACAAATGATTTCGCACAAAAAGGCGGGGAAGGGCAAAGCCCCCCTGGCCCCTCCCCTTCTGCGGTCCCTGAGAACCTGATTTTCAGGGATAAGAGGCATATAAAGCCAGCCAGAGGCGAGCGACTGGTGGTGAACTGCAAGGGACCATGGGAAGGGTACGGACGGCATTTTCTTCCAGAGAGAGACGTCTGGGTAGTCGTCTGGGTACGAAGCAGAGACAACATTCTTGGCATTTTTAGGCAAGCCTTGATTTGATATTGTACTCAAAAAAGTGGTAAAATATACTTCTAGCAGTAAAAACCTTTGAATGCAGAGGTCCACTCAAAGCGTAAATGAAACCGACTGGTTAATTCTTTCTTAGCTCTGGCCCTGAAAAAGGCTAATTTTACTAGCCAAAATATTGGCCTGAAATAAATCAGCCCTTTGTCGTATTGCCAGCCTTGCATTCAGTTTTGGTTTAATTCCCACTTGACTTCTAGAAGTGCTCGTATATTTCTAAATTTATGCCAATAATTATACTAGTTTTCGTCCACGGTTTTTGCAGTTAATTTAATCCTAGTTTTTGTAAATTATACTCATTTTAGCAAAAAAACATGGAGAAATTATGCCTCTACTCTTTAACTTTAAATTTGGCAAAAACGTAAAAAAAACAGATCCTGAAAAAACAACACCTCAATTGCTGAGCGACAAGTTACTGAAAAACGCATTTACCCTATTTACATCTAAAAACGCTGACACCATCTTGGCTTACGGAGCTAAAGCTAGTTATGCCCTGGGTTGAATCCTGTGCCGAAAAGAGTAGCGGGTCGCAAAGCCGGTCGTAGCGGGCAACGTAGCGGGTCACTTCTAATCTCGTTCCCAGATCTCACTCTGCCTTTCCCTTGGCCGCAGGAGATCTGGGTACGAGACTAGGTCACTTCCCGTGGGAACAAGGTCCCATGAATGAGAAAAACTGATAAGCAGTTTTGTTGCTTAAATTTACCTGTAACACTGACCTAGGGCCAAAAAATCTAGCCAAAATGCAAATTATGCTGGCAGTGCATTTTTCGGAAAATAGATGAAAATTATGATCGTGATGACAAATTGTAACAAACATTATGCTAGCACAATCTATCAAAGCCTATTTTTTAGGGGTAAGAAATATTAGTTCTCAGAGTTACAGGGATAACTGGGAGGATAATCAGCAGTTCGGTGGTTCGTTTCACACAAGCCACAGCCGTTTCCGTCAACTGCTCTTCACGGTCCGTAACAGTGCGACAGTATTGGACATGACTGTCATATTCCATTGGAGGTTATATAAAAAGATGTAAGTTTCTTTAAAAAATGCCCAATACATGTATATTCAACCATTTGAACTCACCATTTTAACGTGATAAAAGGAGTTGGAAGTTTGACGTCTACATCGAAGGGGGATTAAATTTGCAGCAAGTGATAGTACACTTAAGCAACTATGTTTGTAACCGGTAACTGAATGAGCACCGCCTTTTTTTGCGCTGTCTACTTGCTAAGGAGTTTCAACATATTCAAGTTTAAGGGCAGGGTTCAAGGGAAGGTTAGCATGGTTAGCAAGCGGTGGCGTCATACCTTCTCAGGGAGACGGTCTCTGTGGAATACAGTGTGTATGCAAACTTTATTTCTTTTCAGCTCTTTATTGGAAAGTGTTCGCGGGCGTAGCGTGAGTTTTTAGAGGTGTATACAAAGGAAGAAAAGTTCTAACGCCGAAGGCGCCTCAAGCTAGTGTGCTCTCCCAGAAAAATTTTTAATTCAAGGAATCGGAAATGCCATGTCCTGCGTTTTCCACAAGACATTTTCAGCGAATCAAACAAAAGAAAGTGCATCATTAGTTACAGTTTCAAGTCTTTTCCTCTTGGTTGTGTTCTTTACCCATCTCTACAGGTCTTCTCTAGGGTCAAGTTATCAGTAAGGTACATTATGATTACGGAAAAAGGGTAAAACAGTAAGGAGATCAAGGAGGTAACGTCTACCCTTCAGACGAGCCCACTCTGTTTGAGCCCCATCAATATCGACGTCGTCCTTGTGCTTGTGCTGATGTGCAGACTTGTTTCAAGGGAGTTTTATCAGTCACGGCCCAACTTAATGATACAAACGCTTTCAGGAAACTGAAAAATACTTTTTTTTTCAGATTTCAGCTGCACATGTACGCAGGGGGCGTGTGTGCGTAAATAGCCCGGGGGGGAGGGTACTGCCATATATGGGCTATATAGGTATGTGCCACTGTGAAGGGTATGGTTTTCAAGCAGTTTACTCTAGAGTAGGGTATATAAATCAGAGCGTTTGGCTCTAGAATAGGGTATCATTTTTCAGGAAACTGATCAGTTGGTTGAAGATTTTATCTAGACTAGTATAGACTAGGTACACGGCTACTCTAGGATAGGGGGATTTGGGGAGTTTACTCTAGTATAGGGTAGCAAAATTCAGCTGAACTAGCTCTGGTAAAGGTTAAGGGTTCCAGGCTCCCAGCGGCACATCCCCACCCAGAAATTCCTAAAGTACCCCCCCCCCCCCCGGGGGAAATAGACGCTACGCCCCTGGTGTCTATTACATTGTTTTCCTTGTAAAAGCACACGTCCATAAACTGACTATGGCGCCTGTCATAATCGTGCAAAATTTCTTTTTTGATTATCAATAGTGGCCAATACGTACGTAGATCTACGGACCTGTGAACAGACGTACAACTTGATACACTCGCTCTGTCCTCTGTAGAGGTAGCCTGCGTAGCAGGCGTCGAAAAGGGTAGAGGATAGGGAGGAAGGGAAAAAGGGAGGGGGATTTCACCCTTTTCTTCCTCTCCCCTCCACCTCCTTTTTGCGCGTGCCATGCAGGCTACTGTTGAGGTCCCCTTCGTGTCGTAAGAAAGTCATTTTTATTGGAATACCTAGCGGGGAGCCACTGGGGAGGAGAGAGTTATCGGCAGGCGCGCGCGTGCACAAGCCCATGACAACCACCTGTCACACACTCGATCCAGCGAGTTTTGTTTGGCTTTGTCACGTGATAGATGCGGTTTCCTAACTTCTGATAGATTTGTTTGGACTGAGAAAATGTAGCATTGTGTAGTGAATGATATTTACCAAGTCGTTCAAGATCTCGAGCTGAATGGCATAATTATCTACTGAAATTACAGGCGATTTTACGGAATGGAGCATATTTCAGTTGAACGGACGCCTCGAAGGACCCCAAGGAAAGTATCGGAGAACGTTCGCGAACTGCATAGCGCGTTAGCTAAAGTGCTTCATAACGAAGATCGAGCGTTCTTAATTCAATCACTAAACCAATATCAAAGAAATAGAGATGTCAACAGTCTAGTTGTGGCTCTTAAGTCGGTACTCAACACACCAAGGAAGAGAGAAGTCTATCCGTTGTTATGGCAAATTATTCCTCACAGTGACCAAGATATTTTTCACAACCTTTGGCATCGCGATGCAGAAGCTTCGCGCCAACGTAATTTAAAATCACCCGCTAGATCGCCAGGGAACCTTCGTCGAGTTCCAGCCTCTTCAAGTTTGCCAGACAATCTTCATCGACATGCATCTGACTCGGGCATAGATCTTCCAAATATGACGCAGTTTCAATCCTCGAAAGAAACAAAATACCCCATAAAACGATTAACTGTTAAGCGGCCTTCAAACTCAGGATTTGGGTTCTCAATTCGTGGAGGAGCCGAAAATGGCGTTGGTTTGTATGTTTCTTCTGTGGATGAAAACTCCGTGGCTGAAAAAGAGGGTGTTTTACCGGGTGACCATGTTATTCAGGTCAATGGAACGAGATTTGACGGGTTAACGCACGAACAAGCGGTCAAGGTAACGAAAATTTTAATTTCACTGCAAATCATAAAAGCTCTGTTTGGCTTGATGCCTTACACTGTGTGTCATTTGTGAAATTTCTCTATTGTTGTAGTTTTTTGTTTTCTTGTTTCACAACTCTGTGATACCCGACGGTTCTACTGTCTAGGATTCTCTGGACAGTAAAATTTGTTCCAACGATGATTTAAATGACCCACGATTTCGAAGAACACACAAACAATTATCTTTATTCACGTTCTGAACACAAGCTACGACCCTTTTGTTCTAAATAGCCGTAGGTGGTGTTATGTCTGCATTAAAATGAGTGGTTCGTACACTGTGTGTACGATGTGAATTTTTAAACCGGCAATTTTCATGAAATAGTGCAGATACTTTGCATCTGTTACAACCTCTGAATATTGTTAAAATTTTATCGTGCAGACTAAGTGTTAGAGTTCGACTTCGATTACTCCAGGTTGTGTTTATTTGGATGTACAAGTGAACTGAAATTAAAAAGCCATTTCCCTTTCATCTCTGCAACCATGTCATACTTTGTTAAGTATTTCATTATTTATAATACACCAAAGTTCAGACGATGACAGCATCTGTCGTCTCGTAGCATTCATAGGGATTGTATACGTTGTGCTGTTGCTAAGATAGCTTGCGTGGCAGGCGTTAGAAAGGGAATTAGGGAAAGGGAGTTTCGTTCGCAAATTGCAAGTTTGCATGCATTGAAGGAAAATGTCAAATGGTTCCGTTGAAAGTCAATGAAGAAATTACGCAGATCAAGGATCATAATCCATGCAGGGCTGCAGAGGTGGAATAATTGTTCATATCATTTGAAAGCCAAATTCAGTGATTGTTTAGTGATTCATTTAAATGTTTCCAAGTTCTTAACACGCTTACCTCCTTTATAAACTTATATCTAGAGCCCTGACTACAGTTCAAAATATTTTGAATACAAGTTTAAAGATGAAAATTAAACTTCATTAATGTACAACAAGTTGCTTAGTCCTTGTTTTATGTATTTCTTTTTATTGCAGATTATTCAACACAGTAAAAAGCTCTATCTGATTGTCCGGTCAGTCGGTCGCATACCTAACAGTTTTGTTGCAGAGTCCACATGTAAGTGGGTAGACATACAAGGTAGACGAGTATCTCCACCCCCTGGATTTGATGACAGTGGACATAAATTAACTGCCGAGAGCATACACAAGAGTGATTTAAGGCTTCTAGGGGATGATGATGAGCGCAAGGTTTGTCAAAATAGATCTTAAGATCAGATGACGGGGACAGCAATGAGAATGTCAAAAAGGAAATCGGTTTACTAAGTAATAAGCAAAACAACAACTTTGCACTGGCATCACACTTTTTTGTACCTTTTTTTTTTGCCATCACTACATGACCATGACATAAAAATGCATGATTTCCATTTTATGGAGGACATAAACAACCAAAAAATGTAATTTTCTTTCTCCTTCTCAACTTGGATATGGTTCTTAGGAATTCACCTCTAGGACAGTTTGCCTACATTTGACAAAGTAAATGAATGGGAATAATCCAGTGAATTTTTGCAACCTTTTGGTACTGTTGCCATCCTCAGATTTTAAGGTCCCTAGCTAATGTCATCCTCTGATGACAAGTGTTTTAAGAATTATCAGAACAATGTTTGACTGTTTGACCTCTGGCATTATGGACTTTGAGTGACTCATGCAACTGTACATTTGATTTGCAGGTAAACATCTTTGTTGAAGATGGTGAAAAGTTAGGGTTGATGATCCGTGGAGGGGCAGAGTATGGTCTTGGAATCTTTATCGCTGGAGTAGATCGTGATTGTGCTGCAGAATATGCTGGACTGAAGGTCAGCTCCCATTCTAAAATTTTTGTAATATTCAGTTTATAATTTGAATTAATGACTGTTAATTGTAATACTTGTGGAAATGGCAATCCCAGTTTCTAGTTCTATTGTCTTGTTTTAGTACATATCCATGAGATAACATCAGTAATAGCAATTATCTGTTGCAGTTTGAACTATTAGTCAAAAAATTTAGGCAAACTGTAGGGTACTTAATCCATGGGAAAATTTTTTTCACATTTTAACCTACTTGAAACTGCACTCCTTCTAGGTCATTTTAATGCTTCACTGCTTTGTGTTTGCTGTCAGTATTTCTTCAGTAGCTCATCAATATTTTTGCTTAGGAGAAACTTTCATCTGCAGTGCTTCCCAATTTTAGGTACCTCATTCAAAACCCTTGGACAATAAATTATTGTACGGTCACACCTGTATAACATGGTACCAATTAAGCCCTAGCTATGTTTCTACACAATAAAACTAAAAAGGAAAAAAAAAGCACTTTTTGAGTATCAATATGTATTCAGCATGAAAGTCCTAATCGACGAAACTATTTTTACGACCCTGTTGTTGATAGGACCGCCTTTTAGATGACCATCCAAGCCTTATGAAGGTCAAGCCATTTTCCAGACAAAGGCAGTACCTTCATTTCACACTTTTTTTAAGGCCCTGGTCCCAGTTGTTCGAAGGCCGATTAGCGCTAACCCAGGGTTAAATTTTAAGCCGGGCCTCTTTTTCTTTTCATCAAGAGCATTTTCTCGGACAATTTTCTCTATTCTTTTTAGAGTAGCCAACCATCAAATTGTTGACAAAAAGAATTAAACTGAATTTGCTTTTTAAACTTTCATATCTGAATTCAAATTTCGAACTAACCGTGGGTTGTCTTAACCCAGCTTTGAACAACTCGGCCCTGAATATTAGTCTAGTCCTGGGAATTGAAGCCGCAACATCCCACTCTGCAGTCAGATGTTCCCCCAACTCAGCTTGTCCTTCCGCAGTTATAAGTTGATGAATACTACTGGCAGGGGTATTTTGCAGAATGCCCAACCCCGAATGACCATTAAGTTAAGTGATTTACATGTAGGTTAGGTCAGTTTTCCCTGTATGATGACGATAAGTGGATCCTGATTCACTTAGTTTCCTGACCCTAATCACTATAAACTTCAGTCATTTGGCATTGGCAGCCATGCATTTGGCGTTTGCAAAATACCCCTGCTGGATGAATATGGGTACTTGTGAGTGTGACATACAATGATTGTTGTACAATGTGCAGTTATCAAGATGTGGGTTCTGTTGTTTTTTAACAAATACTATCAGAACTCCAAACCTACTGATGCTTGATTGAGCAGCAATGCATAATTTTAAACATACATTGTATGGTGAAAATAGTATTGCTGATAATGAAGTTTGTCTCAAAGGCTGGTGATCAAATCCTGGACGTCAATGGGCAAAGTTTTCTGAACATCACTCACAAACAAGCAGTTAAGGTGCTGAAGTCAACCAAGAACATGATAGTTACACTGAAAGATATCGGCAGGTTGCCATTCACAAGGGTGACTCATGATAAGACAAACTGGATAACAAGATCAGCTAAAAATGGCCAGATACAACAGTTAGTTGCATTATTTAATAATACACCAGCAATATTATTATTTTTATTATTGTGTTATCTTATTTGAACAGAAAATAAGATAACAAGCTGCTGGCTTGGGTGCCCTATTGTTGCTGGTAATAAAACCTGTACCCTGTGACTTGTGTTGTTTTTTATTAAAGCTAAAAGCCACTGTTGTAAGTCTGACGTAAATTCCATAAAAAACTGTCAACGAATCAGATTTTAAAGCTTATACGGGCATTACAAGCTAAATGTTGAGCATTAATTATTGATTTAAAAAACATAAGCAGAGTGGAATTGCAAGACCACACACAAAATGTACGTAATTCTATGATAATCTTTCTAATCTGTTCTTAAGAAGCATTTAACACCCACAATGTTTCTCTTACAAGACTAGTCACCTACCTTGTTAAAACCTCTGGTTTCCTTTTTAAATGTTTTGTACCTTGTACATTATTCTGACAGTGTTTACCGGCTATCACATTGTAGTATGAAGTGGCTTGGCAACTCTCAAGACAGCCATTTTTGTCACGAAAATGTTAAGGAAAACAATTTTTTTTAAAGTCAGAAAATTTTTCTAAAAGTAAAAAAAAAGTCAGGAAAAATTACAATTGTTTCATTTTTCAGTTACCACAGGGTTGTGAAGAGTATAAATAAAACATTGTAATCCAGAAAAGCCATCTGTTGTCAATTGATTTTGATTTTATCTGATTATCCCATAAAAAATCCAAATGCTTTGAAGAAAATAAAGAGAAGAATATATTTTGCGGTCTACGAACGAAACTGTGAAAGCTAATAAAAAATGAAAACACAAAGCCAGTCAACCTATATCATTTAGATGCGGGGTTGTAGCCAAAATATCATAGCTGTCAATTCACAAGTGATCCCAGTGGAGGCCCACTCTCATAGCAAGCAAATTTTGAAGCATTTAAGCTGGTTAGGTTAAAGACTTCTAAATTTGGAGAAAAAAAAAAACTTGCAACCTCTCTACTCTCTAGCCAGGAGTGCTAAAAGCAAGATGTACATCTCCATGTAACAAAAAAAAAATTGTTTCCAAAAAGGGGGCATCCACAAGATACCTGGTTGCCAACCTGGCGTTGAAGAATTTGTTTAGATGTCAGTGAAAAGTTAAGGAATTTGTTTCTCTTCTAATTAATGGCTACCCTGATACTCACATTTTCTCCTCTGTTTCACTCTCTGCACATGTTAGTGTTCCTGAAGACACTCACATCACTGAAGTTGAAGTCCATGCACCCTCTGCTCGCTCAAGGCACCAAGGCCAACCTCCTCTATCTTATAGGTACACTATTTGTTAGTTTAACGTTATTTTGTTCTTTCCTTTTGTGATTGTGGCTGGCAAATACTTGTCAGTTTGACATTGCTAATGATTATTAGATTTGGAATTTTCTATCTTTTGTTATAATATCAGGGCTCAAAATTAAAAAAAACTTGCAAACTCCCATGGCCATGTTTTCGGAATTGCAAGTCAGAGGAAGTTCCTATCCTCTAGCAAGCATTTGTGAGTTAGCACCTGAACGTACTGATGGCTGGTCTTATGTGCCACTCATATGCACATCTACACTGCACCTTTTCACTGTGTCATGTTCCCTATACACACAGGGAGTGACTTTCACATATTTTGAGCTGCTTTTTCAACTCTTTCTTTCAAGGAATGTCAAAAAAATCTCCTGTTTTGACTTGCTCTTTACCTCTAAGTCAATGATAGCCAGTTAATTTACTCAGTGCTGCTGGAAAAAATCGCTAAATTAAGTTAGAGTAATGTAAATATTTCTTGGTTGCAACAGCTAATTTGGGGATAAAATGCTAGAAATATTTTATCGCCTCACTTGTTATTCTTTTCGTTTTGTTTTCCTAATAAGTCGACACACAACAGCTGGCAGAATGGGATTTGAACGTGATGGAGAGGTACGTTATTTATTTATTTATTTATTTATTTTTAAGCTTCTAAATGCTTCATGGCTAAGTCAGTTTATTTAGAGCTTTTGTGAGTGATATGCTTATCATAAAACGCAAATTAGTACTTTGTGTGAGCTCTAATTTTTCTTTATTGTACAATGCGGTGGTAGTGAGCTAAATATTAGCGGAGCTCCGCGCGCACGCGAGCGTAGCCCCATACCTAAGAAAATGTGGTAATCTACCACAGAATTATGAATTGTGTCTGCAGGATGTTATAAAATTGATTGAGGAGGTCCAAGGAAAGCTGTGCCCGAAAACTTTAGGACATTGCAGGCACACAATTCCTTAACCCTGAACGCAGTTTTAATGTCAGTTAATGTCAGCATGAGTTACATGTGTACAGCTGTATGTGAGAAGAATTTTGATAGATTCGACTTTTTTTTTGTCTACGGTATGCCTTTTTCTTCTTAATAACAATTTTTGTTTCTTTTTTTAGACATCCATGTTCCACCATGGCATTGCAGGATCTCAAGTTTTGTACAATGGTGGATTCCCTACTCAAAAAAATCTCATTACTGAACAAGCTCGGCAAATCCTGAATGAAAATGAGCTGGGAACCTTAGATTACTACTTAGAAGAATATAGCCAAGGATATATAACAGTCAGTGCTTTTGCACTGGCATTGTTTGATCTGCTAAACACCCCAGCCAAGGTATGTTTTGTGTTGTTGTGTTCTAGAATGCATTCCCTCTCATTCATGCAACCACGCCTTTGCCGTACAAATCTATAGACGGTGTAAGAAGGGAGAATTTCGTATATCCCATGATGCATCGCTTCATACTATATTATCAGTCTTCCGAAATCACGTGATCCTATCAGTTCAACAGCGGGGTGGGCCGGAAGCTCTATGAACGGCTCACAGGATTGGTTTTGAAAACAATAGATAGCCCTAACCAAAAACAAAACCAACAATGAACCCCAACTCTGAAACAATAGAGCTTCGGGCCAACAAGAACCTATCAAATTAGAGGTTCTAAAGAGGCTATAGCTAACAGCAACAGGGACCCGACAATTAATCAACGGTGGAAAGTAGCCTACGTAGCTAGCGTTTCCGTGTGGTTTCGGAGCAAAGAAAGACCGAGGAACGACTAGCCTGTGTACAGCCGCATCGGGGCGGCTGTACACAGGCTCAAGAACGACGAGGAACGGGATTTTCGGTACCCCATTTTTCGCGCGGTCTTTGATTCTCGTTCCTTGTTCTTTGCTTCGAAACCGGACGGAAAGCAGCGCTTGCTACGCAGGCTACGATGGAGAGCGACGTTTTTCGCTGATAAAACCTTCTGTAACTTTGCTGTGTCGATCTATTTACGATTTTCGTTTAATTGCTATTCCAAATTTATCGGGGTTTTTTTGGTCTAAGGGAGTGTTTTGGCCGCCGATATTAGTTAACTTGCCGTCCGATCGCAAGGTAGTCTGCGCAGATGTTCTGTGATGGTGAAGCTGTCTTTGCTTCTGTACGTGTGTTGATAAAGCTCTCCATGGATTAGCAAATATTTTCAAATGCTTATTTTTAAATAAATATCTATTCCAGGTGTTGATTTCTCTTTTTTGCTTGTTTTTGATCGCGATGCTCATTGTCAGTTCAATAATTCATCAATGCAGTGAATACATAAACCATACAGGGACTGTACACGGTCAAGAAGTTCACGCCGCGCCAGTCAAATTTCCTCCCGCACCGGCTGAAAACTTGACCTCAATTTTGACGTTTTTTTGAATGACAAGGCGTCTTAATATTCGTATGGTTAGCGTGGGTTGGTGTGAACGGAGCAGCTAACGAATTTTAACCGTTGAAAATTCGTCTGGCGCTGTGTGAACATTAATCTGCGTGCAAACTCAACGGGGGGCTCTGGCGGCGGGGCGAGAAAAGGAAGGAGAGCTTACAACTACGTCTCTGGAATTTGAATATCTGCATCGATGCGAAATGCTGATTGGCGCAAATGACATTAGTAATGATGTCATTACCCTTGGAAGCTGTTTTTTAATGTTTGTTTATATTCACGCTCGTTTCCGGTTCGCGCTGATTGGCGGAAATCTGACAGCTTAGTCGACGGGGAACCACAGGGGAATAGGCCATTTGCACCAAGAGGCATGTGACACCGTTTTTATGAAAATGAAAGTAATATGATTTTGCCTTCGAAAATCGATTAGTGGGTCATATCTTAAACAAAATAATAGTCATTTGGTTTTTCAAACCCGCACCGTTTTCTTAAAATGAATAAGTTCGTAAATGGTCACGTGACCAAAATGTGATTTTTAAAATTATGAATTACCTCTCTCTGAGCACAAATTTTGCACTTAAACTTCAAGGAAAATGTTGAAAAGATGATGTGATAACGTTTACAGCACATTTGAGCGTAACTATGAAACGTTGAACAAGATATAAGCAAGAAGTAGTTTTGGCCGCCATGTTGGAGGGCAAGAGCATGCCCTCCAACATGGCGGCCAATACAAATCATACTACTTTGCTGAAAAATCAAAGTGCCACAAAATATCTCCCTTAAATGCGTTTCCTCTCAAATTTCGGGTGTAAGATAATTTTTGTGTGCTCTAACAATTTTTGGCATCAGCAAGATTCCAACTCATTGTTTAAAGGAAGCATTGGTCACGTGACCTCTTAGTGCAAGTGGCCTATTGGAGGTGGAATTCAAATTCCAGAGGATGCAAGCCCTCCTTCTAAGGCCGCAAGAGCGCCCCGGAGAGCTTGCTCGCAGGGTATGTGAACATAGCTTTAGAAAACTACAGTAGGCGGTAACTATGTTCGTTAAAGGACTGGAAAAGGTACCCTGCGAGCAGCCAGACGATACGCTACGCGTCCGGCCTGGAGAAACCACTGGAGGAAGAAAAAAATCTTTTAACTTAGCAGTCTCTGTGGATGTTCTACAAGGACCTCAGGCGTATATGATGAAATTTAGCTTTTTGGTAACTTGGAGTTATTTCGAACTTCTTGAAAAAGCTTTGGAAATCCTTTTGACACAAGAACGTTTTAGTAAACTAAGTACAATGTAAGGCGCTTGCTAATTGAGCATTTTGTTTTGTAGATGTCGTTAATACAAGAAATACGAAGTTCTGTTGCACCACGAGACATTGATAAATTCGATGACTTGGTACTCAAAAAGGAAGTAGAAATCATGAAGGTATGTAGAATACAAAGGTTGCAAACGAGAGAGTGCAAGTTACTAGAGACCTTTAGATTCAAGGACGAGGACGACTACGAGTATGAGATTTGACTGAAAGTTTTTTCGCGTATTCTCAAAATATAGACTCCCAGGAAAGCTTCATTCTACCATTTTTCACTAGAAAAGCTTTAGTGAAGGAGATTACACTCTCTCCCGATCGCAAAATGATAACACTTCTAACATTTGACATCTTGTTTCCGCCTCTTCGACATAGAGTGTCGATGGCTACCGCGTTTTCCCGCCAAAATGACGTTGGCTCAGGCGCCCAAACTACTTAGTATTGAGAAAATCTCGTACTCGTAGTCGTACTCGTCTTAGAATCTAAAGGTCTCATGTTGAATGGCTGTCTTCAAATATAGTAGTTATATACGTGGATTCTACATTGTGGATTGCGGACTCCTTGCCAGTGGAACATCCCGATGCTGTATTCCAGATTCCACCAGCAAAAATTTTCCGATTCTGGATTCCACAAGCTAAAATTTCCGTCTTGTAACTTACGGCCCCGACGACGACAGCGATAGCAACGAGAGCGGCTAAAAGGAAATATGTTTAGGTTAGCAAAACAAAAACTCTGTACGTGCATCACGCTTTTTTAAGTTTTCGTTTGTGGAGGATTTGAACACAGGACAACGATTTTCTTGTCTTTTTTTTCTAAAATTTAATTCATTCCAGAATTTAACTCCAGAAGAATTCGCCAACATTTAGAGCAAATTGAACGAAATGTCATGAAGATGAAAACGATGAAGTTTTAATTCACTCTTTTAGTGACGTTTTCGCCGCGGCCGCGCGTCTTCGTCGTCGCCGCCGCAGGCTTCTCTTAGTCTTGCTTGAGAGAGTCAGCCCCTAGGTCCTTGTTAAGTTTCCAAATCCTTTTTCAGTGTACCCAGGTACATACTACATTATGTTAAAACCCTGCTTTCACAACCCATTCGCTGATCTAGCTTTCCATCCTTGGATTACTTGAACCTTGAGATAGTATATAACAGTGGCAGTCATAATGAACAATTTTTTTAACAGAGTCGCCAGTTTTTTGGTGACTACCTGGATGATGACCGGCACTCCGTACACTCCTTTGTAAGCAGTGTCTCAAGCTTCTCTGGAAAGGGATCCTCGAGCAGAAGTTCATTAAAAGTAAGTGCGTTGAAATTTGTGAAAAAAACTCTTCATATTCTACTGAACGCTCAAATCACAGAGTTGGGTAGTTTTTTGGTGTTGCAGCCTGCATAGCAGGCAGTTTTTTTGCCTCAGGTACTACCTGCAAATGTTTTCGTTGTTTCTAGGGTTCCTTAGATGTGTACTGTTTCACACCCCGTCACCCCTCCCCAAGTGCCTGAAGCACGTACTCTGTCTAAGTATTATTTTGTTTTTAGGGTTCCCTAGATGGTAGTGGATCACGCCCCATCACCCCTCCCCAGGTTCCTGAAGTGCTACCTCCAAATGTGAAGGTAAGAAAGAAGTTGAACGATTTCACATTAACTATAGAATTGATCATACTTCTCTTTTAATTACCAGTCTCTGGCTGCTGTTTTTTCCACAAACATTTAAAGTCGTTATCATTGTTTTTTTTTTTTTAATCCAAATCTCAGGAATCTGTTTTGGTTCAATTTTATCCTAGGTTTGAATTTTATTTTCTTATGTTTCGAACTCATTATCTCACATTACCGTAGCTAGAAACAAAGCAAAATAAAATCTACTGGCCAAGGATAAATTTGATTCACAACCAAGCGTTTTTTTGCCGTTTTTGGGTATGTAATTTTCAGTCCAATTTGCTGTAAACGCCCATCCAAAATGATAACATCATTGATAACAATGAAGAGTTAATGATCGTTCACAAGCGTAGAACCACGACAAATAAATTTAAAAGATTTTTGTATGCTGTTGTCTTATCTAACCCATAACAGGTGGAAAATGACATGAAAGGTGACTCAATGAAATCTTACGAAGTTTATGAGGCAACGCTCACATTTAACGATGAAAATGAGGAGGTAAATATATGCGATACAAAAAACTCTTATAGCGACCCAGAATTGATTTTTTTTCTTTGTTATTGCTCAGAAGTCAAAGGAACAGAAAGAAAAGTTGTAGTGCTTATTGTCGACACAATGCGAGCAGTATTACTTTCGTCTTTGCCTTGAGTCGAGTAATAAGTAGGAGGAAGGCTCTGCTTCCATGATAATCACCCACAGATAAATGGAAAATTGTAAATGGCTGGGTGGCAAAAAATATGGACGGCAAGAATAGACACATGTTTTGCAAATATCTTCTTTTTTGAAATTTTTGTATCCTCAGTGTTCCTACCTTCACATTGCAGAACTTCACATTGCAGAACATTCACAGGGATAAATTCTGTTGTAACTACTTACACTGGCAGTATTTTCATCACTTTATCGAAGAAGTTGACAGTTTTTGACCCCCGAAAGTAGCGTACCCTGAAAGCTTCGACATGTTACTCCGGAAGTGAGGTGGTTGTCATATTCGGATCTTACTGTAACTGGCAAGTGTAAAGTGAGATCTGAAAATATTTTTTCTGCAGGTCTTTGAAGACGATGAGAACATAGGACTACCCAGCTTTCTTACAATTAATTCAGAGTCGCTGGATCTCCCGGAGGAAGAGGTAAAGGTTTTTTCCTTCAAATTTATCCTTAAGTTACTCTCAACGAAACACCTTGCTAAAGCTGTTAGTGTTGTCTTTGGAACTAGTTGGCAAAGTTAATGGATAAATGACCAGTGTCATGGTCATTCTTCCAATGGGAAGCGAAAACTGGCCATTAGCCTGTGGGACTATGTAGAAATTATCAATTGGTCGATTAATTAGTTGAACTAGTTTCAGCTCGTAGTACCTCCGTTAAAAGGTCATTCGAAAATTTGAAAGAGGTGTAGGTCTCAAGGCAAACGTTTGAAAGGAAAGAATGAATCTTGAAGTCTCTAGGGTGAGGTGGTTTAACCACTAAACCTTCTGTTTTTGTGGGCCGAGAAGTGGGCGTGGTAGTGGAAGGTGGTAAGGGATGTTTTGTCGCAACAAATTCGCTTAAGTGTTAACAGTGAAATTTTATTCTCTGTATTTTAGACTACTTTGGTTTCCTCCTCTCTTGGTTCTTCCGCATCTCCTCTAACATCGTCGCTTATGAATGAACAAAATGGACATGTTTCACCGACCAGGACAGTAGGAGAAGTAACAACAAGTGTTGCAGTTGGTGGCAATTCGAGAAATGGAACTCAAGCAAATTTGGTTTCTTTCACCAGCGGGTTTGGCATCCACTCAGTCGAGGGGCACAGAGAAACAAGGGGAGAAGTAAGCTCCCCAGGACCACCAACCTCCCCCGAGCGCGATAAGGGCCCTCCTGTACATTCGTATCAAAAGAAAGAAACTGAGAATTCGCAATCACCTCCTAACCCTTTCATTTTTCCGAGTACATTCCAAGGAAGCATAAAAGATACAGAAAGTTTTGAATCCGTGTCAGCAGTGTTTGAAACATTTGCGGTAAAACACAACAACAGTGCGGGTAGTTCGCCGCAAGAACACTTCATAGCGCAAAACGAGGCTGATGATGACTTAAGACCTGAAGTGGCCAAATTACCAGGAAGAAAAAGAGTGGCTTCCTGGGGCGAAGTTCAAGATGAAACGACATTGGAAAATGAAAGTACATCATCAATCAGTGGAAATACGCTATTGGTCAATGGTGACAGGCATCGTGTCACGGACAATCGACGTGATAATTTAGGGACTTCAGAAACTGGGGACGGGGTTGTCCAGAACAAGAACTATCTTAGAGTAAGCAGTGATCCTCAGGGGGGTAGTCAGAGTCAACGAGGTGGCTCTGTGGCTAACAACAGAAAGAGCTGGGATGGAGTTCGACATCCTGGCGAAACTAGAGAAGACCAGAAAGTCTCGCAGCTGCATAAGCCAAAGGATAACAAAGAAAGAAGCTGTAGCGATAGTAACTTGATGGTAAGGATGATCGGTTTTGTTCCCAAGATTGTCAAATAACAAGGATACTTCCAAATTTCATTTTGTGAATAATGAAAGCAAATGAAATGAGAGGTTTTATTTCACTGTTAGGATGTCGGAACTACACGTGCCCTGTTAATTTACTTTGGAAGGGATAACTGACGAGACGGATTTATCTCTTCCGAAACTTCATTTTTTGTTTGCTCGCTTTCGCAGTAGTTAATATCCTCGATGGCTTAACCGTTTTAGTAAAATCCAACTAGCGGTCTATTATCAGTGCTGCGTTCTGATTGGTTGAGCTACTACTAGGCGATATGTTATATCCCACTAGTAGTGAAAAGCGCCGGCTTTGAAAACCAAAACAATGGCGGCTGAATCGCGTTTTGCTAGCTGAAGTTGTTTTGTCTCGATATTTCTGACCAACTAGATAGATTTTACTAAAGCAATTATTCCTCTCGCCCTCATGGGCTATTGACTCAGAGCCCATTGGGGCTCGAGGAATAATTGTTAAATGTACAAGACTAAAAGCCTTAGCATCGGCGACGGCTGCGAAAGCGTCACTTTTAAAATGAAATAGCGTTTTTGAAACTTTGTCTCGTTTACTCCAATTCACTGAAAATGCAAATGTAGGCGAATTTCCCTGGAGCTGATTTCTCGGGAAACGCACACAAGTCAAGAACGAGAAAAGGAAAAATCGTCGTATTTACATCCTCCTTAAGACGTGAAATGAAACGCCGTAGTCGTGCAGTGACGACAAAGAAATGCACAAAAAAGCGTGTTGTTTTGCTTCATAAACCTATTGCTTTTTGACGGTCTCGTTGCCGTCGTCGCTGCCAAAGCTCCCCGCTCTTTACGGCCCTCATGACTCATATTGTTACAGTACATAAATGCATGACTTTTTTTGAAATCGTAGAATTTGCCTAAGGAACAGCAGAAGGAAATACAGGCAAAACACAGGGCCAGCCAGGAACTCCTCGAACTTCACCAGCAGAGTAAAACAAAGGTAAGGTAGAGTTGATGTTTTGCTCAGGAAACCTTTTGCTGTTAAGCATACAAGTTCTTCTTTTTTTCTTTTCTTTGTTGTTGTTCCTGGCAGTCGGGAAAGAAAACAACGTCGACCCTTTTGCTCTATGAAAGCGTTCTCCCAAGATTTATTTGACGAACGGCAGCAAGGGACAGAATCACTGTAAACGTAATCGTGAATTAACTTTCGCACCCTTTTTTTTTGTTGTTGTTTGTTTGTTTGTTTCGTTGTTTATGTGTTTTTGTATAATAAGACCACAATATTCAATGTTAGTTCACTGTCTTCACTCTTAACTGGTTTTACTTGTTGTTGTTGTTAATGTTTCTCTTTTTTTTGTTTAATGTTGTTTGTTTTGTGTTTTTCGTTTTAAAGTACGTTAATCATATTCTGTGTAATATTCCTTTTTTATTGCCAGGTACCTAGTTCACATCAAGTTGAAAGCCAGAAAACTGACCCGGTTACCAGAGGTGGGGTCCAGTCTCCTCGAAGAGTGAACGGAGTTTCTGAATCAGCGTTTCTTATAGAGGTCAATAAATCCTCTAGCAGCTTAGGTTTGACCTTAGAAGGTGGTTCTGATGTGGGGAGTGACGTAAGGATTAAATCGCTTAAGGTGAGACAAACGGGGAGTAGAGTGGGGGCTGCCTCGTTCCTAGGCGTCTCAAGTGTAGAAAACTGAAAACGCGACTGCACGAGCCATCAAGGAGTATCGCGCAGTGGACCATGGGAACGTTTAGCATGGACGCAAAGGACGCTGGGGAGGGTGAACGAGAAAAATGAGACGTTTTTCTCTTCACCTTTCCCATGATACCGAGCGCGGAACCAAAATCGCAGTCGCTCTCGAATCCGCTAGAACGCGCCTGGGTACGAGGCAGGAGTAGAGGTTGTATGAGGCTTTCGACACAGTTTTTTTATGGGTAAAGTCAATGCCGTTTCTTCGTTTAAATCAAGCTAACAAGGCAAATGGTTGCTTTGTCATGCAAGCTCTGTATTAGTAACAAAGGTCTTCGTGTGATTAGTAAATTAAAGTAAGGGTCGCGGTTGTTTAGGCGTAGTGGCCGCGCGCCTGCCCCAAAACCCAGCACTAGCACTTCGGTTCTTATTTGTCGCTCTTATACCAGGGTGTTTACCATTTACAGGGTAAACTGATCGGTTCACGGTTTGAACAAATGGTAAACAAAACTCGGAACAGTGGTAAATTTCGTTCGAAAATCGCGTAGGCCATCAATTTACAGAAAAAACGGCCGCAAAAACCTCAAACTGGTATCAGAGATGGGTTTAAAGAAAAGGAACGCGAATTTCTGTTTTGGAACATTCAGACGGGGAAAACAGTAATAACTTTTCAGGCGTTCCATTGTTCCCGAAATATTCGGCTGGTACCACCCAAAAAGTCGTGAAACATTTACTTTCCAACGGGAATTTTCGGTAACGATTTGTTGCTCATTTAAGATTTGGGGCCTATTACATAAACCGTGCTGTAGCCCTTCCTAGGATGATTAAGACGTGGCGGTGAGTTCTTGCCCAGGTCTTGCGTACATGTAAACCCGTTCTTAGTAATGGAGTTGATGAACACCGTGCTTGTTTTCAGCCTATCAAAGAAATGTGGAAACCTCTCTTCGCCGGAAGAAGAGCATCAAGAACTTTACCATAATAATGGTCTTCTGTGAATGGATAGTTGTTAGTACCCTTAGTTAAATTTTCATAATCAGGGCTGGCACAGATATTTGGATAAAAATTTCAGACTTTTTCCGAAATTTTTTCCAAAAAACAATAATTTCGTTTTCTAGACTCAAGGTTATCAAATAGGCGATCAATACAGACCTGAAAACACAGGTTATTTGCATGGTGCGCTGCAAACGTACGGACGACATTGAATAAAATTTGACCAAAGCACACTTCTAAAACACTTGTTGGAGGTTTGAAAAGAACCCAAGACTTTTTACCATTTTTCCAGACTTTATCTCCATTTTCAAGACTTTTTCAAGAATTCAATACTTTATACGAACCCTGAATTAATGATCTTGACTTTCACCGCTCACTGCACCTGTTAGATTCGATTCTCGTTGATTGCAATTGTTTCTAAAATGGCTTTTTTGTGTTATAGGAGGGTAACTTCGCAGCTTGGAAGTGTGGAAGGTTAAAAGCGGGGCAAGTTCTCCTTCAAGTGGACGACACACCACTAAGAGGAATGACCAGCGGCATTGCAGTACTCACGTTAAGACATGCGTATTCTAACTCTGATTCCGATGTACTCAAGCTACTTGTACGAGACGTTTCATGACGATAATTTTTTAAAGATATATCATCATGGAATAACGTATTGACAACAATTTTAGACACACCTTTTATGACAATAATATGTAAAAAGTATGGCTTTATTGGTTTGTTGATCGAAAACGAGTTAATAAGCAGGAGTGAGTTGTTTTTTAACCTAGAATTATCACCCTTATGCAAAAGGAATATTTCAGCTATTTTCATTGTCTGCCGACTCCTTCCTTAGACATCGAAAATTTAATTAAGAGATCTCTTTAAGGTCGTGAGTTGACTGCTCTTATAAAGAGAGTCATTTAAGAATGACCTGATGTGTGAATTGGTGTGAACATAACATTCCTAAATAAAGACACAGCATAATGCGAGAACTAAGTTACTTTGTAACCAGTAGTTGTAACTCAACTTCGTATAGTTAAAACAAAAAATAAGATGTATTCCAACCAGTGGCGATGCTGAACTTGAGACAACGCGCACAGAGCGGGGGGCCGGATCGGCGGAGGGATTTATTCATACCTTAGGGACGTTAAAAGTTCTTAAAGCAAATCGCTGCGGCGACCCCTACTACGGCGGTCGTGGATGCGGGGGTTTGGGGAGAATACGTCACTGCAGCTGGCCAAATTTCGACATTACGCAAGCGGCACCAAAACAGAGACTACGGGAGTTCTCGCTTGTTAATAAAACACAGAGAGGACGTTTTCACTGGAAAACCAGAAGCGTGAAATACTTTCTTGATAAAGTGAAAAACAATCTATGATAGGTTCAAAACCAGTAATTGTAAAAAAAAATGAGAAAAGTCGAATTTTATATTCACGTAGTAGCGACTACGACACTCGATAAATCTTCACGTTGTAAGATTTGGCGCAACGGCGAAAGGTCATTTCCAAGCATGCGCTCTACGTCATTTTTGGCCTTTTTAAATTCCGGCCGCCGTAGTGGAGGTCACTATAACGATTTGCTTTAAGTCTCTCTTGTTGTTTGGGGGCGTGCTGCCCGACACGCTCTGGAAACCTGCGTCATCTCATAACCAGATCTCACTCTGTCTGTAGGTGAAAAGTGAACGTGGGAGATCTGGTACGAGATCGAGATGGAGACCTGTTGGTCTCGGTTTCGTCTAAAATGAAGCGGGTAGCAGGGCTCTTCCCATATTTCCTACACTGATAAGATCTTTACAAAACAGTTTCCTTTTCTATCACACACAAGGTGGCTAAAGGGGTTGGCTCAGGTTCGATTTCGATCCTCTTCCGTAACAACTTCTCATTGAGGCATAAATATAATCCAAAATTAAAAAGCCCTAGAAACTCAAGTCCACTAGCAAACCTAAAAGCTGCGTGATACGAATTGGTCTTTTCTGCTACCAAACCTGAAAGTCCAACAATATGACAGGAATTAATGAGAGAAAAAGAATAGATTGACTGCGCTGTGTATGATATGCGAGTCGTCTGGTCCCCATCCCAGAATTAAAGTTATGCTATATAATAGGGTTTTCTTTATGGCAAAACAAGCTGACACACACAGCGACAATAACAATCGAACAATAGCCTACGTTCGATATATTAAAATTCGAACATAACTCCGAGGCTTTAGGGTCAAAATTGCAAATTTTTCACTTGAGCACAACGACTTGAGCACAAAGAAAACCAAACCAAATATAGAAAAATGACCAGAAAGCCTCGGAGTCATGGTTAATATATCGGGCGTGGGCTATTTGCGTTCATTTTCAAATCACGAGGGTTGCCCAATACACCCAAACTGAATCCGATGGACGAAAGCCATGAACAACCAGACGCACCGGAAGTCAGTTCGCGAGAGACTTAGTAAGCAAAGTAGAATTGAGGAGGGGGCGATGGTTCAAGAACGGCGTATATTACATGTGTTGCGCGCTTGTTTGGCCTCATCAATGGCTTACAGAACAGTGCATTTTCTACCTTCTCTGATGCTACTTGGCTGTATATTTTCTAAGTCTCTCGCGAACTGATTTCTGTTGAGTCCGATCGACTCTTGCCAGGACGAACAGTCTCCATCGGATCCGATCGAGTCTGTTTGCCAGCATCTTCTACCCGCCTCCTCCTGTTAACCTCTTACCTCTGGTAACACTGATCAAAGCGCCTTGCGCCTATTTCCGGTTCCGGTCGCGATATGACTCGATCCACCTGCGGTTGAGGACAATCGACTCAAGTCGAGTGTATTGGACATGTGCGGAGCATGTGCTGATTACTTAATCGAACGGCCATACAGCTCCTAATCGTTACATGTACATGGGAAAATGAATAAAAACAGATACGTGTGGCCGAGGACGGGGCCTAAGCCCAGTTGAAAAGCCGTGAGGCATCTGCTCACAATATCTTCATAACAAGTGCTGACATCTGCTCACAACATCTTCATAGCAAGTGCTGTGACAATGTGGTAAAAATGTTGACATGATGTTGTGACGATGTTCTAACTATTTAGCCAATGCTCTGACATGTTGTGAAGATGTGATAACGTTGAGTCGATTTTGCGATAATGTTGTGACGATTTTGTTACAATGTTATTACACTGTCAGTTGTGACAATATTGTGGTGAAAAATGCTGTGACAATATTGTGGCTGTTTAATTTGAAAGGGGCTTTACGAGGGTAAACCTGCACTCTAAAGAGAATACTATGATAATAAGGAAAACAACTATTGAGATAACTTGAATCATCTTTCAATAAACTTACCTCCAATTGGCGGTCCGCATAGAAAAGCGATGCAGTTGAAGAGTAAATAAAAACCAAGGCCTTGGGCTTTCTGCTTCGGTGTCAGCATTTGCAAGCAACACAGAATTCCCCCAATTGCCATCATTCCATCGGCAAGGCCATAAACTGATGCGTAACAGAGAAGTCGAATCAAAGTAGTTGCCAAAGGTAATAGTAGCGCAGATAGTGCACTGACGATCGCAAACACGAACAACACTTTTACTGGACTGATGACGTCACAAAGCTTGGAGCCTGGTAATCTGGCTAGAAGAGATACCAGTCCAATGCACATGTAAAGCCAAATTACCTGGTCCTCTTTAATACCATGATCCTCACAATATTTTGCCTTTGAAAGGATGAAAAAGCAACGTTAATAATCTTGCTGAGAATTCCTTCATCCATGACTAGAGAATATTACCTAAAAAGTTTAGATAAACATTTTTATAAGATAACTAAGATAGTACGCTCGTTCTGGTTGGTTAAAAACCTATGGTTTATTGTGCCCGTAAACTCAGAAAACTGCAACATTTTCCATTTTACCTGAAGTTATTTTATAAAAGCAATAGACCACACTTTCTATGGGTTTACCGGCGTGATAACCCACGTGGGACGTTGGGAGAACACTCGAAAAGCTTATAAATAACGAGCCGAATGTTCTCCCAACATTCCGCGTGGGTTGTCACGCCGGTAAAGCCATAGAAAGTGTGGTCTATTGCTTAAGTTATAGCAGGGCTGGCACCGCCACAAAAGGAACTCTTTTTTAGTTAGTCCGATATTTCAAGGAGTAAAAGTAGTAGTTAACAAAATCATAAGCCCTCTGACACTCTGACAGTATTGAATGATCATAAAAAAAGGCAAAAGGGCGCCTACAGCCATTCATATAGCGAAGGACATGACACCTCCAAACCTGAGAAATTATTAAGCATAAGTAGTGAATGGTAACTAGTGTAAATTACTTGAAAGAATTCATACTTCAAAGCTTTAAATGGACAGTTTTGGGATCAATTCAGGTTTCCGGAAAACTACCCACCTACCCCTCCCCTAAGTGAACATTAACACTTACTTCTCCCTTAGGGCAAAATGTTGGGTTAGGGGAGGGGTAGGTGGGCAGTTTCCTAGAAACCTAAATTGATCTCAGATTTTCAAAACAACGAATACAAAGTAATTTTTCTTAACTATCTGCATCGTGAGAAAGAAAAATTGGTACAAAAACTCTAAAACTGGAATTTTCAAGTGTTTACCAGAACATGGAAAATGCTAGGCTGTTTGGGTGGAAAACACGATAGAGTAAGACACGTAAACGTTTCAGTATAAGCTTAAAGGATGGCTGGCTTACCAGATGAAGTGGTACCAAGTGATGCCCAGTATAGATGACAAGCTGCGAAAGGTTGAGGACTACAAAACTTCTGTTTTTCCACATCGACAAATCCAGTACTTTTTCCCTGTGCTTGTCCACGGGTTCCTTAAAATCTTTAACTGCCGCATGAGTCTCATCGTCTGCCACGTTGGGATCAAATACCCAACTGGTTAAGAAAACAAGGAATGCTAAGCAGCCCAGTCCGGCAAACGTCCTTCTCCAACCAAATGCTGTTAACAAAGCCTCACACACCGGGGTCATCACCACCAAAGCACCTCCTACGCTCATTGTAATTATTCCTGTTGCTACGGAACGATTTTTGACAAAATAACGGGGAACTATCTCGTAAATAGCCATATAAACTAAGCTTGAACCAAACCCAAAAATACCACCATATGTCAAGAACATTAGATGTAAACCAGGAACTACAGATGTAAAAAGAAGACCACCCGCACATATTAATGATCCACAGGCCACAACAATACGGGCACCAAAGCGATTTGTCAATCTCCCGGATAAAGGACCGAAAAGACCGCTAGCTGACATTGCGAATGAGCCAACCCATGCTGAAAGAGAAAAAGAAAACAATGCTTGTAACTTTCCCTTTTTCTACCTTCCTATGATTTTTCATTCACTTACACAATTATTTCCCCCGCACGCAATTAGCAAAGTTAACCGTTTCGAGCCAGTGCATACCCCTAATCAGTATGGTAATTGTTTAACCCAAATCACTATTTTTAGTGCTAACCCTAATCATTGTAGTCGGTACTCACTCCCATACACCGATATTACTTTGTGTAGACATCATAACGTATGCAAGGGCGGTTTGAGCCAATTGGACACTATTGTTAGCCGGGCCAAATGTACCGTGCCAAAACAAAACGCCTCGCATACGCAGATAAGTAACCAGGCTTTTTTAACAAAGCAAAGAAAGATGTTAGCGAGTTAAAAGGCTATCGTAATACCTACCAGTATTAGATTTTCCTTGTTTAAACTCCTCGAGAAGGTGGGGAAATATCATGCCAAAGCAGTAGGCTGATCCCAATACAATGACGTCGGAAATGGCACCAACTGCACACACGATCCAAGACCAGTAAGAGTCTGGTTGTCGTAATTTCTTTCCTCTTACATCTCCTGTCTTGGATGAATCTAGAGTTTCCCCGGATTCAATCAAAAACCCATGGGAGCAGGCTTCTCTTGACATTTTTGAACGCTGTTTTAAAAGGTGGAGGCTTATTCAGGCGGTCTTTAAAGAAAAAAAGAACAAGAAATAATTCGCTACTGCCGAATTTTGGTCTAACTGCTCCGTTCTTAAGAATTTCTTTTCCGTTATAATAAACTCCTTACATCCTATTTCCTTTCTCGACGCAAACTGGAAAGTACCTCACAAAGAGTAAATTAAACATGCACGAGCGCTCGCGCGATGACAGAGGGTTAAAGCGTGCGCGCTCCGCACTCGCCTCACATGTCCAGTTTACGAATAAACTGAATATATTTTCGAGGTGGGCACGGTGGGCTGCTAATAAAGCCGTCTTTCCTCGCAAAACGTCCACAGCGGCGAGGAGCGAGGAGAGACAGCTGTATTCGCAGGCTAAACCCGAGAAAAAAAAAAGCTCTCTCAGCCCATAATTACATAGACTGCTTCAAATTTAGTGAGAGCAGTGCACGCGCGCGGGAGCCGCGGGACGCGCGAAACGAGGGCGGCATCTCCCGTCTCTCGCCTTCAGTCACACGCGTGGCCATTTGCGTGTCTCGCGTTTTGCTCGACGGACTACAGAAAGAGAGACTGCTCGTAGTCTAATAATTACAGTAATTAAATTAGTGTCAAAAAACGTGGAAGAACGCCCTTTTTATGAAAAAAAACGGACGTTACGATGATTACAAATGTGACGGTTCTCATATTATCATCGACAAGATAAGATCGAAAAGAAACAAAAATCTAGACCAGTGAGTTGTCTAACCGCTAGTTTAAACCGTACCACAGCGACGTCATCCTCTGCAGGGAAGAGGAGATAGACCACGCAATTTTATGTGAGCAATCAAGCGCGGATCATCGCAAGTAGAAGTGGCATATTATGAGGGTGTGAATGGGGTTGACCGACTAGCCACGAAGGGCCAAAAATATTACTGACTACCGACAAAACACGAAAAAACTTCCCGACTACCAACAGGAAAAATATTAACCGACTACCGAAATGGACCAACATTACCGATGTTAATTTATGTATTTTTTTCCCGCGGGGGGGGGGGTACTGCCATATATGGGCTATATAGGTATGAGCCGCTGTGAAGGGTATGGTTTTCAAGCAGTTTACTCTAGGATAGGGTATATAAATCAGAGCGTTTGGGTCTAGAATAGGGTATTATTTTTCAAGAAACTGATCAGTTCGTTGAAGATTTTATCTAGACTGGGGAAACAGCTACTCTAGGATAGGGGGATTTGGGGAGTTTACTCTAGTATAGTCTAGCAAAATTCAGCTGAACTAGCTCTGGTATAGGTTAAGGGTTCCAGGGTCCCAGCGGCACATCCCCACCCAGAAATTCCTAAAGTGCCCCCCCCCCCCGGGGATTTTTTCTAGCTTAGGAAATAACCTCTGTCTGTAAATTTATGACTCATCAGTTGGTCCAACGGAAATAATTTCCTCTTTTGCTGGTACGGAAGATACTACCAACTTTATAAATTTTATTGAAAAGACAAAGGTGTGAAAGGGAACATTTTAGACCCCTGTAGACTATTTCTTTTTCGATGGACGTCACATGTCTTTACCCAAATATACCACTAAACGAAAGCATTGAAATAGTTTGCAGAGCAAGGAGCCGATTAGTTCGGCTCCGGGCAGAGCATTTGAAAATTTCTACGAAAACAACCCTTTTATTCCTACACATTATTTGCGAGAAATGCTTAGATTAATCCTCAAAGAAATTCCTTCCAGTTTAATGGAAAGCTCTACCTACAAATCCAAGGTACCGGGTAGGGAACAAAGACAGTAGTTTCCTTTGCCAACATTTTCATGCCATATATTGAAAATGCTCTACTACAGTTACCAATATAACTTGAAGATCGTGGGCGTTCCACTTATCTCAGAAAGCGAATCTGCACAAGACACCGGAGAGTTGTGTGTGAAGCTATTTTCTGGCCTTGGAGTCGATGTCTCCATCTCAGAGATCAACATTGCCCACAGGGTTCCACAGCGAGATACTTCAACCGGTAATGGCAACCAAAGACAACCGAACCCGATAATTTGCAAATTCACTAGAAGGATGACACGAGACACAGTGCTGGCGTCGAGAGGTAACCTCAGCCGACTAACTACCGAGGATCTGGATCTCCCGTCCACTGCTCAAAATTAATCGGATAGCAATTTACAGCCACCTCACGCCGAGACTACATGAGCTGTTACGTTCAGCGAAGGCGCACCAAAACACATCCAACTACAAGTGGTGCTTGGCAAAAGGTGCACGGCAATCTTCCTACGCAAAACGAATTCTTCTATGACGATTCGTCTGAGGTCGATTGACGACTTAACTCAGTTAAGACTGCGTGAACGCCCCGAAGCTCGACCGGAGGATCCTTGCAGCTAAGTTAAAACTACTATTATGTTTTATCACTGATATTACTATGAAAGGCAGGAACAAAACTACAGTGAAATCTATTAGATCTATATTGAAGGTTTTACCGTATTATAGTTGTTCTGGAAATTTGGCAGAAATTCATGGCCAGTTTAATAATTCAGTTTCGACCACATGTTAAACTAAAAAGGAATTAGACAAGCTTACTAGCTTATATGACCTTAGATCATAATTTGAACCCCGCTGATTACTCCTCTAACGGAATAACTAGTCGATATTTCTCCCACCATAGTTTTAAGGAAACGAAAGCGAAGTTGTCAAAAGATGAGACTATCTCTAGCTTTTCT
>OZ037994.1:38614937-38729937 GCA_964035705.1 Porites rus
GGTAGTCACCCAGAAGTGTTAAAATGGATTTGTCAGAGAAACCTTGAGGATCCTACGAACAAGCTCCTCTGAAGCAACTTTTGAGGAGAGTATTTCAAATTTCTAAAAGCGCCTGATAGACAGGGGCTACCCACACAAGTTTGAAAGAAAACTTGCTTTCAGAAATAAAACTCACAGAAAGGAAGTCCGCCCTCCTGAAACAAAACAATAAGGAAGAAAAAGAAATATTCAATGCATTTCGTGACACAATACCAACCCCTAGTGTCCACTATGGTAGAAGCTTTAATGAAAAAGTTAAATCCCATACAAAACCGATCGCTACTTTGCCAAATTTGCCTATTATTTCCTTCAAGAAGGGAAAATCATGGCAACGGACATGCTTGTTAGAGCCAAGATATGAAGGTCAAACACACGATTTCACGCCGGTATAGATGTGCAGCCTGTCACCCCTTACAGTTTTTCGCTAAAAATAATTTACGTATCCAAAAGGATTAAGTGAGCGTTTTCCTCTGTGTCCATTAATTACTTTTTATTGTGCCCTGTAGTAAACAGGGAAACAAAGTTCGCATTTACATAAAAAGCTTTGGTGATTTTATCTGTACTTTGTTGGCAAACAAAGGTGAATTCATTCAGACCCTCAGATATGCATCTCTTACAGGTATTTTCCTGTACAAAGGTCAAGGACGCTTCTTTTACTGGCTTAGAAAAACATGATACCATCCTAATAAGAGTTTCCAAGTCTTTAGTTACACTTTAAAATATCCCCGCAACTGTATGAGGTAAATCAGGGTATCAGCGAAGTGAACGATTGGATAAACTCAGTCAAGAAAATGTCTAGAGGTAACTAACCTGAGGCGGGGAGTCTTTTCTACTATAACAGGAACCCTCATTTGCCGTAGAATAGTTTAAAAACAATGATCTTTTCAAAAAATTGAAAAGTAGCCCGAGAAGGACGGTAAGGAGGCGATCGACTGGTTCGAGCGAGCCTTTTAAAAAGATGTCGGACGCGGAATTTGTTCCCATAATTTTTGCTCTCAGTTATCTTCTCTTTACACAGCAACAAAATTTCTTTTTCTACTGGACTTGAACAGATATTTCTTTTCTCCTTTGTTGGCGTGCTCATAATAATGAAAAAGCGAAGTCAAGAAAGAAATAAAAAGTTGTTGATGACAACCCGGCGAAACGAAAAAGCGTTGTAAATAATTTTTCCCCACTAGTCCGTGGTGGAACACTGCTCGATCTTAAAATAACGCATGCGTACTATGCGTTTGCGTCAGACCCAAGGATCCAGATGTCGACCCAGATATCCGATATGTCGACCGGTGTGTCGGTCCATCCGCTCGAATGAACTTATCTCTACAAACGTGTCGGGCTACAACCGCTATTTTTCTTCAACGGGAAATACAAGGAGTTAAAAACATCAAAAGTATAGAAGCACTTAATATACGCGCCAGACACTTCCACATTGGACAAACCAGAACGTGTTCCCTTCGCTATCACCTACAACCCAGTCATTCTTCGTTCTATTTCCTCCATCATTCGCAAACACTTTCACATCTTAATCTCACCCCTCCCGTTGCTGTAACGTCTTTAAGCTTTTTGCGCTCAAACTAACTTCTCTCATTTAGAATTCGTTCAACTGATATTTGCTATAGAAAATGGCATTTTGTTTATCTTTACATTGAGTGTGATATCATTCAAAGGGGATTGATTCATCTAAAACAAAATCAACAACAGCACTAATTATATTAAATGAAACCACACGTATGAAATATTCGCGTGAACCCAACTACTCAACAGACTCAAACGCACCGCCGACACAAGAAAGTCCCCATGCCTTTTTAATCTCCTCCATGGTCGGCAAGCTTGTTCGCCTGAACGATTGCCCAAAAAGGAAGTGAATGTTGAGAAAGAAAACACGCTTAATACGCCCCACTAGCTCTGCTCTGTTTTTATGTCGGGAAAATTAGACATCAACGATTTGCTATGGAAAACGAGAACCAGATTCAGTTCTTTCCGGCTAACTTCAAATGCCTGGAAACTCTACAAAAACTACATGTATACTTAAAACCATATTTTTGCTATAAGAAACCCAATAAACTATTCAAATGCAATCAGTGCATCACTTGAAAGCTTAAGTGTTGGTAGTTAATCTCCCCAATCCACAAAAATTATACAGTAAAAATTGTTTGAATGCAGTTTAGGAACCACGCTCCAGTTTATGACATTATGTGCTCTATCTGACTTGGTGTATTTTCCGTCCTATATTCTGTGGGCTGTCTTCATCACGAAATATGGCTTGAGCTTTGCGAAGGAGACCAAACCGCATTTTTTATGGAACAGGAAGTTCTACTATGGATCGTATAATCTGCCGGTATTGTAAGCCCTTACTCCCATGGAGTATGATGATTACGTTTGATCGTTTGTGAAAAAATATCCGAGTTGTAACTTTTTTCCAGTGCACTTTTTAAGTTGAATTTCCACTGTCGCGTAAATTTTACGTGAGTAAGTAGAGTAGAGGCAATATATGGAAGGTCGCGCTTAAGCGTCAAGGTTGAACGAGCAGTGGAAATCCACGCTTAAAGCAGCAAAAATTATCTCACCTTAATGCAAGATCCCCGCAGCCAGGCTATTGCTACTTCGCCGATAAGGAGAAAGAAACACGCAGACCACCAGGTCGGAGAAAAGAAGGAGAAAAAAGTAACAAGCAAAGCAACGGACCAGCAACTATAACCAGAATTCAGTGGAGGACAAAATCGTTAATGAAAATCCTACTCCAGACATGACTAGAGGGCCAACGATCTGGCTTGAAAGATTTAGTTTCTCTTAACTGTCACGTGCTTCTTTTTTAAGAGGTTCTTTGTTTGTGTGCAGGTCCCAGATTTCCTTTTTCAATACTTTCGTTAATTACCAAAACTTATCCCTGACTTATGCCCTCTACCTCTAAAAAAATAGTTTTTAAGAATGGTAGACTTTAATTGGATGAGATACAGTTCCACGCTGTGTTTTTGGTAGAAGATGCGCTCAGTGCAAACAGCAAAGGAAACAAGTTTCACGTCGCTGTTTTGTAAATGACTCTTTATTTTACTCATGTAATTGCCGTTTTGTTTATTTTTTACAAATCTGGTAAAGTTTTCACAAGGCATTAAAGATGTGGCTCATCAGGGGTCAGGAAATTCTAGAAAGTAAACCATCTATCACGCTATTTTTTTTTTCTTTTTTATTGTAGATATTTTGAGTTAGGACAGGAGCCTAAAATGTCCTCATGCTCTATTTCCCTCCTTTTCCCTCCAGTTTGAATACCTGCTACCAAAGTGTTTCTTTTAAACGCGAAGAGCGCAAACGCTTTCCTGATTCGTTTGACGGTGGTCAGATGAAGCAAATCGTGATTGATCCGGGGAAACGGATGGATTAATTAAGCTACAGCAGCTCGGAAAACAGTAATTGCCACCAAAGAGAGGTCATAAGTTCCGGGCTCCTTGCCCTAAAGGGTTTTTTAATTCGATGCTTTTCTTTCAACAACAAAACGTTTTCTGTAAGAAATACGCCACGGGTTTGATTTCAGGTCTCCTTTTTCCCCGGGAAAGCAGAACGAGCTACACACGCGTGGGCGCGTGGAAAAAGAATAGGCTATCACCCTCAAGGAAGCGAAAGGCGCTGTGGAAGAGGCGATGTTCCGCGCGTTCGTACATATTTTTTAAAGCGATGTCTACGCTATCCTCTTTGAAAAACCTGACCCGAAAACTAGAGGTAACCGATGAAGGTCGACCAACGGCGAGGCAATTACAAGCAAACGTGGCCTTTTTCAATAACGATCTGATGACAGCGTGCTCCAGGTCTCCCCTTTCACTCCTCCCTCTTCCGCTTTTTTTTTTTGTTGTTGTTGTTACCCACCAGATTATTCCGCGCCATTCTTCACTATCTAAGCCTCTGGTGCAGGCTAGCACCTTTACGAAACTGTATCACCCCTGGATTTATTTTAATGATACAATACAAAGACTTTTTTCCAAGAAATAAAATTATTAGTGTTCTATAAAAGGAACTAGCCCATAGCGGTCATTTTATACTTGCTCTTCCAAGAGAGTTTGACGCAACTGTAGCTGAGCGTGTGGATTGCAGACCTGTTATTAGGTTTAACTGTTTTTTCCTGATTGAATATCGAGGAAGGGAAAAAATTTAACGGTTTTGTAGTAAGGCCTAACCTGGTTTCTGTAGAGAACTGAATGTTGCTACTACCACTTGTTGGGATGATAGTCCATTGTAGGTTTACCCCCAGTACTTGCCAGCGATATGTTTCCAGTAACCCTTTATACAGTGGATATAGTGGATCAATCTTTCTTATCTTAGGAAACAACGTGATGGCAAGGCATAACGCTGGACCTACAGATCCGAAGTTGAAGATGTTAACCGCTTAGCCACCACGCCTCGATTGGATTGAGCATATTAAACGAGAACTTCGCTTTTTTTACGCTTGGCGAAATAAATTTCAACATCACTTATATAGGTTTGACTGGTGTGCTACTGGTGTGCTCGCAGCCATAAAGGCAATATCTTTCTTTGTTTGAAAGTTATCATCGGATTAGAAAGGTGAAGCGTAATGGCAGTAGTAATAGGGCCAATAATAATAATAATAATCAACTTTATTTAACGAGGGTAACACGGGACAGTACTTCAACTGAATAACTAATGATGCGTTTGTGCTAAAAGTGCACCATATTAACCCTCTAAATCCCAAGATTCGACCAACATCAATTTTCTCCAGCTATATCAATTCATCATCAAGATAAAAGGTTATGAGAGTTTATAAGACGATATTACTACTTTATTATATTTATGTTTTTATATTTATATATTTATATGTATAATTGTATGTTTGTAAGTGCTTTGCCTGACCCTACCTGTAATTCAGAGAAATCTGCGAATGGTGGAAATAAACAAATATTATTATTATTATTATTATTATTATTATTATTATTATTATTATTATTATTATTATCACATTATCAAATTATCTCAACTAATTCTTCAAGGAAATGTATGGAGATCAGTGGGGAGAATTTGTATGTGGATACAGGGGCTTAAAGGGTTAAGCATGCACCTTTCGTGTGGTCTTGAAATAATGGTTTCAGTAAGTATTAGTTACTAGACTTGCCCCAAGTCGACTGGGTGAGTGAGCGCCGAAGCGCAATGCGTGCGCAGCAAATACAAATTGAAAAATTAATGACTAAGCTAAAATTCTACAAAACAGTTTCTTTTTCTACCACGAGCAGATTTGCTAAAAAGGACGACTCGGAGTCGATTTCGATCGCCTTACGTGAGAACTTCTTCTTGAGACATAAACAAATTCCAAAAATCAAGAGCCCCAAAAACTCAAGTCCACTAGCAAACATAAAAGCCGGGTGATAAGAGCTTGTCTTTTCTGCGATCAAACCTGAAAATCAGAAAATATGAGAAGCATCAAAAGTAATCTTGAACAGTCTTAAAATGACAGCAAATTTTAGATATTAAGGAGGTAGATAAGGTTTTACATAAAATATCAAATTCGTCAACTTTTTGCCCATCGAAACACTAAATGACATTTCCTTTATCCTATCAGTCCCAACCTACTCGTCAAGCCCGGTGTAAAGATGGCAGGTCATCGAGAACGAGCTCCATCCGTCAAAGTTTGCACCAAATTAAAATCAAACTTGACTGTGCGTATGGAATCCAAGAACCTCTGGCGGTCAGCTCAGACGTTTCTTTTTGGTACAAGGAACTGTTACTGACAGCCTGGTACTCAGAATTCCAGAAACTTCTATTTATTCGTCAATTTAGGCGCAATGGATGGCGGAAACGAGAATTTAGACCTATGATTTGCGTCGTCTGGAACCTACCCATGATCAGACGTTCTTTTGGCGAACTGATGGAACACCTGTTCGTCAAAATCAAAGATCACTTCCCATTAAAACAAAAACCAGGGTTCTTCAGTTCCACCGCTTTACGTTATCCTTACAATTCTTTGTTTCTTGGCGGCTAATGTTCTATAGGTGAGCTACACCAAGGGTTACGTTTATTTCGCAAAAAATATCAGTGCTTGGTGTGCGATGATCTAGCTTACAACATCATAACTTGCCATTCTGGGTCAGTTTCTTGCGCTTGGAAAAAGAACCACTTTGCCGCCCCCATGCCTTTCTAAGTAAAGGACTGGGACAGTCAATTTCTGATCAAATACCAGCCTGGGGCCCCGGAAATCTGGGTGACTCTTTCATATATGAACTACCACGGGTTGGTAAATGACCCGTAAAGGAAATGTGTCATCAGGCGTTCTTTTAATTCTCCCCACTTCCTTCACTGTTTGGTACTCCCAAATAGCCTGAGTAGCAGTAGGGGATGGGGAGAAACGGAAAAGGGGGGGGGGGGGATTGGGGCCCCTGCCACACAGGCTACTCCCAAAGGAACGCCTGGTCACACAGAACGTCGTCTTACCCAAGTGCAGGTTGGTATTGTGATCCATTGAAAATAATTTAGCTCTCACGGTAGCTTACCTCCAATTGGTGGTCCACATAGATATGCAGAGCAGATGAAGAATTGATAAAAACCAAAGCCTTGGGCTTTTTGCTTAGGTGTAAGTGCTTGCATGCATGACAGAATCCCTCCGATTGCCATCATTCCATCAGCAAGGCCGTAAACTGATGCGTAACAGATAAATCGGATCAAAGTAGTTGCCAAAGGTAACACCAGAGCAGATAATGCACTGAGAATTGCAAACATGAAAAATACTCTCTGTGGACTGATGACTTCACAAAGTTTAGAGCCCAATAACCTGGCTAGAAGTGATACTAGTCCAATGCACATGTAAAGCCAAACTACCCGGTCCTCTTCAATACCAAGATCTTCACAATATTTTGCCTTGGAGAAATATAAGGGAAATATTAGAGTACAGATTAGAGTAATTGCATGAGGGTTCTCTTAGGCCCATGAACCGAACATGAACGAACTTTTATACTTATTTGGGTCGACCCAAATGATACAACATGTTTACCGTTCAAAATGAATTAAAGTATTGATAATTACTTATGCATTAGATTTAAGACATAAAAAGTTCGACGACTGAAACGAAGTCGGGTCCAAGTTAGTTCATGGGTCCACTCAACAACGAACAACGAAAACAATCTTTATTAGCGCCCTTGATAGACAAATACGTATAGAAAAAGCATAGTAATTTAATATTTAGTACTTAAGGATAAAAAGAGCACAGTCACTTAGACAGACACTAGCCCAGCTAAGTGGCCGAGCCAAGCGAAGAAACACTTTCTCCATTCTATATCGTGTTATACTAAATGTCTAAATCTTTAACAGTTAAGCATAAACATAAGCGGCCTTAGATTAGTGTACACGAAGCGATCACTCTTAAAAGCGACAAACTTTATGAAACCCTGTATGAACTGTGACCAAGAGAGGACCTTTATGCCCTTTTGCTGTGTCTTAAAAACTCTGTAAAGAAATGTTGTCTTAGCAAAGGTGACCACTCTTGTGAACTACCGGCCGGAGTTTTACCCTAATCGTTCTAAGGTGGCCAATTTGGGCGCGTGTTATTTTAGCTTTTCTTCATTTTTTATTTTTCGTTGGCACAATTAGGGAGTACTTTTCCGGCGAGAAGAAAGAAATTGCTGCTGGCTAGCAAAGGCATTATGTTATAATAAAAGCATCAAAAGTTAAAGTCAAAGTATGCTTACCAAATGAAGTGGTACCACGTAATGTCCAATATAGATAACACAATGCGAAAGTGTGAGGATTGCAAAACTTTTATTTTTCCACATTGACAAATCCAGTATTTTTTTCTTGTGTTTGTCATTGGATTCTTTACCGTGCTCAACTACCGTATGAGCTTCATCACTCGCCACGTTAGGATCAATGAGCCAACTTATAAAGAAAACTATAAAAACTAAGCAACCCAGTCCGCCAAACGTCCCTCTCCAACCAAATGCCCTTAACAAAGCCTCGCACACTGGAGTCATCACCACCAAAACACCTCCAGTGCTCATAGCAATAATTCCGGTTGCCACGGAGCGATATTTCACAAAATATCGGGGAACTATCTCGAAAACGGCAATGAAAACTAAGCTTAAACCAAACCCGAAAATTCCACCATACGTAAGGAACATTAGAAATAAACTAGGAACTAAAGATGTCAATAGGAGACCACTTGCGCTTAAGAGCGACCCACTGGCGACAACAATACGGGCACCAAAGTGATTTGTCAATCTCCCGGATAAAGGACCGAAAAGACCGCAACCTGACATCGCAATTGAGCCGACCCATGCTGCAAAAGAAAAAGATATCCTTCTTATTAACCAGGTTTGGGGTAGATACTGGAAGATATGGACCGTTTGGTAGTGTGTGCTTCCTTCCTGTTTTGGTTTCGATTTTTTTCTGCTCGGAATTATTGGCCCAATTGAAACGTGCAGCCTTAAGTCCTACCGGGAAAACCAGGTTTTTTGTAACTTATAGCACGGATCGAGTAATCGGAAGGTTCTACTATATTGTTGGGATTCAATTAAGTAAAGGAGAAAAGATTTTCATTGAGAATAAACAAGCGTCAAATTCTTTTTGATTGGCTTTTTGAATAGTTGTGGTTTTCATTCGTCAAATATACCTCGTAACAAACTCACTGTCAAAACATGAAAGAAACAGTTATGGAAAGTTTTTTATCGGTAATATATCAAACATGAGACGCAGTGTTTCATCACCAGATGAAACACTGAGAAGAGAGTCGAGAATACGACGCGTAGCGGAGTATTTTTGATGAACTTCGCGTGTTTCTTCACCAGATGAAACACTTTATCGAACGCTTGATAGTACTTCTCAAACAAAAGGATTTTACCAGGAGAAATCAAGGATGCAAAAATGAACAGTTTTTCATCTGATTTCCAAAGACTCATTAAACATTAATTTCCTTTGTATTTTCTTTATGAATTATTGATGAGTATTGAGCATCACAAATTATCGACCAAACCAAACTTCTGAATTTGACCGATCACAGCGCGCATATTAACTGTGAGATCTGACCTTAGCTGGAAACGTTCTTTTCTGCCTGTCGCCGCCATTTCATCGCCACCAATTTCTATTAATTTACCTCCTTCTCAACCATTATACTTCTACTGTTTGTCATTCACCACCGCAACATCTCTCTCTTTTTTTATCTCCTACTGCTCAACCACAATCCTTTTTTCCCACCTCCACTACCAGTCTGTCGTTCTGCATCGACCACTGAGCGCTGATCCCCGATTGTTCCAAACTTCAGAGTCTTTAAAATATGAGGAGATTGCGCTATCTTTGCTCTGAAATCTGCAACTGCTTGGACATCTTAGTCTTACTGACACTTGAGGGACAAAAAAATAGCCACTAACGATCTTTAGTATGTACACACTCAGTGATCTTGGTGATTTAAGAAATCTGATTTGTTCGCTATCTCCGACTATTCAACAATATTCACCTCCTAGCGAGAGGATAATGCGTGAGCTTGGTGTTTTTCCCATTTTTTTAGAGAACGATCTTTTAAAAGTCGACAAAATCCTAGGGCTGACTTTTTTTAAGGCAAGAAAAGACTTGGAAGGATTCAATACAGCGTTTTTCAATTTACTGTAGCTGAGTTTTGTGCTCCATGGATTGTTTACAACCGGCCCGTGTATTCGCGTAGAAGAAGCCGTTTCGTGAACTCAGCGTTTTCTCAACAACAAAATTTGGGCTCAAAAATCGAAGTTTATTTATGACAAACAAATTTAAAAGGAAATTTTTGCAGAAATTCTACGTTTCAAGTAAACAGGAAAAAGAATGATACAGGAAGACCACGTCTTACCTCGAGCAACCCAGCGGCCATTTTTGTCAGCACTTCATGCGAAGAACGACACAACAAACTCTTTTGGCTATAAACTTGGCGAGTCAACAGAAAACAACAAAGCTCTACTTTTCTTCTCAGGTAAGGAAACAGTTCAAACTCAAGTTTAGCCGTTCCATTTAAGCCATTAGACTGTTGTTTGCGAAATGATAAACTTTTGAATTGCCTTGTTTGAAAATTCTGCAAAGATCATATTTTTAAACTTACGCGTGATTTGATCTGTCAATCAAATCGTACTTTTTAATGGTTTCCTCTCTGATTTTGTTGAGATCACTTCGTGTGTATATACTAAAACAATTATTCTTTTCAATCTCGGTGAATAGTGGCTTTGGGAATATTTACCGAGCCGCTTTCGAATATTTAGCCACTATTCACGTCGATTTCAAAGAATAATTGTTAAATATGACAATGACATGGGTAGTTCTTGCCCATGGGCTTGCCACCGCCTGGTAAAGCCGATTAAAGGAGGTTTTTTTGCTGCAAAATCTCTCCGGAAACAAAAAGGTCCGAGGGATTAGAGGCTACTACTATATACCTACCCGTGCTCGATTTTCCTCCTTTAAACTCGTCAAGAAGGTGGGGAAATATCAAACCAAAGCAAAATGCAGATCCCTGCACTATGATGATAGAAATTAAGCCAACTGCGCACACAATCCAAGACCAGTAAGAGTCTGGCTGTCGTGATTTCTTTTCGCTTAATTTGTCCTTGTTGGATGTATCCAGAGCCTCCACACATTGAAGAATGATCTTGTCGGTGGTAGCTTTTTTTGACATTTTGAGCTGTTAACAAAAACAACGTCTTCCTTAGTCAATAAACTAAAGAAAACCTATGTCTGTAATGGTTGATTTATTTTTTGTTCCCTTGATTCCAAGCTTTTAACTTCAAATTGGCAAAAACTCGAGCCCCTGTTTTACGAGCCTCATCCGAAGGCTAAAGCATCCTACTGAAACGGCTGTAATGTGCCCCTTAACCCTTTAAACCCTAATATCAAAATTCAAATTCTCATTTGTTGTCCCTATATGTTTTCAATCGAAGCAGTGGGCAGAATTTGTTGAAGTATCAATTAGATTCATCCTGTGTGATCAGGCCCTCAATTCTCATGACCACTGTGTTTTATAAAGCAGTGATATTACAAGGAGAAATTTGACGCTGATCACTGTTAGGGCTTAAAGGGTTAACATGCATATGCTGACGTCCGATCTCACGTGTCTCGTTCCTCCTCAATGCAGCCACTGGCTACAGGAGAGTAAAACCTGGCACCGTTTCCTACCTTCCTTTTTAAGACTATTCCTCACTACTCCGTTGCACATCATTACTGTGCATATACTGTTCAAGCGTGATAAGCGCGCGCACATAACAACATGGCGGCTTTTTCATGAAGGCTGGAGCTCCCCATAGAGGTAAATCTTCATTATCTCTTAAAAGAGTACGGTGACCTATCATTTTTTTTCTCTTTATTAAAAGTGGGCATTAACTTTTTCTTTAGAATAAATATAGACTAATTCCCAATAACTGTTTAAAATATGTACTCGTAAATGTTATCATATAGGTATTTTAAGGAATCATTGCGGAAACGTAATTTGCTCCTGCTCCCAAACGCCCGGGGACCCTTGATTTAAGTTTCTACGACATAAACAACCAACCGGTTAAGTCTAACAAAAATCTCACTGGAGGTTCTATTTCAGAGGAATGACCTTAAAAACGATAACTTACTAATAACGATAGGGTATTGCTAAAAAACAACCAAACGAAGAAGAGGTCATATAAACCAAGTCAAAGTCTAAGCTTAAAGGACTGGTTTAATAATTCAAGGGACTCCAAATCTCTTGTAAGGTGTTTATTTCATGTATGCGTAAATCCCAGGACCGAAATGTACGGTGCATTGTTTTGGGTGCAAATGGCAAATTCTAGCAAAAAATAATGCTTGATAAAAAAAAGGAATGCGACAAGTTTGCTCCTTCCTCTTTTAGCTCCTTTAAATTGCGTAGTTCAAAATGGAACTTACATTGCGTCCCATGGTGATTAAACTCAACCAACAGAGGTTATGGGAACTTGAAGTTTATTGGCAATAAAAAGGGCTAAAATGTACACTGCAATTTGCGTTTTTTTTAAATAAGAAAATAGGATATGAATCACGAGGACCGGCAAACTGTGAATGAAACCTTTGGATATGAAAACAGCTTTTACCTTCGATTCCCCCTCCCCCCCCCCCCCCCAAAAAAAAGCCCTCCCATCCGCACCCCCAATCTACGCCTCTTCCGGGACTCTCCACAACGGCAGCGAGGGATACTAGGGGAACGGCGAAGCGAAACAATTAGAGAATAAGGGTTTCCCTTCCCCATGACCTCTTTTAAATCTTGTTAATGCCTCCCCCGGGCAAGAATGGCCTGATACACGAGTTGTTTATCACCTGGCGGGCGAGAGTTACTGGCCTTTGATACTTATCAAATATCAATTTATCATCTGGCATTTTAGAAAGGAAATACATGCCGCACAAAGAGCTACATTGTAGGTATCGTAAAGGCCAAGGTGATTTCTGCAAACATTTTGCATGCTCCGCCCGTGATCAATGTCCAGCCTTGGTTAAAAAAGGGCAAGATAGATAGCAATTGACCGTCGCAGAAATCTGGCAGGCGTTTTAAAAAATAAAACCAAAACAAACAAAACAAAAAACGCTCCCGATTCTTCCACCTTGTCCCCGACCACACTAGACGATCCTAGACGGTCAAGGACATCTAAGATTTCGAGTTTCTATTAGTTGCAAAACCTGGGACGGTCGATCGAGAAAAAGCAAAATTCCTGCCGATCGTCTAGGATTTTTATGAAACTTCGCATGCATTGAAATTAACAAAACGTTACAAAATATTCCGGAGGCACTTTCTAGTACATGTAATAGGCTGGGGATGTGCCGCTAGATGGGGTCGCATTTTCACGACTGGATTGACTATAATGGGCTTGCATTTTTTACTGAATAGTGTTACTAGAAGTGGGGTTCCATATTTTCGGGATAGTCAGCAGATTTTGACAAGACACGTTGATTTGTGCTGCCAAAAAAGATTTTGGAAGTCAGCGGTAGTAAATATAGTAGAGCTAGAAACAGATTGAATGATCGTGACATGACCTCCATTCAGACCACAAGCAGACAGAGAGATCATGCATACTTTCTGAAGGAATCGCGATGTAATAAATCCCCTGCAAAGCTATCTAGGATGTGTTCTGAAAAAACAAAACTTAACTGATTTTCCCCGCTGCAGTGTAAGGTTTCGTATATGTATTGGGGGGTAGGGGCAAGTACTAAAGGGAAGTGTAAGTAAAGGTGAAAATTGATATCCTTTTCAAGCGCGCTACGTTTGGGAAAACCATAAGGCAATATAGTTTTAATAGGTCGTTTTTATTTCTTTCATCACACACAAAGCGCAGAATTAAATCGTTATGGTACAATAACAAGTAGCTTAGAATCTTTAAAGCAGCTTTAGGGCCAGTGCTTTAAGGTACCCTTCTACTAAAGGACCGGAATAACAAAAAATACCCCTATTAAGGACGCGGCAACTCGCCAACTCTACCTCGTACAAATATGTCTAGCGCAACATGGGAGTGCCTCCCCGGCTCTCAGGCGACGCCGATTGAATTTATTGGTGATTTTAGCTTGTTTGGTACAGTGTACAAACTGTAAAGTAAACCTTGGTAAAGGAATTCCAAGGCCAATATAGTCAATTGAAAATGACACCTCGATTAATACCCTAAAAGAAGAAACTGACTTACCTTAGATATTTTTATACAGGCTGTAGGTACTCGATAGATCTCCAGGTAGGAAAAGCGAACAAGAGTAAAAGTAGCGGGAAAAGCAAGCAGAGAACTAAAACTAAACCCAGCGTTCAGAGGTGGACCACTATCCTGGATAGAAATAAGAAGGATATTTAGGATCCAGAGGTGAAAAAACCGGCTTGACCAGATTTTCTATTCAACTGTCTTTCATCTTGTTACCTTCCGGTTCCGGTGATTCCAAAAAAAAAATCCTCGTTATTTGTGAGAGAGTTATTTGTTTTTGCGTTGGTGACCCAGATTTCACCTTAGGAAACCTCCGGCCGCGCTGCAGCTGGAATATCCTGTACGAAACGCCAAAAATGACAAAAGAGACAAAAATGTAATATATGTTGTCTCATTTAATATGTATTAGACACTTAACACTGAGTTGAAAATTACGTGTATACCTTACAGTGAAGTTAAATACTCGTTGGAAATTTGGCCATTAGTATAGGAAATTGACACGTGTTAATTATTTAAGGAAATAATGGGTTTTGAAATTTACGCAGTTTTAATTAACGCGTACTGAAGGAAGTTGGGTGTACAAAATAGTGTGTAACATTTCAAGATGAGGGAAATTTACGCGACGTAGCTCGACGTACGGAAAAAAAAAACTTGTGCAGACCACCGATAATCCGAAATGCAAACATTGTTCGTTCAATTCGCGTTAAATTTATAAAGCTTTTATTAATGTACATAGATTTATTATGCTGTTTTAAAAGAGCTTTTTACCAGCGAGGTACAAATAATAGTAAAATGAATCTGGGAAGTAAATTAAAAACTGTTACAGTAAAAATCATGATGGAAAGAGAAAATTGAAACAAATGATAATAATGCGCCGATCCCGGGGCGCCGATCAATTCGGATCTTGAACACCCCTTCCCCTGGGAACCCTCCAAGTATTTAAAATTCTTATACACCATAACCCCGTGAATACGGACTCTGAGGGAGCCACAGAAAGTGTCCGTATTAAAGCGGGTTGAATTTACAGAAAACTGTGAGGGCTTTCTTTCCCCAGGGACAAGGAACGCAATAACAACAACAACAATATTTATGTTTATTTTTACAGTAGATGGTGTTGCAAAAAAAAGGAAAATGATGTAAAGCTGAAAAAGATTTATAACTAAAGAAAAGAAAAGTACCTCCCCCTAAAAAGATATTTACATTAGATTAAAAAGTAGGGTAAGATTCCTTTGGGTTAATAGTACAATTGTGGTAAGGAAAACTGTTCATAATCACGAGGTGTCCGTATTGTATATTAAGACAGACCCGATCAAATTCCCGTCCTTTTACGCCAGTGTAGTGATCGAATGCCCTACCACAGTGTAGGATTTGACTGTCAGATGCCCCTCCTGATGAATTCTGCTAAAAAAAATTGCATCCATTGGCTTTTGAATGTTCTGGACGTCTGGAAACATGATGAGTCTGGCTTGTCGTGGCTTGTATGTCTCCATGGTCCTCAAAACTCTAGTGTAAGACTATATATTTTGTAATTTTAGCTTGTTTTTCAGTAATTCTTATTTATCCAGATAGCTTATTTAGTTACTTTACAATATTATCTGTTATGACTGCTGTAACCTTTCCTCTCCGCCCGCCTCGTCTAGCTTTTGCTATTTACGGGTGGAGATGGCAAAATGATGTGCATGAACTTGAAAGTATAGTGTGTGAGTGTGTTTTATGTATTTTTGAAGGCAATGATAATGTTCAAACCAGGATGTAAGTCTCAGTTGCCTTAACAATGTTATCGTATCATAACAATGCCGGGCTGTTCCCCGGGGGATGACATTACTCTGTACCGGGGGCAGCTACTTTGTAAAGCTTCTTGGGAGCCCCGGATGGTAAACACCTTGACCGATAAATTTACTTGATGTGGTGGCAATTGAAAACTCAAAATTTAAAAATCCTTTATACTAAGAACATTCTCGTTTTCATACATTCCCGTCAAAAATATTGCATAGCTTTTGTCGTTCTTTCGTTCTTAGCCATTTGCATGCAAAACAACCACGATCATACAAAAAAAAAATCAGTCAAAGTCCCCACCCCAGCAATGTCGTGAAAGAATAGTGGTTAAATGCCCAAGGTATGCCCCAGGGATCTTGAAGTTTCTAACTATCCAGTGTATCAAGGTAGAGGACGACGGGTTTTTAATTAGCCTGTTCCAGGCTCTGAGATACTCATGTCCGCGGGGATAAAGAAAGCGCGAACATGAAAACAAAACGGGAGGAAACTTCCTTTCCCCCCCCCCCCCACCTTCCCCCGCCCCCCTTTTCGCGTACCTTTCACTTTCGAGTCTTCCCCTGAGAGCCTGGAGTAAATTATTTAATGACACTGTAGAGAAACACGCACCTTTTATTTAAAAGAGTGTCCGGTCAATTCAGCTTCCCTGGATCAATGTGCAGATAAAGAGAGCTATGCGAGTGAGAAACAAGTTATAAAAAATTATAGTTGGAGCGAGGGCACCTGCGAAAGTTAGGACGGAGGGGAACGAACGCGGTAAACCTTTCCGAATGTTTGTGTGCCGAGGGTGACAAAAACTTTGTTTGAAAAAACTTTTCCCAAATCTTTTTCTAAAGTCAAGACCAGAAAACATTAATATTAAGTGAAGATCGCGATAAAACTCGCACGTATTGAAAAGCAATGTCACGTTTGTGACACATAAGCCTTTTGCCGTCCTCTTCTTCCTGTCGTTCTGTTGTGTAAACTCACTATTTTCGTCACGAGTTTTCCATCAAAGCGTAGTTTTTTCATCGAAATCGTCGCATATAGTGAGATAACACTACTAGTGAACTCGAGCTACCACGATATTGAACAGAATCTCTCTCGACATTCAATTTTCAACCATGACCCTGGAGTGGCAAAAACAACCGAAGGTATAGCGGCACCAATACATTTGGGCGCTTTCCATTCAACTCGAAATTCCGGAAATTCCAGTTAGAAATCAAATGGAACGGACCCTTTCGGCTCGGTCCGATCGAAATATTTGGGACCAGCTTTGAAGGAGATCTACTTTGACCGGTCTAATCATTTCGGTCGATCGAACCGAAATGACCCTTTCTATTTGACCAAATTGTTGTCCTCTGTACCGCTATTTTGTATCCTGCTTACAAGAACAATAACCAAACGCGCGGTGGCAAAAAAAAGCGTTCAAGCAAAGAAAAATGCCTTTCCCCCCCCCCCCCCGAAAATTCATGCAAAGTGGTGGATAAAACATACTGTTTCTAGTATTCTTGCTCTAGTCCTTCTATTGAGCGCTACTCGTGCTCAATAGAAGGACTAGAGCAGAATTACGCGAAATATCCGGGAACTTTAAGCGTACTCCGAGCGCCAAATTTGAAACGATGAGCAGTGAACCGAGGCCAGAACAAAGAAAAAACGGCCAAAACTGTTCAGAGTGGCCCACGCTTTACACTTTTTCGCCTTAACTATATAAAAATTATTAGTGTCAGCATATGGATTTCGTAGAAGAGACGTTAATAAAAAATACAAGACACTGGTGACGTTGTAGACCTTGTAGAAGTTCTGGCTTTTTCGCTTTTTGTTGGAAAGTTCTGGCTTTTCGTCGATTTCTAAAAGTAGTCCTGCTCGCTTACGTTCGTAAATCCCGAGGACACGCGCGACTTGGTTTGAAACTCCCGCCTGCATATTAATGAATTGAAACGGATCAAAATTTGAATAATTATCTCACACATTGTTCCCTCAAGCATTAAGAAAGACGCGGCGCTAGCTTTTTAAATGTTAACCGACTCGTTGATGTTAAAATGAAATGTCATATACCAAGAAAGAATAATATTCTTTCTTGCATTTACTTCACCTCCTTCGTCTTACCAATAGAAAAACTCTTTATTATTTTTAACTGCGCGACCAACGCAAAGGAAACCAATCGAGTAAAAGAGCGCGTCTTTTACATGAGCTGCTTTGACCGGTTTACGAAACTGAAACGCAAAGATGAAATAGAGGTAAGTGTTCCGCTCAGTTCTTTTGCCATTTGACAAATTTTTGTCTGGCCGTCGCACGCAGTCAGATCTAATACACTTCATACGCATTAAACCGTTTGACTGACAGCTACCGATTCTTTTACGAGAGTAGTCGGTACTTAGCTGGCTTTCCGAAAGCTTATTTATTCAGTTATTATGCCGCACATTGAGAAACTGCGCACTGTAAGTACATGTCGCAAAAGACAATAGCATTCTGGGCGGATGAGAGATAAAATGCAATGCTGATGAGCCCCAATAAGGGCGAAACAGTTGTCCATGGCTGCCACTGCCCGAGTGATATGGCTGTGCGCATGCTTTAGGTACTGGCCAGGCCGTGGGTTGTTATGTGCGCCCCTTGCTTTAATTTAGTTTGTCTCACTCTGACAACAGTTCATCAAGTAACCTAAAATTCCGAAAATAAGCACCGGGGAATTATATTTTCCAAAGAACTTTTTTGAGAGGCTTATTTCTGGAGGGGCTTATATACGGATTGAAATTTGCGTCTCAAACATGTTGTCAAAATCGGCTAGGCTTATACCCGGGCGGGGATACTCCCGATGATGGCCTATATAAAGGGAGACTCCGCCCGAAAGGGGTACCTTTTCTAGGCTTCAGGTACGTGAAAGAGTAGGGATTTCACTAGTTGAAGTATATAAAAGGGCAAATAAAAGGGTAGGGAAATCTGTCATTTGTGTCTGTAAAAGGGCCAAAAGTGCTGACAGGTGATAAAAAATAAAACACAAACAGCGGTGATAAACATTGTGAGCTTTCGCATTTTTATAAACTTGAAGTTTCGTGTGCTATTCAACTGACACATTTTCAAAAGTGATTTAAGGTGTTTTGATGCAGTTTTTGGTCACCTAAAAGGTGATTTTATCCTTGTCCGATCGCTACAAAATTTTCACCAGCGGATTCAATGACTATGAATAAAAGTTTGTAAAAATGCAGTTTTAAGTAAAATCGATATCACTATGACAACAATAAACAAAAAAACTTTGAAATCGATAAAATCCGCATTTTGCGCGATCTAGACCTGCTACTGAAAGTCCGACACCAGGAACTCTGAGTGTGGTGTTTAGCAAATTACCTCCGTGAGAAGTAAAACATTCTGTAGGTTTGAATTCAAATAAGACACAAATATATTTCAAACCTCATATTTTCAATAGCCTGATAAAATGTTTAATAAAAAAGTTCTAAATAACTCAAATTAATTGTACATGCCTCCATGGCTAGTACATTTCAATGTGAATATTGTCAATGTTTTACATTCAAAATATGCAATAAAATTTATTCTAAAATGTGCTGGCCATGGAGGTATGTGTGATGGTTATCAATTTGAAAAAATTAGCATAACGTTAAAACAGTGTATGCTGAAACGCGGATTTTTGGCCGGTCCGTAGGCTAGGTTTCTCTTGAAATTTCAAGGTGTTGCAGTGAATCAATGTTAATGAAAGTTTCAGACATTGTGATAAACATCATGAAGATGATGTGATGAGGTTTAAAAAGAATTCTGTGGAGCCTTTTTAGAGATAATACAGAAAAGCGCTAAAAGTCAACATTCAGAACAAAGTTGCTCTTAGGCAGGTTGTGAGAAATCAGGTAAGTTCTCAGGTCTTCTCAGGAGGCGCAAGAAAGAAAATAAGCCAAAATTCCTTGCATCCAAAAATGATATTAGGCAGCCTTCTAACGCTACTTAAGATTAATGTGAGTTATTTAGAACGTTTTTATGAATCATTTTATCACGGCTATTGAAAATAGACCGAAAGTCCCCGGTCTTCTTGGGAACCAAGAGACTGTAGAAATGAATTCATTATCACAAGGAGACACTTCAGTCACAGCGCCCTTGGAAATTAGCTTTTTAATCTCTGACTCAATTAAAGCAGTTTCCCTTTCACTAAATTTAGGAAACTTTGGTTGATTTAATTGATGACGGGTTGTTTCAAACTCAAGATGATAGCCTGAGACAGTTTGCAAGATCCATGGATCACTAGTAAACGCCCTCCATTTGGGTAAATTCCCAGATAAACTACCAGTCTGCAAAGCACGAAAGGAATAACTGGTTGTCACGCCGCCTCCTGGGGTTTATATCACTGCTGATTTGCATTTGAATAACTTCTTTTAAACGTGACCGCTGACCAGTAGGTAGGTAAGTAGGAAGTATGATTTACTTTGTCGAGACTGGAGTCCATTAAAATTCATGTTACTTAACCGCCAAGTTTTACGATGAGCACCCTTGTTTACGTCTAGTTTTTCAGAAAAGTATTTACGCTTGGCTTTCTTTATAGCTTTGTTAGTCTTATTTCGTGCATGTTTGCACCTTTTTTCGAACCTTTTTTCTCCATGGAGAAAATCCATGGAGAGCATTTGTTTTTAGTCCGTTTTCTTTTCAAAGGTGCATGCTTGTCAATAAGACTCGTTAATAGCTGCTTCTGAACGTCCCACATATCATTTTGGTTATCGCATGCGGTAACGAGATTCCAGTCATTCATTTGAAGATTTTGTAAAAATTCAACTTCATTGAAGTTCTTGAGCTGTTGAACTTCAACTGTCTTATAATTGCCTGAGCGAAAAAATTGAAACTTTGAGTGTAAGATAAATAGCTGAGTGATCAATTAATGCCATGTTAATAACACCTGATTTAGATAGTTTATTTGAGGAATTAGTTGAGCATAAATCTATAAGGACGCGTGAATATTGCGTGACTCTAGTTGGTTCAGTAATGAGTTGATTTAAATGGTGGGAAGAGTTATTATAGACAACCTCAGATCGTAAGTTACAATATGATGTTGCCCAAAAGATAACGCTCCAGTTTTATCAATAATTCCCTCAAAGGTAGAAAAGAGTTCAGGAGATGATTGTGGGGGTCTGTACCAGGCAGACACGAGGAATGGCTCTGAGCGGGGATTAGTAATCTCAATCGTGAGACATTCCAGATTACACGGACTAAGGTCAGCACGAAGCTGGAAATTGATATTACTACGAACATAGATACAAACACCATTACCATTCCTGCCATTTGGCGCGGTCTTTTAAAACTACTTTATAACCTGGTAAATGTACTTCGCTGTGTTTGATATTTGAATCGAGTTTTGTTTCATTTTTGGCCAAGCTATCAATATCTTTGAACTGACTTATAAAGATGCGTGAAACTTCGGTGTGAGAATTAGCTGTTTGTGAATATGTTCAGCTTAGAATCAAAAGTAACTTGAAGGACCACAACTGAGGGTAGATTACTGAGATGCAGTAATTTTGTTTTACCCCGGTAAAGTTGTTTTTTTGTGGTTGTTATTTGCAGAGCGTGATGCAATGTGTCAAACTGTGAAGGCTCTCAGGAAGATACCTCCATGTAAACAGGCTTTCAAGTTACTGTGGGGGACCACAGGTAGGTGAGGTAACGCGTTTAGGAGGGGTAACCCGCCTGCCAATATAATCTCTCATTTTAATTTGATCACGTTTACATGTTAGGTGGGGTAACCCGCCACATGTTACCTCACCTACCTGGGGTCCCCCACCTTCATGTTAACAGGCCCCAGAGCCACTCGGCTTAATTTGTAACCTACCAGTGGCTCTGTACGCAAAGGAAAATACGAATTTTTTCATTGGCTGAAGGCAATTGAATACGCAAAGCAAATTAAAAATATAATCTACTGCGCATAACATTTTACTTAGTGCCCTCTCGACCTACAAACATAAATTTCGTTGATTGCGACAATTCTGTTTTGTTCATATGCAATAGCAGTGAAGGAGAGAATTGCAGGTAAAGTTTGAGAAGTTTCTACGAAGACAACGAGCCTTGACAAAGAAAGTATTGCCTTCGTTGTGCGCTAAACTTTGCCCCTGTCTCGACCATCACATCTCCTGGAGGAGTAATGGTTAATTAGCTCTTACTGTTGCTCCTTGCTCGTTAAAAATCAAGCGTTGTGCACTGAACATTATGGTGATTGGTCACTACACAATCAACATTTTTCAGGTATTAATGATTTTCTGAATCTGACAGCAAAATTATTGATGATTTTTAGTTAGGAGATGATACCTGAAATCTTTAGGGAGGATAAACCCTTTTAGCAGAACACTGAATGGCCCCCATAAACACCAAATGACTCAGAAGTTTTATGAGTTTTATGGGTTAGGAAACTGGGGTTCAAGTTCTGAACTGGAATTTGATTCACTCAGTACTGTATAGTATAAGGTTGCCATGCATGGAAGCCAATGGAACTAGTCCATGGAGGTGTATTAGACTGTCACTTCTCCTGGGTCGGTAAAATTGATATTGATTTGTTTCGACGTAAATCCTTCGGTTGTCTAACACGTGTTGTACACAAAAGCTCATGGGCAAAATTAAAACCACGACACGCAACACCACAAAAGGAAATAAACAGGAAAACACAGAACCAGCTCGAATGAAATGAAATATATATTTTACTCTCCTAACACAACACATGAATGGTTTCGTTTCAAAAAGCGTTTTGAAGTAAGATAGCAGTTGCAGGACATGGAACAAGATACCTTTTTAGATTGACTTTTTCCCGCATTATATCGATCTTCGCGATATTGCTTTCCCAGTGTTTGTTCGCCAAACGGATTGAAAAAAAAAACTCACATAACTCAGACGATAGTCTGCCGATTAATTGTCTCAGTCCTGCAAACCAACAATGTGTTCAGCCGGTTTCTGTTACTGTCTTCTTCAAATTCTCCAAATTATCAGTGAATCCAAGTTGAGACCAAAACATCCCAAAGAAGCCACTCTCTAGAGAGAGCTCAGGAAGTAAAATTTTTCCCCCAGTGGAGCGGTGAGGGACAAAAATCCGTTATGAGCATGAGCAGTGATATTTGTAACTTCTACACATGCGCGACCGGATGTCAGAAATTTTCTGAAATCCGGTAACGGCTGCTTCCAGAGCCCCTCGTTTCCCGACCACGTGACCAAGAAACGACGGGCTCTGGGGACGAGAATGACGGTCAGTGTAAAGCGCAAACTGTGGACCATTGTTTTCACCATGCAAATGAGTTCGTGACAACAATAGTCCCATTGTTTTTTAACCCTAAAAACAATGGTCTGCAGTCTGCATTTTACACTGCCCCGTTAATAGATCTTTTTTTTTTGTTAATAGAGCTTGTATGTTTCGCTTTCTCATTACAGACCATGTGATATGTTACCCTAGAGAATTGTTTCTTCCAAATGCCGCGCTGTCCACGTGCATGTGCGTGGATAATAAATGAAAGGACAAATGGAAAATTCCCTTGAGAATATCACGTGGTTTAAGTGTCTAAGTTGGGAAAATAACGCTATGTTCACACTATACTGGATAGCTTTTCTTGCCTCTGCAAAAAGCTATCCAGTATAGTGTGAATACCTATCCGATATATGACTCCCCACTTCAGATATCGGTGCTCAGCAGCTTCTCTCCGTTACAGAAATCGCGCCGAAATCACCGTTCCTGTGCGTGAACACAAGCACTATCCGGTGTAGTTTTTGTGTCGGCCCAAAAGCTATCCCGTAAAGTGTCAACATAGCCTAAAACCTACGAGCTAAAAAGGTCTATCGTGCTTTATTTCATTGCGCATGAAGTCCTGCACGCAAATCTTTGTATAGACTTGACCTTAAATCTGTCAAAGCAGGTTCAGTCTCAACTATCTTAATCGATTGTCAGGAACTTGTATTTCACAACATTCTACAGTAGTTATAGATAAGCAACATAATTATGCCGCCTGTCACGAAGTGGGAAGGTGATAATGACACAGTTGAATAAATATCTACAATTCTCCTTTGATTTTGCCTTATTTTCTCTGTCTAAGAAAAGCTTGCAAAGCTCCACTGGAGAAAACCGTCTTCACGTACAATGATTCATTAAGTCTGCCAATTTCATCGATTATATCATAGTCACTAGCACTCTTGGCATTTTTTAAGTTTCGACGTTGAGTTATTTTTTCAGAATTTGATACCTACCTTGACAAAACTCATAGTTTTATCAAATTATATGACACGTTATTGATCAAGTTCTATTTTCTCATCAATACTAACAAACAGATCAGAATGTATCCAACTTTTAAATGCGGGAGTTCGGTATAAAAAGGTTCCCCCCAGCTCAATCAAATTAAGTGTCTCTTCATTTTACTTCCGGGTTGTCAAAACGCTAGATTCTCCTAAATCTCTACCATGAAACAGTAAATGAGAATATGTTTCATGATCTGTTAAATCGGCACAGCCTTTAAATAGGAAGCGAGGCGTAAATTTGACAGAAGTGTAGTTTATACCCAAAGCGTATAATTCAAGCCCCTCGCTGCTACATCTTACTCTGCACTAATGGGGTCTTCCCAAGCTGCAAAGCTAGTGTCGACGACTTTGATTTTGTGTTCAGCTTTGTTTTTGGCTGAAGGTAAGACTTCCATTTCATAAACCCTAACCAGAATACAGAAAAGAAACAAACTAGAGCCAGTGGCATCAATAATATAAATTACTTGCAATTGGTGGAGAGTGGTGGTGGGGAACATTGGCAATTATCTTTCCCTCTTGATTTAAACATACTTTGTGAACATGGGCGGCAATTTGCAGAAAATTACTGGCCTACCGGAAGATTATCATATCTTATTTCTTTCAGATTATTCCATAACTTATTTACTTTACAATTTTCATTTCAGGACAGAGTCTTCTGCAACACGGAAAGGTCAATTTCACCGCTGTATCTCCAAGCTTGCTTCACTGCAGAACTGTGCAATACCCTCAAGCATTTTCCAGCTCCAGTAATGTACGTGTTTTCGCATCCATAAGCTATGAAAACGAACCGCTAAGTGTACACGACTCAGCAGTCGTTTGGGTAACAGATGTGACACAGAGCAGTTTCAGCATTTGCGTTCTGGAATCCGGGCTTGGTACTAATGGATCCGCTGTAGTAAACTGGATTGCGTTTCGTGGCACGCCTTCTGGCGCACTCGACGGCGCCGCCTCGTTTAGCCCATTTACCAGCGGAACCAAATGTGAAAGAGTTGACTTTGCACAGGTATGGTTCCAATGCAGCGTTGCTTTGATAAGGTTCCCTTTGCCATTTGTAGAAGTCAAAAAAGGCTTTTTGAGGAAACTTCATGTGAAGGAGAAGGTCTTGTGAAGGAGAAGGTCTTTTCTTTCTGCCTATGTCAGTAGAGAAAACAACAATTACTCAGGCATTTTCATTTATGTGTATAGTATTACCTAATCCATCGATGGAAATTTCTTGTGTGTGTAAGTGGGTGGGAGAGGAGATTTAAAAACTCCGGTGAAGCGTGCCGAAATTCAATGCTTAATTAACAGAAATGCCTTTGCGGATTTTCCCATCAATAATTCATTGCTTTAAGAGGTCAAGCTAGAACGAACCGACGTTTTAAAAGGCGTTCATAAAATAATATTTACTCTTAACTGCTAATTGCAAAGTTCCATTAAAGGGAGGATGTTGAGGGTGCTCTTGATCATCATAGTGGTGAGGTACGACTTGTCTCCTTAATGCCCCTATCTGGGCTCCTGCCATGTTTATTTTCAGGATCTACAATTCTGTTCTTCCAGTCCCTCTTTACGCTCACCCTACCCAAACTCGTTTATGTCCAACGATTTTTGATCATCAACATCTTTTTTATTCACACCATTTAGGTACAGAAAAAAGAGAAAGAGAAAATAAAAGAAACCATAGAGAAAAAAATATATAGATTATGTAACTAAACATGTACAATTTTTAAATCAGTTTGCAACAGCCAAAGCAGCAAAGCTTTCGAGTGGGCTACTGCTTATTTGTAGATAAAATAAGAAAAAAAAATCCCATTTAAGATTAAACTGATTCACAACGCAAGAGAATTCATGAAAACGAAAATATTACATTTTGGCTATTTGGTATGGCTAAAATAAAAGTGCCTCTACCGTAATGGGATAGTTGGGATGGGGGTTTCATTTTTGATAAGACTTTCCTAAATTTCTTTCTTTCAAGATAGTTGCGTTTCGCTGAAGTGAAATGCTTTTCCACCAGCAATAACAGCTTGAAGTATGTTCAAGTCTAACTTTAGCCTGCGAGCAGGCTCACTTGTGCGAGTTCGGGGAATTCTCCTCGCGTGATGGCGCCAAAAGATTTCCCCGAACTCGCACAAGTGAGCTTGCTCGCAGGCAAGTCTAACTTTTGCCCCGAAAAAGGTCTAGTTTGATTATTATAGTGAAAATTGATTTCACATGATAACGTGTTTAACCGTTGTGATCTTATTTTGACTAAAAATAGATATAATTAACTCTTTTCGCTTTACAGCGATTCTCTTCTGTCCCGAAAGTGCTCGGCACCGTGCGTCATGCAGGAATCAGCCGGCCACAGGACGCCATGAACATGTGGATAGAAGAGTTACAGGAAGACCACTTCAGGGTCTGTGTCCGAGAAGTAAAAACATTTGACGGCAAGCACCAGAATATTCAAGTAGTAAGTTGGTTTGTTTCGTAACTTTTCATTCCCGCATACTCTCAATATCTTTATCAGTAAAAATTTGCGTGCAACCTCCCTTGTTAGATAACCTTTAATGAAGATTATCAAAACAACTCTGATTTTTCTGACCTTTTCTGCTTGCGTTTTTAAAAATAGTCTACTTAGGTGATAAGTCTCAGTTGGAGAAAAACAAATTGTGTATCTTTAACCGTCAAATGAAAGTAAGATGACTTTCTCCTGCCCACCTGAAAACTACGCTTCGCGCCCTTAGGGACGAGAGAAAAATGCTTTTTTATATTATATAAATAAATAGGTCTGACCACTCGGCGAGTGGATATTCGAGAAATAACAACCACTGACCCTATACGCCCCAAATAATTATATAAGCTAAAAAAATGTTTTGAAAAAAAATTCCGCCTTGTGTGGGATTTGAACCTACGACTCCCCGGTAACTAGTCGAGTGTGATAACCACTATCCCATCAGGACATCCACGCTGACCATGAATGCGGCAATGGTTACATGGTTTAGATGTCGGCCGACAGGGAAATTTTCCTTCTAAAGTAAGAATAGGGTAGTGGAGGCCTATAAATCCATTTGCAGTAAATATATATAGCCCTTTCAAGAAAAATAAATAGCCATGACAACAACAGCTAGCTTTATTTGCATGACCATAACAGATAGCGTATTGCAAAAGCTATTATAACTAATTGTTGATTCGTTAATGAATTCTCAAGATAACTTAAACCAATTTTTTAGAAATATATATACGTATATAAATCCTTGCTTATTTCGACTTATTCATACAGTAAGAGTAATTACTCCGGAGAGTAGCCTGCAGTGCTGGTGTACTTTGGGCGGCCGAGAGCTGCTTGTTTATGTTCGTACTGTTGTAACCGTCATCTTTGTTATGACGGAGGAAGATTAGGGAGAATAAGAATAGTAACCCTAAGGGTAGGTGCTAGGGCGAAAGAAGGAAAGAGGGGAGGGAAAGGGGAGAAAAAAATACGGCGTTTTCTCTTCTCTCTTCCCGCACCCTACCCCGCTCCTTTTGACTCGCCCCATTTTGTGCCCCCTCTTTTCGAGTTTCAACATGCGCTTTCGCGAGCAAAACATTCGCGCGCCCGAAGAAAACGCCTGCACTGCAGGCTACTCCGGAGAGAACTTTATCTTTCAGTTAGAGGCATCGTGAAATAAATAGCTAGGATATTACATGCACGGCCGCGCGGAGAAAATATTTCACTAGTGAGCTCAGATTACGAGCGAATTTGTTTTAACAAGAGAAGACAAATTTCGTGTCTCTAAGGAGAGGGCCATGTAATGTTCTATTTATTATATAAACACCAATGAAATGTCTTAGGTTGGAAATGAAATAACAGCTATACGCGTATTTTGCAAATGAATCCACCCTATTTTGGCTGCAAAAGGCGCGGTAGCCTGTTCCAGGCGTTCATATGGCGGGAGCGACGGTTAAATCCTACGCGGCGAGCGCCAAAGGAACAAGAGGTGATCTTTTCATGAGTGAATTTTTAAACATGTTATTTTTCACCGTTGAAGATATCATGTTTTCGCGTGGCCTGCAGTGCAGGCGTTTTCCTCGGGCGCTCGAATGGTTTGCTCGCGAAAGTGCACTTTTAAACTCGAAAAGAGGGGAGAAAATGGGGCGAGTCAAAAGGAGCGGCGTAGGGGGTTTCGCCCAAACACCTACCCTTATTAGGGTTACTTTTTTTACTCTCCCTAATCTTCCTCCGTCATAACAAAGATGACGGTTACAACAGTACGAACATAATCAAGCAGCTTTCGCCCGCCCAAAATACGCCTGCACTGCGGGCTACAAAACTCTTTGTTATGGTACTGATTAAAAGAGAAATTCATACTAGTCGCAAAGTCTTGTTCACGAAGTCTTGCACGCGTAATCAGTTCTTGTTCTGCAAAAAGATGCTTTCCAAAATACTGATTTTTCTCGCTTCAACGCCAAATTATTATATCCTAATTCTACGGAAAGTTCTGTTTCTAAGAAAGAAAGGATTCTTTTTTTGTTCCTAGGACTGGTGGGCATTTACCCATGGAGCTGGCCAGATGACATTCCATGGAAAACTTCAGTTTGAAAACGCTGGGGCACCACTGGAACGAGACAACTTCGCGTTCTGCAAGGTGCTAACAGTTTTTATTTAAATTGTAAAATAACTTATTATTCATTCAAAAGATTTGTCCATTTCTGGTTGGCTTAAATCCCTAAGATAATTCTTCACAACCAGCTAGCGTTGACCAAGTTTGCAATATGTTTGCTGATGTGAATACAATTGACGTCATGGTCAATTGTTTTGATATGGACAAAAATATCACTCGATGGATGACAACTGCTATATACGGTGGCCCGTAAGGGTCATACATAATATGATATTTTTTATAAGTCGAGAAAAGCCGCTTTTCTTCTTTCGTAGCTGGTCAAGGTATTTTTGTGTTTTTCCATGCATTTCAGAGAATCTTCATTCCATACTCTTTATATTTTGTGTCTTTCTTCGAGTCTGTTCTCGAGTAGAACTGTATTTTATTTTCAGTTTTTACATAATGTAAAAATTCTCCATATTGCACGAAAGCCGAATGCAATCATTGCTAAATATCATGACAGAGTGAAAAACATAGATAATTAACATCTTACCATCAACTTATTTCTGTCACAACTCATCCCGCTTTATATACTCGCGTGCAAACAAACAAGGCAAGTTGAAAATTCAATTTTCGTGTCTTTTGCCAACCTACCCTGCGAGCAGAGGCCCTTCGATCTTCCTAGACCGACTTATCTAGGAAGATCGAAGGGCCTCTGCTCGCAGGGTATTGCCAACCGAGTTCTGCCAACGTAAGACTGTATAAAAGGGATACAAGGCCGGGAAGACTGTAAAAGGCACAAGTGTTATAACCAGACCCAAGTATAATAAAGGTCCCATCTGTAACAACATTTCGAACCCAAGCGTAATAAAGGTCCTATCTGTAACAACATTTCGAACCCAAACGTAATAAAGGTCCTATCTGTAATAACATTTCGAACCCAAGCGTAATAAAGGTCCTATCTGTAATAACATTTGGACCCAAGTGTGTGTCCACAACAGTCTATACATGGTTATCTTAACTTACAAGGCTGGCATAAAAATTTTGTAAAAGTTACCTTTATACTCAAACCGGTAATTTACCAACAACAAATAATGGCCAATAAGAGGTAAAAAGTATAAAATCACGTGACCACGTGGAAGCCAACCCCTGCCATTTAATTTTGTCTTCATGGCTTTCATGTCACTTTCAAACTAAATTTTACACCTATTTTTACTAATGTATAAGAAACAATTTTAAATTAAAGGTACTCCTTGTCAGTACAAGTACTGACAGTCATAAAATCCTATAAATAAAATTCAGCCGTGACTGAAATACTGAAAATGACAAGAAGACAGTATGGAAATTATAATAACAGACTGATTCCACAGGGTTGAAAACTGTTTAGCCTACATTTTATATAAGCGAACGCGAATGACATATTAATTCTGGAGCGATGAATTTTTGTAAAAGCACGTTTCATAGCCAGATTCGCCAAAACGTAAATCGAGAGCCATTGCTAGATTCTGTTGTATTTTTTTCCCGTTAATTTTTTCCTCGTTCCATTAGGTCTCACGACCCGTGATGCCAGCCTTGTAAGTTGATATAACCATGTATAGACTGTTGTGGACACACACTTGGGTCCAAATGTCATTACAGATAGGACCTTTATTACGCTTGGGTTCAAAATGTTATTACAGATGGGACCTTTATTACGCTTGGGTCCAAATGTTATTACAGATGGGCCCTTTATTACGCTTGGGTCCAAATGTTATTACGGATGGGACCTTTATTACACTTGGGTCCAGTTATTACACTTGTGCCTTCTACTACTTTTGCTTACACGTTATCGTTTTCCCTTCCCTCCCCTTCCCCCTACCTATTTTTATGGAGGCTGACTTACTTTGTCGTTAACAGGTTCTTAACTTTACCGAGGCGTTTTATGCACCTCCTGTTGTTATGGTAACAGTCAATCACCTTTACGACAGCAACAACGTTTATTCTGTTACGCCTGAGAACAATGTTCTTGACACATGGTTAGAGGTAATCTAACAATTACTCTGACTGTTATTCGCACGTTTTATTGCAAATTCTTTTTTCTTTTCACATTTTATGTAAGAGTTATCTGTAGCTCTTAGCTTCTTGGCTGTGTTTATATTTTATTTAACTGAAAGGAACTCAAACGATTTGTGACTTCAGGAAATAACGATTTCAACTTTTCGCGTATGCGTTAAAGACTTGGCAGGAATGGAAAGTCAGCATGATCCAGTTAACGTTGATTACACAGTTATTGGAGGTAAATAACTTACAATTATACTAAAGCGTACGTGGTTCTCTTTTGCCATACTCGCTGTTCCTAGTTATTTTGGATATCTTGTAGACCCTTGCAAACTACTGCAATGAAATGTGAAAAAAGGCTCAAAGAACATGTTCAGTTGGTGAGTTAAAGTAGATGCAGAAAATAGCTTAGCGCAGGCGCGCACAGGCGCGTATTAGTTCTTTGGGCTAGCATGAACTGTAGCGACGAGCGTTAAAATTTAGAGCTAGTTGAGATGAAAAATACTGCAACGTCTTTTTTTCTGTTTTCCTTTTCGTTACAATAAGTGACTATAAGTAACAGCTGTAGGTTAGTTTAAGTTGACTTTCTTTCTGTTATCGCGGTTCCCAACTGTTTTGGATCCTAAAGATTCTCGCATACTACTGCAATAGTTTTCTTTTTTTTGAACTCCAAAACCGGTTTACTTTTTGAAACTAGGCCCCTAAAAATTAAAATGGAAATAAAAATTAAATACACGCAAAATGAATACTTAAATCAACAAATCATATCAATAAAAGAAAAATTTTAAAAACTGCAACTTCAAGAAGCAAGCAAAAGGATTTCACCCGGATCTGCTTTATCACAACTTTTAATCCTTTAAAATCATAGTCTTTCCATCTCTAAAACTGTGGTCAAGGATGGCCAGTAATAAACTAATCAGATTCTAGAAGAATTAACATATATACTCTTGTGTTTATCGTTCGTTAACAGATCTTGATCCATGCATCAATGTTTCGTGTAAGTACTTTGCAGTTTGTAAGGCGTTTGGTCCCAGGGACGCGCGCTGCATATGTGTGAATAATTGCCCATCATTCGAAGAGCCTGTGTGTTCCTCTAATGGAACTACATATGACAATGAGTGTGTGTTCCAGCGAGAAATGTGCCATCTTCGTGCAAATTTCACCGTTTATCATCCAGGAGATTGCACAGGTAAAATATTTGTGTATTAGAGAGTTTAAGCATCACGTTTACGTCAAACGACAAAAGCGAATTTGTACCACGTGACCAAGTTTCCTCTTGTCGTTTACTGTTCATTGTTTCTACATCTTAATTAGTAGTTTCACGTAATTCTTATCCATAAGAATTGTTTTGAGCTGTTTATATCTGCTCATTTTCTATTTTAAAAACGTCTCGAGTTGAATCTGATGTATTCGTGAAGCTTAAACTCTCTTCTATAAGACTAAAATTTCAAATGTGTTTGTTAAAATGAAGTTCATGCCACAGTTTAAGTTCATTTATATACTCGTTCTAGCTGTTGTTAGAGTGCCTGAAGAAGGTAGAGTTGTGTAGTTATTTTTAGAACATAGAGTACGTACACAAATTTCTGACCACCTGTGAGAATTTTCTTTGCGTAACGGCAAATTTACACAAATTCCTGGCAGTTACAGCCGGTAGTGATTGTCAGTATAGTTACCAACCTCTAGCATAACATACTGAATGAAGCTGCGCAACTTATTTCTTAATCGTTCCTTTTTCTGTTGTTGTTGTTGTTGTTGTTGTTGTTATTGTCTTTTTGTTCGTAGGATTTCCTTCGCAAAAAGGTCGTCATCGACTGCGTCACAACCCAGTCTGGGCTGAAGCAGTTTGCGAACAAGTTCCACTGGACCCTTACATCTTTTATCCTGACAAACCGGTTCACATACAGGTTTCTGTTAATCATGCAAACTTCTCAGACCCAACCTATGTTCACGAAGCAGTGGTTGCTTGGGTTGAAAGCATCATGGAGAACAATTTTACAGTTTGCGTCGCCCAGGCTGGTCGAAACGAGAGGAGAAATGGAGAAACGTTTGCTACGGTGGACTGGCTGGCATATCAGGGAGCCCCTGATGGGGGAGTGTCGGGTGGAATAGACATGCCGACATGGTGGACTGGGACGAGCTGCCGTACAATATCACTTCCTTCGGTGAGTTAGAGTTTTGTTTTCTATAGTTTACAGTCTATATTTGCCTTTCTAAGATTATATTTAGAAAGCTAGAAAGTTCTTACTTATTACGCGGTCAGGATGTAGCTTTGATCCCGAGATGCAACGGAAGATTGATGAGAGACTCATTAGCCTTTCGTGGATCAGCTCTTTGGAATTTACTTAATTTTAATGATAAAATAGATAATCTAAATTTAAAAAAAAAGAAAAGGATTTTTCACTACAAAGGATTAATTATTAAAAAACTTATCTTCGACATCACAACGGCATCTACATCTCGATACAGAGAAAGTAATTACTTATATTTTTAGACATTTAAATTACAAATATTTTAAGGTCTCAGATTTTATTTCAGTAGTATACACGACTCTACAAGCTTTTTAGCTTTAACTTCTATCGTGTCAAAAGGAAAGTTTAATGTTTTTGTTTGATTAAATTAGCAGTAAATATAACCCTGGGCCGGACAGAGTCCGCTGGTCCCAAGCGACTTACGTTTGCATTGGTCAACTAGTTAGTCAGAACTGACTGGTCAGACCAATTTAGTCGCGAAACCGCACCATTTATCAGGACTTGCCAGCCAGATCAGTCTATTTGTTCCAAAAAAAAAAATGTACAGGTCAACGATGAGCTTTCATCATGATTTTCAAAAGTACCGTTCCGGCCAGGTCAGTTCTGACTTTTGTTAAAAGCCTTCTGTCGTTGTAGTAAATTTGTATGCTGGGCAACCTGGATTTTACAGAGCTTTTGGGCTCCCCCAGTTTTTCATAGAGCACATTCTGCGTGAAAACAATACATCAAGGCTAATACTAGGTAGACAAAGGAGAGAGAAGTTCGGCGATACGGTAGGGTTGTAAACACGGAAAGCTGTTTGATTCTCGTTAACACAACATAGCAAAATGGTAAAACTAATGCAAAGTTAAAAGTATTTTTAAAAAATGTCCTTAACATTTGAAACTGGTTCATCTTTTGCTTCTGATACTTGCATCGCAGAGAAAGTTTAATTCAGGGCCTACAATTCTTGTGTCACTGGAGCATGAAAGACGAGGGACTAAGCACGATGCCTCCACTGTGTGGTTGGAAGACGTGACGGCAACTTCCTTTAAGATCTGCGTGAGAGAATTACAAAACTTTGATGGCGCTCATGAAAGCATCCACATTGTAAGTTGCTTTGCTTATCCACCCTTTTTATGGCATTGAGAAGGCTTTGAAAATTTCTTATACGGTGCTCAGTTTACATAAAGAATTTTCGATCATTTTATTTTATTTTGTTTTTGTTTTGTTTTGTTTGTGTTTGTTTTTCGCGCATTTAATTACTATTATTATTATTATCGGGGGCTGTATTAGCCCCCTGGGCTAATAGTCTCCTTCGCAGCCGTTATTAGGGTCGTCACACAACGCTCCTGCCCACTAAAGTCTTGCACACGAAGTCTTGCACGCGTAATCAGTTCTTGTTTTGCAAAAAGAATGCTTTCCAAATTACGGATTTTTCTCGCTTAAAATGTCAGCTTAAGCGAAAAAAAGTTGACACAGCTTGTTTGTAAAGATTTTCCAAGTTTCAGCCGGCGAAGAAATGAGTAAATAAAGTAAACTTGTCGAGTTTTGATCACCAAAACTTTTTCAAATTCGTGGTTGCGTGATTAGCGCGCGAAAAGCAAAACATCTTACGTCACAACCATGTTTACATACTCTCATGCAAACACTCCTCTCAGCCAATCAGAGCGCGCGTACTATCTTAGTTGTTTTATAAGTATGTATGTATGTACCAACTGGTCGGGTGTGGTAAACTTTCACTGTATGCAAATGAGTCTTGTGATGAGCATGCGGTTTATTTTCGGCGATGATTAAAATGACGCGCCATTTTCTCATCACTTTTTTTTTATCTCTGGCAATGATGTAATTTCTCTCGAATCGAGGCGCTTGAATTTTCGTGTAACTATACACGCGTACAGCGTGCGACCGCAGACGTAATTTCGGTCATCGCTAACACGCGTACTTAATTCAGAAACATTTCGTCGAATACGATATAGAAAGTAAACATCTTGAAATACTCGACCGTCGATAAAATAAAGTAGGAAGCGAAAAACCTTTAGCAAGTAAATTCTGCTTCGTGTAGAATTAATCACCTCCTCATTTCTTATCTAGTCTCCAAGCAAGCGAGACGAAACGCCAATTTTAAGAGCGTTCTTGTTTAATTATAAATGACTTCGTCATGAAGCACTGATATTGACCACTCCAGAAAATACCATAACATACCATAATGCTCTTTGTTTGTCACCCCAAAATTTTGCATAAGCATTGTTTTCAGTTTCTCTCGGGGCCATTTAACTCCCAAGAGAAACTGAAGACAATGCTTATGCAAAATTTTGGGGCGACAAACAAAGAGCATTATGGTATGTTATGGTATTTTCTGGAGTGGTCAATTGTCATAGATTATTAATGTGTTATCCAACTTCCTGATTAGTCAGACACGTTACTATTTTAGTATTTTTTCTCTTTGAGGGGAAAAATTGATGGAATAGGCCTTTTGTCTTAGTTGATCACGTGGTATATGTCAAAAGTAGCGATTGCAACGGCCACCGAAAATTAGACGGATTTGTATGAGAAAGTTAACTTTTGCCACCCAGTCACGCTTGAATGGTTTTCCATACAAATCCTTTTAAATTTTTACATTTTTTAACTGTCGTGAAATATTTCCTTAAGCATTACGGGGCTTAAATCTCCTTTAATTAATAACACGCACTTTGAGCCCACAAATGCGTAAGGGAAAGATTTAACGGCAGTTTAAAAATTTCAGACTTTACAAGGAGTTGTATGGAAAACCACTCAAGCGTGACTGGGTGGCAAGGGTTGTTTTTCTCATATACAAATCCTTCTAATTTTCGGCGGCCGTTGCAATCGCTTCTTTTGAGATATGCGGCTAAAACTTTACAGGTTACCGAATTTTAATATGCTCTTTCAGCTCGTGCTAACAAAATGTTTCAAAAGCGAACAGTTTTCGTGTTTACCGAAAGTTGATCACGTGATCAACTAATGCAAACGGCCTGTTTGGATTCTGACAATAAATTCAACAAAATGACGTCACAATGACGTCAAATTGTGTCATTGCGTCAATCAAGTTTTTGCCTAGATGTTGGAAATGATAAGTGGATTGTTTTGTATATTTTCCGTGGCCGTATGACGAGCTGTTTTGAAGTTATAGAGGGGGGCCTCCGGAGTTCCTCCCGGTCGCAGGATCAAGCAAAAAACGCCCGCTCGTTCTGAACAGGTTTAAGGACTGAGTGTTTAATATGGAGGTTTTGTAAAAGGGTAAAAATATTTATGTCAATCTTCAATGTTTACAGGGACGTTTCCTGCGAGACGGGGCTCAAGTTTTTTCATCGCCTTAGGCAATTTATCGGCATGCAACTGCAAATATGGAAGCGATCAAAACCCAGGGCTAACCCAAGCTATTTGCCCAGGAGTAGCTGTGGGGAAAAGGTCTAGTGTAACATAATCGTAAAGCGTTTTCGACTTCATTCGTGATTTTAAAAAAGGTAAATTGTCGCTCGCAAGTCAAAGTACGAGTCAACAAAATTGGTTCCAACGAACCAACTCTTGACTACGGAGTTAAAGCTGTTAGAATAGTCATCAAAAAGTGTGAAGGACAATATTACATAGTTTTTATAGATATCATTTATGTAAATTAGAAATAATATTGGACCAAGAACAGATTCACGTGGAACTTCGCATCTCATAATTTCTCGTTCAGAAATGTGTTTTTTACATTTAGCAACCTGGCCTCTGTTTTCAAAGTTATTACCAAACAATTTAAGAGCATGGTTTCTTATTCCGCCGTGTTCGAGTTTTACAATTAATATATCGTAGCCAACAGTGCCAAATGCTTTTAGACCTGCCTTTTGTATGTTATTGTATGAGAGACAATATGAGTGTATTATCACGACACTTTGTGTGCGCATTAAGGACAACAACAAACTGCAGAGTACGTTTCATTGACTTTTGTTTGGTTTTTCCTAAAACTTTTAGGATCTTAACTTTATCCTATACAAACAGTGTAGTTTTGCAGGATTCGTATTGTGGTACTATCACAGAGCCTGGGTTACCTGTGATGTCGTAAGTCCACAAGTGTATTCTTAACCCACTCAGTTTTGGCAAGCCTGGCTGCATCATATCGTAGTAAATCCAGCACCAAAGAGATAATCTGTTAAGCTGACAATAAGTTTCCTCATTGAAAGGATTGGATAGCATTTGAGAAACTTCACCGACCTCTGTTTAGAGAGCATGGTACCATTCACTTTGCCAATGGGAACAAGCCATCCAAAGATATGAACTACGCTTTTTGTGAGGTAAGTTTTTTCTAACCTTTACGTAGGTTATTATCACTGTCTATAACTCCACTTAATGACCATGCTCTATCTCTATAACCTGCACATGGACTTAGGTAGTTACCTTCCACTCTGCACTTTGATGCAGACTCAACCACACATAAATTATCTCTTGTTCCATCGTATCACCTCACTTATCTTCTGAAAAATGCAGGCGGGTAATTGCTGCTGCGTACGCATAGGCCGAGGACCACGGGTACTCGATAATTCGTTCGAGTGGCCCCCAACACGCATTCCTTCCGAATATAATCCAGTATCCTTTTTAACTAACAATGTGGTTTGGAGACCCACTTTTTTATGCATGGAAAATTTATTTATACAACAAGTGGACCCCAGATAATCTATTCCTTTAGTGACTCATCCACCAAACCATCCATAGAAAGATACAACCAGTTATCCATCCATCTCACGTGTACCGCCCATTCTTCTTCTTCTTTGTTTTTATGAATCGCCCTTTTGTGGCCTTGTTTATTGTCCTGTCAGCTGAAGGATAGAGGTGAAAGCCCTGAAACCATTTCACTGATGCTTTACTTTGATTGCAATGTCACTTTTAGTATTAAAGTCATATTTTTTCACCAATAATTAACACTTAATATGTTTCCGGTTTACAATTGTCCCACACTGAGCAAAAAAAATTATTTTATCGTTTCTTCAGGATATTGTCTTTAAAAAGCATTATAACGATTCTCCTGAAGTCCTGGTGTCTGCAAACCATTCGACAAGCGGAGGAAACCTTAATCCATTGTACAACTCCATATCAACTTGGGTTGAGGTCAGATGTTTCCTTCATACTACAAGTAAAACATATTTTAGAATTGCGTCGTCTGTTAAAAAATTCGTCCTAGCTCGGTCTTTACAAACTTGCTCTGTAGTCTTGCATGTCTACTCTTTCATGTGGTGTCTTAGGTCACTAAGGATAGAGGCCAGAAGGAGTCCATCGCATAGTGTTGTAGTGCGATAGCAAAATGTACCAAAGACTTTAGAGGTAGTAATCGAAGCGTATATTCACTCGCATATTGACTATTTTCCAATTCCCCATAATACACTCTGTCTGCCCCCCAAATTTTGCATAACTTATTGTCTTAAAATGCTCTTGGGAAAATGCAATACTCCCAGGAGCATTTAAAAACAATGGTTTATGCAAAATTTGGGGGGCAAACAGAGTGTATTATGGGGAATTGGAAAATAGAGAATAGGGGGGAAAAAACAATGACAGCCACAAGTCAGTAGTTGTAGAAGGCCTAAATATAAATGTTGAGAATTCTTCTTGCAGTACGCAAACGAGACTGGGTTTAGAGCATGTGTTAAGGAACTCTTCGTACAGCGGCATGATCCTCTGTCAGTCTCATATGCAGTCTTGCCAGGTAGGATGTAAACTTAAAAGACCCCAGAAGTCCCCTGAATGCTCCCGGATTCGCGAGAATCGCTTTGAGAAATAAATATATATCTATATAATAAACGTTTCTCTCCCGACCTTCTCCCACACTATACTTCATCGTAAGCTTTTCTAAAGATAATTTTACATTGTTTAATTCAACCAAACTGACAACTTTATATTCGATTTTGTATTAAGCTCCCTTTTTGTGAGAATCGTCAAACCCCTAAGTTGTTAAGCTGTAAGGTCCATCTTAAGCTTGGAAGTACTTTTTTTCTAATTCTAGTTGTGTTTTCCAGGTGTTTGTGACCCTGGATGTAATTTCTACAACGGATCCTGTTACTTCACTAGTGAAAAATGTGACACATGGTCCAACTCAAGTTTAACGTGCCGATCCATGGGGGCTAATCTACCTGCCATTGAAAGCCAGGAAGAAAACGTGTATATTCAGAACAGACACAACGGTGATAAGGCGTGGATTGGTTTGAATGATATTGCCACTGAAGGAGTATTCGCTTGGGTAGATGGCTGTCCTTTTAGATTCCGCTACTGGGCTCAGAATCAACCTAACAACTTCAGAGAAGAAGACTGTGTTCACACTCTTGGACTCAAGCATGGATACATGTGGAATGATGTGAATTGTGTTGCCTGCCATCAGTACACTTGTAAAAAAGGTAAGCACCCACCATACGCTTTAGTTTGTCCTCATGAATTGATTTCAATTTCCCAGTTTTATCTTGAAGGAAAAACCACTACAAGAAAAACATATAATACCCTTATATATTTTACGCCTTTTGAGGTGTTCCGATATAGGTTTTCGGAACGCATACCGATATTTTTCAATCGCCTCCGAAAGTGATTTCATCCTCATTCGATTTTCAGCAGTAACTGAATTTGGAATGAAGTTTGTCAAAATGTTGTTTAAAGAAAAATCGACATTATCATGATAACGATAAACGAAAAATTTTGAAATCAATTAAAGACGAATTTGCGCGGACATCTAATTCTGCTATTGAGAATCCAACATCAGGAACTCAATGTTTGGCGTTTGGCAAATAACCTCCATGAGAATAAAAAAAATTCTGTATGTTTGAATTCAAATGAAACGCAATTATATTTCAAACCTCACATTCTCAATAGTCGTGATGTATGAACGAACAAGACGCTATGGAGCGTACACTTCGGCGTCGTGTTTGTGCACAGGCAGCCCAAACTCACGTTACGAGGCAAGAGTGTAAAGTAATTTAGTTACCATAGGTGACGCGTGACCTTTCTGCTGGACGCGCCGGTGTCGCGTTACAGGCGACCGTTAAAAATATGAGACTTTGTATGTTCTTCTAAATAACGTTGAATTTAATTTTTCCTTCAATGAAATGAATAAAAAAAGACTTACCTGTGATGTATTTCACTGTGTTTCGGTGTCTACTTGTCGTTTTACTGTTTTTTTTTGGGGGGAGGGGGGAGGCTTTATTGCATAACCACTGTTACTCCCTTCGTCTTTTGAAGGGAGTTACAGTAGTTATGCAATAGTTATGCAAACGTCTTTGTGCAGCATTTTGTAAATTTAAATTCATCATAAAACAGTTCGAAAGGAGCGCCCACTCGTGAAATGTTTTTCAACAGTCGAAGAGAAATTTCCTGTCTCTGCGCGGCCATGTAATATCCTCTATTTATTTCTCGAGTAAATTAAAGAGTAAACTCGAAATAATCTCAAGATATCACGAAGTGGTCCGGTCTCATTTCGTGAGATAGCCGAACCAAGCCGAAAAGTCACGAACTTGCGCGCCCAATCTTGTCCCGAAACTGGTGCATAATTTCATAGCTATTTTTCATATCTCGAACTACCTTGTGTCGCAGTAGCGCAATCGGCTAATCCCTCAACTTAGAGTTTCCTCTGATATGACGGGTCACAGGTGAGTCGGTTCAAAAATAAAGAAAGCCAAAATAATAATTCTTTCTTCCTCGGATAAGTTAAAGAATAAATCAAAGAAGTTGAAGTGATCTCGAGATATCAGGAACTAATTTGGCTCTCACTTCGTCAAATAGCCGAACAAAACCGAAAACCTACAGACTTTGCGTCCCCAATCTTGTCCCAAAAATGTCAACTTTGATACATTCCTGAGCGTCGCGAATCCTTTACTTCGCGCTCCGCCGAAGTAATAAGCAAAATCTAAATGACTCAAATTACCCTAAAGTAGCATCACAATGCTTCTTAATATCATACTTCCATGCTAGAAAATTTTGGCTATTTCCTTTTTTTGCGATCTTAGAAACTATTCATATTTCTAAACAAAATTCCAAGTGCAAGTTTATACAAAATCTTAAATTTTGACTCTTGTCCATATATCTCAGGATTCTTTAAGAAACTCATAACCCAATCTTCATGACCTGAACAACAGTGATTGAAACTTTCATTAACATTAATTCACAGCATCACATTTAAATTCCAGGCCGAACCTAGCCCACAGATTTCAGGCTACGTCCAATACCAGTTTTAAACTTGTCCATAAATCTGAAATGTCCATAAACCTGAAAATGAGACAGAGCTTCCGCTCGGCACCACCAAACTTCCTCAGTGTGTGAGGTCACTGACATTCAAAGATTGTGTCCATGTTCCTGATATGGTATCGCTCCCCGTCTCCACTGGGAGACGGTTGTAGTCGCCAAATATGTATGGCTTCCTTCACATCTGTTTTGAACCATTCCTTTTCCCTATCAAAGATTTTGGCATTCTTCATCTGAAACTGATGACCACAGGTGTTCCACTTTGCTACGTTAGAATCGAGTTTTCAACAGGTTGAAAGTTCGTTCGGTGCCGTATGAACGTAGCCTAAGACTCATGCAGTGTTTGCTGTCGCCAAGAATGACATTAACGTTTTGAAATCAATGCCTTTACTGCTAAAGAGCAAAAGCTATTAGATGCTGGGAGAAGAACAATGCCGTTTTCAATTACTGCAATCCGTTTGTTGTAGTTTCCATTATTATTAAACACCGACGAAACGAAAACATTACTAAGTTTTTGCACTTCATCGTTGTAGTAATAAAAGTGCGCCATGACTAATTTTTAACTGCACACCAATCAAAATCGCCAAGGTTTGAGAGGTCATGAATGTTTCTGCTTTATGTAGCTTTTATCATGTTTCATATCACCTGTTACCCAAAATTTGTCGTGAAATCAAGTCACAAGATAGCTTTGTAGCGCGGACAATCTTGGTCAAAACGTTTGACACTGTCTTTTATGCATAGAAATTACAATTCGAGTTGATCACCCCTGAACCAAGGGGTGTGGGAGAAAACCTTGGTAAGGTCGTGTTTAAGAGTGTGTATTGTCGGTGGGCTGCAAAGTCATTACAAAAACAAGTGAAAAAAGGAAGTGTCCGAAAACCTTTTGGCCAGGATAGTGAGTTTGAAAGTAAGACGGATAGAGTAACGCACCGAATATTGAAAAATGTTATCATTACTTTTTACCGTTCTTTAGTATAATTAAGCAAGGCTTCTGATCATTGTTGCTATGAGTGTCGTAAGTTTTCTGTAAGAAGAGCCTCCTCCTCGCGTAGCAAGAATGGAAGAGAAAGTGGACGGCTTTACACAGATAAGTTCTGTGCGAGCTGTAAAAATAACGCACTATTCTCTATCCTCAGATTACGACGAATGCACCAGTAACCCTTGTTTAAATGGAGGAACTTGTGTGAACGGCAAAAGAACATTTAGCTGCATCTGTCCTCGCACATATATAGGAAGTATATGTGAAGGTAGACGTGTAACTCACTTTCTGTCCTTCAACTAAACGTCATTGAATTTCAATTTAACGCACATTAAGACAATTTTTTTAATGTCGTTAATGTCTCAGAGTTTGATGAATGTTCCAGCAGTCCCTGTTTGAATGGAGGCACATGCACTGAAGGAAACAACAACTACACGTGCTCATGTCCTTTGCATTACACTGGAAGACAGTGCCAAGGTATAATTATAATATATTGATTTAGAAAAACCTAGAAGCGGACCTCTCATGCAAAACCAATTAGGATTATTTAAGGACAGTCATAACCATATGTCATGAGAAACGGCACTGCGAGGGCCATTTCATTAGTACCTCGAACAGAAAGGTTGAGGATTAACTTTCAGCTACACAAAAATAGTAAAAGAAACGCTTCACTTACAACTGTGTAATTATCTATTCGACTCGTGGAAAATTATTTTTGCATTAGGCTGGGAAAAAAAGGTATTCATCACAGAATAATCAAGCTGGAAAACAGTCGCAAAAATACGCAAAATCACGTGATTTCTAGGAAAAGAGAGTCGCACCCATTTATACTAATCTTGAGTTGTTGTTTGGTGGGAAAAACTTCGGAAGTGAGAGTGCGTGCTTTTCTAAATGAATTCGACAGGAAAGGCTTTTTATCTTATCTGGTCACTACAATGTGAAATTGTCTTTAAAAAAACTTCGGCTTGAAAGTCGTCTTGCCACTGGATCTTTCTTCCACCTGTTTTGAAGACAGCAGCCTGGGAAGGTAAAGCATTGTCTTTCATGCTAAAAAGAGCAAGTTTGACTTTGCCCTCATTAATATACACGATTTGCCCGCCAAAAATCAGTGAACCGAAACTAGGACAATCACAACAGCAGGAAATAGGACTTGCATAATTACGTCACGTCTCAGTGATTTTAAGTCACAGACAAGTTTGACTTTACTCCTCAGACACTATGAATCAACCAATGAAAACGTTTCTTATTTTCTAACTAACCAATCGAAAACGAAGACGTTTATCGACCTTGTAGTAACTAGAAAACCTAAACCAACTTAAAATAGCACACGACCTTATCTTAATGAGATTCCTGTGTATTTTATTCATGAGATAAAGACAAAAGGCTATGACGTCATCGTCGTTAATGCATTCCCCCGCAAGTTAATGAGATTCCCCCGCAAAAAAGGGAGTAAAACATCCCTCCTGTACTACTCAAGAAATCCATGACATTCGCACACATTTTAAACCTACAAAGACTTTTAAATACACGCATTTCTCTTTCTGAAACCCTTACGGGGTCAGAAAAGGTCTCATAAAGGGCGAAGCCCTTAGACTTCTGAGAACTAACCCCTCAGCTAAATCCTTCTGTGAGAACATCTACAACTTCAAAAAATGCCTTCGCGCTAAAGGTTACCCTCACAATCAAAACCTGACGTTAAATTTACCGAACGGAAGTCAGCTTTACAAAAGAACAATGAAGTGCGAAAGAAAATTCTGCCTTTCGTTACCACGTATCATCCTGCTTTGCTGAACCTCAAAAACATTTGAATGAGCAAATGACAATTAACTCAAGATAAACCACTACTGAGAGAAATATACAACGTGCCTCCCATCATTTCATATAAAAGAGCAAAATCGCCAGGCGATATCCTCGTTAGAGCAAAACTATAAGGTCGCGTATCACACTATCACGAGCTTATGAGTCGTGTTTGGCCTGTCAACACCTTCCACCTTGAAAGTCGTCTTGCCACTAGATCTTTCTCCCACCTGTTTTGAAGACAGCAGCCTGAACTTCAAGCGTCATTTATACTTGGCTACTTTGTTGAAATTAGAGATTTGCATTATAACAATATATATATGTTCGATGGCTACCGAATGCTTCTCGGATGATGTTTTGCAAACGTTCTACGAGCCCACGATGCCTGAAAAGGCGGTAGTAGAGCAGGCGGTCGTTAAAGAAGAGCCAGGAGTTAACGAATGTAAGATAACTCGAATATGCGAATAAATCAATCTTTGAAAGATGAACCAAAAGTTTTCAAAATGCAAACAAAGAGCAAATCAAAGAAAAATTCATGGAGTTCGTTAACAAAGTTATCGAGGCGCAAAAAACAGTCAGGGCTACAAACGTTTCGTTTCGCAGAAAGAAACGAAAAAAAGCTTGTCGATGTTGTGGAAAGAGAAATGCAATCGCTGGGCATGATTAAAGCTGAATTTACACTTTCGATGAAAATGACGAAAAACTAAAAAAGGTGGAATAGTGCGAAAAGATCAATCTTTCAAAAATGAACCAAATTTAAGTGTTTAAAAATGCAAACAAAGAGCAAATCAAAGAAAAATTCATGGAGTTCGTTAACAAATTATCAAGGCGCAAAAAACAGTCAGGGCTACGAACAATTTCAGCGACTTTTTTTGTGCACCTTGTAGATCAAAAACATAAGTAGCCCAATATAATTTTTGAAAATACATATAGGATGGAGCGAGAGCGAATTAGAACTACACTGTCGAGCACGGGCCTTCGAGCAGAAGCGTCTTCAGCAAAACACATTCTACGAGAAAGCGGCTGGGAAAGTAACCTTGTAGCCAACATTTCGAATGTGTACTACTTAGAAGATCACCGAGGGATAACAAACCTCCTCCATTAGACGACCTACCTCTGTTCGTAGATGACATTCTACGTATTCGGCTTTTTGGGCCAAACGGAAATAGTCCACGTCTGAGGGATAAAAGTGTGATGCGAGCCCGTAGCTAAGCAGATAGTGGCCAGAATTTCGATGGTCGTACGGGAAGTTCTTGGGTGCTTGAAAACGCAAAAGACTCGAAAAGCGTGGAAGCAATCGCAAAAATAGAGCACGGGCGAGCCAGAGAGAACTGGAAAAAACTGTTCCCCGAAGAAAAGGTTTGCGCGTACTTCGTTGCCAAAATAGATTAATCGGAAGCAGGAATCGGAAAGCAGCAAAAATCTTTGCCAGCGCTATGCGGGCTTCTGGAAAGCCGAGGAGATGGAATCTACCAAATAGACTACACGCAAGACCTCTCCGGAGTGCTCGAAAGAAAAAAGCTGGTAGAGCATCTGCGAGAAAATGAGTGCGAATGCAAAACTCCGGCAACTACTCCGAAAAAGGTTGCATTCTCGACACCACAAACAGCGTAGGTGTCCACGTCTGCACCTGGAGGCACGAAGTAGATGGGCACAGGGCGAGAACAAAAGTCTAGAACAAAGTGGTCTCGCAGTTCAAAGCGGGAGAGGTCCTCGAGACTTTTGGAGACCAAGTAGAGGACTATTTAGACTGACCAAACAAGCACCAGCGAAGGAAATTCGAGCACCCAGACGCGCGAGAAAGAGGCTGCACAAGGATAGAGGTGTCTCACTACGCATGCATGGCGCTGTCCGCCGAAAAGGGCGAAGAGCTGGTCGCTGGTGCGCGGCAAGAAGTTCAGGTGGAAGAAGCGGTGGCAGCCGAAACAGGGCTGTTTTGTGGTACAACCACCAGCAAAGCAGTGGTAAAACTTTGTTAAGCATCTCGACCGCTGTTGTCTTCTCGCATACCGCCCCCAAAGCACACTCTGGATGGCGTGGAGTGGACACACAAAAACAAAGCGTATGCAGGGAATAGTAGCTAACCCGTCAAAAAAGGTTTTGGAACAAGAGGGAGCGCGGGAAAAAGCAATACAGTGGATGCCAGCTGATTTTGGTTTTCGCCCGTGCCCAATTTTTGTCTGCCAAACCTTGGAAGTGCAAAAAGATGAAGTAGTGCTCTCGAAACTGAGCTGCTGCAAAAACGACACTCCAACGATCTTGGCAGCGAGGAAAAGACCTTGCCAGCTGCATTTAGGTGCTCCAGACCCAAAAACGCTCCTGCCTCCAACCAAGCACGTCGAATGGGCCTGCCGCAAAAAGAAGATGCACGCTATTGGTGTAAAAAAAACCTAGCTGTGAGCTAGTAGAAGTACCACAAATAGCAGCACAGCGAGAACCGTCGACACTATCCACCAGGAATAGAGAACGCTGTTCTTTGGCACTTTGTAACAACAGACCATCGCACTTTGTAATAAACTGGAAATGGATGATCGGAGGACAAGTAAACCCAATAATAAGCATCATTATCAACAACAACAACAACAACAATAATGTATTAACTTAAAGGTGTCTGACAAAATCAAGAAGTTGGCAGCACATAAATTATCTTAAACAATAGCAGGGATTTCATGGTGACGTCATTCATTGAAACCCGCATAATCGTTGTAGAAAAATTGATCTGTGCATAAAACGATGCTTAGAAAGTCAAAAAAATCCTCAAGTTAAGAAATTCCACAAGGAATTATCTCTGTTGAGAATTGAATCTATCTGCCATTTGGTCATTTTAAATTCACATTTTCTCTCAAATCGATCATTAAAGATCCAGGATTACACTAAACTGTTATAACAAATATAATAAAATATTGCTAAATTAAGGGTAATGCCCAAATACAATAAGTAAAATAAAAATAATTCCTTTTAATGTGAAGAAAGCAAATTTTAAAAAAACGTGGCTGTCAAAAGTTGGCTGGCATGGTAACGTCAATGTTTACGTACACGTAACGACGAGTCTAAAATGATCCCAGATACAATAAAACCTCTATTAAGAGGTCACCCTCGCGAATTAGCCAGGTGACCGCTTTATAGAGGTTGACCGTTTAACAGAGGAAGAGCAGACCTGGAACGTTTCGCAAATAACCAAGAAAATAGTGGTGATTTATTAACTGCCCAAGAGGCAGACGTAGTGCACTCGAAACACAGAGAGGAGGTGTCAGCAGTGCCTTCAGGCAAATCCCCTGGACAAGTGGAGATCCGCTTTGTTGGAGATGGCGGCGCCAGGATGGTGAAACAGTTATACAGTTTGACCTCTCACATGGACAGGCTTCCAAATGAAATTCTAAGCAAAATCATTTATCACGTCTTAATTTCTTCAACCTTTTCGTGGCCTAACCACAAATGTCACGTCTTGAATCAACTGTGCAAAGTTAATACCCGTTTCCGTGTTATAATCCAAAGGCTGGCTTTTCAGATTCTGCATCCTATCTACTTCTCCAGTGGCGGTGTAGCGGGAAATGTCAGCGTTAAAAAAACTCAGAAGAATGTTTGGGCCTTCAAGTGGTGTTGTGCTTGAATTACGGCGAATAACCAAATAAAAATGGGCGAATGCTTGGCCGGTACTGCGTTATATAGGTCTTGGATGGTTTATCATCATGGACATATTTTGGAGAAACAAGTAGCATACTTCAAAATTCTAGGCAGAACCACCTCAATATTTAGCTAGAGTGAAAGAACTTGTGGCAACAAAAGGCGAAAAACGCCTTGTTACCACTTACATAGAAGATGGAAATTAGCATAAACGTTCGAGACTGAGATGTTTTGTTAGTATCACTGTACTGATTTGCTTTTCGTGTTCGCCCGTGCCACTAATAAACTTTCAAAATATTTTGCTTATACAATCACCTTTCGCCTGAAGGACACGTTACTTTTATGGATAACCCAATAATACGGATAGCAGCTAAGTTCTAATACAAACTCCCATTATTATTGACTCTCACTGTTACGGACACTATCTCATGGTCTCGAGGTCGTCCGCATAAAGAGAGTTGTACTTCCCTACAAAGATATTTAAGCCGGAAGGCCGCAGTTGGCATGAACACTTTCCTCCGCCCCCATTTCGCCCCCCAAACCGTTCAGCGGAATGTTATTTTTATTATTATTATTGTTGTTGTTGTTGTTGTCGACGATCATACTTATTATTAGGTTTACTTGTCCTCCGACTATCCATTTCCAGTTTGTTACAAAGTGCGAGGAGAAAACAGCGGTCGAGATGCTGGTGGCTGCACCAGAAACAGCCCTTTTTCGGCTGTTGTTGCTTCTTCCACATACACCTCTTGCAGCGTACCAGCGACCAGCTCCTCATCCTTTTCGGCGGACAGCGCCATGCACCCGCAGTGAGACAGTTCTATCCGCGTGCAGCCTCGTTGTCGCACGTCTGGGTGCTCGAATGTCTTTCGCAGGTGCTTTTTGGGCAGTCTACGTATCCGCCGCGTGGCCTCCAAAAGTCTCGAGGACCTCTCCCGCTTCGAACTGCGAGACCACTTTTGTTCTCGCCCTGTGTCCATCTACTTCGTGCCTCCAGGTGCAGACGTGGCCGCCTACGCTGTTTGTGTTGTCGAGAATGCAACTTTTTTCGGATTATTTGCCAGAGTTTTGCATTCGAACTCATTTTCTCGCAGATGCTCTACCAGCTTTTTTCTTTCGAGCACTCCGGAGAGGTCTTGCGTGTAGTCTATTTGGTAGATTCCATCTCCTCGGCTTTCCAGAAGCCAAACTTTACAAATATGGTATCCATGGAGACTTGCTAAATTGGTGTAGAGATTATTTAACAGAACGTCAACAGCGTGTTGTAGTGAACGGAGAGGCTTCCGACTGGTTAACCGTAACCTCTGGTGTCCCACAAGGTTCTTTGTTGGGACCATTTTTCTTCATAGTCTACATCAACGATTTACCGGGGGTAATTCGTAAGGACAGTTCAATTGCTTTGTATGCTGATAACAGTAAAAAGTATAGGGTTATTAGTACTCAAGAAGATCTGTCTACTTTTCAAAGTGACATAGATAAAATTTCAGATTGGTGTAAGATGAATAAGATGAAAATTAATACCAAGAAATGTAAGATCATGCGAATAACCAGAAAAAAGTCACCCTTAGTTGGGGATATTGAAGGTTTGAACCTTTGGAAAGTGTTAATGTGTATAAAGATTTAGGATTATTTACTGCTAGTAATCTTTCATGGAACCAACAAGTAGATAAAATAAATGCTAAGGCTAATAGGGTTTTAAGTTTGGTTAAGAGGACTTGTAGAGACAAAGGATATTGATACCATGAACACACTTTATTGTAGTCTTGTGAGACCTTTATTAGAATATTCATGGGAAACTTGGAACCCTCATACTAAACGTAACATTGATAAATTGGAGGCTGTTCAGCGATAGCTACCAGATGGATCACTAGGTCTGATGATGATTATGATACTAGACTATCCAAGGTAAAATTGTTGTCATTATCTAATAGGAGGTTCACTAGAGATGTTACATTTTTTTTAAATGTAATTAATGGACATTATGATATTGACATTTCAAATAAGCCCATATTTTGTAACGACAGAAATACAGGTTAAAACTTGAGGAAAAATGACACACTGAACTTTGTTCCAAATTTTAGTGGAACTGATGGTTTTAAATATAGTTTTTTAGCCGTATTGTAAATGAATGGAATGGTTTACCCAATCATATTAGAGAATCAAACAGTATTGCAACTTTTAAAAAAATGTTTTAAGCTTTATTAAGGATAACTAGACCATTTATATTTCTATTTGTATATATTTTTCTTATATTTTAATTAGTGGGGGCATCCCTAGTATGGCGCATTGGCGCTTTTGGTTGTCTCCTTCTCCACATTTTTTTTTTCTTATAGTAGTGTTAGCTTATTCATTATTTGCTTGTAATGTAGTGGAGTGAATCTGTGATAAATAAAAGTCTATTTAGGCAACGAAGTACGCGCAAACCTTTTTTTTCGGGGAACAGCTTTTCCCAGTTCTGTCTGGCTCGCCCGTGCTCTATGTTTACAATTGTTTGCACGCTTTTCGAGTCTTTTACGTTTGCAAGCACCGTGTTCGTTATCGTTGTGTTTCTTCTCGGCTCCCCAAGAACTTCCTGCACGGCCATCGAAATTCTGGCCACTAACTGCTTTGCTACGGGCTCGCATGATACTTTTCTCCCTCAGACGTGGACTATTTCCATTTGGTCCAAAAAGCCGAATACGTAGAAGTCGTCTACGAACAGAGGTAGGTCGTCCAATGGAGGAGGTTTGTTATCCCTCGGTGACCTTCCAAGTAGAACACATTCGATATGACGGCTACAAGGTTACTTTCCCAGCCGTTTTCTCGTAGAATGTGTTTTGCTGAAGACACTTCTGCTCGAAGGCCCGTGCTCGACAGTGTAGTTCTAATTCGCTCTCGCTCTATCGTATATTTATTTTCAAAAATTATATTGGGCTACTTATGTTTTTGATCTACAAGGTGCACAAAAAAAGTCGCTGAAATTGTTCGTAGCCCTGAATGTTTTTTGCGCCTTGATAATTTGTTAACGAACTCCATGAATTTTTCTTTGATTTGCTCTTTGTTTGCATTTTTAAACACTTAAATTTGGTTCATTTTTGAAAGATTGATCTTTTCGCACTATTCCACCTTTTTTAGTTTTTCGTCATTTTCATCGAAAGTGTAAATTCAACTTTAATCATGCCCAGCGATTGCATTTCTCTTTCCACAACATCGACAAGCTTTTTTTCGTTTCTTTCTGCGAAACGAAAAATATCTCTATTGTCAGTTTTAGGTGTATCCATTTTGCACACATGCAGCCATTCGTGGAAATCGGTGCGAGTTATCTTATATTCGTTAACTCCTGGCTCTTCTTTAACGACCGCCTGCTCTACTATCGCCTTTTCAGGCATCACAGGCTCGTAGAACTCTTCCAAATTATCATTCGGCAGCCATTGAACATATATATACTGTTATAATACAATTCTCTAATTGGTTTTTAATTCTGTTACATGTCTCTGTTCTCCACCCGCCCAAGCCCAGGAACCCTTATCCTGTCCTTCGGCTGAGTTTTTGGTGCTGCCAATGCAAAAATCTCTGCGGCTTTCGCCAGCGGGGAACACGATCCTTTATCTGGAGCGCACCTCTTTTGGCCCGCCGCTTGTGCTGATGCGCCCACTGCCAATGCAAAAATTCTGTGTTCGCTGTTTGCCCCGACCGGCGACCTGGCAAACCACCTTTGTTTCACGGTCGAATGACGGCTAAGCCTTCATTTCAGAATTCAAGCCTTGGCCACCATAAACATGAGAGGGCGGCTAAGGCTTAAACTCTGAAATTAAGCCTTGGCCATGTAGTAATAATAATAATAATAATAATGATAATGATAATTTTATTATTTCTATAGCGCTATTTACAGATACAGATCAGTAGCTTTTCACATTAATTGTTCAAGTAGTTCAAGTATCTATGAAATATAAAATAGTTAAGCGTAAAACTGATTTAAAAAAAACCCATAACTCATATATATCTATACTAGTAATAAAATCTCATATTGATAAATTGCAAAAAAAAAGGTCTAAAAATTCACTTCTCAAACACTTTTCGACGAATGTCTTAATTGAAATCTTAAAAGTTCCTAGAGATTGTATATTGCGTAGTTGCAAAGACAGCTCATTCCATAAAAGTGACGCCGCCGCCTTAAAGGCACGCTTCCCCCAGAGTTTCTGGGATCTTACCCTTGGGTGGCTCTAAAGAAATGCCCGAGTTGGACCTAAGGTTATAGGAGGACTTGCATTTAAAGGCTAGAAGATTACTGATGACCATGAATGGCTTTTAAAGCTAATAATAGAATCTGAAAATGTATGCGCGCCTGCACCGGTAGCCAGTGTAATTCATGAAGTACAGGAGTGATAGACGAAAACAGAACCACCATACTCTATACTACTCAGGGTACTATTATTCGCGGAACGTTGAGTAAATCAATCCCGCGGCAGTAGCAGTAATGAATGCATGAAGCTCGCGATTAATTTTAACATACTCCCAGCGCCAAAACGATTTCAGTTTAACCAACTCTTCTAAACAGTCATAAGAGAAGTAAAAGTTTATGGACATTTGGTAAAAAAGTGGAATAGTTTGAAAACAGGAACTTTAGCATTTTCGATGGAAAGAAATGAGCTTCTTTGTATTTTGAGAGTCATGCGGGCTTGTTGAAGTTATAGTGGATATTTTTTTACCTTCGGCCAGTATATTTACACTCGGTTCAAAGACGTCGTCACATTAAACGTATAGACCAAAAACGATAAGGTCCAAGCTAGTACTTTCTTGGAAGTGTTCAATCCGCAGCAAAGGATAGGATGCAGGCTGAAGATAGGATATGGCAGGCTGCTCTATCAGTATCAGTATCATTATCATTATCATTACTATTATTATTATTATTATTATTATTATTATTATTATTTAATAATCGTTAATTTCATCTCTATGGATATATTCAATAGATTTGAGCTTCCCGTTTTTCTTTGTACGTTTGTTTTCTTTTTCGTTGCAGATATTGTTTCATGTAAAAAACTCCTGGCAGCTGGCTTCACCTCCAGTGGAACATACTCGCTAACAATCAATGGTAATACATTTCAGGTCAGTTGCATTCTCTCGTCAAGTAGTCACGTGGTACCGATCCAAAAATAACGGATTTAGGGGGTGATGTCTGCCGGAAATGTTAAAAAAGTGTTTTATTTCTTGGTAAACAATCACGTAATTACAATTTTGTCCTTCTTCGCCCTTTCCATCAATAACCGTGTCGACAAGAATTTTGTACTAAATTCCCAACCAAAATTGCATGCCTATGATATTCATCGGACCCTTTCCGATAATTTAATTTGCAATATCGACCCCAATCTAAATGAGGACCTTTCTAGAGTTAGCAATAGGCTAACTGCAAATAAGCGCAGCCTGAATTTATCGAAAACCGAGTTAGCCTTGACCCGAGTTGGTCCAAGGCGAAGGCGGGGCACTTTCGATTGTTCACCTTCACTCGAAATTGATGGGACACCTATAAATCAAGTGACGTTTTTCCAAACCTTCGGTGTTTACATTGTCTAAAATCTCGCCTGCAATGTCCAAATCCATACTTTGTGTAAAAAGATTGCCGCTGGCATCGGAATGCTAAAGCGTTCAAGAGCTCTCGTTCCATATGATACCACTCAAGCTATGAAAACCTCTTTAGTTTGGCCTCATTACGATTACTGTAGCAAAATTGTGCAGCAAACATTCCCTTCAAGGGAGGCTCCGACGCCAATGCCGATACTTGATGCCCAAAGTCAACTGATAAAGGTACAAAGGTTTAAGAATCACTCAACGAATTAGCAGGTAATTATCTTCGTTCAAAATTTACCGATTCTAGCGATATCTCATTCCAATTACGTTTGTATTACATTGTGGTGAACGGTAGAACAAATTACCTTAGTTCCATCATGTTAAAGTAATTGAAAAGAATGTGCTATCCATATTTTTTTTTCAAACTGCCATACAGGACATTCCAAACATGCAATGAAAAGATAGGGTCGCCGTGCTTGTTTCGACCTGTGTGCCCTTTATTTTGAGTGCTTTTTCCCAGTTGCGCGCGAAATGTTCGAAATGTGAACAACCGTCAAAAATTCTTATCATATAGCAAAAAACCTAAAACTAAAACCTGAGACCACTTTGTTTGTCAGGGCTAAAATTTTTCAATAAAATGACTTCACATTAACTGATCTTGAAAAATGAAAAGAAATGGACAGTTTTAACATTATCTCATACTTCTCTGTGGCTCTAAATGTGGAGTCTCACGTCATTCATATCTCAAAATCTACAACCTCTACTATCCAGATTTTTTTTCCCTTTACTACTTGTGTAGCCATAACTAGTAAAAAGCACAAATAAAAAGGAGGGTCACCGTTCTGGTTTCATCGCAAAAAGGTAACAAAGGGACAATTTCGGCTTCAAATGATCATTTTGCGCGAAGGTACTGGGGTGAGTCTCAAGACAAACACCATTTTACCCCGGTGCAGTAATCAAAATCACTATTAAAAGCATGTCGACTACAAAAGGGGCCTTTTTTACTTCTTTTTATGCGACTGGTGAAAATCACCGCCACCTTTAAAGTCGCGAGATTTTGCGCCGTATATAGGTGATGCTCAGTGCAAAACAAGGGAATTAATTATCTTGATGGTTTTTGACACTGAAAACGATATTTGAAATCCTCACAATTCGAAGCCCTGTCTCTTTCCTCTGAAGGCAGAGTAATCATCGGGAATTGAAGAACTTAGTTGTCGTAGTGAGGTTATTGATAAATTGCGTGTTGAACTAGAGACATGCAAAGTCACTCCGGTTTCAAAAACAAATTTGCCTACTTTGATATCACAGTTTCTTCTCGTATTTTTTCTTGGGTGAAGCATCACAACTTCATTTCCCCTTTCAAATTCTTTTTTTATTCTGCACTCTTAGAGTAATACATTATTGCGTCCCTGAAAAGGAAATACCACAAATGATATATTTGTAACGGTTTGATTATTTTGGGTTAGAGTTGAGGGGTTGTTATTTAGTTTAAAAGATGGCTGTCTTTTAGAAGTTTTCTCTCCAAGTATTCTATTCACTTTTAATTACCTCTTACACATTGCTGTTCTAAGTGATCATATAAGTAAAATATATGTCACTTCCTTCAATTAGGTTTACTGTGACATGAATGGAGGTGGCTACACTCTAATTGCACGATACTCGAATGCTGACAGTAAGAACTGGATGCAGCGCAGTGGCAGCTGGTGGTATGACTATACAACATCTTATGGCAGCGTTACTAGTACATCAGACAACAATGACATGATATCACCCGCATTCTGGCTCGTTCAAGGCGACTACATCAAAATAAGCCGCAACGATGACAGTTCTAACACAGCTTTGTTATACACAAGCAGCTGTACTGGAGACAAAACTTTCCGGAGCTTTATAACTAGTTTCGGTGACTTTAGGCATGGAGCTGTGTGGAACAAGGACGCCTGCCGGGGTTCCTGCTATGCCTACTTTGGGGGGAGTTATTCATCTACAGTGGGCTTCCATACAGCCTATTGCAGTGGTAACCTTAAGAGTGGGAATAGTCTATCGTTTTGGTGTGATTGGGAAAGTGGAGATGGAGCAGTGCTAATGGTTGGTGGGGGAGGAAATCGGTGTGGAAGGGCTGGTCATGGAATTGCTGTAACAGAGGCTGGTGATGCTCAATTTGGCTTCGTTAGCAGTGAATGTGGAACCCATACTTCTGATAGGGACTTTGGTTTTGACTGTAGCAGTCCATCTAGTTATTCCCTTAACTTGTGGCTGAAGTAGATAAATATCGATTTTATAGTCTTATAAATAAGATTTACCAGTGAAAGGGGAACGTACTGTACGTACTGACAAAGAATCGGAAAATCAATTTTTTAGCGTGTCAGAAAAAGTTACGCGAACCAATAAGAATGTGGCGAGCCTTATATTTTCAAAGAAGAACCATTTATCAGGTGTTAGCGTGTGTACAGCCGCCCCCTCGCTGTATACAGGCTAACCAGGTGTCATTTTTTGGATCCGAACCCAAAAAAACGCACGTACCATGTCTCTTAAATGAATCCGATTTTGGATTCAAGAATCTGGATTTGAATTGTTTCAAAGCAACGCATTGCTGGTACAAAATAATTGTAGCGCATAAAGCTCATCACAAGTGTAACCCTATTGGGATCGTGGGGTTGGGGGAAGGCGGAGAAGGCTTGTGAGACCCACACCAACTAAAGTGATTTGGTTGAAACATTTTGACGTAAACGTGACACTGTTGCCATTTTATCGGATCCATGGCAACTGATTTTTAGCGCTTTGTTTTGCATTTTCAAAGTTTTCACTTTGCTCTCACTTGATTTAGCAACAAGGACTCTAAAGTATCTTTTATAACAATAGCGCAAAAAATAAAATAACTGACACCAACAGGACCAAGCAGAAAACTATCAGCTGAATATTGTCTTTGTAGCCCTTAGAGTAGCACGAAGTATTAAATTTAGTTCTTTAATTACATCGATTTAATTATATAAAGCAGTAAACACTAAGAACTTACGAGGCCGCCCCCGTTTTGGCCTAATCGGTAGCTGGTCGAGCGCAAATCCCAAAGATAGACTAGTTTTAGTCCGCCTCCACATCAAAGCTGTACCACATAACATGTATCGGCTCTTCAGGGGCCTTGGACTCAAGTGAATAATATGAAAAATAGATGCAAAAAGTAGAACATTGTCTTCTTCGCACAACACAGAAATTTGTTGCCCGACAAGTTGAGCACGCAGGTACTTGGTGATATAGACTGCGAGCAGTTATTTTTCATTTAGTCGAGTCGTGGCTCCAGTTGGCAGGACTTGTGAGGGCGAATTTTGATTATTATTTTCGGTAATTTATGTTAGTGAAGGTGTTTCTGACAGAATTTGGTCTCTCCATGATACAGTGTTGCACTGATTTTCTTTGACCTCTTTAAAAGCGTTAAGCTTTTTATTGCGGCTAGATAAAGATTGTGGTTTCTTTAGTTTCCTTTGTTTTCTTCATATGACTGGATCTAAATAAGTTCATGAAGTTTTTTTGTCCACGAATGTGATGATTCCCTGCTATGCTCGGCCCGACAGCGAGCCCTAACTTCCGTTTCCGTCATCAGTTAGCTGCGGTCCACATTGAACCAGTCAAGTGGTATTTAATAGTTTCATCCTTCTCGGCACTTCGCGCCTCGGTTTCCAAATGCGTCGCCCCCCGGGCGGTGATCGTTCCCACCGAACATTGGATAATATTTTACACGATCGCATGACGGTTTGATCACTCATGCAAGTTCATATTCGACCCTACAGTAAACAGTAAGCGAACTAAGGCGATTCGCGCTGTCAACTGTAAAATTTAACTATAATCAAGGTCACCAATAACTCCTCTCGCCCTGTGGTCATGAGATATACTAACTTCCGAGTTAGGATTTCGAGTTGATTTCGAGTTGGGATTTCGAGTTCGATTTTCGAGTAAGGATTCGAGATGAAGACTTGAGTTTCAAATGAAGTGTTGACAGGCTAAACAGGCTCGTCATGGTTTGAAATGTGCCGTTTAGAGTTAGCTTCAATAGCAGAGGTTTTCCTTCTTTTCTTTCTTTCGCGTAGGTTCTGCGGTGCACCGAGTATTCTAAACTCTGACTGAGCAAATCTTACTTTTGCTGTTCTGAGTCTAACATTTAGAGGTCATAAAGCTGGTATGTTTCCTGCATATTGAGTAATTACAGTCAAACCTGTATTAAATCTTGGTTTTCTCCGAAGTGCTTGTATTTGAATAGCTACATACGTGTACCTTTTTTGTTCGTGAATGTCGTGATTTTCCGCTATGTTTTGACGCTAGACCAAGCTCTTAAGTGTAGTTTGCAGAGTGTTTAATTCTCACGGAAAGTCAGTTCAGGTAATCTTCAGATCCGAATTGTAGCTTAAACTGAAGCTACACCAACGAAGGAGACGGGTGGGTAGAAAACGAAGACCTAAGACCCAAAAACGAAGATCCCTCTCAGTATCAATTATAACTAGCTAGAAACAGCCATATCGACCTAAGATGTGTAACAAACAATAAGATCTCCAATTATCAATGAATTTGACCCGGGTCTTCGTTTTCTACAAAACTCCCCCAAAAGTAGAAAAGGAAGACCCCCCTCTGAAATCACCTGAAAACGGATCGAGACAGCTCGATACGGCTTGAAACGGCTTCTTGCCACTAAAGGTGTGTAAGAGACAACAAGAATTTCAATTGGTGTATCAATAAATTTGACCAGGGTCTACGTTTTCTACAAAACTCCCCTAAATGTAGAAAACGAAGACCCCCCTAAACGGCTTCTAGACACTAGAGGATAAAAATCCTCTCCTGCTTGCAAATAGGTGATCAAAATAACAATGACCTTGAAAAACTAACGAAAAAAGCTTTTTCATGATGCGCCGCAAACGTACGGGCTAGACTGAAGAAGATTTCATTTGACCAAAACAAAACAAATTCACTTATAAAGCACCTGTTGTGGCTTAAAAAAAAACCTCAAAACTTTCTACCATTTTTCAAGACTTTATCTCTGTTCTCCAGTTGTTCTCCAGACTTCTTCCAGGTCTGGAAAATTGCTGGGCAAATTTCAAGACTTTTTCAAGAATTAAAGACTCTGTACGAACCGAACTCTGAAAATTACAAAACCAATAAATCTAAGATATCATCAATGAATCAATTAGGTACACATTATTCATGGTGTCTTAGCCTGCGTGGCAGGGGTTCGAAAGGGAAGGAAATTAGGGCGCGAGACCTCGCGCGCTCAAATTGCCCCTTCCCCTCTAACGCCTGCCACGCAGGCTAATGGTGTCTGTAAAACGAGGACCGGATAACTGCAGATGATGGATGCGGATGGGAAAATGCGGATAGAAAAAAATTGCAGAACAAAAATATATATCACTAATTTGGATATATAAATTGTGTCACTAAAACATGTTTTTTTCTGTTATGGTTCTGCTAAAAACACGTGTATAAAGTTGTTGGGACAACAACAACAACAAAAGGCGAAATAAAATAGAGAAAACAAAACGAAATAAACCAAAAAATAGGGCGAACTGCGCGAAAAAAATCGGCGTGCGTTGCTTCGCCTATTTCCGCTCGCCTGGTTATTCGCCCTTTTTCCCCACAAAGGAGCTTGATCTTGAAAAAGGCTCACAATACAAATCAATGCACTCACTCATGTAACGCTTCCACTCTGCCATAGGAGACAGTTCAGAGAGTGACTCTGAACTGCAGACACCTGAAGAAGCCCGTTTCTGAGATCAAAAGCTAAGCTACTGTTACACTAATGGTCTTCTGTTATACTAATGTTCCTTTGGGCTTTGTGTGAATCGGTCTTGCTTAATGTGGGTTTTCCCACACAGATTCTTTTTCAAGCAACATGCCACCCGGCCCTCAACAGAGGCATTTTTCTGGCCCTCGTTCCATGTTCACAATTTTACGCAAAGCTTACACCAACAACTAAAAAGACAGTTGTGATCTGCTGCATACATTGTTAAAATATTTATAAAGGCTTCTTAAGAAACAGCTTGTTTTTTTCTGATTTGTAATAGTTAAACATCTTTGTACTAAAGTAAGTTTGGTTGCTGCGTCGCAGATATTCGGTAGCTGGCCAAATAATCCGAATGTTATATATTTACGATTCCGAATTCTGCCCTTCACGTTTTTAAGGACGAGCTTTAAGTTTCTCGATACAGACTTTCTAAAAACCCACTGACGATATGTTTTGGAAACTATTTTGCTAGGAGAAAAATTAAAAACAAAACAAATGAAACAGAAAGTAGCCTTCATTAATGCGTTTCCAAGTGACACTTTTTTGAGGGAGTTTAAATTTGCAGATTAGGTGGGGTTTTTTTTGCACCTTTTCGGGAAATAACTTTTGCGAATGTTCAAGAACTCCGTTTTTTCTTTTCAATCTGTAGTATACATGTATTTTGCAGTTTCATAAAAATTCGAACTCATTATTCGTGCACTTATAAATTTCCAAAAAGTAGAAGTTATAAAAATAAATCCACGCAATAGGCAGAGTTACTGGCATCTGCCAAATCGGAAAGTTACGTTTTTATGTTGCTTTTTTTGCCGGTTGATGGTCTTGAGGCGCTCAAACAAATAAGTCTTGATTTGATTGCCCTGAGAATATTTTCTCTGTAAGTTGAGTACACTATATCTAGTGAAAACAAATAAATCAGAACTCCAGGTCAGAATGATTTTATATTGAAAATTGTTTGCCGTTTGTTTTGCAATTCTAAATTACCAACACTCCCACTCCCTTCCCCCTCTTGGCGTGAAAACCATGAAATTCCAAATAAAGCAACGTTTAAAAACTGGCAATAACTCCCGCAAGTAAGGAGAGAATGCTTCGTGAATTACACCACATTAGGATACTGGTCTGGTAATATTCCGCATTCTGAGCGGTAATCGCAGGGAAAGGGAAGAGTATTAAATGGGGCAAGCGCATAATAGGCAAACCTTTGCTGGTCGATTTTTTGAGCTGTTTACTCTGCCTGCAATCCTTAGGCTATATACTTAAAGGAGAAGTGCACCAAGCATGCGTGCATTTAAGGAGGAGGAACAGAGCGTCCTCGTTTCTGTGACATTAATGAAAGGAATTACAGTCGAACCTCTTTGTAAGGACTCCTCTCTATTACGGACAGTTTCCAATGACCCAACAAAATTCTCATATATTTTCTTTTAAAGAAAACCTCTATGATACGGACTCTCTCTTATAAGGACAACGGACACTGTTTACATGCAGCATTGCGCTGTACTTAGGCGCTGTAGCTCGTTTCGTTTTAAAACAGTATTTGTCTGTAGCTGAGATATACAATGTTGTATGCTACTGAAAGACAGTGTCTTTTTGCTCTGAATTAATAACTTTAAATGCAGTTTAAAGACGAATGTGAGCCTGGTTTTAGCCATTAAACACTTAAAACTGTAAGTGGAGTCACAAAAGTGACGTCATCATAGTGACCTCTTTTATACGGACACCTCTCTAATACGGACACTTCGCTCTGTCCCTTTGGTGTCTGTATTAGAGAGGTTCGACTGTACAGGATTCAAATAATTGAGAAAAAACCTTGAGTAACTGTGCCAACTGTTGGCATTACCGGTTCTGTAAGTTAAGAGCCCAACTATGTGACGGCGACTTGAAAGAAAGATTTATTTCCTTTTTTTGTTTTTTTTGTTGTTTGTTTGCCATCCGCATTTCTCGTTTTCTTCTCCTTACTTTTTTTTTGTCATCCGCGTTTTTTTCTATCCCGCTTCTTACGGACACCCCATCATTTAAAATGGGTAGAAGATATTTACTGTAAAGATTTTGTAATTCCCACATGAGCCGTGGAACTAATTTCACTCTTTTGTTTTTATTTGTCTTTTTTTTTTCTCGACAGATCCATAAGCGGTTCCTTATTTCAGACAAAAAAAGCCAGTAAGTATTCGTATAACGGTAACGGACTGCTTCCTAATAGGGCAAGGGGGGGGGGGGGGGGGGGCAAGCTTATTTTCGTGATACCGTAATCGACCATTTTCGGTGTCCGTGAATCGTGATTGAACTGTACTGCGTGAAACGTGAACTGCCAAAATCCTTGATTGCGTACACGTACATTGAAGATCAACTAAAGAAAATAGATCCTTAATAGAGCTAAACGACCTTAACGTCCTTAACTAGCACCTGGTGGTTTGATTTCACTTCACTTCTTCACATTTCAGCCTACAGCTGGCTTCCTTCGGGAAATTATAGCCGCGCAGAGATCATATCACCCGATAACGTGGCCTAGAGCAAATAATTTCACTAAGGAAATCATGCCCGCCACAGCTCACAAATCGGACAAAATCCTCGCTTTTGTGGAACCAACCATCCACGCTGTCCCAACTGTCCTTTTCTCCACGAAGGCCAAACAAATTACATCTTTACCGCAACTATTAAAATGAACAACGAAAAATCACTGACCTCTTACCGGTATCCTGCAAATCTAAACTTTTTTATTAAACACTTCATCACGCTATTGAAAATATAAGGTTTGAAATTGTGTTTTATTTGAATTCAAACATACAGAATTTTCTACTTCTCACGGAGGTTATTTGCTAAACGCCACACTATAAGTTCCTGGTGTCGGACTTTCAGTAGCAGGTCTTGATCGCGCAAAATTCGGATTTTATCGATTTCAAAGTTTTTGGTTTATTGCTGTCATAGTGATACCGATTTTTCTTAAAACTGCATTTTAACAAACTTCAATTCATAGTCAATCACTGGTGAAAAGTTTGTAGCGATCGGACAAGGTCAAAAGCACTTTTAAGGTGATTAAAAAACATCGGTATCGTCTCCCAAAAACTGTATCGAAACATCATATAGGCCTACAATAAATCAGCCCTTTGCCGCCTTTGCCGTACGTAGTGCCAGCCCTGCATTCAGTTTTGTTTTAGCAATATACTGTTACGCTTTCTGACGGCAATCATAATTGGCACACCTAATATTTATTTGGCAAATGCAAAAAATGTAAGTGTTACTGTACAGTTGTAGCTTTGTTTTAATTTTGAATTTGAGGGCAGTTTCCAATTTCTCGGGGGCTTATATTTGGAGGGGGTACTGATACAACGGAGGAGTTTTGCGTTATGAGTTTGGGGGGCTTATATTTGGAAGAGCTTATACATGGCGGGGCTTATTTTCAGAATTCTACGGGAAACATGACCTTAGATTTACGGGGGTAAAGATAATTTTTAGACGTGCGCAAGGCCGCGCAAGGTTTCAGTAATCGTAACATATCGGGACTATCCGGGAAAGTTCGCCGGAAGTCGGGACATGTCGTAGCATCTTACGTCATTGCGGACACAATTCTTCGTACGAGCAGCGCATAAAAATTTAATTTGCTGCTGTCTTTGACGTTGTCGCTTTTTCCACCATCTTGGCTTTGAGAATTCCATCCAAACCATCCTAAGCAATCTCGCAAGTACAAGAAGTTTCACAAATTTTAAGTTAAAGGACAATACTTCGAGGAAAATATTATCCGAATTTTTACCGGTGTTCAAATTAAGTTTGCAGGAGTAGCGCTGTCAAACGTCACGAAGCTTGTCGCCTGTCCGCCATATTGAGTTTGCACGAAAAAAATTGACGTCGAAGGAATTCTGCAAGTTGGGGTTTTTTCACCGCTTCTCGTCTTCATGAGTACCTATCCAGAATGTCCGACAGGTTTGGGCTTAAAGTAAAGGAAAATGCGGGGAAGACGAAGTATTCTTCACTCAACTTAAACCAAACATACAAAGGAACTAAAGTCGAAACCAAGACATCCTCAGGTTTGATTTTCTATTGTATTTTTTCACTTCCAAGATCTGATTTTAAAAAGGTTTGATGTGTTGTACTATACAGAACACCGCTTTTTCTTTAAGCAATTTTTAAGGCAACTTCTGATCTCGTTTGTGATGCTATCCATGAGTCTTTCAAAGCGGCTTCCGGTTTGGCGGTTTCTTCGTTGTCTTCATATGTTTTTAGTAACGATTTACTTTTTATGCATAAAAATTTCGTTGAAGCTAAAGTGGACCCGTTTCTTTCTCCAAGGGGCCGCTCGCCATGGGCTTCAGAGCCTCGGAAAAGTCGGTGCAAGTCGTCGAATTCCACCTCCTGCGAATCTCCCGTCTTTGAAGAGCGAAAACTCCGGCAACGATCCTACAGTTTCTTTAGTTCCTAGCGGTGGAGGAGGATGGGGCAGCACAAAGGAGAAACCAACGGAGACTCCACCAGTGGTAACTTCACAAGCAGCACCTCCGAGTTCCACATTATCGCAAGCAAATGCGCCAACTTCTCAGCAGCCGCTATTGCAGCCGCAGCGGTCTATACCGCCGCCATCGCATCCACAACCTGTTCAACAACCTCAACCACAATCACAAACCTCGGGGCAAACGCAAGCACAACCGGTCAAACAACATCAGCAAGAAGCTCAAGCGAAAACATGGGGCAATATATCGTCAAACGGGGCTGGTGGTCCAGGTACGAATATACTCGCAAAATGTTAAGTTGTTCGTATCTTTCTGTGTGATGTTGATGGTCTAATTTGCCAAGATGACATACGTGATGCTTTGCATCGTAAATTATACATAGGAAGTAATTTTCTTATTCTGTTCTGTTTTATATCGCTGCTTTGGTAAACTCTGAAGTTTGTTCATTCGTGTGAAATAAAAATTCTCGCAGGATTTCGTGTAATGCAGTTAATTGAAATTTGTGTACTTGTATAAAACGTATTTACATTTGTCATGACAAAGAAGCGAATTATGTATGTGGTACAAAAATTAATTATTATCATTTCTAACTTGATGGACTTGAGTATACACATAGGTTGGATAACATTTTAAGAGAAGAATATTCCTGTCCAATCGGGACAAAAGCAGTGCTTTCCTCTAAAAAACGGCTGTGCAATTCTAGTCTTTCTCAAACATTTTTACATTTTGGTAATTTTTCCAAGTTTTTTGGAGCTTAAGCACAGCATCATTATTGTTTGTTTGGGTTTTTATAGTGAATTACAACATACAGGCTCAAGCATTATTTTCCACTCTTAATATAACTCTGTCAACTCTGCTGACCAGCATGTGCATCACTGAACATGCCACTCTTTAATACCAGGGTTGTGCCCTAGCGGCACCTGTTTGCCTTTGGCACATTACTGTTGCTCTCCAGGGAGGTTAGGAAGTCTTGCACACTGGGAACCCTGTATTTCACAATTTTAGAGCACTGAGCATCCTTAATTTTTTTTTAGAGCACAGCCTTTCTCACTGTTTTAGTACCACACTGAAAATATATTGGCATTTGCAGTAAAACAATCAACTTCCAAAATGATTTGATGTTCTAAAGACAGGTGTAAGTTGCTTGTTACATTTCTCCGTTATGTTTTTTCCTGCTGCTGCCGTGCATGTGCTGACAATGACTAATACTAATGTGTTCATTCATGTATTCCTTTCACATTTGTTTTTGCAGAGAAAACCTACTCTCACCAGGAGATGCCTTATTTCAATCGCGAATTCCCAGTGTTGGGTGGTGGAAACTCGGGAGAAAGGCCTCCACCTCACATGGAAGAAAAAGACCATTCACAGTATGGTCCAAGACCTATGATGCGCAACATGCGTAAGCATTTTCTCCATTTGTTGTAACTAATTTTCGCTAAAAATCAGGAGTTATTCCCCTTCTCTTTTCAAACAGCAATGTGAAATACATTTCATGTCTCCTTTAATAAGGTGATTTTGACAATGGTATCATTTTACTGCTACTACTAGAAGCCTTCAGCATTTTGCTTCTAGGGCATTTGGTGTGTAAAACCTCCTTGGGATTACCAAACTTAAATTTGAAAGAAAGAACATATTGTATTTTAGTCTTAGTAGTAAAAGACGTCATCATGCACAAATTTTCCAGACTGATCTCCGTATAACCTGACAAAACATTTGCGATGCCACCACTGGTTTCCCCATGAAATAAAGCACCACCCAGATCTGGGTAGTGAACGTCATCAGTCTGGAAATTGTGTGCTCGTTTCTCAGATGTCAAAAGAACTGTGGAGAGAATTTATTTACAGATCAAAGCATTTTTCCTTTGTGAAAGGTTTGAACCCAGGAGGCATTTCAAAAGTAGGTCGAGTTTGATTGTCCGGGTGAACATAGTCCTGAATGGGACTGTTGTTGTTGACAGTGACTAACGTTTCAACAACCTGTGTGGTAGTCATCTTCAGAGTCAAATGAGTTGTATCACGTCAGTTGATGGTATTATACTCTGGTTATTGACCTTATTGGTCAATTATGACGTAATGTTATTGGTTGTCTGCCAGTTAAGCCGTGATGTTATTGGCTATGAAGACTCGTAATGTAATTGGTGCATTTATCGTCTATTCAAACAGTTGTCTATTGTTAGTCAAATTGTCAGTTGTCCAGTCATTCTCTTGTAGTTAGTTTTGCTTGATCTTGTCAATAAGTTGTTTGTGCAGTGCTGGTAGCTGTTGACTACTATTCAGTGGGGTTTGTTCTAAGTTAGTAAACCAGCTTTCTAAAGTGAGTCATTGATACTAGTCCTTTGGTCATCACTTCATTAATTCTCACAACCTTTTCTCTTGAATGTGTATTGATGTTGTCAGAAGAAAATTAATGTTGGTCGGTATTGGGATTTAAAGGGTGAAGAGCAGCTATCCATTCTACAAACAAAATGGATCAGTGCTGTTAAAAAGAGTATTTCTGAATTCTGAAATGTGACGAGGTTTTCAAAACGTTTGCATTTAGTTGATGCATAAAGTGTCATGCAGAAATTACTGGGCTGGAAATTCTGACTAGATTGGCATAATAATTCCTAGTTGCGTATCTTACAGTGGTGTCAACTCCAGTTAATACATTTAATATTATTTTCAGACGAGCCACCATGGATGGAACGCAGTGGTCCAGGTATTTAGTGCAAATCTTTTACACTCTCCTCTCCCTGTGTTAACCTGCCCAAAACAGTATATGCCAGTGGTCATGCATTGAACTTTGTGAATATATATAAGCCTTGTTTACAAACACCTGATGATGAGTATGGTTCTTTTCCTGCTGATTAACCATCATCGCATTCATAAAATTCTATTTTCAATGCATGTTTTATTCCTTACTAAAAAGTTATGATTGTCGTTTAGTTTCCCTGACATGATTTGACTTTTTATAGGCATGTGCAAATATCAGAAAACTGCTGTTGGTAGTATCTTCTGTGGGAACACACAGGAGATACTGACTCAAAGGCGGAGATGTATGCCTTTTCATTAACACCATCTTCTTTCACCACTTTCTCTTTCCTGGGAAGAAAATGAAAAACTATGGCTATTGCGCAGGCTTGAGATGGAAAGCTCCTTTTGTTTTTGTGGTGGCCTAACAAAGTGTATTGTATATATTGTATATTTCCTGCTTTGGCTCTGACAAGATTTGGCATTTTAAGGCAGTGTTGGTCTTTGATTATTTGCTTTAAATTCATTTCAAGACAATTCATAGAGTCATGATTTTTTTAAATCCTATGCATCAAGGACTTTAAAAGGGATTAAACTGCAAGATACATGTACATGTACATATTAGTGATGAAATTTATATTACCCACTAGCTTGATTAGGCTTGGTTAATTCTCATTGTTTATGTTATACAGTACCGTTGACAGTCCATTGTGAGTCTCAATTCTTGACTTGATTCTCGATTACTGTGCGAACCAAGAATCGAGAATTGGGTCGAGGATCGAGTCTTGCTGAACACAAACTGTACACTGTAAAACTGTACTGTATGTAATTGATGTAAAGAATCAGGTATGTTATCACATATATTTACAATCCTTATTATGTATCCCTTTAGAGTATGGTCCTGGCAGAGAAAGATCAGATGTGTACAATGGAGGACCAGGCCCAGGCTATGCAGCAGGACCACAGTACAGAAGGCCTCCTGAATATCAGGTTAGAAGTTCTCTTAACAGTACGAACTAGCCTTTCAATAAAAGAAGCAAAGACAATGTAGTCTACAATGTCACACTTCTAAGCAGCTATCTCCTTTGAGAATTGTGTCTTGATTCTTGACTTGATTGATTTCTCAAACCTCAGTCTACTCATATAGGTTAGGCTTTGTTTGATGAACTAATGTGTAGTTCATTATTATGGTTTGGTTTGTTTTTAGCATGGTCAACATGGAAAAAACTATCCTACTGGATACCCTCATCACCATGGAAGTGGACCACATGGTTATGGACCAGGTGCAGGAAGACATCCCCATGGATATCCTCCAGATTTCTACTCTAGGTATGTGTATGGAGTAAAAAACACATTTCAACAGTATTTAGTTGGACTTCTCAAAGAAAAAACTTGGGGGTTTTTGTTACTAAGGAATTAGGGTTTTCAAATTCATCAGTGTTTTAAAATGCCATTGTGTTGAGTATTTCATTTGCTCTGAGTAAATAGTGAGCTTAAGCAATCATGTCAACAACGACAACAACGGCATCCAAAAAAAATTGGTTTTGTGAGCAAACAATAGTGCTGCTCTGGCATCATGCTTTTTAGTACATTTCTTTGATGTCTACTGCACGACTACGATTACAATGTGAAACCTAATGTGACATTTTATTTTGGATGTGAGCATATAACAACAAATTTTCCTTTCTCGTTTTTAACCTGGATAAGGTCCTTAAGAATTCAACTGGAGAAAAAATCTCGTACATTTGACAAATTTAGTGGGTCCAAATAGATGCGACAAAGTTTGAAAGAATGCAAATTTTTTTTTTTAGTAATGTTTCCACTGCCGTTGTTGTTGTCGTTGCTTAAGCTCGCTAATGGTGAGTGAACATACATGTAACCAGAGGGTATTGTCTCTTTGTCCAATTTTGTTCCTTGATCAAGAGACAAGATCATTATACTGGAGCTCTTGTGCACATGCAACGGAGCACCATGGGTAAGAAAATGTGGTTATCTATGCTTCCGAGAAATTTTGGTTCTGCAAAAACTGTCTGTGTGTATGACTGTATGTACATACGTCCACACCTTTTAAGTAAGCCAGGGTGAAATGTTACATTTCGAGCACCTGCAAATTTCAGCTGTAAATCATATGGCCACCCAGACCTTTTAGAACGAAAAATTAAACAACAACAAAGTTGAGTCTTTCTTTCAGCTAAATTTTTTGTCAATGTCTACATTGACGAGGATAACAGAGAATGAGCTAGAGCTAGAGATAAAAAACAAAGGAGATCAATTTAGTTCAGAAGAAAAACATGAAAATTTTATTATAATTGCGTTCGACGAAGGAAGAACGCTTCCTAATCTTCTGGGTTGCCTGTTATCGCGTAGGTTCCCTGTGCACGCAAGCGAAAGCTGACCCGTGTTTTTTCGTTCCATGGTTCACCTTTTCGGCGCCATTTTGAATGACGTCACAATTTCGTTGCGCAAAGCATTCTGCCTCGGGCTTCGTCGGACGTGTTGGAAGGTTCAAGCTTTATTTACGTCATAAGCAATTGTCATATGGCAGTCACGTGCATCACTGGTTCTATCAAGGTCAACCAGCAAGATGATTACACAGAAATATTTGAGTTCGGCTAAAGAATGAACTGTGGAGTTGTTTTCTAAGCGGGTTTTATCGCTGAACTGATGATTCTGCTACACCTTTTTCGGTCAATGCCCTTCAAATCGAGCTGGAACTTCGTAGAAACACACAAATAAAGACCAGGTAACATTTGTGCCATGAGAAGTTTACCCGTGCGTTTGAGTCTATTTATATATTTGTAGTTTAACCTCTTTACGCACAAAATATATTCTGAGATAAAGTAAGCTGTTGTTACAACTGTAATGCTTCATTCACGTCTGATATATCTACGCGGGCCATCTTGCATGATAAGTATCTCGCTCGCTGAAGCAAGCTAAGTTTTAAATATGTTAAACTGACCTACATGAACTTAAAATAATCATGAGATGAAAAGTTTGCACAATTGCAAAAGATTCTGTCCTGTTCTCTGACATCAGTAATCTAGCGAAAACCTAATATGTTTCCGTCGCTCCTATGATCATTGTTTTCACTTCAAGTTGTGTCACGCAAGAAGCCAGGACTTTTTAACCTTCGAGGCTACCATTTTTTCGAAGTTTGTAGTGACATGTTTATCTTTTTAACAACATAGAACTTTTTACGATCCATTTTACATTTTTATCGACCATGCTTGAGGGAGAATAAGACAGGAGTAAAGAGTTAATGAGTGAGATATTTTGAAGCCGTATACGCGAAGAGCATTTCTTAAGAAAAGAATGTTTACCTTTTAATTCATGATCTCTTCCATGATTTTGAAATAATGCTTGACGACACAAAAGCTAATCTGGAGCTAAGAAAATTCGAACGCACTCATTAATCTATGATTACTTCTAGTAATAATAATAAAGGTCTTTATTAAACACTCTAAACTACAGACGTGTTTAGTTACAATGATATTGTTAGAGATAACTAATTAACTAACTTGGTAACTAACTAACTAACTAACTAACTAACTAGAGATCAAAGGTCTATTTACAAAAGGTCTCTTGAAATGCTCAGTTCTGACAGGCTGGAAAATATGGTTATGACGCCTCTTGCGTAATGTAACCATAGTTCGCTCTTGTGGCAGAAGGTCATCCAAAGCTGTTGTTGAATTGCTGTCAGTGATCTTGTCCCATAACTTCTTATCTTTGAGGGCAATAATATTTTCAATTTAGAAAAGAAAAAAAAGGCATTATCTTATAGCTGCAGTGAGTAAATGAGAAATGCTAGCAGCTACCAAGGTGGAAATGAGTGGCAGTGAAAAACAAAGTGAACAGGACGCATATGATATTTCCTCCATAAAACATGTAACTAGAAAGTTTCGGGAAGTTTCACATTCTAGTCGTGCAAAACAAAGGCAAAGAAATGTACCAAAAAGTGTGCTGTATGTGCAAAGTTGTTTTTTAGCCAGTTAGACTTGTTGATTTTTTTTGCCGTTTTTGTTGCCGTCACCATTTAGCATTACACGATTTTATATGGTTTTTGAGTTAACTGTAAATGCAAATAAGAACATCTTGGCTTGAATCTGTGGTCTCCAAACTTAAAAAAAAAGGAAAATCAAGAGTAGAGTCTCAAGAATGTAGATTTGTGTGATGGTCAACTTACTTTTGAGCATTACTGTAGGCAGCAGTTTGAGGTTTGAAACAGAGTATCTCTAGAACACTGGTAGCCTCAAATATTGCACATTTTGTAACCACTACCACTAGGACCACAGAAACTGGAAAAGGAAATTTTCTTTGTCGAGGTAAATTTTGTGTTGTGTAATATAACTGTTGTAATTATTATAGGGGACCAGTACACAGACCAGGAGCTGCTCCAGGACCAATGCATAGGACATTAGACAAAGGAAGAGGTGAGGGATATGGTAGGCCTGCTATTCTGAAACCGGAAGATATACAAGCAATGGATGATAATGACGAAGAAGAGGAAGGTGGATGGGCTGGTGCTCAAGATGAAGTGGATTATGCTGCCAAGCTTGATTTTGAGGACTTTGATGAGGATGAAAAACCATCTGCAGGAAACTCAAGGGAGAAATCTAATAGAGATACAAGTGTTGGCGAGCAAGAATCAGGATGGCAAAGTAATGAAGGCAAAACTGTAAGTAGTTTCTGTCATGTGTAGAATGTTCTAGCCTTTGTGGTTATATAAGGGACGGAACATTAGAAAAGTTATGGGGAGGTTGAGGAATTTTTGAGCCGCAGGAATTTTTTTTCGTTGCCAAATTCCTTGTATGAATTTTTTTTAGGCCGTAGCATGAATATTTTTTAGGGTTAATTGGCGTGCATGAATTTTTTTTCATTTAATTTTGTCCGCCCCCCCATAAGTTTTCTAATGGTCCATCCCTAATATAACCCACCAATAGTGCTTTTTCTTCATGGCCAGTAGTTTAGAAGTGAGATGATTTTAACCTTTGGTGTAAAAGAGTCAATCCTTTAACTGAGTTAAAGAAAGTGACAGTCACAGTGATACATTCAAGTCTGAAATAGAAAAAATATAATATTTCTTTAATTATTGATTTTTTAAGAATTATTATAAAGTAGTTTCTCAGATTTAAACTAAATTGGTTGAGGTGTAGCTTTTGTGATTGTAGCTACAAAAAGGAACAGTCAATTTGCCGAGGATTATTGTTTGAGATTCTCACTTCTAAACATCAGTTCTGAGGAGTGTCAAAAATAGATATTTTTTCTTAAACAAAAGAAACTTTAAAAAGAATGTATGGTGGTAAAAAGATTTGGAACCTGATGCAAAGTGGTGGTCTTTTGTGCAGTAAGGATGTGCTGAAGCAGTTACAGTGAAGGTCAAAACTAAGCGAACCAAAATATATGTGTAATACGTGTCAGGAAATACAAGTCCATTGTGTCAGGCCAGATGCATCTATGCGTCTGAGCTGACAAATATATGCATCTGCTCTGAAATGCATCAGTGCTTAAGACTCATTAGTATGTATGAGCTATCTCTATGTTTAGAAGTGTAATGCGTCCAGTCGGTAGAAAGGCGACAAGAATCAAACTGGCAGATCAGCACATGCCAAAAATTTGCATGTAATAAACTGTAAAACTGTCATTTGGCATTGAGACACATTTCTGAAGTAATCAAACAAAGAACTCTCAAAAGTGTTTAAAAACCTTATGCACGTAAATTTTGATTACAGTGGAGATGAGATTTGCATTTGATTTTAACTACTCATACCTCTCATATAGTAAATTGAGAGTGGTCAAGGAATTCCCTCAAAAACAAACATTCACATCTTTACAAGACCTATGCAAATACATGTACAAAAGTAACACCAAACCCAACTTCATAACAAAGTGTTCTTCCTGATAAGCTGCTGTAAATGATTGATGTGAAAAGATGCATGGCACATGCATGAAGGCAAAATGAGCGAACCGTTGTTTGCTGTTTGCATCCATGGAGCTTTTACAAGGTATCAAGTCTGAAAGAATGAAATGGAAATCTTTTTTGTAAGTCCTTCATGTTAACACAAATTGCCACCTCACTGGCACACATGAGAGGACACAGAGGCTTTTTACTGGAAGTACAATCCCACGCAGGGATGTTTTCTCCGCTGGCAGCTAATCCGACTTAATCCCATTTAATATGTCGCGCTCCTCGAAAGTGCGAAAATTTTCTTGTCGTGTATTAGATTTCAGATACATTTTCTTAATCTCCATTTCGCGCCAGAATAAATTAATTTGCGCGCAAAGCGCTCCTGAAAAAATCACAAGGTTTGTCCCACTTCGAGTCCACCTTCAGGAGATATGCCGGCTTGCTAGCTGGAATACATTGCCGAGGCGAAGATCTGGCATTTTTTCCTCCTCGTCGTATTTTCTCCACGACAAATGTTTGTATTTGTGGTGAGAATGCAGCGCATATCGGTGGATTTTACTTCATGCGGCTTGCTACTTCTGAAAGAAGAGTGCCGGATTTCATCGTTTTGTCCATGTTTACTAGTGTTGGCGAATGTAAGGTAAATGAACCGACAACTGTAAGGTAAGAATTGAAGTTTTAAATTTGTTACTCGGCGAAAAATCGTGGAATTGAAATTCGTGAAACCCGTGGGTATTACCTCTGTTACCTAATGTCATGCGATGACTCCTCGCTTTTTCGATGCGTAACACGGATACAAGAGATAAATTTCTTTCGCAAAGTGAAGTATAATTTACTTAACGAGACCATTTGACGAATATTTCTGGTTATATACTTTATTTATATTTGCTTGGCTTATTCAGGCTACATGCCAGGAGTTTGATGACAATGTTGGTGTGCTATAATTATGCTGATAAGTTTTTGCACCTTTATATTGAAACTCATGTAAGCCAAACGTTTCTAACCTCTAGCAAAACACTCTTCTGTTGTGGAGGAACTTTTAACGTCTTTCGGGGCCCAATATGGTGTCAAATTTTTAGGGGGAACGAAGCTTGATTTTTGGCCAAACAGACTATAGCTTTTTTGTCTCTGAAGAGAGCGCGAGGCAAACGTCCGTCACAGAGCCCAGTGTAACCCAGTGATTCTTTAGGTAGAGCTAACAAACATAGGCTGCACTTTAGGTGGCACACCCATGGGTGCAGTGTAACCCAGTGATTCTTTAGGTAGAGCTAACAAACATAGGCTGCACTTTAGGTGACACACCCATGGGTGCAGTGTAACCCAGTAATTTTTTGGGCAGAGCTAACAAACATAGGCTGCACTTTAGGTGGCACACCCATGGGTGCAGTGTAACCCAGTGATTCTTTAGGTAGAGCTAACAAACATAGGCTGCACTTTAGGTGGCACACCCATGGGTGCAGTGTAACCCAGTGATTCTTTAGGTAGAGCTAACAAACATAGGTTGCACTTTAGGTGGCACAATCATGGGTGCAGTGTAACCAAGTGATTATTTTAGGTAGAGCTTACAAACATAAACTATACAGGTGTACACCAGATGGCAACAAGTTTTCCAGTTAAAACTTTGTCATAAAGTGCTACACCGTGGCACTTAGACAATTTCTTTATCGCGCGCTAGATACATTGTTTTGACGCACAATTGATAGTCAGGAGAAGTCGTATTGTCTAAAACCATAGCAAAAGACAAATTTACACACATCACAGAGGTAAGGTAAGGTAATACACGGTATTTCCCTTAGGTATATTTACATTCAAGTATAGAAATATAACCAGATAAAAACTAAAATAATAACGATATAACAATAAAAAACCTGCTTTGCATTTAGGCCTTGTGTAAAGATACATATATCTACATTAAGATTTTTTAATTTTCCTTTAAAAAAATTATTGCCGCACCTTCAGAGACAAGCTGTTCTACAACACTCTTCCGTTATAAGAAAGGCTTCTCTTTTAAAATTCAGTGTGGGGTTGTGGAACAGCGAGCTTGTTTGTATTCGTGCATTTTCTGTTAGGTTATAAGCGATTAAATCGCATGCAGCGACGAACAAAACGCGAAGCCGTCAGATATTCTAGAACCGTGTTATTTACAGTGCTGTGCATTATTATTGCTTAACTAGCTAACTACGCGCTGATGGAAATAAATTTCGCCCCTTTAAATTTCGAAACAATTCACTGGTACTGTATAGTCATAATTGGAACGGAAAGTTAGCACGCGAGCAGGGCGATTCTGCTGTAGTTTCTGCAATGTAGAAGATATTACGGCAATGAGGTTCCCGAGGTCCATTCCCGAAGTCACAACTACATGTAGTATGAAATGTATTCTGCGTGCAGACGTCTCTTTTTCCAGGTTAGGTTAATAAACCAACGGTTTGTTTGACAAAGCTCCCGCGAGACGGTTTTTTGGTGATTTATTAATTTTTCCGATCCATTTTTTGTTTCATCTCTATTTTCGCGGCTTTTGCGATACAAACTAAATTCATTTTTAGTTGTGATGGCATTACACTGCTTAATCATGACGGCTTTGGAAGAAACTGAATATATTGCGCTTCGCGATTTCGCAAAATTGCTGTGAGAATTAAAAAATATTTTCTTCCAGAAAAGCGTTTTCACGCTTCTTTCTGTAGTCAATTATCTCGTTTTTGAGAACTGAATAAGACAATATTTTATTACCTACAACCTACAAACCTGATTTATTTTGACCACATCGAAACAAAACTGGAAGAAGAAAAGCCTTTTATTTTTGCTGGCTTCGGCCTGCCGACGCGATCGTGTCTGGTTTGCTTTCATATGATGACATTTTCCTGACAGAAGGGTGTTGGAAAAAACACCTCGCGCTGATCATACGTGACAAAATCCGCCGCGCCTAAGCTAATGAAGAAAAGTCTCCTGGAAGGCTCCATACAATTCCTTATAACAAAATTATAAGGAATTGTATGGAGCCTTCCGGGATACTTACAGTGCAAGCCCTTTGTGTCTCCTCATGTACATGGTCAGAAATTCCTCAAAGATTTCAAAAACGTTCAAGAGATATTCCTTCACTTCCAGAATGAATTAAAAAAAGCAGCTAAACAGTCTAAACCTGAAACATTGCACACAATTATAAAAATTTATGTTTGTTTAAGGAGAAAAACTGAGAATATTTTTGTTTTCATTGCACCATTTCTTTGCGTGATCAGTTTGAGTTGCTGGTTTCAGGTAGACCTGGGTGAAACTCGATCCTTGTTGAGAACCTCGTTAACCATTATGTGACTGAAAGTTCATTTACTAAAGTTGACTCGTCAAGTCTGCATGTTTTACATTATACAAACAGTGCTTGATATGTAGTTCTTATTCTTCCCCTAAGTGTGGTGATGAGAATACAAGAATAAGCTTCTGGAAGAATACTTTATTTCTTCGTTTTTTTTTTGCCTCCGTTTTGATAAGATCATTTCAAAACATTTACTTTAGCATTTCCTCGAGCGTATTCTGGTGCAAATGTTGCTATTTTTCAGCGGACTTGAGGTAACATTTTGGATCAATTTAAGTTTTTAAGAGTACAGTCGAGAGTTACCTTAAATGTGAATGTGTTAAAGCCTGTTGCAAAGTCAGTTGGAATTACGGCCTAATTATGAGTGTGGCAAGTCAAGTCTGTGAACTATTGATTCTCTCATATATGCAAATTTATTTCATTTATTTCATTTTGTCGCTGTTAAAATTAAGGCTGATTTTCAGCTCTTTTAAGAACCGCTTGTATTCTTCAGGTGTATGAAGCTAGAATTGCAAAACCAAACGATTTTGCTAATGAAACTCCGCACGTCGCCAAATCTATCTTGATTAATCACAGCTAAAGTCCCTCGAGGAAAGTTCCCTAGAATGAGCGACTATTGAGCTTCTTCAAACCTGAGAATTTGTTTTGTTTTTTACAACAATGCGTCCCAAAGCAAAGCTGTCACAGTGAATAACAAAGGAAAAATCTTTTCTTTCCTGAAGAGTCTGAACGAACGCAGATGCTCGTCAGTTCTGGCCTGTACCCTTGTTTAAGCTGACATGTCCATTACATCAATTTTGTGTCTGCGTTGTTTGCTAAGTTCTGGCCTGTACTGTAGCATCAAAGTCCTTAATAGACAATTAAACTAGCAAAGCAAAGAAGCACAATGAATATTGCATGACACATTTGTTAGTCAACATTTGCTTGGGCATTTTAATAAAGTATGCATGGCCTTGTCAGCAGTTAAACTGGTTTACACAGGGCTTGAAGTAATGGCTGGTCAACAGATTGTGTCCGGTCAAAATTAGGCTCTGTCCAGTTTGTTTGGTTGTTTATGCACGCACTTCTAAATTCTTAAAAATTTCTTTCAACATGGTTGGACATTTCTGGTGAAGATATGGCCAGATTGAGAAATGTTACAAAGTATTGTTTTAGTTTTTATATCTAGTTTAAAACTAGAAATTTGTGCCTTGCAAAACCTCGCAAATCTCCAGGTTAAGCCCTGACGGTGGAGCTTTTGCTGGTCCCTTTAAAGCTTGCTCATGATAAATGATTCTTAATGGGGATTTCTTAGTTTCCGAGAGGTGCAGTTTATTCCTATTTGGTCATCAGCACAAATCTAGAAGTGTGTAGTGTAAATTATTCTTATAGTCGGCACACCTTTTACAAAGAAGGGTGATGAAATGTTGTAGTTTGTAATGACTTCAAACTGGATCAAACATTGCGAAGAAGTGGATAATATAACTGAAGCGACAGTTGCATGCACAAATACAATATTATGAAGGCTTTTTTGATTTAGCCCAATATTGCTGTTGCCCCACTGTGTCATGCTCTACTTTTCCTATATTTCACACAATGCTTCATGTATTATGTGGCTGAATCCGCAAGTGGACAAGATGGAGCGAATCCTGTCTTCTGATTGGGTATCCACCAATCTCGAGCTTATGCTTGATCAGTAATGCATGTGTCATGCTTGCCATGGGTGGGTGTGGGGGATTTTATTGAGATGTGAAGTGATAAATGTTTGCCCAGTGAAAATCAGGTTGGCTGAGTGATAATAGGCTGATTTAGCAACAGAACAGGAATGTCATTTGACGATAGGAAAGTGGGCGGAAAGGACTAAACGTGACTTCCAGTGCGCAATTTCCGGCTTTGCCATTGGTCAAGCCAGTAGTTTGATTTGGGCACGCCGTCGTCAACTGACGTTCCCGTTCTGTTGCTAAATCAGCCTAATAGGTTTGACTGGACTACTTAACTTTACCAATAATTAGTAAAACTGCCAAGTTTAAGAGTTATTTGTTGAACACTTACAAAGATGTAGCTCCTAAAAGTTGCAAAAGACGTTTGTATGGTGGGTAGCCTGCAAGTGCAGCCGTTTCTCCTTGCTCCTTGCCGCTTGGGATGTTTGGCCAAGAGAGATGACTGTGCCTCAGTAACAGAAATTCCATACCGATGATGTAAATCAATGTTTACATTATTTATCCGGTAGGCATGAGGTTCCAAATGCAATTTTGTTCAATTTTATGTTCCTCCTGGTTGATTTTGGTGGAGTTTTGCATTTTCTGTCTCTGAGATGCAGACATCTCTCCTGGCAAAACATACCAAGGGTCAAGGAGAGAGGAGAGGTGGCTGTTTTCGCAGGCTATAGAGAGGGGGGCATAAACTTGCCTCCCGCCATACTAACAACTGTCAATTTTTGCAGTTTTGAGGAGTTGCATCTTTGCTCGCTTAAGATGTATCACTTTCAAACTTGGCAATTTTACTAATTTTAAGAATAACACAGTCTATGAATGCAAATTTGTTACAGAGAAACATAGGTGTAACACATTCTGATTTCTCCCAGGGAAACGAAACTGCACCACCTCCAACTAGACAAGCATGGGTTGAATCTCAGGGACATCCCCATGGCTATTCAGATGGTAGGCAAGTACCTACAGGGCCTGGAATGAGACAATTTGACTTTCGGGGTTCCCCACCTGCTCCAGGGTGGCCTATGCCATACCCTCAGCATCTGGCAGCGCAGCAAAGAGAAGGAGGTCCAGTACAACCTTCCCATCAGATTGGTCCTGATCAAGCAAAGTCAGGTCCCATGGAAGGAGAAGCAGCAGTCAACGAATGGCAGAAACGAAGAGTGCAGCAACAAGAAGAAATGCGTGTTGCAGTAGAGAGGGCCCGGATAAAGCGGGACGAAGATGCATTGAGAAGGCAAGGTAAGCCAGTCCCCATGGAAGGAGAACCAGTGGTCAATGAATGGCAGAAACGAAGGGTGAAGCAACAAGAGGAAATGCGGGCTGCAGTAGAGAGGGCTAGGAAAAGGCGAGAAGAAGATGAGTTGAAAAGGCAAGCTGAGCAAAAAGCTGCCTCAACAGCAAAGCTGAAAGAGTTAGAGCTGAAGAGAATTAGAAGAGAGAGTGCTAAAGAGGGAGAGGATGCTTGGGGAGATGAACTGGACTCCATTGAAAAGGAGTCTAGTAAACCTGCAAATGAACATTGGGAATCAGAAACATCTGGTAGGGAACATGAACCCCATAGCACAATGATAAACCAGCAGGATGGTTCTTTGATAAGAAATGAGGTTTTTGAACATGCTAATAGGCAGCGTAATGACAGCGACTCAAGTGATGCCTCTCGATCAAGTGCATCAAGAGCTGCTTCAAGAACACATCATCATCCAAGAGACATCCCCCCTCGCTTTCAGCAGCAGCAACAACTGCGTCAGCAACAGCAGCAACAATTTCAGCCACATTATCAGCAGCAGCAACCTCCGCAACAGTATCAGTACCATCAGCAGTTAGCTAGATCGCCGCAAATGAGAGAGCTTCCAGAAGGACCACTCACAGTTAGTCATCATCCAGTGGTTGAGACAGGTGTGTTTGAAAGCATTGATCGTCTCTTTTGTAATAATGGAAAATAGAGTGTAATAATTGCTAAACAATATTATTGTCAGAAACATGATCACTATAAATTGTCACTTGTGTATGACTCTGCAACATTGATAATACCTTGCACTGAGACCTTGCTGCAGTGTAGGGGACAACTGGGCCAAGGTTTTTTCATTGATGGTTAAGGTTTAAATTTAAGGAAAATTTGTTCATCTGAGGATTTTGTAACTACATGTATAGCTTGTAGATTTATGCTGAGCTTTCAACTAGACCCAACTTATGCTAACCCAAAATGGTATTCCAGACAATCTCAGGGAAGGGGAACAAATTGTGGAATGGTGGAATTAGGTTACATTTATTGGCCGTCCAGCAACTAGACTCTGGTGATCAGTTTCTCTAGATATTGGTAATTCCCTGGTTTTGCACTGCCCATCTCTTACTGTGTACAACAAGATAGTTACTGTGAAAAAAGAGCTCCTCAGTAAAATCATTAAAAAGGGGGTTAATCAGTGAAAAAGGTAATTGTGAATGGCATCTTAGTTCCATCTTTCACTGTTGCCTAAATGCATGCGGTGTGATAATCGTCTCCAATTGTGCTCCCCTCGGCTCTCTTTTGCCTATTGGTGTTGTACATGTCTTTTGTAAAGATAGTAATAGGGTTTGAAACAAATGTTTATCAGTAAATTCATTAGCCAGTGCAAGTGCTGCCTGAAATTGTGTCAACTAACCCTTTCAATACGTTGTAAGGAGACAGTGTCCTTAGAAATGAGTAGGTGTGGCTTCTTAATATTACAGAAAAAGAGGTTCCATTTTATTGTGTCCAAAGTGGATTTCAGTATACCGAATTGTAGTACAAGACTCTTAAAATAATTATTACTTCTGGTTTTAGGTCCTTTGTCACCTTCACAGCCTGTAAGAAGAATAATGAAGCGTTCTGATAGCAGTAGTACTGCTGGAGATGATATTGCTAGTGTGAAATCCCTTGAAAGTGGTGGTGGAGAGCCAACCAGAGAAAGTGAGCGAAGATCACCTGCTGCACCACCACCTGATAAAGTTGACAAGGCTGACCTAGTCGGTAGATCAGCAAAAGAAGATGAAGCTAGAAGATCAGACTCTAGCAGAACAGAAAAGAAGCAAGTAGACAACCAAGAGGTGCCAGTGTTTGATGAGGCTGGAAGTGAAGAATCAGGCGATTTAGGGCAAAGAAAACAGCAGGAACCTGATAAGCCGGTGGAGTGTGTTAAGGAAAAGGGGCCTGAGAAAACAGACGGTAAAGGTAGTATTGATGGTGCAGTAAAATCTGTTCCTGAAAAATCAAGAACTTTACCTGACAAGGCAGATCAGACCAGAGAAAGACGTGAAGAAAGGCGCAGTTCGAAACGGGATGTAAGATCTCAAGATGAAAGACGGAGTGAAAATTCAAAAGACCTCGGAAAGCGAAAACGAGAAGACAGTGAAGATTTTGGACGGGTTCATGAAAGAAGAGGAAGATTTACTGGTCGAGATGATTTTAAACGTGAGCGGTTCTCAGAACCTCAAGGTCGTGGTAGAGTTAGCTTTCCAGTGGGGGGGCGTGGGCGTGGATTAGGGAGTAATGTAACAAGCCATCGTGGTCGTGGAAGAGGAGAAAGAGGTGGTAGAGAAAGTAGAGACTCCAGAGAATACAAGCCATACAGATCTCACGAGCCAAAGTCATCACCAGCTTTCAAGAGTAATAAAGGTGAACAAAAATTAAAGGATGAAGGCAAGGAAAATGTTCCAGTAAAAACGAACTTTAGTAAACCTGAAAGTGAAACCACTGTCAAAAGTTCACAGGATGTTGCCTTGGTGAAACAGGAAACAACCCAGGAAACTAGTCCCTCAATATCTGGAAAAGATGTGGTTTTACCGCAAAGGGATGAAAAGACTTCTGAGGAAAAGAAAAGTGATGCTGTGACTGAAGATAAGAAAACTGCTGAAGTTAATCTTCCTATCAAAGATGGTGATAAGTCTAAGGGGACTGATGACTCAAAAAAGAAATCAGGAAACAACAAAGAAGCTATTGATTTCAAACCAAGGGGGCGTGGTGGTTTTGGAAGGCCTCCTCAGCATTCACAAGATTTTAGAAGTACAGGCGTTGAGGACAAGCGTCCAGGAGGGAAGAAGTTCACAGATAAAAGGCGAAGTAATAATGAGAAAGGCAGGGATCGTTATGACGATTATGAAGAGAAACGGCCTACTCGGAGTTACAGTAGGGATCAGACAAGCCAAAAGACCACAACACGGGACAACAAAAACTGGGAGAAAAATCGAGAAAAGGATCAAAAGTCCTATTCCCAATATAATGAGGGAGAAAGCAGAAGTAGGCGTCAAGCTCAGGAAGACCGTATGAAGAGAACTAGTGAAAGGGACGATGACCAACAATATTCAAGATCAAGAACAGGGGAGAGAAATCAGCGAGGTGGCTTCCGCTCTTCATATTCTACTCGTGGACGTTTTGCTAAGCAGCCTTTACGCACAGGCATGCGAGGTGGAAGGTCGAATCAGCCAGTAGGAAGTGGACGCTTTGGGAATAATTATAGACGTTCCAAGTCAACTGATGAAGATCTCTCTGATGACGATTATGACAGTGATTCAAGCAGCTATACAACTGCTACTTCTGCGTCTGAAGAAAGAAGAGATGAGAAACCAACTGAAATAGGTGAAGAGTCAGATGTGAAGAGGTCAAAAGATAACAGTTATGATAAATCAAGGGGTGGTTCACGATCTACAAGATCACCCATTCGTGGAAAGGTGTCCTCACGTTCTGGTGGAAGAGGTTCTGGTGGTTTTGGAAGAAGCAGAAGAGAAGTGGAACGCCCGCCTCGCTTTCAGAAACAACAGGAAAGGGAGAGAGCTAGAGGTGTTCCTCATGCTGATAGAGAAAGTGGTCCAGGGAGAGGAAGAGGTAGAGGGCGAGGAAGAAGAGACCAGCTTCAAAAAGATTCAGCTGCAGGCCCAGGAATGCCTGTTACGGAAGACTGGGATGAAGAAATAAAAGATAAAGAAACAGCGTCCTCCAAAGGTGATAAGCCAGGTCTGCGAAAGGAGACAAGTTCAAGGAGAGGTTTTTCAGGCCAACGATCTTCCTCTGATAGGAGTCGCAATGAAAAGACCAGAGAATCAGGTGGTGCACGTAACACATCTTCTAGGCGAGAGCCTTTTTTAGCGGAAAGGCAGCAGGCAAAAGCTGAAGGTTCCAAGTCTGTGGGTGGTGAGCCTCGGGTGCCTTTGCCTGCTGCTAGAAATGGTGTGAGCAAGGATGGAAACCGCAGATCAGAGATGCAAGGCCACTCTCATGGAACTGGACTGGACAACATTAACACTGCAGTAAGTGAAAATAGAGCTTTGCGAAAGCAAGAAACTCCTTTGAGAACAACTGACATTAAGCAGTTTGACTTGCACAATATTGCTGGTGTGATCTGCATCGACGATATGACAGATGATGACTCTGATATTTCATCAACCCTTAGTGGTTTTGTGGAAGTTACTTCTCGTCGAACTCAAAAAGAGAACAAAGACAGACAGCGTGAAGAAGAAGAGAAGAGAAAAAAGGCTGATGAACAAAACAGGCCACGCAACAATCAAGCAGGTCATAAAAAGAACCAGTCGTCAAAACCACCCAGATTCAGTAAGCAGCATGCACCTCAAGCTAATACACACAGCAAGTCACCTGGAGTAATCGGAAAGGCAGCAAGTGCCATTGTGTCCGAGGCAGTTACAGGTCTTCCAAATGCTACAACAAACAGTAATCCATCCAGTGCAAATTCTACAAAACGTAACAGTCCAGTAACAGTTGAAAGACCAGTATCACCTCCCCCTCCTCCTGTTTTCAATGCTTGGGATAAACCACTGATTGTTACTCCTGCAAAGCCACCAAGTGCAATCATTCCAGCAACCTCTTCAGTTCCTGATCCTCTGGCAGTGGGAAGTGGCAAACCTTCACGTCCTGTGCAATCGGTGAGTATAGTATGGTGAATAAATAACAGGGTCCGAAATTAACTTTTTAGTAGGGGCGCCAACTGGCGATCAAGTATAAATTTTTGGTCGCCAGAGGGCAAATTGTGGTCGCCAAAAATTTCCCCTCCCTTTTTTTCAAATAAAAGTTAAACACGAATAAATAATGCATGGTATGGGCGTTTTTATTGCTCAAAAATTGCACTACTTTCGCTCTCGATACCAGAAAGCAACCGTACGTGTACGAGTGAAGTCTTATTTTTTCCACAAATTACTTTTTGGAGATATAAAGCTATCTAACCTAGAACATAGGGACAGAAATCTGTCTGCCCATGACTGCACTGATCATATCAAAACTCTATTTTCTTCCGATAACTACCACGAAACACGAAACATAAACACGAGTCAACCTTGAGTCAAGCCGCCATGTTGCTCGTACCAGGCCACAACTGTGCCACATTACTCGTACCAGTCCACAAAGTACATAACGTGCTTACCGCATTTCAGCTGAAAACAACATGGCGGCTTGGAAACGTTCAACTCGTATTGATCGTAGCTGTTGGGGAGGTATTATTACAAGAAGATTCGTTTCACTTTTAATTAAAGATATCAGCAGGACAAAAAGGAAGACACCTGTTGGCAAATAGCTTCGAGGTTACTATTCTTAATCAGTTTCTCCGAACGTTAAAGTCCACAATAACAACCAGCTTTACAAGTCGCTAGCTGGCGACCAGCTATGAAATTCTGGTCGCCAGGACTAAATTTTTAGTCGCATTGGCGACCAGGAAGGCGCAATTTCGGACCCTGTTAATAACCTTTACCTTGGAACCCCACTGTCACATTTGTTAAATGAGGTTAGGTTAGGATTAGGTTATGTGCCACTAAAGGGAAGAAAACAAAAAAAACTTTTATGTAACTTGACGCATAGGCTTAACAGAAAAAGCTCTTGGTATTTTTCTGTCTTGAACGTCTTTTTTCTCCCTCCCGTTAGTGCGTAACCTATTAAAATTTTGTATGATCATCAAACAAGATATAGTATTTAAAGTGCTGGTGCATTGAATTTAAAAATTGGCTGAAGTCACTGAAAAGGTTTATTACAACCTTGAGTTGATGTGTTTGAGTAGTCCTTATTTGTATTCTCGTATGGCCTAGGATGAGTGCTTGTTTTGGCGTGGAAGCAAGGCTCATGTGGGGGGTCTCATCTAGAAGAGAAAACAAGGACAGCATTAGAGAGCTTTAGATTCTGAGACGAGGACGAGTACGAGGACGAGATTTTCCCAAATACTGAGTATTGCGCGCGCGTGAACCAAGTCATTTTGGCGGGAAAACGTGGAAGCCGTCGTCATTCTACTACGAGTTTTATCGAGAATGTCGTGGTGGCGAAAACAAGTTATCAAATGTCAGGAATTTTATCATTTAGCGATCGGGAGAGGTTTTACTTCCTTCAGCGGAATTAAGCGAACACACTTTTGTGGTGAAAAAAAGTACAGTGATGCTTTCTGGGGTGTCTATTTTAAAGGATAGGCGAGGAAACTTGCAAGTAAATGTCGTCCTCGTCCACGAATCTAAAGCTCTCTATTTTTGTTCAAAGGTTCCGGAAGGCTCAAAACTTACTGACAGGTGTGTTGGTCATCACTGAGAAAAACAATCAGCCTAACCTGAAATTGACTAAAACAGTGGTTTGTGAAATAGTTTTAGAATGCAAGGATAGCCTTAATGTCCTCAAAACTTGGTAATATCCTGAAATTTTGAAACTTTTTGAAGCATACCACTTTCATTTGAATGGATAATTATACATGTTGAAAGCCTATGATAAAGTAAAAACACCCGCCTCACAGTCAACAGTTACAAATATTTAGACGGGGGATTTAAGCCCATCAGATGGAGAAATATTTTGAGTGAAATATAAACATAAGTAATGGTTTACAATTAATATTGCATATAATAGGGAACAGTTATCTCCTCTACCGCATCATTAATTGAGGACATCAGCGTAGACGAGGACTACATTGCTATGACAAAGGAGATTGCTCTGCTGGCTCCTCCAGAAGAACCTGAAGAAGTTGAAGCACCTAATGAGCCTGTCGCCAAACCTAAAGCAAAAGTTGAAGCTCTTGACAAAACGTCTCAAAAGGTTGTGAAGAGTATTGATGAGTCAGATAAAAGGTCCCAGCCCAAACCCCAGCGAGAGAAAACCCCAAAGTATGACAGGACTGGAAAGCGAAGGGTTTCAGGAAACACTGATGTAACTAAGAAGGAACAGTCTGGTGAAGCAAAGGGCAGAAAGAGCAGCCGTGACAGCCAGACTTCTCAAAAACTACAGAATAAATCAGCTCGGGTAAGAAGTATTGTTACTTAGTGTGACTGATCTTTCTTTTCTTGTTGGAAACACACGTTCATTGTCGACTTAATCAAGAATACAAGCTCAAGGAGACTATGTTAATTGCTGCAATGAAAGCATAAGCATTACGACAAGGAAACACTTGTGCTTACACTTGTATCTGTGTTCTGCGTGTAAACTGGTGGGTTTCAAGCATTAAAATAAACAAGGAGAGCAGCAAAAACACCTCGCTTACCACAAAACCCATCTATCCCCTCCAACTCTCTCTATTCTCTAAATTTTATCCTTTTGTGCCTACGGTATATATATGATCATCCTTGTGGTTATGTTTGTGCTTATGCTTGCATGAGCCTTTGTTGTGGATGAGTATTTTAAACGTAGCGTGGTATTCATAGAGGCCCTGAAGTCTTAAGACTCTCATTTAATTGCATTTTACTTCAAGGATGCTCGTCACAGCAAGAATCTAATTCAATTAGTTCTCCAAAATCCCTCTAAAAAATGTCCCACATTTAACAGGATAAAACCACGAAGGGAAAGACAGTGACGTCGGCTAACAGCCAGCAGAAGTCAGTGTCGCCTGAAGATCAGACTGTAGATGGTGTGGGCGCTAAAGAGCTGCAAGAGTGCGAGGAGTATGATGCTTCCACTGTTGAGGACATTTCAGCAACTGCTTCTGATGAGGGAAGTGAGGAAAAAGAGGATGATCTGAAAGAAGGAGAGGTAAAAAAAGATAAATTACGGACTTCAAGTACTGGAACTCGGTCAATACTATAGTAAAGTTATACGTAGTAATTTTTGTTGTCCTCTTTACCTCCTATGTTCCGTTTTAGAGTGTGATTTCAAGTAGTCTGTTTGGCCTTCTGACACCGTATATGGTCGGATATGGAATGGTTTCTTTTTTAAATTCTGACATGGTTTAAAGAGGTTATTTTGTTAATTCTCTCGGTTGCTGCAAACATATGGCAGTTAGAACTGGCTTCCTTCTTTGTTTTGTGTCTGAACTGAAGCTCGGTTGTTTGAATATACATGAAAGGGTATTGACTATGGTCAAGGAGCAAGGATGGCACAGTTGGTTAGTGCACGGCCTTTGGTGCGCGAGGTCTCGAGCTCGATCCTGGTGACATGACATCCTTGTTTCAACTTCTCTCCTTTCTATGTAGCTTTGACTAGCTTTAAAAACCCTTAAAACGGAGCATTGATGTAGAGAGGGATCAAAATGAACACACTGTCGACCTCGCGTTTATCAGTTATCGACGTAAAATGTGGTTGCTTTACCTTTACCTTTTACCCTTAACTCTTAAGAATAGTTGAACAACACATTCAAATTTGTTTCATTCATTTTTCTTCTCTTTAGGGTCAAGAGGCTAAAGATGACTCCGAGAGTGAATCAAGCAGGAAGGATTCTGAGCCAGACTTGATCGTGGACACTCCTGAGAGAAATAATGATGCTGACAACCTTTTCAGTTCAAGCTCTCTTGCAGTGAACATCAATGAGAGACCAACCACTAACAGACCAGTCCGGGAGCCATCTCCAGTGTCACCAGCTATCTATGAAGAAATGTCAAAGAAGGTGGAAGCGTCGAGAAAGCTGTGGGATAGTGGGTTAGGCATTATGCGAACAAGTAATCCAGTTGCTGCTTGGGAGGAGACGCTGCGTACACCAGCAAGTGTGGGGTCATCAATTGTGGGCATGCCAGTTGTGGAGGCAAATGAATTACGGCTAAGTGATGATCAAGTCACTGTTTCAAAGTCGGAAGAACTGGAAGTGAATTCCAGCAAGGTGGACTCTAAACCCTCTGACGGTATAAGCTTTACAAAGAAATCGGCATCTGGTGAACAGCAGAATGTCTGCAAGGTGAAGCCCCAACAACAGCAACAGCCTTCAGTGAAACCTCAGCCGTCCACTTCACTGGTTTCACAAACTGCAGAAGAAAACATCCCTTCCGAACTGAACGCAGTCCCATTGGGACAGCCTTTGCTGACACAGGACCAGTTGCTCACACAACAAGCAATGACACCCCGTTATGCATTTCCTTTTGTCAGTCAGTACATGGATTTACAGCAAAGGCAGCCCTTCTTACAGCAACAGCAGCTTCAGCAGCTTCAACAAGCAAGTCAGCATGTAACCCCCACTTATCCTCTCAATCACGTGCAGCAGGTAAATCAGGCGCGTTCCTCTTCTTCCCCACTTTCCCAAACACCTCAGGATATATACCAGTCTTCGTTCTTGGCTGGTGGGGTCTACTCTGCTGGCAATTTTCAAGGGACACAACCTTTTGTGTCCATTGCTCTGTTGCCCTCCACTACAACTCAGTCGTTTGTGACCTCTTCAACAAGAACCCAAACTACTTCTTTAATGGGTTTGCAGGCTCAGCAACCAAAGACTGTATCTGGATCGGTCTTTGCACAAAACGTGAACCCTCAGGGAGGACAAATGTACATGCCATTCGATCCCAAAACGTTAGGTGGAGGAACTCCATTGTTCAACTTGGCCCAGCACCCGCAGACTGCTCACAGACAGCTTCTGGGAGCTCAGTCTGGTATTGTGGGAGATAATATTCCTCGACAAGCCGGTTTTTCTACGGCCCAACCAACTCATCAGTCTTTCCAGGGAGCATACCCTTTTCAGCCGAAGCAAAGTGCATTTGATGTCTCTCAAGATCTGCAAGTGAAAAAACCATCTGATCAGTCAGAATTCACCCGACAGTCTGAACTAGTAAAACATGTCAATGCCAAACCTTTTGAGCCTCCAAAGAGATCAGCACCAGGTTCAATACCAGGAAACAACCCTGCAATTGCACCGTTGGTTTCATCAACGTTTACCCGAAATCCAAACATGATGACTATTCGTCCCAGCCCACAAGATGTAGGAGGAACGTCGCAGAGTCCACCAGTGTCTACATCCCTCATTTCTGGCAGACCTGTGTCCATGTCGCCAGTTGATCCAGGTGTCCCTTTTCCTGGTGCAGTAGGAAGTTTCCCAAAGCACACTGCAGTGGGTCAGTTTCAGGTGCAACAGCAACCTCAGGGAGTTCAACCTCAACAGTTTACCCCTTTTCAGCAGCAGCCAGTGGGTATTCAGCATGCTCTTCAGATAAGAGCCCCGGGGCAGCAGCAGCAACAAGCTGTGAATCCACTTCAAGGTGCTGCAGCGACCATCTTGCCAAATCCAGCTGTTATGGCTGCTATGCCAAGGCAGCTTATTCGTACACCAGGCCTTGGTCCAATAGGTGTGAGTGGGGCACAGCCAACTGCACCCAATGCACAGAGGTTCCCTGCACCAATCCAGCGTCCTATGGCAACATCATTAATGCATGGAGTACCTCACATGCAGGCTCCACGTCCACAAACAGTAACACCTCAGATGGTGCCTTCAAAGCAACAGGTCATGCAAAATAGACCGCAGATGCAACAGCCACCAGTGTCACATCAGAATCCAATGACATCTGCCTTTAAGCTGGAACAGCATCAAAAAATGTTGGAGCAGACCAAAATGTTCTTTGCCCAACAAGGGCAAAATCAACAGCAGCAGCAGCAGCAGCAACGCGTGCCAACTCAGAACATTTCAACTGATCAGCAACCGAAAGTTGCACCCACATCACAAGGAGAACGACCACTCTTAAAAGGTCAAGTACAAAAAGAAGCAAACAAACTACAGGAGAAGAAAGAAGAAACAATCCCAAGAAACCGAAAACCCAATTCCGAAGTAAACAAGACGTCAAAGACAACAAAAGTAGACTCAAAGCCAGAAGAAAGCAGCAAAAATAGAAGCAACACAAAACAGGATGGTAAAGGTGCCGCTTCTAAAAGCAGCAGCAGCAGTAGCAGCAGCATTGGCCGTGTTCAGCCCCTACCCATGTCACAAAGAGGAAAGCCAAACAGGGGCCGAGGCCCTCCAAGAATGCCTGTTACGCCTGTAAACAAACCTAAGCTCTCTGGACGACTAGAGAAAGACCCCAAAGATGGAACAGCTCCAGAGCAGTCCAGTGGACCCCCAAGCTCCAAGACTACCGATCAGGCAAAAGCCGCCGATGCACAACAAGTGCCGCCCCTAAGTGTCAACAAGGCATGAATTTAACTTCTTTATATAAGAGACCGAAGTTTCGGTGATTTCATTTTCAGCCCAGAAAAAAGGTTGTTTTCGTGGTTGTTACCACACACACAAAACTATATCGTACGCGTGATTTTCGACTCGTTTGTTTCTAACTGTAGTATTTTGAGAGGTTTTTCTTTCGGGAGAAGCTCGCATAAGCATTTTTGGTCCTCTCATTGCCGCAACACTGTAAATTAGTTCATGGAATGTTTGTACAGAGGTTTGCGATGAGTTAATTTATTGCTGATGTTAAGCTTTCTTGATGTAAAATGGTGAGTCATTTCACCAAAGAGAATTTCAACATTTTTTGTGCTAATCATACGAACGAATTAAATAGATTTAAAAATGCTATGTGATGTTTATTTTGATGTAAACTAGTTTCGGTGGTGTAATGTTTTCGTGTTGGTCCTGAGTGCTAGCTCAAAAGGAGGCAGTTGGCAAACGTATTACCTTTTACCTTTTCAATAGACAATCTCAAAGCCAGTGCGGTGTTTCGAAAAACGGGACGAGTTACACCCTGCAGGTTGCTGTGGTAATATTTGTCACCTTTTTTATCGTTTTGTATAGCTTAACAACTAATTCCAATACGTAAAATTCAACCAGTGGTCTATTATCAATGCTGCGTTCTGATTGGTTGAGCTACCACTAGGCTATATGTTATAGCCCAGTGGTAGCGAAAAGCGCCGGCTTTTCGGCGTTAAAAAAAGGATTAAAGTCTAGCTTTAACTAGCGAAAGCTGTTTTGTCTCGGTATTTTTGACCAACTAGTTGGATTTTACCAAAACAATTATTCCTCTCGCCCTCATGGCCTCTTGAGTCAATAGAGACCTTTAGCATCAGGCAAACCGTAGTTTGCAGTTAACGTTTGCAGTTTTGCGTTTCCGAGATTTCAAATTCTAGCAAGGCGTTCAGTTCAGTTCAGTTCATTTTTATTAATAGCGAAAATATAATACAATACAAGAAAACATATAGGAATTGTAAGGTTGCAAGGGAGCCCAGAAGAAATCAGACGGCTTATGAAGCCTGGGCTGCCCAGTCTCAAAGAAATAAGCAAAATAAAATGACACTCGCGGAGTGATACGTTAAAAATTGGAACTTAACAGGGACTGAGTTAAGTTATGAATTCAGTAACAAGACAAAAAATTTAGCTCTGGATTGGAACAGAATACTTTCTTTTGTTAGTACGGCAGAAAGGAATATAAAATCGATTTGAGCTACGCGTTCATAGCTTAGGGCCGCTATTTTGTTTTCATTAACTTGAAGTGCATCACTTTATTCGCGGAAAAATCAGCAATAATTCATTGATTCGAGATCAAAAATCCAACAAACACACTGCAAACGGGTATAAAAAGCTAGTTCACACCAGTAAACTCGAGGCTGTACAATTTTTTGTGGCAAAAAACTTTGCCGTAAATCAATTACCGCTGGAAGCCGTTCCTGGGTTTCAAACGTGAACCGCAAACGTGACCGCAAGGCCGTGGTCAAGTGACATTTTGCGGTTTGCAGTTTCCCATGAAAAACCTGATGGCCTCATGGCTATTGACCCAAAGCCCATTCGGGCTCGAGGAATAATTGTCAAATAGTGAAAGGTTGGAATTCACGTGTTATTTCAGATATGATCGTCTGGGTGGGTATAGTCCTGAATAGGACTGTTGTTGACTGTGACTTTCGTTTTTCGTGTTATTGACTGCCAACAACAGTCCTTTTCAGGACTTCACTTTCACTTTCAGTTTCTCTTGGGAGTTAAAATGGCCCCAAGAGAAACTGAAAACAATGCTTATGCAAAATTTTGGGGTGACAAACAAAGAGCATTATGGTATGTTATAGTATTTTCTGGAGTGGTCAATATTATTGCGGCCTACTTTGAGTTTTGTTCATCAAAAATGATGTCTGGATATTTGTTGGTTTCACACTAGAAGCGAAGTCAGTTTAAAGTAAGCTTTTGATTCAAGTGCAATTGGAAATCTTAAGTTGCTCTGTGGAAAACATGGCTTCACACCTGTTGACAAAGTATATTACTTGAAGTAAAAGCTGTGAATCTCTCGGTTCATTAGAATCTTGGAAGCGCTGTACGTACACAGCTATAATCCCCGACGGCCGCCCCCTCGGTACATTTGAAAATCAAGATGGCCACCATTAACGGTAGGACGCGCTATGTCTCGACGATCTCACGAAAAAAAAGGGGACTGTGGACAGTCTACATTTTACCCCTTCACACTCAAAGTAGGTTTCAAGTACACTTGCATTATACTTGAAGCTCTAGAGTGATTAATCATAGTGTTAACAGACTTCTTACCTAGAAGCTCTGTAGGCAGTTTTGAAAGTTCTTTCACCATACTCATTTTCTGGAGATCATTTTGTCATCCTCGGAGATTTACCCCACCCCAAACCGCCGTTGGGTCTTTCTCGAGAAATTTAACAATCCCTCGATAGCGAGCCGTGACCGTAAGGATAAAACAAAATCCTAAAAAGAGGGATGTTTAATTCTCATTTAGTCGACCCCACCCCCAACTCCGCCGGAGCGGTTGTAAATAGAGGGTCGTGAAGGGGTAAAATGCGAACTGGGATTAGCCTTATTGTGGACTGGGAAAATGGGATTTACTCACTGGGACTGGGATTTAGCCACTGGGAATGGGATGAACAATTATAAAATGGGAATGGGATTTCTTTTCTTCAGCGGTCTTTACTCCAATATTTTGAAATAGAAAAAAAAAATTTCGTAGCAATAGACCTTGCACTCCTCAATAGAGACCGTGAAATCAGTATTTTTCGCCTTCGCGCCCGCGGTCTAGCTACCAGCTAGCAGTGAAAGCGGAGACAGTGAGTCAGACGAGGATTGTGCAGATGCATATGATAGAATTGGTTTTCATATGGTTATGTCAACAAGGGCTGGAAGAGAAAGAGTGTTCACCAGCAGAATGAGAGATTTTCTTCAGTCCAGGTGAAGGTACGTGTATCCAAATAGCGTCAATCAGTGCTTTTAATTTATGATGCGCATGATTTTGCAAATAATCATTAGTAATAGGATTTTAGATTTGGTAACTGGGATTTTGGCAAAAATTAGCCTGGTAACTGGGATTTGGGCCAAATTTAGGCTGGGAACTGGGATTTGGTACCCCCCTTCACGACCCTCTAAATAATGAGAGGGTTGTCCCGGGGGGACCCTTTTTCATCCCATATCGCGGAGGTCAATGGTTTAAATCTCGAATCGCGTACAAGGCTGATTTTTTTTTTAGATTCCTACTATAATCTTCTTTGCGTTTAAGTCTTCATCCCACAAGTTTTATCCATGATTTTCATATACCGACCGCTGATTTTAAGCCCTCGGCTTATACATGATCATGGTGAGGGGTTTAAAGGAAGCTTATTAACGTAGGGGCTTATGTTCGAGGGGGCTTATAACAGGGAAAGAAAAAGCCCTTCTTAGTTCTGATGAAAAATGTAATTTCTGACGATTGAGAGACATGGGAACGAATTAGTCAGAAATTAATATTCTGACAGCTTGTCTGACACCATGGTATTTAGGCTCGCTGGTGTTCCTGTGATAGTATCGGGCTATTTATGGTTTTGGCGCGACACTTGTGCCATTCTACGTCAGCTCAGTCCTTCTGATAGTTTTCGTTTTGTTTTGCAAGTTTTCCTTTCCTATATTTTCTTCCGTTACGTCTTCAGATTTGTATGTTGTGGAATAACGCTTCTTATTTCGGTATATTGTTTATGAATTTAGAATTTTTGCCATTAGTCTAGTAATTAATTTGGAAGTGGTCTATGGTCCTTGCCGTAAGGATCAGTTTGCCGTTTCATATTTTTCTCGGTCGGTGCAGTAGTCTGCCACACAGCCGTTTTTAGTGTCGTCACTCAACGCTCTTCCCACAACACTAAAAACGCAGGCCTGCTAAAAACTAACCTGAGATCAGGCTAAATTTTCGTTTCGCTTTGTAAATAACATTCTGGCGAGCAAGGCGAAACTTTTAGCGGTATCCGTTGGAGAGAATGTATGAGAACCGCTAAAATTTGGCCTTATCTCAGGTTAGCTAGAAACGGGCACTATCGGTGCTGACGAGCGAAAAAGCGGGTCCTTGGAGCCTGGTGACAATTGATGCTGTCTAATGCTGTCAATCAAAGGTGGTCAATTAACGGTTGTCGAGAATGACGTCATTTCGAGCACCCGTCACCCGCTCGATTGGTTTCGCGCGCTTGTGCGACCTGGCGTAGTAGCTTGTTGTGAATGAAGGCGGACGGAGAAGTGATGGCGAGGACGTGTGGAGAAAAAAGCCATCGAAAAGCCTCCCTTCATGTTCACTGTGAATGGACAAAGCAAGAGAAAATTGCTGCAATAGATCTGGGATCTTTTCTCGGCTATTTAAACAGTAAGTACTGTATGGGCCTAGCTTTTTGTACCGAACGTCACGAGCGATCGGGCGCGCTAGCGCTGAGGTGAAAGGTGATGCCAATGCCTTGTTCCCTGCTCTTTTTTGCTTCTTTTGATTAGTTTCTGAGTATTTACCATTTGAGTTGTCCGAATTATTACCTATTTAATGTCTGGGTGTGATGTTTTGAACACGAGCTCCCGAGTTTGAGTTTTTTTGATGAATCACGGCCAAGGGTACCGAGCGATGGTTGCTTTTAGATTTAAGAGTGTGTTAGTCCTCCGTACTGAACGAAAATCGACTTGTAAAAAATCCGTCGGGCATTACGGCCCGTTTCAAACGTCGTGCTACTGCCGTGCCGAGCTAAATTGATTCATTACATAATTTATGAACTGAGTTCGGCACGGCAGTAGCGCGACGTTTGAAACCAAGTCGTAGCACTTGGTTTCAAAACGTCGCGCTACCACCGTGCCGAACTCAATTAATAAATTATGAATACATAAGAATACATTTAAAAGTTTGCTTAATCGTTACTTCATTTTTGTGTTTTGTTTTTGGCAAAAGCAGTTCTATTTGACTGAATTAAATTCGACGTCTGAGACCTACAGTCGAGCCAGCTTAGCACAGCAGTAGCACGACGTTTGGAACAGGCCTAAGGGCTGTTTAGTTACTAAGAAGGAAGAACTAGGAATAGGGAACAGAGAATGGGGAATAGAAATGGAGAATAGGAAACTTTCTTTTTATAAGTTTATTTTAGCACGTGCCCTTTTAGTCGCTTGCGTAAGCAGCGAGACTCATAATCTGCAACGCGCTTTTCGCCCCGGGGGGCGGGAGGGGGGGGGGGGGGTGTTCGGCTATATAGGTATGCGCCACCCTAAAGGGTATGTTTTTTTAAGCCATTTTGGTCTGAAATAGGGTATCAGTTTTGACCATTTTGGTCTGAAACAGGGTATGGTTTGTGCACTCTAGTCTTGAATTGGGTATGTTTTTAGAAGAATTAGCTACTTCTTCATCATTTGGCAATAAGACCATTTCCCTTTTCATGTTTATGCCAACTACCATGTACGTGCTGTAACAGCTTGTCAGCTTAAGGTGGGAGTATTTCATTTTGAAGTTATCACTTCCATTGATAGCAGGGCTGAACATAACAGCCGGTCACCGGACAATGACCGGCCTGATCGCGGACTTGGCCGGTCAAACTCTCCTCTTGCCGGTCATTTTTACTGGTCATTTTTGGATACAAACATTTTATTTTCCATACAGTTGTCACTTAATGCCCTATAACGTTGTAATGATTTCTTTTTTTTTGGCGTTTTTTGCTGCTTTGCGCTAAATCCTTCTAAGAAAAAGAACGCTGCAATAAATTAATTTCATGTCATAATGAAACCCAACAAAGTGAAACAATAACAAACTGAGTTGTGGAGGAATGCAACGTTGCAGGTCGTATTGTACCTTCTGCTTTGCTGTATTAATCAGTAATGTGACCTGCTTTGGGAATTTGACGGAATTCGAGCAAATCAATCACAATTCTCAACAGGTCATCCTGTGTTTCTCCGGGAATAAATGTTAGCACATTGATTAATAATAATTTATTTATGTCGAACATGAATCTTGTTTGCGGACTCGATTCCAGAATAGTCTGATAAAAATTTGAGCTAATGGAGAGGGAACATCGTCTATCTCGCATTTAATTCTCCCTCTTGTAAACAACTTAATGCAAATTTCTGTTGACATTTGAGCTATTCGCTATAAGGTGTTGCGCAATGACCCAATTGAAAGCTCTTCTGTATACAATGTACTCCTGTATTGACTTCTGATAATAAACAGGCTGTTTGTGGAACAGAATTCTCGCCAATGCAAATCAACTTCTTTGCCAAAAATGTTAGCGATGATTCTTCTTTGTGGACGAGACTTTCGATCACGTGCAAGGCAAGGAAAAAGATCAAGTTTCACCGATGTTTATTTTGGAACATCAACATAAAACAAATTTGTGCAGGTTTTGTTCTTTAATAACCCAAATTATTATTTTTTTTGTAGTTACTAAAGTTTGTTGAACTGTATGTGTATATATATTCCATTTCCTAAACTTTGAAAGTTTGAAAAGGATTTACGCTTCACTTTTTACCTTTGGAGACTTCAGACACCGCTGTATGATAATACTCAAGGTAGAACGGACATTAAAACATGCAAAAACCATGGAAAGGAAGTTACTCTACAACGTATGAATGCATTTTTCACCAACTTGCTGTCAAAAATACATGTATGAACATCAATGTAGTAAAAAGTGACCTAATGCCAGCGTAATTCGAAGAATCGGGGTTTGTCTGGGCTAAAAAATATTTGGCTGGTCATCATAACTGGCGACCTGCTGCCCGTTATTTTCAGCCCTGTGATAGCTTTTGTAAAATAATCTTCGTAAGCTTTTCTAAGTTCAGTCATTTCCTGTGCAAACTGAGGCATGACTTTTGCTCTCAGAGCGACAGTGGGTATAAAATTTTACTGTTGGGGAACTCAAGCCTGGTCTCTTTTTGACCTTTGCAAGCGTGGACTTTTTAATAGACACAACTATCCCTGACTAATATGATTTGATGATCATTATTTGTCTGAACAGCTGTTTAATAAATAAGTAAATAAATAAATAAATAAAGACTGTTTATTAACCTCATTGTAGTTAAAAAACTGAATTAGAGGGGTATAATACAATTCTAAATTACTTAATTATAACTACATGTAGTTCTACTATAATATTTTCAAGTCAATATTCTAATTATATGCAAATGTTATAAAAGAACTTGTGTGGCGGAAGCTCATGTGTCTGTATACTTCCTTATACGTGGAAGCGGTTCTCAGATTATATCTACTGACAGTTTGCGTATCTTTAGGCTAAGAAACGAATTGTGTCTTTATTTTGTCAGATCTCATGGAGCAGAGACGCTAAGAAGCCTTCTTAGAAAAGTACTCAATGTGATGGACCCACCTAAGATCGTCACTTATAATTACCCCAAGAAGTTTGTAAGTATTGACTCGCTCCACTGATAACAATTGATCTTAAAGAGAAATTGTGATTATGCATGAAATTTACAGGCAATTCCTTGCACTGTTTGGGATCAACCTCATGTTATGCTTGGATGAAAACTGATGGATTAATTGAATACCACAGGGATGCTTTTAAAATTCAAATTGTAGGACATGTGCAGCATCTTTGCTGGTTTTGGAAATATTTCCAATGAAATAAATATCACTGCTTTGGTTCCTTTGTTTACTGTAACATTCCTTTGTAATTATGTATATTTAATTACTTATGAGGCTTGTAGGTCGTGGAAATTTTCATTTCAAAATAGTGTATGCCATTTTTTTATCTGAACTGAATTACCATTTTCAAAACTACCGGTGTCCTGGGCACTTTTCAGAATAACCAGTGGTGAATTTGTGAATGAGCACATACAATAATGAAATATGTAAAAAAAGGAAAAAAAGCTTGTTTTAAAAACAAAACATGGAAAGCATTCCCCAAAACATCAATGATATTGGAAGAAATGCTCTAAATCAACACTTCATCTACCTGAATTATGCTAGCTTCCATCGGAATAAAAATCACATTCAATCAAAATTTAGTGAGTCAAACTATTTGTACCACTGTGGTGTTAGTGATTGGTGTATTACAAACCTCGCTTATGGTTGGTGGGTTTCAATCCAAAGCATTGTTGGCATTGAGAGAAGAAGAACTAATCCCTCAGCTGTCTGCTGTGGTAGAGGTCAGTTGTCATGTTGTCTGATTGTAGGCATCCAAGCTTCAGGAATCTCAATTCCACTGCCTCTGTTGATGTTGTTAGGGTGAAGTCTTATGAAGATAGCCTCCTTAACTCTTCAAGAGTACCAGTGAGGGTCTCGGTCAATAAACTTAACTTCGGCCCAGAGAGGAGAATGCCTGGTCTTATTGGCATGTTCAGAAATGGCCGAAGTTTGAGTTCGTAAAAGCTGTATATCCCTACCGTGCTTTTTAATCTGTTCATGCATGCACCTTTGTGTTTCGCCAATTTATACTTTGCTGCATTCACAAGGAATCTTAAACACTACTCCATCTTGTTTGTGTGGATCCACAGGATCCCTAGGTCGCACTAAGTGCGATCTTAGAGTTGTGTCGGATTTGAAAACAGAAGTAATGCCATGCTGTTGCAGGCAACAACAAAGTGGTTCAGATAAACCTTTGATGTATGGCGATTTAATTTCGATCGATCGTATAAGCACTTGACAACACCGCGTTGAACTGACTGAGGGTGGTGTGAGTCATAAGACAAGTACTGATCAGTGTGAGTAGATTTTCTGTAAACACTTATAGTGAGGCATCCTTCTGAATCTTTTATGACCAGTTGTGTCAAGAAAGGGAATTGTGTTGGGAACAGCCTTTGATCTTGCCACTTTCGGCTTTCCATGATTGCCCCAGTTAAAAAATCTGTCAATCATTCGAGAACTGTAGCGAGCATGCACAAAATGGGCTGGGAACAACAACAAAAAGAAGTCTGTCTTCGCGGCGATTCGACAGTACAGTGAAGTGAATTCGCCTTTGCTCCCGTTGGTCATTGCTTTCTTTGCTGTAACCAATTTTTGTCCGCGGGTATTGTGGAGCTTACTTTTTCCTTTCTTCTGGTCTTGCGTTCGTCATTACATGCGGCTTACTATGCTAGGAATGAGACCAGTGAACATTGATCGTAAACACACATTGTTCCTTGATGCCCGACCTTTTGACTCACTTCACGTCTCTAGTTAATGGCAGGCTCTCAAGCTGTTTTTCTGTTTAGAAGACCCACAAGACAATAAAAGAAGGGCCAACCCTCCAATACGTATGTAGAAGAGTTATATATTTTCAAGTGAAAGGTCCAAAATTAATTATTTGTGATTTAAAAAAAAAAGTGCTGTGTCTGTGGTGGAGTAGAAGAGTTGTCAGAGTTGTTTGCGGTTTTACTACACCTTTACACAATGTAAGATGACAAGAAATGATGATTGAGAGTCTTAATTCTTCATCCTTGATTGTGAACTTTTCCTGGCAGAGTCGCATTGGATGATTAAGTGGCATGGTCAAATCTCGTAGTTCATGTATTTCTTTATGTACTAGAAGCTAAATAAAGTTTGCTAAGAGATCATTCTCTCTTGATTTTGCACATGTTGATATGCTTAAGTTCTTATCTTCCTGTGATTTAATCTAAACTTTACCGTAGTTTCCAACAAACGAAGCTTAGGCAAATGGAAGGGTAATTATTTTGTGTGTTTTGGAATTCTCTTTTCATGACAGCAGTTAGTTTGAGTCCTCATTCAAGTGTGTTTTGTTGCCAACAAAGAGGAAAAAAATTATAAATTCCAAAAACTACACTACCCCTTGGAACAAAATTATGGTTTAAAAAAGATTAGCTAAGTTCAGAAAATAAATGTTCAAGTTTGCATGTTTTGACAAGGACTACATCTTGCTAAATATGCTTCAAAGGAAATTTATAAAATCAGGAAAATGGTGACATTTCTGTTTTTGCCTTTCCTTGGCCACTGTGATCAGTTTTTGCCTTACTGTGAGCTGCATGTTATGTTTTACACCTCTGGACATCACCGTGCCAGGATAGTTTGTTTTTGTATAAAAATGTAGTTAATGATATAAAACCCTCTCAACTTAAAAGTAGCCTTGTACTAGTGGATATGAAAAACACCATAGGATGCCTTGGAAAAAACATGTAAAATGGTTATTAAGATAATATTATTTGTAGTCAACAATAACAGTTAGAAGCTTGTGTTGAGGTCGGCAAAAACATTTGTTAAAGACCATAAACCTTCACTGACTTTGCTCTTACAAGAAGTGGTAAAAGGGTATTAAAATGTGAGATCACCTCCCTGGGTTTGCACTGAAAGAGAGTATGGTAATAGGACACATTGTTCATTCCTCTACCCTTTTTAAGCCAAAAGACCTTATTTTATAATGTTTCATTTCAGTTAGTATACATAATTCAGTGAGCTTTTAAACTCAGAGACATGTAAAAAACTTGGGGAAAAAATGGTGGTGGGCAATTCCACATGAGAAATGTGAAAATCATTGTTTTTAAAACTGTGTTTCTGACTGAATTATTACCTGCAGTGCATTGTAGACATGTCAAAGTGTACTGCAAAATGTTTTTTATTGCCTTGGGCAAAATTGTTCTCAGGGGGGGACACAAAGTATGTATGTGTTGATTTTTCCTTTGATGATCAATCTCTGCAATGCATATTTAAACTAATGGAAACTTAGCATGTAATATTTTTTAACTTAAAACATTTACATCACAATTAATACCTTGCTGGGAACTAATCACATGTCATGTAAAATTTCTTCCAAATTATTTCTTAAAAGAGGGACAGTGATTACAAGTTTTGTCACGGACGTTACGTAACATCCGTGACATTAAGTCTGTTTTTTCCCTCTCCTTGAAAAAGCAATTGAAGAACAATTAAACTATTGATGTTGTACAGCTATCAGTCCATCTGATATAGTTTGGTGAAGAGAAAACTTTGATTTACTGTAACCTCTAATAAATATATACAGTCAAAGTCTGTCACGGATGTTACGTCACGGACGTTACATATTCAATATTTGGAACACAACACATTTGATTGTTTGGAAACTTATACAAAACAAGCCTATAACGAAAAGAAGGCAAACATACATGCAAGTCTGTAAAATACACAAAGTAAGTCCATACAACAATCAAACATTAAAACACTGATATGTCAAATACCAGTAGCCAAACGGTGGCTGAATTTCGAAATGTTCACTTTATACTGTACAGTCATAAAGTATACATTGTACTGTCACTACTTTGAGAACTTTCTGAACTTTCTGATGAGTTTGAAAAGTTTTTCTACGTGTGACAGTTCTGGAATTGTGAAAGGTCCACTAATAAAACTAGGTACTGTAACTGGACCATAAAATATACTTGAAGTGTGTGCTTGGTCCACATCCTCTCTTCTAGGCCAATGGAAGGTCGTTGCCCCAACTTTATGCAGAAACTTAAACTGTACACAATCTTTAGTGACATCCAAAACTCTGCCAATGTAAAAATTCTTCACATAGTCAACTGCATAGTATTCTCCTTTTTGGACAGGTGTTGGTGGAATGGGAGAAAGCTTCTTTTGATGTAGTTCTTTAATCATCAGTTTCCTGTATGCTGGAATGTGTGGCTGAGTTATCATGAGGCATTTGGTTGCCAAACATCTTGCATATAGACAAGTAAAAACACCACAATCAAATTGATTCACTTGTTGGGGAATCTCACCCGGTTTATTGACATAGAAAGACCATTCGCTGATGTTGATAGACGTGTCTGTCCTTTGGAGGAATGACATCATCTTTTTCACCCGTCTGGATACTGTTGGCTTAACGAATTGCCCAGGCAAACTATCAAGGACAACAAGACTCTTTTCCATTGGAAGCACCACTCCAAGAAACCAATGCTCACTGTTTGGACTGTTGCAGGGGAAAAATACTGCATTTTGTCGTAATAGATTCCCTTTGCCTTGAAGAAGCTGTTCCACTTTCCTTTTCCCCACTCCTTTCTCAAATTCTTCCCACCCGAACACTTCAACACCAGCGCTTTCTGATTTTAGTATTTTTAGATATGAATCAATGACAAAATTCGAAAGCCATTTCAATTCATCCTGAGGAAGATTTCCTTCTAATTCTTTCAAGTCATTCATAACAATTAATGAATCACCCTCAAAATCAACTCCTTTGCCCATAATCAACTGTACCAGAAAGTTACCACATGGGTGAAGTTCAAACTCATCACACTCTTTGTTGAAACATTCTTTGATGTGATTAGGCAAGCCTAATGCAATTTGAATATCACTGTCTCTGGCACTATCACTATTATTATCAACACTGTTATCATCGCTGTTGCTATCATCATTATCATCAACATTTCCCTCAACTTCATCATTGCTGCCATCATCATTATCATCAACACTATCATCATCCTCATCATCGCTGCCATTGTCCTCATCATCAACACTTACAGCATCATCGCTTCCAGCTTCAGAGACTGAAACTTCACTATCTGAGCAACCTGAATTGTCACTTGACAAATCAATTTTGTTATGTGTAGAGGGTTGATTTGAGTACAGACGGCAATGCAGATGATCTCCATCTGTTGAATCCAAGCAGTGGATCTTTTTTATTCCAGGAATGGGTTTTGCCTGTTTAAAGCATTCATCAAGGCCAAGTTTGCTGCTGGATTTGTCAATGTCTTCATTCAGATACAGGTGAATGCCTATTGACTTGCACATTTGGGTAGCAACTTTGGCAAATTCCTCTGCATTTAACACCTGTGGCACTTTTCTGGTCGACACTGCAGTCCACACAACTCTTTTCACGGTTCCCCCCAAGCCATCAACAACTCCTTTGCCATGTGAAGTGGCAAAAAAATGCCATTTAATCTTCATTCCTTTTTTCTGTAATATTCTATAGAAATTGGCCATGTACCTGTTCTTAAACTGGGAATTGGGCCCATCTGAGAAGATATCAACGACTTTAATCTGTGGATAACTCATCCTTATCAAAGAGTTGACCACAAAGTCCACAAAAACAGCAATTGATTTTTTTTCATGGCTGTGGTCATTACTCACAATGACATGAGAGTGACAGGTTGTGGTGTTGCTTGCATCTTTGACCCAAATGGCTACAGTGAACAATGTTACTTGTTCTTGGCTCCAGTGAGCAGCTTGTATTTCATCTTGGTATTGGCAGGTATAGTTTTCTGCGAAATCTACCTGAATAACAGCTTCATCTGCTTTCAACTGAGCTATGCGGTCTTCAAAAAAAGTTGATTGCTTTCTTTTAATGAAGACATGTTCTAGGAAACAGGGAATTTGACCTTGAAGACAGTCAAGTGCCTCCTCAACAGTTCCCTCTTTTATCACTTTCTCCATCTTATTGACAATTTTTGGCTTGCCTTGTTTTGTTGTTATTGTATGGGTTACTCTTTCCCATTGACTCCATTTAATAAGGTCATCCAGAGGGGCATCTTTCTTGACATCTGCTAGCCAGTTTGGGCAGTTTTCACATTTACTCAGCATGCAATCTTCTGTGCTGCTGTTACACACTAGGTGGTCAACAAATGATCCAGAATAGGGAGGAAAACTGGAAATCTCTTTACTTAAACAGTCACAAAGATTCTTCACATTGTCATGATACCTACAAAGGCAAACTTCTCTTGGCATTGATGACTGTAATAAAACATTCACTGGTCGCAGGGAACTAAATTTACTTAGACTTATCTTGATATCAGGATTTTCTTTTTGAAACAATCCAAATGTCTCTTTCAAAGACCACATTAAGTGTCTCTTTTGGAGTTTTGACTTCTTACCACGCTGTCTTACTATCACATAGTCACGGCGTCCTGGGGCTTGCCGAGATATTGAATCTTGAAAGTAGAATTTTTGAACACACTGAACTGTGGATTCATCTATTTTCTTATTACCACTAAGTGAATGCTGGGTGTTATCTGACAATGATAGACCACTAGATTTGGCAAGTTTTGATATAACCGCCTTTCTTTTTCTTGGGCTGTGAGGAAGAAGAGGAGTGAGTTTGTGCACTGCCTTTCCTAAAGCTTGAGGAGATTTGTATGCAAATGCGATATCATTGGGATCATGAGCAGGGGCAGGAGTTCCTGTAGCAGCTGCTTTTTTCTTTAACCTGTGCAATCTAACTCTTTGTCTGCATTTGATTCTCTGCTTTTCAGCTTCCAATGGACTCAAAACTTTCTTTCTACTTGCACGTTTGCGCTCCCTGTCTTTTTCTTTATATGCTGCATATGAATCTGCATTTGCTCTTATTCTTTTTCGGTAATTTTTGTTTCTTTCTGCTCCATTTACAGGCTTTTTGAAGGGATTCATTTCAGACAAAGTTGGCAATTATACATGTGCTTTAGCAATGGAATTTGAATTTTGGTCAGCAGTATTCCCAAAACTGCAGGCTCAGGTGCATGCTCACAGGTTAAGGCTGCTGACCATTTTATCCACTAGTCACTTGCAAAAGATACACATGTACATGTAATACCTATATTTAACACAAGATAATCATTTACTGTAGTTAGCAAAGAATAAAGCCTCCTTATTCTGTGGATTGGGACAACAACTCACACAGTGTAACGTCCGTGACATTGAATGTAACGTCCGTGACAACACTTAAACAGGATTCTACAAAAGGACCTAAGAGAAATGAAATTGCCCACTACATTTTTAGTTAACATGTTCCCAAAGCTAAATATTTCTGGAGAACTTCTTATCAAGAACATTCAAAATTCACAGGAATCTTGATTTAATGCAAATGTCTTTATAGGAATAGTTGTTTATTTTCTCTTTATCAATGAGGTCAAATTGGAAAACAAAATTACCTATTCAACCGATCAATGTTTGTAAACACATATATTGAAGATAAGTTGCAAAAAATCATTTTCATATATTATAAGTAAAAGTTTAAATGTATAAAACTGAGTCTGAATGTAACGTCCGTGATGGTGGAATTGCCCTGGTACTAAAAAGGTAACTACATGTATAGACTGCTCTTCATCAACATTTACAACCCAAACAGACACCCTGTTCAAAACTCTAAAGGGTGAAATGGTCACAACCCTAAATCAGAAGCACATACCCACTAGGCCAAATAAGCCAAAGGTAGTATCATAGAAAGAACTGCTGGGGGAATTGGGCTCAAGGGACAATAACTTCCTTTGATGGCTGGTAGAAAAGTCAATTTTACCTTGTCTATTTTAGTTGTGAATCAGATTCATAGCTTACACAAATAATAATTGAAGTTGTACATTTTTGAAACTCCTTTTGATTCTCTTTGTTAACTTTGCAAATCATTCAATTCTTTTTTCTGTTTCTTGTACTTCAATCCTTTGAGGGATTTTCTCAACGCATACCCCTCTCTGATGTACTCACTCTTATTAGCAACTGGATTAGTCGCTTGTCCCCACACTAAACCATTATAATCATTTCAAGTATAATTCAGAACTACAGGGTAATTTTTATACAAACAATTTCAAGGAAATACTTGAAATGGAAGTCACTATCTAATATAAAAAAACTAAATACGGTATTGCTGTTGGAAATATGTATTATCACTCTAATGATATTCCAGTGAAGGTTTTGAAGGTTTTGAAGGTTCAGTAAACCCCTCCCAGCCTTCTGATATTGTAAAAATAGCCCATACTGACAGACCCAGTATACAGGTGTATTTGAAGCAAAGTGATTGGAACATTTATCCTGGCTTTTACTAAATTGGCCCTGTATTCTGTATTTAAGCTCATAAATATTTGTTGTGGCTCCCAGTGTACAAACAAACTTACGAACAGCGAAGGAGAAAATTGGTTTAATCAACATTCACGTATGACTGTTGCAAGACTCATACTAGTGTAGTGTGCTCGTAGCATATGTTTAGGATAAGGAAGAGAGTCTTAATACTGCTGTAAGTGGAAAATATAAGAGATGGAGCAGGCTGGCCACTCATAAAATTCACAGAGCTTAAGCTTATGAGTTGAGTTTATTTCCCATAATATTATACAGTACATACGGTGTGTTACAATGTAATAAATTTGGGAGGAAGACTAAAGAAACCCTTACGGGCTTTTACAGGTAGTCTCCCTGAAGGTAACAAGAGATCCATTGAAATTCATTGAAATGGTATCAGTGAAATAGATAATTAACGGACAGAGATACAATAATTGATCTTATACATATATTACAAATATTTCACTTTTTACTGAGTACTTATTTACAGTACTATCACTACATGGGATAGGAGAAAGGGTTGAAAGATCCACTTGAATTACTGAAATCGAGTCGGTGAAATAGGTAATTAATAGAGAGATCCATAATTACAATAATCATATAATACATTTATGAAAAACATTTCACTATGAATATATTTGAGTACTTATTGACTCTACTATAACCACGTGTGATAAGCGAAAAAGTTTTTATTTCCTTTTTAATATTTTTATAGATGCCGAGCATTTTATGTTCAGAGGTATTCTATTCCAGATATCAATTATTTTGTTTTTAGTAGAGTATTTTCCATAATTTGTTCTGCTAAAAATCTTATGTAGATGCCCTTTTGCTCTAGTATTATGGCCATGGACTTGTGCATTTCCTATACAGAAGTCATTGAAATAAGACGGAAGTACTTTACTATTAAGGCTGAAACTGAAAGAGCCAATTAAAAAATCATTTATTTGATAAATGTTTAGAAGACTTAACTTAATAAAGAGTGGAAGAGATGGTGCTGTATACGGCAAAAAGGTTATAATTCTCAATACTTTTTTTTGTAGTTTGAACAATGTATCAAGCCTTGTGGGATAGTTATAATATTCCCATAATGGAGATATGGATAAATTAGGCTATTATAGAACATTTTTAGATGCGTTTGATTGATGTAAAAACGAATCCTACAAAGCAGACCTATAATTCTTAAAATCTTTTTAGTTATATAGTCAATATGGTTCTTCCATGTTAAGTGTTGATCAATGACAATTCCTAAAAATTTACTATCTTCTACTCTCTGCAATACAGTCTCATTTAATGTGAAACACAAATCTCTTCTTAATCATTTTTTGTGGGATTTGAAAAGGATGAAATTTGTTTTTTTTATATTGAGAGTCAGTTGATTAAGTGTTAGCCATTCTTGGACTTGAGCTAATTCCGAATTTAGTGTAGTTTCAAGTTCATGCATATCTTTCCCTGAACAGAACATATTTGTGTCATCTGCGAATAAGATAGTAGACAATTTAGTGGTTGAGTTAATAAGGTCATGAATAGAAATTAAAAATAGTAAGGGCCCAAGAACAGATCCCTGAGGAACCCCACAAGAAATCAATCTTTCAGATGATCTTATTTGATTATATTTCACTATTTGCTTTCTATTAGAGAGGTAATCTTTTATCCATGTATGGCAACTCCCACGTATACCATAGAAATAAAGTTTAATTAAGAGAATATCATGATTTATGGAGTCAAACGCCTTTGATAAGTCACGAAATATCCCAACAGTGAATTCATTGTTTTCAATGGCTTTTGTTATTTTATCAACAAGTTCAATTATAGCATAATTTGTTGAAACATTACTTTGAAATCCATATTGACAGTCAGTTAATATTCCATTTTTGAGCTATTTTGAAAAAACAGCTCATTTGTCAGTGGTGTGAGCGTATGTATCTTTGTGGCTTTGTATCTTTGTGTGTTGGGATGTTTGTTGCAAGAGCCAATAAGGTTGAAGGTACTATGAGTTGATGCTTAGGAACCAATGAGATCTTGGCATCTATTTAAACATGGCATTGGTAAAGGTCGAACAAGGGCACTTTGAGACCGCCATCTTGATCCTTCACAATTTTTTCGTCTTTTATTACGGGTACAGGTGTTTGGAAGCATTACATAAAATATGTTCATGATTCAAACGCTGTGAACAGTGATGCAGCTGTTTAAGGGTTCATATTTAAGTGTGGATGCTGCTTCGAGGCATTTTTGACCTAATTCGGCTATCGGTACAATGCACGTCAGTATGAGTTCTGTTTCACCTGCTACAACTGGGTAGAGTATAAAGATCATATATTTTCAAATCTCTTCCAGTGAAGCAATAATTGATATTTAGATATAGACTTTAATTCTAAAGTATGCGCCCTATAAAATGTGGTTTTAGAAGTTTAAAAGGCAGCCTATTTTTCTGAAAGCTGTATCGATTATTGTTAATCCTGTAAACAAGCTTTAAAAATATTATTCTCTCGCTTACAAAGTTCAACCGACCTTTTTCGTTCTATTTAGTAAAGATGCGTAACTTCAGTAGAAACAGTAGCGTTAGGGAATAAAATTGGAAGAAGCTAGTTGACACAATAATTAGATACTGTTATATTGAGTGGAGCAACATGATATAAGTAGAAATATATTTCAGCAGTTTGATAATTTTCTTGGAAGTTAATAAATGTTAAGCTATCAACCTTGACGTTGCATGAAACATAATTTAATTGCAGATGTTGCAATAAAGCCGAGGTGATTTTTTAAAATCATTTGAGAAAATTTTGTAGTAAAACAATTTGCCTTTTTTTACGTACGAATTGTGAAAGGGCCAAAGACCAACATCTTCACATGCAAATTGTGTGCATGAGTTATTTTTATAATTCTGTTTACTAGATTACTGTGTGATAACTCGAATTCCCTCACGTACGAACGACGAAAGGGGGCAAAGTCCAACACTTTCATGTGGCTGGCCTCCCGTAGTACATACAACAAGAGGAGTTGCTAACAATCAACACGAACGTCCCAAACGTAGTTTATTCACAGGTCCTCGGTACAACACATTCTTTTTACTCCTTAGTTCTTGGATCCTGAGTCCCGAGATAACAATCTGACATGACAAATACATGATAGGCTAAATACGTGATTCGTAAGTACTAAACTTCAAAATGTCGTGTGAAATACTCTCTTGGGATTTTCCGTAAAATGTTCTTTTAACAGTTCTTACCGTTTAGGCCGTATAATGTCCGATGGATGGCGATAACTATCCAAAAACTTGAACAACACGAGAAAGGGCTAACATGGCGGCCGCTTACTAAAATCTGGTGCGGCTGCTAAGCTTTTACAACATACCGCTGACTGCGCAGCGCTGCAGTCACATGGCTCCCCTAATTGTTGCCTAACAATTACTTAAGTTAATGTCCATACTAGACAGTTAAACAAAACAAATGTTCATAAAGGCGGTCACTTGTGTCTTCTACACCTGTCGGGGCGACTTCACTGAGTAGTTGGCTCCTCGTTGGGGAATTCCTCGGTCTCCCTGCTGCTATCACCAACATCCGCTTCATCTGCAGAGGGTACCAGTAAGACTAATTTGTGGATTGGTCTATCCAGGAACGTAGGTGGCTTTCGACGTCTGCCTTGGTTGTCAAGTTCTCCATCAGCTTTCACAATTTTGACTTTTCTGATACATCCGTCTTCGCTAGGGTAGACTTCTACGACTCTAGCGAGTGGCCATTGGTTACGTGGTCCTTCGTCTTCCTTGGATACGATTACATCTCCAACTGATAGATTTCGCTTTGGATACATCCACTTGTTACGAGCCTGCAGGCTATGAAGAAACTCACGGCGCCATCTAAGCCAAAATTCGTTCGCGAGATATTGTACTCGGCGCCACCACTTGCGGGAATATAGATCTGCTCGCTGGAACCTTCCAGGCGGTGGAAGTACAACTTTAGCTTTCAAGGTAAGTAAATGACTGGGCGTAAGTGGTTCTGGTGCCTCTGGGTCATTTAAGTCGTTCGTAGACAAGGGTCTGGAATTAACAATACACTCTGCTTCAGTCATGAAGGTTCTGAACGCTTCGTCGTCCAACTGTGTGCCAGCGCTCAGAAGTAACGTCTCCAGTGCACTACGAACAGTTCGGATTAACCTTTCCCATGTGCCACCCATGTGGCTGGCATGAGGTACATTCATCTGAAATGGTATCCAATCACATCCGTTCTCCACTAAGTACTCTTGCACCCGGTTCTGATCCAGTTCTTCTAAGGCAGCTTTTAGCTCATTCTTCGCTCCTACAAAGTTTGTACCCTGATCACAGCGGAGCTGTCTGACTGGACCGCGTCGGTTGAGGAAGCGACTAAGTGCGTTGATGAAGGAACTGGTACTTAACGAGTTGGCTGTCTCCAAGTGAACACCTCTGCTGGCCATACAGGTAAAAATAACTCCGTAACGTTTAACTTCACTCCTCTTTTCCTTGATCGGGAAAGGTCCAAAGAAATCTACAGCACAATACGAGAAGGGGGCCGAAGGTTCAACTCGATCCACAGGCAAATTGGCCATCTTCTGAATTTGCAGGGGGCCGCGCATTTTTCTGCATGTAACACACTTGGAAATACAATTTGACACTGCTGACGATCCACCAACAACCCAGTAGCCTCTCTGGCGCAACTCATTTTGGGTGATACCTCGTCCCATGTGGTTCACTTTGGCATGCCAGAATCGAATCAGCAAATCTGTAATATGACTTTTACGAGGAAGTATCACAGGATGCTTCGTTGCAAATGGAAGGTTAGCTCGTCTCACGCGGCCACCAACGCGGATAACACCGTTTTCATCGAGAAATGGATCCAAACGATATAAGCAACTAGACTTCTTGACGGCTAGATTTCTTTCTCTTGCGATCTTTCTAGTAGTAAGCTCTCCAACTTCCTTAAGTTCCTTTAAAACTTGCATCTCGTCATGGAAATGTTCACGTTGAACAACCTTAAGAACTTCCCTCTCTGCTGCGTGAAGTTCTGTAAGTGTGACTGATACCTTCGGTAATGGTCTGATGCTCTCACCACCCGTTTGTCTCGTCAACTTCACTTCTCTACTTGCCAGTTTGCTCTTCAGTCGTAGACACAAAGCTATTGCCTTCAGCGCATGCTGCCAGCTTGACATGTGGCGCAAACGGCTTGACGTTAACGGTTCAGGGGCTTGAGTAGCTCTGCTCTCTACACGAGATGTGAAAACGGCTGCTTTCCTTACTTCAGGATCACTTTCGGTCACTTGAAATTCTTCTATCTTCTCAGGCTGGAAAGTTCCACTCTTCCAAAGAAATAAGGGTCCAGTTAGCCAGTTGGTTCCTTGTAATAACTGTGACGCTGTAAGGCCTCGCGAGGCATGGTCAGCAGGATTAAGTTCAGTGCTGACATACAACCAAGAACTCGGGTTAGTGACGTCACGAATCTGCTGCACACGATTTGCCACATACACATGAAACCTCTTAGCTTCGTTGTTAACATAACCAAGGACGATTTTGCTGTCTGTCCAGAAATGTTCCTTAATGTCCGTGTAAGACAATTCTCGACGAAGAAATTCACTCACGTTTGCTGAAACAGTAGCTGCAGCCAATTCTAGCCTCGGCACAGTGATTTGCTTTAACGGGGCCACTCTAGATTTCCCAATGACAAGGGAACAGTACGCCTTGTCCTCCACATTGATTAGTCGAAGGTACGAGCACTGTCCATAACCCTCTACACTAGCATCTGAGAAATGATGCAACTCGCTGGCTTTGACCTGCCCAAAGTTCTCCGGCTTAAAACAACGTTGAATTTGCAGCTGATCGAGATTCAGAACATCCTGACGCCATTTCTCCCAATGAGTATACAAACTCTCTGGAATTGGGCTGTCCCAATCAAGCTTGTCTCGGCACATTTGCTGCAAAACTTGTTTTCCTTTCAAGGTAACTGGGGCAACGAAACCACTAGGATCGTAGATTGAACTGATTGTGGAAAGTACGCCACGTCGCGTTAGGGGACGGTCACGCAGCTCGATGCGGAATTGAAAACTGTCATTCTCAATGCACCACACTACTCCTAAGGCACGTTCTAAGGGCAGTGGATCAACCTTCAAGTCTAGCTCCTTTAATCCTTTGGCGCGATCTTCGGCCGGAATCTGTTCAAGAACTTCTCTTTTGTTTGATGAAATTTTGTGCAGTCTCAGGCCGGCCTTGGCGCAAATGCCTTGACTTGCTTTTATCAGTGTAACAGCTCGCTCCACGGTAGGGACTGATTTTAGTCCATCATCCACATAAAAGTCCTGTCGTATAAACTCAGCAGCTTCTTCACCAAACTCTTTCTCCCCATCATCTGCTGCTCTCTTTAGACCAAAATTTGCGCAGCCAGGTGAACTACCAGCACCGAAAAGATGAACCTTCATCCTATACTCAGTCACTTCATTTGCAGGATTCCCATCCTTCCACCACAAAAAGCGCAGGAGATCTCTGTGTTCCTCTGACACCATAAACTGATGAAACATACTCTTAATGTCAGTCATAAACGCAACATTTTCTTGTCTGAATCTGCACAGGATCCCCAGAAGAGTGTTCATGAGGTCGGGTCCTTGTAACAAGTGATCGTTCAGGGACACCCCTTCATACTGGGCCGAACAATCAAAAACAACCCTGATCTGGTCTGGTTTTTTTGGGTGGTAAACACCGGTGTGTGGTACATAGTTAACCATTCCATCCTGAACTCCATGGCGGTCCGGTGGTACCTCTTCTGCACACAAAGCAATCACATCTTTCATGAATAAGCGATAATCTTCCAGAAACTTGGGGTTTCTCTTAAACCTTGCTAAAAGCTGGTGCCATCTCTTGACAGCTAGTTCGCGGTTGAAGGGTAGAGACGGTTTGTCTGTCTTCAAAGGGAGAGGCATCTCGTAGTGCCCATCCGATCTCTTTACAATACCATTCTCAAGGATGTTGAGGAATCTCCTGTCTTCAGCTGAACAGGGCTTGGTATTTGCAGAACTTTCTGTAAAGTCTGACTCAAGAATCTTAATAATCTTCTGTGGGTTGATAATCTCTTTCACCTTTGTCGTAAAGGCAAAGTGTTCATGGGTTTCTTTGACCATCACCTTGTTGCACACTCCTTCCTTATGGTTGGCTTCACCTGTAGATTTGCACACCTTGCCGATTATACCCCACCCCATTAAAGATCTTTGGCCGTAAGGGTCGTCTTCACCTCCCACTAGGACTTCTCTGGGTCTGACGATACTAGGGCAATTATTGCCAATCAGCAAGGAGATTTCCACACTTGGATTGTAGGGCATGAGCTCGTCAGCAATAGGACACAGATGTTCCCATTTCCGGGCAACACTGGCTTTTGGAATCTGCGACCGACTGGCTGGGATGATATCTCGCTTGAACATCATGGGTAGCTTCACAGCATGCTCCCTTCTAAAATCCAACACCTCAACTCCACAAATACGGTTGCTTGGTACATGTACATTTCTCTCTTGCACTGTTGTCAGCAGCAAGTCGGTTGGTGGGCCTTGCAAGTCCAATTTTTCACACAAACTTTGCGACACAAAACTCACATTGGACTGGTCATCTAGCACTGCATATTGTAAGACTTCTTTACTGGGTTGGCTAACTTGTCTAACCCAAACAGGTACAATCATGGCATGATCCGAGCCGCCCTCTTGCTCTGGGATGGTACAAACATTTGTACAGTTCGTAATACTTTCCTTGGGAGTTTTCTGAATATGGAGACATGTAGGGTGATTTCCAGAACACGTGCGACATTTAAGTCTGTTCTTACAGGAGGATACTTGATGTTGACTGCTAGAGGCACATCCAAGACAAAGAAATTTCTTATAGAAGAAGTCCTTCCTTTCCTTGTGCGGCTTCTCTGCAAACTTTTTACACTCGTCTAGCTGATGTTCTTCCTTGCAAAACAGACATACTTCGGTCTTTTTCTTCTCGCTCCTCCCTTGCGAACAGGTTGGGGGTCTCTCCTTTTCACCTTGACCCTGGGCAGTCACGTTCTTGCTTGGATCCAATACATGAGTTTCGAAGGAAAAGGCCTCCTCGCCTTTTGGTGAGCGTCTGAATGGTCCTCTAGGCCTAACAAACTCTTTGGTTTTGGACAGCTCCTCAAGTTCGGGAATGTTCGCTCTCTCTGCACACTCTTTCACAAATGAAGCAAATTCAGAGAAGGTAGGGTAAGTACCATTTCCTTTTGAGACTCTACACTGTTGTACTATTCCCCTCCACTTATTCTGAATTTGAAATGGCAACTTGTTTAGAGTTTTAACGTTCTCCTTCGCAAAGTCTAAGACAGCAAGACTAGGAGTAGTTTCTCTGGCGGCAATTATCTTTTGCAGGAAGTCAGAAAGATCTCTTAGGGCCTCCGCATCTCTTACGCCAATCTTAGGCCAGTTCTCCAGTTTGTTCATAAAGGCTGTCCCTACTACATTGCAGTTACCATACCTTTCCTTTAACAACTTTCTCGCAGACTGATAGGCATCTTCAGTACCAATTAACATATACTGATCAACAACTTGTTTGGGCTTTCCTGAGATGTACTGATGTAGGAAGTTCAATTTTGTCTGCGCGTCCATTGGTTTGGAATCAATAAGGGCACTGAAGGAACTGTTCCATGTAGGATACTCCAAAGGATCTCCACTAAAAACTGGGATTGAAATCTTAGGCAGTTGCCCTGAGATTGCTAGTTGCCTGTTCACTAGGTTCTGCTCCATAGTAGCTGCCACCAACATACTACTTGTTTCCACTAATTTGTCCATACACTTTTCTAAGACGACAGAGTGTGGTTGAAAGGGTGTGGCACTGGGGCTTAACGTACTGTGCACTCCATTTTCTACACGCGGAAGACTGAAAGTGGGTTGGGCTCCACTTAACTGAGTTGAAGAGTAGATAGGTTCTTGCTGACCAGGAGAGAGATCACTCTTACTTGTGACTGGAATTGAATTAAGGAATTTGTCCATGTCCTTGACTTTATCAGCGGGGGGAATCGAGTTTAGATCCTGATCATCAAACAGTTCTACTTTATCTGCTGACATGCATACATTAAGCTTTGCTTGATTCTGAGCAAGTTCACTTTGTAATCTTAGCTCTTCCAACTTTCTTTCTTGTTCTAATTTGGTCAACTCAGTCTTTCTGTGTTCTAATCTCAATAACCGTTCCTTCTCTATATAGGCCAGTTTAGCCTTTAAGGCAGCTTCCTCCTTTTGTAACTGAAACCTATCTTCTTCAACATTATCATTGGAACTTATTTTTGACCTACTACTTTTCTTGGATGCTCGACTGGACCTTTTGGATGCTTCAGAGATTGAATCATCCACGTGGTGTTCGACAAATTCCAGAAACTTTATCTCTGATCTAATGTCACACTCAAAATTTGACCATTCTCTGCCAACTTGATCAACCATTCTTTCAATATTTTCCACATTCTCATCTGGGTTCGCAAAAACCTTAATCTCTTCAACCATGTCTTGAAATTCGCAATACAAAATCTGAGCTTCGCTGAATTCTTTCTTAAATTCTACTAGTTTAGTTGACTGACCTCGCTTCAGTAGAGTACCTCTCATTCGCTTCACCAGCTCACATTTCTTAGTTTTCAAGTTACTTGTTTTCAAGTTGAGTTGATACGTATACCCTTTCTCCGTCAGGAAACGCTTCCTTGATTCATCAGTTTCTTCTTCCAGCGCCACATTGACCTGGTCTTCGGGTCTTGCTTCTTTGTTGACGGACATGACTGCTACACGAAGATCGTCTAACGATTGTTATTGTGGCTGGCCTCCCGTAGTACATACAACAAGAGGAGTTGCTAACAATCAACACGAACGTCCCAAACGTAGTTTATTCACAGGTCCTCGGTACAACACATTCTTTTTACTCCTTAGTTCTTGGATCCTGAGTCCCGAGATAACAATCTGACATGACAAATACATGATAGGCTAAATACGTGATTCGTAAGTACTAAACTTCAAAATGTCGTGTGAAATACTCTCTTGGGATTTTCCGTAAAATGTTCTTTTAACAGTTCTTACCGTTTAGGCCGTATAATGTCCGATGGATGGCGATAACTATCCAAAAACTTGAACAACACGAGAAAGGGCTAACATGGCGACCGCTTACTAAAATCTGGTGCGGCTGCTAAGCTTTTACAACATACCGCTGACTGCGCAGCGCTGCAGTCACACTTTCACGTGCCAGCTGTGTGACTGTACATCTCATGCAGATTGGCTTTTCACAATAATAATAATAACTTGGACGTATGAAGACCTGTTTCGTTTTGTAACCAGTGCCTTAAAAAAAGGCTCTTGTCTTTTAAGACGCAATGGCTTTTAAAACATGACGAAATAAGTTGTCGGAGTTAGACTGTTTCACAAATGTTAATAAATGTTAGGTTATCAACCTTGACGTTGCAAGAAACATAATTTAATTGCAGATGTTATGATGAAGCCGAGGTGATTTCTTAAAATTGTTTGAGAAAATTTTGTAGTAAACAATTTGCCTTTTTTTACGTGCGGATTGTAAAAGGGCCAAAGACCAACATCTTC
>OZ037994.1:38734937-38772437 GCA_964035705.1 Porites rus
AACTATTATTGTGAATTTATGATCCAGCGAATTTAAGTAATTTTTTAGTGCATCAAACTTATTCCTTACACTTCTTATATTTAAATGTAAGATCGATAACTTGTCACTATTGGAATGCCTTGTTTGGATTAGATCGTTAAATTCTTGAGAGGAATAAAAATTAGTTCTGGGATTCAAAGGGATATCTTGAGAGTTGCCATTGAATAAAATTTCGTCACTATGCAAGAACGGTTTGAAAATAAAATTATTTAATCTATTTCGTTCAGATATTTCGATTTTGGTCATTTCGAGATCGGCTTTTAAAGTATCATTGTCAACACTATTGTAAGGCAAGCAGATGTCAAAACATTGGTAACATGTGAACTTGTTATCAGTGCCAGAAAAATTATATTTATCTAACCGCAGGCAATGCCTGTTATTGTGATAATCGTTTGAACAGATGTCACACGTCAGTGACCTTTGAGACTGAGTTATTACACAATCACATGAATTACAGCTTTGCATTCGTTTCCGTCTAACACAGTAGTGACATTTTAGATGGTGATTTAAAATAATTGAAATTATTTGATTTACAAATACGGTAAATTAAAATGAAGTTATTTAAACTTATCTTAATATTAATTATGTCCACTTTGTTCGCTGATCCCATTCACTCCACATTGGCCGCGCCTGTTCCTCTATATCTCTGACCATTTATAAAGAGTTTGTCTTTTATTAGAAGTGCCGTGTTCCCATCCTTTTTCGCTTTCTTATAAACTGGATATAAAGCTTTCCTGACATCAGCAATTTCCTTGGGAAATTGCTCAGCAATACCAATTTTTGTGCCTTTGAGTAAGTGGGCTGATTTCCAGATTTACTCCTTGTCTTGGTATCTAAGGAATTTTGCTACAATCGCCCTTGGCTTTCCATCTTCTCTTTTTCTTCCAAGGCGGTGAGCCCGCTCGATTTCAGTGTCACCATTCTCATCAATGCCCATCTTTTCATTTAGAACTTCTCGAATGGTGGTAAATGGATCTTCTTGTTCGCTTTCTGGTAGGTTGTAAAAGAGCAAATTGCACCGAATGGAGCGTGCCCTAAGGTCAATCAGGTCTTGTTGCAGTTTTGCATTTTGTAGTTCAATGTTAGCCACTTTATCACTAATATTCTTAAGAGCATCTCTGTTCATCTTTTGCTGCTTGGCTAACTCGTCGGTGGTGTTGTGGACCAAAGTGTAAGACTGCTGGAGATCTCTTATGTCTTCATCAACCAGGCCAGATGCTGGTCAATGTGATCTAATTTATCAAGTTTCTTGTTCATCTGAGCTACAAGCTCAAATAATTTGGTCAAATCAGACTCATTGTCATCATTTCCTTTCCCCTTCTTCGCACTTGGTTTAACTGGTGTGCTCGTAACAGAATTATTTAAATCTTTTGCCGGACGCTTGTTCTGCGCCGCCATACCTGATACCTGATATTCGTAAAAATATAAAATTATAACTGAACTTGCCGAGGTGCTGAATCACAAAAAGTGAAGTCAGCCATGGACTGTTCATACATCATGCCTCCTGATGTTGAAAAATTCCATTAAAAAAGTTCATGGAAACCTTTTCTTGATGTTTGTGACGCAGGGAAACTTAAAACCCAGCAAAACTTCATCGTCCTTCCATATCTGCATTCTCCGCCATATTTGTTTTGAGGGAAAATTGGTACTCGGTCTCACTCAGCCAAATTTCTTAACTGGGGCGATCATGTAAACTCGATTCCAGACCTCGCTACCAGCCCCCCCCTGGTAATCCATATTGATACATGGTAAAAATTCAATCAGGTGCGGGATTCAAAACGTAGATAAATTTATTACTGACTATTGCTATTTACAGTTTATTAAAATTGAGGCTGAAGCTGTACAGTGGGAAGACTGAAATTATAGTTTTTTCATCCTCCTATCGCCCACGTCCTGCGTTAGAAAACCTGGTGATTGCCTCTGACACTGTTGACTGTTCAACTACTGCTAAAAATATTGGGGTTATTTTTAATAACTCTCTATCGATGTTGCCGCACGTTACTGCTGTTTGCAAGTCTTCGTTTTTTCATTTACGCAATATTTTTAAGATTCGCAAGTTTCTTTCTTACGATACATGTAAAACTCTAATTCATGCCTTTGTTACTGCAAGGATCGACTATTGTAACTCATTGCTTTACGGTCAGCCTAAATGTATCTTGAAACGTTTACAGAGTGTCCTAAATAGTGCTGCTAGGCTTATCCACCTTACTTGTAGATATGAGCATGTTACGCCGTTGCTTATTCAACTTCATTGGCTACCAATTGAACAGAGGATAACTTTCAAAATTGCAGTAATTACATTTAAGGCGTTTCATGGTGCTGCACCTAGCCATATTACTGATCTCATCAAGCCTTATACACCTGGTAGACTTCTTAGATCCTCCAATCAATTTTTACTTTCTACATCTAAATTTAATGTTAAAACTTATACTGGCCGGTCTTTTACTATTGCTGCACCTTCTGTTTGGAATGCACTTCCATTCGAACTTAGATCTTGTAATTCCCTTTCTTCTTTCAAATCTAAGCTCAAGACTTGGCTTTTTAAAATTGGTTATGATGTTGTCATATAGAAAGATGATGTTTTTATAGGATGACAATGTAGTTTTGTAGTTTTGTAGGTTTAGGATTTTGTTGTTATTTTTATTATGTAAAGCGCTTTTGGACCATTGGGAATTTTCATAGGATGACAATGTAGTTTTGTAGTTTTGTAGGTTTAGGATTTTGTTGTTATTTTTATTATGTAAAGCGCTTTTGGACCATTGGGAATTAGCACTCTATAAATATTGTATATTATTATTTATTTATATTATTAATTATATAATATTCAAGAAAAAACCTGTTTTCCATGAATGCTGTTCGTTATTTAATATTATAGCATTTTATTATCCAAAAGTGAAATCACTCAGATACCGTATTTATTCGAATAAGCGCCCAACCTCGGATTAGCGCCCACCTCGAATAAGCGCCCATCCTAAAGGCAGAAAAAGTAAAAAAGCGCCCAGCCTCGAATAAGCGCCCACCCCACCCCAAGTCCCTCCCACTCCCACTCAAATTCAAATAAGCGACCACCCCCACCCCGAGCCCCAAAAATTGAATAAGTACTAATAAGAGACTTCCCCGAAGACGGAGTTTTCTTCAAAGTATTTTACCGGAACCTTGCCTTGCTACATCTTCGAGTTTTGTCATTACCATTTATTGTTTTGTTGCAAAATAAACATACTACACTTGCTGAAAATGCTGAAAATTTAATAAGCGCCCAGCCTCGAATAGTCGCCCACTCTCAAGGTCCAAAAATTTAATAAGCGCCCAGGGCGGTTAATCAAATAAATACGGTAGTTTAAGTTACAGAATCTTTAAAAGTGCATGGAGTGGTATTACATCTACCCATGTATTTGGAGCTTAGGTACTCGGGGGCAAGGCAGGGTTTGAAATTAACATTTGAACTAGGTCGCCCATGGGACAACCATTTTTCAACATTGGGCATCTAAGGTGAAATCGAGGTGCCAAGTAAAACTAAGGTGGACTAAAAACCAAAACTTGAAATAGGCTTTATTAGAAAATGCTTGTGGCCTACCAATACAGTGACGTGGCATAGTGTAGTATTTGATTCAAGGGGTAAATAAAATGAGTTCTCCATTGTTATAGTTTATGCAATATGAACAGGTCATAGACTTTGCATCTTCAGAATGGTTGAAGCCAAGACGAACCACCGTTGGTTGTTCTTACTGATGGGTCTCTAGGTACATGAGCTTATACATGAATCCAGCTTAGCGTTATTAGTTTTCAAGGCAAACAGTACAAAGCCATTTGTTTTGGGAGGTTCTACCCAGGGGTTGCACTTTTTAGATTGAAATAAAAGTACAAGTGGTAAGGATTTAAAATTTAAAGAAAAGCTCTCAACTTACTGTGCTTTCCATTCTCATCCTTTTGCATGTATAGATTCGCATTGCTGAGATAGTTTCCTGATTTATGTTCTGTTCGTCACCTTCCGCAAATTCAAACAAAATTTCTCTCATTTTTTCAACAGTGATCTTAAACGAGGGCGGAAGAGGCAATTTCCATACTCCTTTTTCTCTTTCCAATCTTTTTAGGGCCATTTGGCGGCCGGATAGCTCTCCCATCCTCCTCCTCTTCCTCTTTTTGGGGGTTTGACTTCGTTTTCCCCGATGTCTAGAGTATCATCATCATCGTCCTCAGAAGTAGTGCTAGGAACAATTTCTTCTTCACGTTCATCCATTTTAACAGAATTTGTAGATGTGGAGGATGTCTTTTTCACCCGCTAATCTCAAGGAAAGTACCACCTCAAGAACGGTGTGTCAAAGTGTCCATCAATCAATTAATCGGTCAATCATCTCCATTGTTGTTCATTCTAAAACCTGTTTAACAGGTTCAAACCTGTTTAGAAGACTGGTTGGAGTAAACAACTAGCTGACAGACTTGAAAAGGTCAAGGTGTGTTTTTCCACATTCCGAAGTTCTTTCGGAAAAGTTTCTTCTACTTTACAGCCTAATTTTCCAGAAGGTCTCGCAGCAAGATGGACAAAGAAAAAACTGCAGATCAGGAGGTAAAGTGTAGCGATTTTTTGAGTTTCAATGAAAGGAGAAAAGGCATAAATAAGGCAAATTTTAACCTTTTATAGATTAAAGGTGATTGGGAAGAATCATCACAAAAAAAATGATGTTTAAAATGCTCTCAGTAAATTTGCTGAGTTGGAAGAACAAGTGAAGGTCAGTGATACATATCCCAAAATGGTGACAAATTATGCTCCTTACATTTAAGGCTACTAAACTAACTTTTCCAATTTAGATTGATAATGATGGAGGTCCTTCTACGGAATTCAACATGACAGAAATTACTGACCATGCAGCTTTCTGGAGAGAGTTGGTGTCAAAAACAGAAAAGGTAAGTTAATCTACCAATAATACAACTACCAGTTTTTGTTTATCAAGCGAATGTCTTGTTAAATTTGTTTATAGTCATAAATAATGAAAACAAAAAACACAAGTTATTTACTAGCACAATAGCGCACGGCTTTCAAGTACATGTTTTAGCAGACTTTGTCAGTGCGTGTGCCTTTCAAGCACATGTATTGTTGATTTTTCTTCGAAAAATGGTACAGTGTGAAAATTATCAATTCTATTCCATTTTTTTTACAGTTTGTGCATACATATGTTTAAAAGAGGTACATTGCATGTACATCTGGGAATTTTCTTGGAGCATGGGTGTTAGTCTTCCTGCACAGTAGTAAACTCAAAACGAGAAGGCAGACAATACGAATGATTGTGTATACGTATGTATGTATAAACTGTAAAAAAAATGGAATCGAATTGATAATTTTCACTCTGTGCCATTTATCAAGCAGAAATACTGACTCAGGATTGTAATTTTCCATTATTATGATAACTGGTTTTATCTTTAGGTAGCAGACAGCTAAATTCTAGTCATATTTTTCAAGAAGCAGCCTCAGATTGTCAACTTTCAATATGGGAATTCCTGCAGTCAGCAAAGACTTCACAAGCTTGACTCGATACAGTTTCGTGTCTTAGGGTAAAAAATGAAATATACAAGCCATTTTTGATGGAAACGTTTTGTGCTGGTGATGAGATTTATCTTGAGCTCTCCATGGTTAACAAAGGAATTACCAAAATCATATTTGAATCCTGATTAAGCAGTCAAGAGCTATAGTGTAACCTTTATATTTAGGAGACACCCTTGAGTTTGCTGTGATATTTTGTTCTGAATTCCCTCAAGTGAAGTACATCAATTTAAGTGAGAGAGTAAAGGTTGCGAAAGCTGTTATCATTTTGGTTAGTGTATTTATCAGTACTAAACAAGGCTCTGCAGCTAGTGAAGGTTTGAATCTGCTGAATAGAGGTTAAACCTAGGTTTTGGGACACAGAAAAAGTGTCCCTTTCCTCTGAATAGAGGTATCCCTTTAATAGAGGTAACAGGTACAAAGATTATGGGGTGTCTTTTTGGGACCTGCCACCAAATTTGTGTCCCCTGATTGGATGCCCCTTGAATAGAAGTGTCCCAAAGGAAAGGTCCCACTGTAATTTAAATAGCATGCCTACAATATACCACATCAAACGAACCCTAGGCAGGTACATAGCAGCCAGGTTAAACTTTTCTCCACACTTGTGTAAAGTAGGGAGTTTAGGGTCAATTTTTACTCATGGCTTTCAGGCTTGAAATTACTGCTAAAAAATTCTCCTATTTTTTCTGAACATTTTGGTTTTTAAATGAAGGAAATCGGCCACATAGAAGCAAAGAAATGAATTTTTAAATGTTTTTTTAATTAACAAAAATGTGGAAATTATAATTTAAGAGGAAGTAAGGATGATATGAATATTGAGTGACACCAGAAATGACCTCTCCAATAACATTTTCAGCCATAACTTCGTAACTAAGCAAGGTATCAACTTGAAACTTGGCCATGATATAGAACTTTGACAGGCCTATCATTTGAAGTGTCAATCAAGTTACCGTGACGACCCTGATGACGTCATCAGGTAAACAAATGAGAATAATTAACAAAATATTGGTCAAAACTATGAAAATTTCATCTGTAAACAAAGAATTTACATTTTCAAGTTTTTCTTGCGATCAAAAAAGAATAATTGAAGTTAAGAGGGCTCGTTTCCATGGCAACCACCTAAATTACTTGAAATGTTATGTAACATACTGTAAAACAATTACTTAAGCCAGCTCATCAGGATAAATAAGCAGTGTATTCATAATTGTTGTTGAAGGTAGATAACACTAACAGAAAACACTTAACAACATTTCCAGGTGCTTGTTTCTATGGTAACAACCAGATTCTGAACCTGGAAGAACTGGAAATGTAACATTAAAGATGATATTTACACTGAATAATAAATGAAAGATCGAGGTAAAACTTATTTTTGATACAAAAATTCCTGTGCAACCTTAATTTTCTAATGGAAACAATAATATTAAAGGACAATCAAATCCTCTTTTTTAAGTCCTTAAGTAATGGCATTGTCCATTCATCTTCATCTTCGTCAATGTCATATTTGATGATGTACTCTGCATCGATTGCATTGGCCCCATCTGGAATATCCTCAGCGAGGCGCAAGACAGTTGCATTGAACCATTTGGCTTGCTCAGAGCCATCTTCAATGCAATTATGCATGACTTGTTTTTCGACAAGGAGTAATGGGTTGTCTTGAAATTGGGGAAGCATTGCTTTGCTCTTGTTTCTCATAACTTTTTGACGTGCATCTCTCAGCTTCTTCACCAGCTTAGCTCTTTCTTCTGACAAGCTTTTGACACGTTCATCTGAACTCTGGTAGGTGAGTCCACCTTCATTTTCAGGCTCAGCTTCCTGAAACTGGTTAAGTTCAAAGACTTCTGTCAAGTATTTAGTAAGTTGCACAACAGAAAATATGATGCGCTTCCAGACACAGATTTCCCTTGCTGAAAATGTTCCTTGGTTGGTGCTACAGTCTGGAGGACAACTTTCTGGAACTGGAGCTGAGTAACAAGGGCTTTTTGTTTTTCCTTTTCTTAAGCAATCTTCATCAGACCTTCTTTGATTTCTTTTTTCTGATTTCCAAGGACCCCCAAACTCTGTGATGCTGCTAACTAAGTTAAGCCTTTGCTGTCTCTGCTTCCTTTCAGCTTCCTCCTTTGTCCTCTCTTTTTCTAACAGCTTTTCTTTTTGTTGCTGAAAATTTTTCTCTTTTCTTTCCTTGTATCGCGCCATGATTTTACTGGTATTTGCTCTTGCTTCAGCCATGCACATTTGTTTATCTTCAGGGGACAAAGAATTGAGCCTCGATGTAGTCTTATTGTTTGTCCACAATACAAGAGCTTCATGGGATATCAGCCTTGCTGCAGGCTTCAAATGCAACAGCAAGTCAAACACTCCAAAATCTCTCTCAGATGCCATGTTGGTTGCAGGAACATTAGCTGCCTGGGCTAATAGCTCAGGGGAAGGAGTAGCATACTTTCCCCCACGAAGCTGATATTGAGCCTGCCTTTCGAACAAGATCATCCAGGAATTAAAAATGATTTCAAGGGCCTCTTGCGTGAATGTCTCCAGTTGTTCACTTTGTTCTTTGAAGACACTTTCGTACATTTCATCGCGGTGGATGGGCACAACTTCTTCGTTGAATAGTGTTTCTCCTTTCAGAAGTGGACATGCATCCTGGCTCCACTGTTCAAAGCACTTTTACATTTGCTGCAAATGTGGATTAAGATCAAGAACAGATTTTGCATTCTCTGTCAATCGAAAGAAGGCACCAGTGACAATTTTAGCAAGTATACCAAGGGCTCTAATTCTTGTGAGGTATACAGGCTCCACAATGTCCTTAGAAACAACCTGAAGAAGTCGATTTGGTGTTGGCCATTTCAAAAGAAAATCCTGAATGCGGCTTCTATGGCAAAAAACAGCAGCGGAGTTGTAAAAAAATAATGTTGAAGCGATTTCCAATAAACTCAACAAGTTTGCTTTCCAAGCCATTCTCAGAGAGATGTACATCAAAGTACTCTGAAACTCCAGCAGTCTGACTTCCTCTGGTATGAAATGCTTCACAAGCTGTTCTTGTTAGCCTACAGGAGCCAGATTCATATGATGAAAGAAATGCCAAGGGATTTCTGCCTTCTGTTGCGGCATGTTCAAACAACTTTAAAGCTTTGTTTGCTTCTACGCCTAGATTAACAAGCAAGTGAAGTTTGCAATAAAAGTTCCCTTCTAGAGATTTCTTAAAATTTTCTGTCAGGTCTTGCCATTTGTCCACAACCTTTGGAAGAAAGTCCTTTCGCAATTCAGTCAATTGTTCATTGAAAGTGGCATTTGTTGGCCCTTGATCAGACATGGTGCTCTTAATTGATGTCACTAATTCAGCAACTTCATTTTCCACTGATGCCTTCTCATCACCACCACTTAATTCCTACGCAATTTCTTCTACTCACTCAATGCTTAAAGGCCTCCATGATTGCCTCTGTGTCTGACTTCCCCAACTCAAGAAGGCCCATTGAATAGGTTTGGCAAGGTGGAGTGGTAACTTCAAAATCTTGGTAATGTTGATGATATTTGGTTGTACCATCTCCGTGAAGGGTATTTCCAATTACCTGAGATATGTCAGCCTCTTCTAACATTGCTCTTCCAAGCTGGACATCTGCAAGGTGTTTAGCCTCAACAAGAAGACGTGAGTGGACTACCTTGCTGGGAATCCTTGATATGCTCTTTCCAGCTAATTTCTGTAAAACTGTACGTATCACTTCATTGACTTTGCTCATAGAAACATTCATGGCAAGAAAGTCCATGATAACTTCCGGCACCTCGTCTACATATTTGCAATTTTCAAATGTGGTAATGGTTTTATCCTCAAGCAAACAAGTTAGCTGTTCCAATTCTTTATTTTTCTCAGCACTTGATTCTAGCTTTAAGATCATGGCAGCATTGTGTTCCTTTAATAAGTCAAGTTCTTTAGCTTGCCTACCCTTAGAATTCTGAAGACACCACAACTTAGTTTGTAATCCTGTTTTTTGATGCTTCAGCTGAACAACTTCATTTTCTGCTTGCTCACATTTCTGGTTGCTTTCATTAAGTTCTTTGGCCTGATCATTCAGCTGACCAGACAAAGTGTTCTTTGTTCGTAGCTTGACAGATGGGCTTGCGCTTCCTCGTAATGGTCTGAAGCTTGCATTTCTTATCATTGAAGGTTAGGTTTGTAAAAGATAATTTCTCCGAAACCATTCAGTACATCGGGCTCAAATTTTTAGAGATAACTGAAATTGTTATGTGCTTTCAGTATTCAGAGGTTTTATTTTATTAGCTTCGTCAGATGATGAGCATATGTTAATGAGGCAAAAAATGTACGCAAAGATTCGCTTATATAAAAAAGTATAGAAAAGTTATGGTAGACTATAATTCTGTCTCTGAATAATAAGTGTTGATTAATGTTAGCAACAACATTAATACTCTAGGGATGTTAAACGTTGTTCCTTGTTTCCTTTCTTTTTTTTTTACCACCCAATGTGGTTCTGGTTGTGGAAGTAGCCCTTGGAATTAGACTGGAGCCAGTTTTTGCAAAAGCAGGGCTATCTTTTGCCCTGTTGCAACCAGTGGCTGATGATGTCTGTTGAGTCCTAGTTGCCCTGGAAGGTGACGATGCAGGTGGCCTGGTGGATGGTTGTGTTGGTGCTCTGTTGCTGGTGGGTGTTGTGTTTGGTGCTCCGATGCTGGTGGGTGTTGTTGTTGCTGTTCTGTTGCTGGTGGATGGTGTTGTTGGAGCTCTCTTGCTGGTGGAGAGCCTTGGTGCAGTTGTAGTGCTGGCAGTGAGAGGTTAGGAAAAACCAGGGCTTGTTTGACTTGGTGGTGATGTAGTGGATGGTAGTCTCACTGCTCATCCCAGACCTTGAAATGGTGGGCTTCTAGCCTATAAGCTGAGATGAGGTCTTCTTGCCACAAGGTTAGCTCTTGCCTGACTGGTTAGGTGCTTCAGATATGCACTCTCTAGTGTTCTTTTGAAGCTTGTCAGAGTACTACAGAGTACTAATTTTTTAGCGAGCCTCATTTCTGCAATTTCTTTAACTCCCTCAGCCACCAGCCCATGAATTAAATTGGCATTTATACGTGCAAGTACTCGAACATACTCAGCTGAGGATTTGCAAGAAACTCCCCTCACCTAGAGGTCCAAAATCTTTATCTGGTGAAAAGAAAAAACCTTGTCATCGTTTTTGTGTTGAAATTCCCAACTCATCTTTCATAGAATACACATATCCAAAATTTACCTTTAATACAATAAAATGTGGGAAAACTTGTAAATCCCGTCATGTTTTAATCTCAAGGCACAGCAGGAATTAACAAAGGAAGTTGGGTGTTTTCGTTGAGAAGCCAATCAATCAATTTTATTGCGAAATGTTTTCAGTCCCCTCTTGATCAAGGGGCTGAGGCTGATGGGATCTAATGCTGACCTGACTTGGCCCACTTCTACTTTCCACTTGCGCTGGACAATTTGGTCATTGTCAAATGCAACAACACAGTCACCTGCAGGGAATGATTGTGGAACAGATGCCAGCTGATCTGTCCAGCCAGTCACTAGCAGAATAACTTCCTCCAGGTAGTGTGTTGATCACCACACTCAAATCTAGCTTTCACTCAAAGCTAGCTTTGAATTTGTGACTGTAAACAAGAGGTTTACCAAAAAGCTGAATGGTAGAACAAATTTATCACTATCTGCAAGAGAATATAAATGCTGGAAAGTCACATTTCTGGACATTTGATATTTTTCCATCACAAAGGCCATAAACCACTGTTGTAAACACTTTGTTTCGTCGCTAAAGCCATGCTTCTCTGTCAATTTAAATTTTCTTGACTTTTAACTTTCTGAATTTTGTTTTTATGTTTGACAGCTGCTTATATGTTTGCCCTATATTGTCTGTTTGTTTGTCTGTCTATCTGATTGTCTGTTTTGTCTACCTATTTGTTTGTCTTTGTTTGATCCCTGCTTGTCCTACTGTTTGTCTGTAATAATTTTATAATGTATATTGATGTTATTTTTATATATTAATGATATTTTAAGAATATATTTTTAATATTTTTACATATACTTGATTTAATCTCATATTATATTCATTTTATTTATTTATAGTGTCCACAATTAGCTTTTAGCTAAATACCTTGACACTTTAATAAAGTTTATGTATGTATGTATGTATGTAATGTTTTTCACAATCTCAATGATTAACTCTTCCAGCCATTCATAAGGGAGGTGACTAGGATAACTTATTCGCTGACTGGCAATGCCTGGCTGTATCTCACAGTGCCCCCAGTTTCTATGCCCTCCTGTATATCAATACGTTCTTTCAGTTTCTTGCCAAACTAGGGATTCTTTCTAACGTCTGTCTTAAGTCATCCATGAACAAAGGGTAAAAGGGGACATACTGGCCTTTCAGGTATACATTTGTTCTCCCCCGAAGCAGTCTCTTTGCTGCTACCGTGCTGTCGACTTGACGATGTGGACTTGTTTGAAGGTCTTTTCTTCTTTTTTCCAGTTAAAGATTTCTTAGCGAATGAGGTGTAAACATTACATTCCACATCATGGGGGACCCATAGCTCAGTAGCATTTTTTACTTGCAGCTCCCACTCTTGTAGCAAGTATTTGAGCAGATTGCTCGACAATTATTCCTCACAAATTAGAGGTGAACATCAGTCGAATCTAAAGCCACATTTTGCTCATAGAGTAGAAATTATAATACTATGCTGAAGATATTTTTCTTGTGTCTTTCTTGGTCCTTTTACTTTTTTTCCCAAACACGACATGTTCCTAACATCTCCAAATGTTTTTCTATATTTTGGACAGCCATCGTAATCAGAACAAAACAAATCAATATAAGAATCTACTCACATTTCATGGACATAGTTTGGATCAATTAAGTGATTTCTGGATGAGAGTCATCAATACATTGCTGGTGAACAAAACTAGCAACAGACTCGATAGATTATACCTAAAATTATAGAGACAAAGTATCAATATAGTAAACCTTTGTATCTAGTGGCAATTTTCAATGTGTGGTTGCCACTTTTACTAGGTTGTTGTCATCAATGAAACTTTGCCTGAACACCACTAACACGTGGTAGTTTTAAGGAAAATTAGTCTTGATTTCGTAAAAATTCGGCAAGATAATGAAAACTAAACATTAAGTCATGTACTTACATTCGATGCCCGTTAAGATGGCGGGAGGGTCTTCAGAGACCATTTAAGTCTGTCGCCTTTTTAGAGAAACAATACCGAAATATTGGCAGGAAAACTTTCCCTGACATACGAGAATACTCTCAGTCTGAACTGGCTAAACTGGAAGTCTCGGATATTAAATGAGGGGACCTGGAGAGGGGATTGAAAACGACCTCTCTTAATCTGGTGATTATTTTTTCTGAGTTTCGCCCATTTGTAGCTGAACAATGAAATCATGATGTCATCTCTTCTTCACAAACTGGCGTAATCCAAAACTGTTCAAACAGGTCAATTCGCAATTGTTCACATGGTCGATTGGGTACTGTGGCAAGGTGCACTCAGTTGCGTGCCAACAACTTCTCAATCATGCTGAAGTAGAGGGTTAACTGCTCTCAGTCTGATATTTGACTGCCATTGTTTGGCCAGCGACACCAGATGAAAGTTTAGAGGGTTTGCAGATCTTGTTAGTCTCAGTTGCTCGCTGGATCTCTTGGAGTCTAGGTGTAGAGGTTCTGGCTAAGCTCTTACTCAGTATTTCTGAAGTCACCTTGGCATACCTTAAAGGCCCTTTTTTGCACAAATAAGAGACTTCTTGAGGATGAATTCTAGCAGCTTGTGGTCCCCTTGCTTTTTCACGTTGCACCCGTAGCTGTATTGGTTTAATTTCTCGAGTAAGAAAATGATCACAAGCTGTTCCTTCTCAATCGTTGCTTGGTCTCAGTGAGCAGTCTGCTTGTGTATGCCATGGGTTTGCCTCATTGTAGTAGAGCAGCTCCTAGGCCTTTGGCATCACATTGGATTTCAAGGTCAGTCTTCTTGTCGTAATAGCTAAGTATTAGGGGAAGGGGTCGTAATCACTAGATGCCTGACTTCTCTAAATGTGTTCTCTTGCTCTTCCGTCCAGTTAAACTCAGTGTCTTGTCATGTGAGACAGTGTATTGGCTCAATTTGGTCTGCTAGGCGGGTTGAAAACTTTGATAAGAAGTTGACAAATCCATTTAGTGTTTGTACGCTTATTTCTCTTGCATAACTGGATGTTTGATTGTTTGACTCAAAGCAATCATCAGGTTCATTGCTGTCAAGCTCAGGCTGCTCTTAACATCTGTGCCCACCACGGGCTTGGCCCTTTTTACAAACTGGCGAAGCGATGTTTCCATTGCACTTCTGGCTTTGGTTTTGTCATTCGGACATAACTCCTTTTTCAAAGGGTGACTCCTGGATAGGGTCGTTCAATAAGGCACAAGGACGTTCTACTTTAAGTCCATGTTTTCTTTGTACTCTCAAACTTGTAAAGAGTCTTACAGTTTGCACAAAAGTTGTACGTGAATCGACATCAAAACTAACACGAGCTGACAACCTAAAACCACGAGGTAGATGAGAATGTGAACAAAACTGTGCATGGGCAGATATGCAAAGTATATGCTAATAGCTATGCTAACGCAAGCGTGTCTATTCCACCGGCCTTGATGCAATCAACATAAAGTTTAAACGTCCTTAGTCCTGATAAAGTTACTGGGAAATGTCCCTTTGAGTTAATTCTAATAAAGTTAGTTGAAATGTTTCTTCGAGTTCATTTGATTCTTAATGTTCGTAATACTTATTCATTGGGCTTATGCGGTTCTTAGTGTTCTTAGTACTCGCTTCTCATAATTTGCTAAAGTTGCTAAACTGTGCAGTTTCTTTACTGGGTATCCTCTGATGGGATTAGCAGGCACAACTTTACAATTGGTCCAACAAATGTTTCGGTCTTGGCTTTGACAATGACTACTCTGAACAACTGGTCTGGTCCAGGATGGATTCTGATGATTCGCCCAAGGGGCCACTGACATGGTGGAGTGCGACTGTCTTTTATGAGCACAATGTCGGTAACACAAAGACTTCGTTTAGGTCGCCTCCACTTATTGAACCGTTGAATATTCGATAGACCACCGTTTCCAAAAATGCTGTATTAAGGCTTGACAAAGCTGCCATCGCTTCAATGTTGAAATGGGCACAGTTGAAACTTGGCCAGGCAGTGCTTCGAGTGGTCTGCCAGTTAGAAAGTGACCAGGGGTGAGTGGAGCAATTCCTTCATCATCATTTGAGTCAAGTGCTGTGTAGAAAGGTCTGGAGTTGAGGCAAGCCTCGATTTGGCACAGAACAGTTGCCATCTCTTCGAAGGTGAGTTTACTTTCACCGACTATGCACTTCAGATGATATTTGCAGGCTTTGACCCCATTTTCCCAGACGGAACCATGGTGAGGACCTGTTGGTGGGCTGAATTTTCACTGGATGCCCTGGGTAGAGCAGAAATTCATAATAGAATCTTACGTGTTTTGTTGCTGAAGACATTGTCCAAGTCCCTTTAATTCTTTGTTTGGACGATGGAAGCATGATGCATTGTCGCTCCAGATTTGAATCGGTTTCCCTCTTCTTGAAATGAAACGGCGAAGGGCAGCAAGAAATGCTTCAGCTGTGAGATTTGACAGTTATTCAATATGACATGATTCAGTTGCTAGGCATACAAAAATTGCCACATAGGCTTTGCAATAGGTTGGTCTTCGTGTTGTTCCAATCTTCAGAGTCAGGTCCTGCATAGTCAACTGAAACTCTTTCATTAGCGAAGCTTGGAAGAAGATGTGCAGTTGGTACTTGACCCATGAGTTGTGTGACGACCTTTGCAGAGATGCGTTGAGATGTCACGCATTGACGTGTACACTTGCGTACCGCTCTGCGTGTACTAACAATATGGTCGAGATCTTGAGGGGATCCTAGAGTAAGCTTTGGACCAGCATGACATAGACGTTTATGTTCACTCTCTATGATCAGTGATGTGAGATGGTGTTTTCCATGGAGGATCAGTGGATGGCGAGAATTATAGTCTTTCAGTGACTAGGAGAGACGTCCACTGACTCTTAATAGACCATCTGCATCAAGAAATGGGTTTAACGGTTGCAGAGAATTGGACAAAGGGAGTGGCTTCCCCTTCTGGAGGGCGTCCACTGTTTCTGGAAACATCTTAGCTTGTTCTTGTTTGAACAACCAAGTTTTGGCCCTAGAAAATTCAGTAACTGACAAAGGTGTGGAGCTGAATAGATGAGAGCGGGTAACAACACGAAATACCCAAGCAGTAACTCTCAGGAGATTCAAGTAGTTGGAGTATCTTTCAATGTTAATCACAGGTTTGGTTTTATTGGGTGTAGTGGTTGCTTGAAGTGTGACTTCCTTTCGTTCTTTGAGCTGCAAGCTTGCTTCATCAATGCCTGAGGAGTAAAGAGTCTTCAATGAAGGAGGGGCAGAAATCTTGGGATGCCAGTTTGAAGGATCTTCTTTCAACCAACTGGGACCATTCCACCAGAGATTGTGAGCAGTGATTTCTTCTGGTGTGATCCAACATCAGCTGGGTTTTCTTCGCTGATGACATGAGCCCATTTTTCAGGGGCAACATTTTCTTGAATTTCTCCGATTCTGTTTGCTTCGAAGGTCTTGAAACGCTGACTTCTACCATAGATCCAATAAAGAACATTGGTACTGTCAGTGAAGGCATAAAGATTGCAGGTTGGGATAGCCAAGATTTTTTGGAGATTTTTCTGAGTTGTGAGAGCAAATGAGCTCCACAAAGTTCAAGTCGAGGTAAAGTAAACTTTTTGATCGGTGCGACATGCGTTTTTGCCATAATAAGGGAAGTGTAGACTCCGACGGCCGTGTCAAGGCTTCTTAAGTACACAACACCACAGGAGGCCTTCTCGCTGGCATCCGAAAAACCGATTAATTGATGGACGACAATTGTATTGCTGACTGGTGTGTAACAGCATGGAATGCGGATGTGTTAGATTTCAGGGAGTCGTGTTCTCCAATTTAGCCACTCTTTCTGAATGTCTGGTGGGAGGGGTTCATCCCATGCCATGCCTCATTCCCAGAGACGCTGGAAGATGAGACCAAGGGGGTCAAAGATCTTTGCTGAATCAGACAATACTTCACGCTTGGTAATAAGTGATTCTTCAATGGATAATTCAGTGGAAGAGAACCGGAAGTGATCTTGATTGGAATTGTACTCCATTCCAAGAGTTTTGACAAAGCTGTCAGAACTTCCAAGGGCAGAAGTGTTCTTTGTGCTTCTAATCTCTGGAGAGATTGAGTTCAAAACTTTGGGCGAGTTTGAGTCCCATTTGTGAAGTTTGAATCCTCCTCTACCAAAGGGGTCTTGAAGCTGATGATGAAGTGAGATGGCTTCTTGCTTTGTTTCCACAGAGGAAAGGCCATCGTCAACATAGAAGGACTCTTTTACGGCCTTTGCAGCAAGGGGGAGCTCTGATTCATTTTCCTTTGCAAGACACAGTAGCGAGTTTGTTGCCAAGAATGCAGCACTTGCAATTCTAAAGGTGACTCTTGTCATTCGATAGTCCACGACTGGGTCAGTATCTTTATCTCTCCATAAGAACTGGTGAAAGTCCCTGTCCTCTGGTGTCAAGGTGACAGCACGGTACATTTTTGAAACATCAGTGGTGAGCACATAGGGATGTTTTCGGAATCGAATGAGGACATCATTAAGTTGAGGATGGACAGTCGGTCTTACAAGGAGTTGATCATTCAGAGAGACACCAGATGTGGTTTTCATTGATCCATCAAATACGACGCATGAAGGGGATGAGGCTGACTCCTTGTAGACAGCGTGATGGGCTAAGTAAAATGAATCTTTGGCAGGTTTGTTGAGATCAGCATCTGGAACTCTTGCTGCATGGCCCAGTGTCCCTTGCCATTCCCTTGTCCCTTCCATGACCCTTGAATAATCTTGAAATTGATCAAAGCGCTGAAGACGACGCTCAAGGGACAGGAAGCATCGCAACGCCATAGGTCGTGATTCTCCGGGTGGGGACCCTGTGGCTTAAATAGGAGTTTGACTACAAAGCGGCCAGTTTCATCACGCTTGTGGCTTCAATCAAAGTCTTGTACAACTAATTTGTCAATTGGCGATAGAGGTAACTTGGGTTTGGGTAGTTCCTCTAAAGTCCAAAATTTATGAAGAGTTTCTTCACAGCTTGGAGAAGAAGTTGATGCATGTAAGGTTGTAACTTCAGTAGGAGTCTGACCAATGTTGGTATTTCCAAATAAAACCCAGCCAAACATTGTTTCTTGGGCCGCTGGAGTTCCTTTTGGTCCGAGGATAAGACCTGGTTTCAGAATGTCATGGTAAACATCAACACCAAGGAGAATGTCGATGGACTTAGAAACACTGAATTCTGGGTCTGCTAGCTTGAGAGAAGTAAGTTGTGGCCAGTATCCCCTTGGAAGAGTTGTGATAGTTAGGCATTTGGTCAGTGAAGGTAGAACTATAGCTTGAACATTAGCGAATGTTGAGCAGCTCTGAGTTGATGTTAAGCTAATGTTAACAATAGCATTACTCTGGGTGGAGCATTGGGTTTCTCCAATTCCATTTATAGTAATTTCTTGTCTTTGTTTACACAACTTCAAGTGTTGGACTAACCTTTCAGTGACAAAGGAGGCAGTAGATGCTGGATCCAGTAGAGCTCGTGCAACCATTTGATGACCATTGGGTCCACTAAGAATCACTTCTGTCATCATGAGAACAGAATTTGAAGTAATGGCTTCTGGTGCAGTTACATAACTTACAGAGGTAATGCCAGTACCACCTGCAGTGTTTTCTGATTCCTTAGTGTTAGTAGGATTCGGTACTGAAACCATGAGACCATCCTGTTGTGCTCTCTCCAGTGTGTCTTGAGTGACATGATTACTGGAATCATCCTGGTGAAGGAAGGTGTGATGTCGTTTGCCACATTCGAGACAACAGTTAGGAGAAGGGCATTTCTTACTTGTATGTTTTGTCTTCAGACATTTAAAGCAAAGTCCTTGTTCCAATACAAAGTTCTACTTGTCAGGAAGTGATTTTGCTTTGAAGGCATGACAGTACGCTAGGTTGTTTTTTGTCCACTACAGGCCGCACATTTCACTTGGGTGTTTGCAGCATACACTGACACGTTTTGAATGCCATTCTCAGGAGGGGTCAATTTTGACGACTTTCTGAAGGGAAAGTGAGGTTTCCTTTGGCTTGTTTCCTGAGGTGTAAGTTCAGTAGCGGTGGCTCGGAGATCAAGGAATTCAAGGAACTTCTCGTAGCCAGGGACATCCTTTTCGGTCTGGGTAGATTTCTGCCATTCTGCTATAGTTAGGCTATCAAGTTTACACTCTCCTAAGGCAGTCATAAATCTTTCAAAATCCAGCCGTTCCATCCTTCAAGGATTGTAAGTGATGTTGAAATGTGTCGTGTAGCTTTCTCAATTCTCCACTTAAACCATCTTTCATGGGCTTAATGTTAAGTATTGCTCTTACGTGTGCACGGTGGATGACTCTGGGTCTATCAAAGCGATTCTTCAGGGCTGCAACAGCTTCTGGGTATGCTTCAGATACTGCATCAATTCCTTCAACAGCATCTTTGGCCTTTTTGGTGGTGAGCGATTTCAGTAGGTATTGCATCCGTAATTGATTGTCTAGCTTTTTCGAGATGTGGATTGTAGCTTCAAACTGCTGCCAATACAACTTCCATTTTGTAGGATCGCCATCAAATGTAGGGATGCTAAGTGAAGGCAGTTTCACTGTTTTTTGGCTCGTTGTCTTCCGACGGTGTTTTGAATTTGTGCAGTAGCTTACTTATTTCCTCGCGATGCTGGCTATTTTGTGCTTCGATTTCTTTGCTTCATTTATGTTCACGTTCGATTTCACGCTCCTGGTTTTCACGAGCTAGATTGCGACGGCGTTCGGTTATCAGTTGAGCTTAAGTATCTTGAGTTGTTTTGATCTTGTTGAATTAATACGATATATTGTCGTTCCATTTATCGCCGTCTGCATCTTCTAAATCCAGAGAAAGTGAGTCAATGACTGTTGTGAACTGATCGATAGATTTTTCGAATTCAGAAAGCTGACTTCTCGTGTCTGTGAGGTATTCCAGTTCCATTTCATCCAGTTTGGTTTGCGCTTTGATTATCTTTGCAGTCGCATCATTTATGTTCTTGGTCAATCGATTCAATTTTGCTTCGCGCGATTTTTTGCCTTTGCTTTCGTTAGACTTGATTGCTTGTGGCTTAGTCGAAGCGACACTTAGTAAATACAGAAGTCTGCTTTCGTTTTCCCGCACTCGTTCATCATGGGCGTGCAGCTCCTCAAAATCCTTTTGAATTAGTTCTCTGTTCGACGGTTCAACCAAGGGGCTCGCTTCCACATGTTGTTGTTGAAATTGTGAGTCCAAAGTGCAAATTTCATTTAAATATTGTTCCGTGCAGAGGACATTGAAGTCCGACTTGTCTGGTTTTTCAGTTACTTGGTCGATCTTCTTTATGAGGTTGGGCACTTTGCGCTTAGTTAATCCTCTTTGATGAATCAGCATCTCACGGGACATCGTGTGTTGAATATTTGTGATTGCTTGAGGTGATCCTTTGAGGACTGTACATTTCAGTTATCCGGCGGTCGAAGGACCAGAATGAATGGATAGGCTCGTTCAATAAGGCACGAGGAGGTTCTGCTTTAAGTCCATGTTTTCTTTGTATTCTCAAACTAGTAAAGAGTCTTACAGTTTGCACAAAAGTTGTACGGGATCAAAACTAACATGAGCTGACAACCTAAAACCACGAGGTAGATGAGAATGTGAACAAAACTGCGCTTGGGCAGATATGCAAAGTATATGCTAATAGCTATGCTAATTCAAGCGTGTCTAACTCCCAGTGCAGAATATACAAATCTTTCGCTTATGGTGCTTCCGATACTTTGTGTTCCATTCATATTTTTGTTTTCGAAGGGTTTTTTTTTTTTTTTTTCAGTAGCATAGTTAGGAGTGCAGGTGTACGGTACAATTCATATTTATTTCGTAACTGCTGTTTTACAGAAAATATTTGACGTTAGATTCTCGTACAAACACTGTTATTTTTCTTGCGGTTGCCTACTAGTAAGATGGGTTCCAAAACCGTGACAAGGCCATTGTACTAGAACGATACTACTGCCAGGAGCTATAAACAAGCTTAGATGTCACTGTGTACAACAAGCTGTCGAGATCTGAAGGAAATAAACCACAGTTTTAGCTTGAATACAACAACGAAGCTTTTAATGTCCGAGCGATCGATCCTTCTCTTGCCCGAGATGCGGTTGCACGAGGTACCGCTGACCACGTGACTGACCGATCACATGATCATAGTCACACTTGTCACGTCACACAAGCTGCTACTTTCAACTAGCTTTCACATACGCGTTGACTCACCTCCTGTACTTGATCTACATCTAAACTTCGCTGTAGGGTTGGTATGTTTGCAATTGCTTGCCCAAGACCAGACTGGTCCTGTAGAAAATGAACCAAATAACCTTTTGATGTTGATGGCTTCAGAACCACAAAGCTTTGTGCCATACCACTCCTAAGGACTTCGAAACCACCACCATGTTTACGTTTGAGGTAAACATCCTCCAACTTTGCTCTTACTATAGCTGCATTATGTTTGGCTGCAAATACTACTTTCTTCCAAGGTCTGAGGACTGTAATTGTAACTTTTCTGTACGTGATTGCACAGTCTTGCTGGTGCAGTCTGCTAAACAACGTAATTCATGTGTCCATACTTCCTTGGGGACAAAGAACTCTTTTTTTCTTTTTTTTTTTTTTAGCCGATCTTGGTCGGGAGGGTTGATTTTGTGAGGAGTATAACCAGGGAAGAGGTTTCGAGAGTTTTGTAGGGTACTTTGTCTTGGTACTTTGTGTTATTTTGTTCACCCGATGATGTTTCTTAAACTGGAGCTTCTTGAATCCTCTCCTCCATGGTCCCTTCTTTCAAGTAAATTCTGAACAACTCTTAACAAGCTGACAGCTCTCTCTCAAGAACGACTACCAGAAGCCTGGTTAGCTATGTTGGACAAGCGTGTCATACATACGTAAGTTATTGTACCCAGGAAAACAGCAGTGAACAATTTATTACTCATGCCAGACTATAACGGTCTACATTGAACCTGAATTCCCGTATTTATCACAACACAATCAATTCGAAACAGAAATAACAAAATCCACAATGAGCATAACACAAGACAGATGGTAAAATATCATGACTGAAGGGCTGGACAGTATTGAGGAAACAGGTGACAAATTTATTATGCCAATAATCGAATAGAAGGACAGCATAACGGCATAGGGAACATGGATGCTAGAATTAACAGGGTTGCCACGGTCAGGGAAAATCTTTGGTTTTATCAAAGTCAGTGAAAAGTCAGGGAATTATGTTTTCTCGTAAAACGATCAATTTGACACTTTAGGTCTGACACATGTAGCGAAAGAGGTTGAAAATGAAGAGAAAACTGTCGATGGCCTGCAAAAAAAGCTAAAGGGAATGTAAACATGGATTGTTTCTCTTTAATAAAATGTCAGTAAAAACTGTTTAAAGTTAGGAAAAAGTCGGGGAATTTTTAACTTTCTGATGAGTGGCAACCCTGATTAAACAACATAGTTCACAACAAGGATAATATAATACAAAGACTACATAACAACATTGGGAAAGTGTTGAACGATATCAACAACGCTAATGGGAAACAGCATGACAAAATTCTAAAGTTATTTTGGCAGAAATCACGCCTCATAAATGAGCAAAAAACTGCAGCGACTGAGATGATCTCCTAAAAACGTTAATTTAAAGAATGCCTTTATTGTGATTATCTAACACAAAAAGCAATAAAAACAAAAGTCTCCATGTTTATGTGTTTTGTAAAGTGACAGAACTTTGATAGCCATGAAAACAACTGCTTACAGATTTCCGTGTTCACATCCTGTAGTGTCAAATAAAAATGATGGTGTTAGGTTTAAGTATAACAAGGCCTCAATTAGCAGACCATCACCTATCATTTTTTATGCAAGTCCCAGTTCTAGTGTAGATCTGGGTGTGAAAAGGTGCCACCTCAACCCTTAGATACAATAAAGATTTAATAGTTCAATTTATTTTATGTCTCAGGCAAAATTGAGAGTTTTCTTTTTTGTTACTATGCTATCACAATTAAGTGTTAAGTGATAAAACATCGTTCTTAAAATGGAATCTGTTACTTAAAATCTCCATTTCATTTATTCCTTCGGCAAGTTGTGTTTTGTAGAGTGCACTGGGTTTTGCACAAACTTTTTCACGTGGCAAGCGTCATCATAGCAAATAGTACCCATGTGAGCGCAACAAATAATTTCTCGTATTAAAAGCAGCAATTATAACAATGTAATTTAACTGCTAAGGCTTCAGCTTACAATGAGTTTCTCACCAAGCTGCTGTAGTTGAGTAGAATTACAGAACTGCTAAAATTTATAACTTAATAAGGTAAAAGGTAAATAGAAACAAAATACGAAGAATGTTTAGTGTTTGGAGAGTCATAAATGTATGTGGCTGGCGGTAAACTTGGAGCTGTGTATGGCCATGATGAAGCTTGAAATGATGTTGAGTGATAAGGAAATTGACTTGACCATATAAGGACATTTTGAAATTTCACCGGCAGCCATCTTGGATTTTTCCAAAGGGGCCAGTGTATGATTTTGGGTCATAATTTCAAATTTCTTCTAAGTATGTGTATAGTCAGATTGGACCTAGAAATGGTGTTTGATAATGTTTTAAGTAATAAGAAAGTCAATTCAACCATAGAGGGACATTTTGGAATCTCACCGGTAGCCAGCGTGGATTTCTTCCAGAGGGGTTTGGGTGAAAATTTCAAATTCCTTCTAAGTTTGTGTATGGTCAAATTGAACCCAGGAATGATGTTTGATGATGGTTTTGAGTAATAAGAAAGTCAATTTGGTCATATAGGGACCTTTTGAAATTTCACTGGCAGCCACCTTGGATTTTTTCAAAGGGGTTAGCCTATGATTTTAGGTCGAAATTTCAAATTTCTGCTAAGTATGTGTATAGTGAAATTGGACCTAGAAATGATGTTTGATAATTGTTTTAGTAATAAGAAAGTCAATTCGACCATAGAGGGACATTTTGAAATATCACCGGTAGCCATCATGGATATTTTCCAGAGGGGTTTGGGTCAGAATTTCAAATTCCTTCCAAGTTTGTGTATGGTCAAATTGGGCCTAGGAATGATGTTTGATGATGTTTTTGAGTAACAAGAAAGTCAATTTGGCCATATAGGGACATTCTGAAATCCCACTGGCAGCCATCTTGGATTTTTCCAAAGGGGTTAGCCTATGATTTTAGGTCGAAATTTCAAATTTCTTCTAAGTATGTGTATGGTCAAATTGGACCTACAATCCCGGACAAAACTACTTGAGAATTTTTACCCCTCCTTGCACACTATGTAACACAACAACACTATTTCAAAAACAACTGATTTGCGGTACCAAATTCCCCTTCCCCCAGGTCAATGTTGTTTCCTACAAATGTTTAAGGATCAGGGTTGCTTTAGAACACACAACAACATTGCTTCCAGGGGGAGGGGGGAAGGGAGGACGCGGTACAGCGAGAATGTTAGGAAAAATGGTCTGAGAATGTGACATTTTCTCAACAGTTTTGTCCAAGATTGTGTGTACGGTGTTTTGCGTTTTGCAGCACGAAAATTAGGAATGACCAAAGGAAATGGTATTAATAAAAAACACTTTACAGAGGCTGTTTTGGACACGAAGTTTTACACCACATGATCGTCTCATAGAAAAGTACGAGCTCTTTTGGCGTTTTTTAGAGTACCTTGCGAAAACAGAAAGATTTTGCAATAGTGCTATAACGCGTGCGCATTGTTACCTTTTGTCCTGTTGTTCAGAGATGGAAGGTTTAGAAAATTCGCAAAGTATTTTATCGTTGTCAGAAGAGTTCGAAGAAGACCGGGATGGCTCTTCTCTTAGTAGCCAAGACGTAAGGAGTGTTTATCTCGTGACATACAGTCAAGCCGATATGGACAAATTTGCCAGACGGGAAGATTTTGCAAGTGCAGTAGTAGAATCGTTTTCTCAAGGACGTGCCAAAGTAAAGCACTGGTCATGTTGTTTGGAAGAACACAAGGACGGAGGATTACACTTTCATCTAGCTATAAAACTAGACCGAAATCAACGTTGGATATCATCGAAAACATATCTACTTGATGTGTACGGAATAAGCGTTCACTATTCAAATCGGCATTATAATTATTATAGTGCGTGGAAGTATATTACGAAGTCCGACGCATGCTACATCGAGAGTGAAGGACATCCCCGTCTAGATGACACGGAACCACAGACAAGCTCTGCAAGCCGTTCGAGACGTCAACGTCGGAAAAGAAGTCCTGGAAATACTACTAACTCGGAAATATCAAGCGCGGACGACGAGGAGGAAGATAGCGACGGGAAGTCCACCGCTAAGGGGAGGAAAAAAAGGAGGAGACTTACCGCCTATGAGGTGGGAGAAATAATTGTTCAAAGAAATGTCACAACTCTTACAGAACTTCAAGCCTTAGCATTTGAACAAAAAAAAGAAGGGAAGACGGATTTGGCGGAATTTTTAGTTAACCGCAACCCAAAGGTTGTCGCCGATGTATTACAAACTGCTTGGGAGATCGAGAATGCGCCCAAGAAGTTGGCACGGTCGCGCAAAAGTCGCATGGACCTTCTAGAGGATGCTAAAACTGGCTCCTGTGTAACAGGTTGTAATGGTGAGTGGTTAACGTGTGCGCAACAAATTTTACACAACAACGGCATTTCTCTGGAATTTTTCCGCACTGCTGTGAAGGATTTACTGGTCAACGGGCGTGGAAAGTACAAAAATATTATGTTAACAGGTCCAGCAAATTGCGGGAAAACATTTTTATTGAACCCACTGCCAACTATCTACGACACATTCAGCAACCCTGCAACAGGAACCTTTGCTTGGGTTGGGGTTGACAAAGCAGAATGCATTTTCCTCAACGACTTGCGCTGGTCTCCTCAATTGATCCCATGGCATGATTTCTTGCTTCTACTAGAGGGTCAAACTGTACATCTACCCGCCCCGAAGACCCATTTCTCTAAGGACATTACTGTGAAGTCCGATACACCGATTTTTTGTACTACTAAGTATCCAATTCTCTTTCTCAAAAATGGCGTGCTAGATCACCGAGAGACTGAGATGATGAAAGTACGGTGGAACTTGTTTGAGTTGAGTTACGTAATCCCTCGGGAATCGCAGCGCGTGATCTCATCTTGTGGGAAATGTTTCTCCGATCTGATACTAGGTTAAACTTTCAGGGTTAGACAAACTTTGTTCGTAAAAATCGGTTAACTTTTTAGGACAATAGCATACATAGAATAATATCACGATTAACAGAACATTGAAACGGTTAACACAATTTCACTGAAATAAGTGAATGACCTTCTAATTCTTTTATATAGAAGACGTTGTTATTCGTTGTTAATCGTTGCCAATTTTCATAGGGTCTTTCAAATGTCCTGTTAATCGTTCCATATCATAGATCTTCTGAACAGAAAGAGGTTAGGAGGCCACTGTCGCAACATTTATTATCTGTTTGTTTCTAAATAACGAATCTATGCTGTAATTTTTTTCGGTCTAATGTAAATATGAAGCACAGGAAAATAGTGGCAGTGTTACACGTCACGCGATAGTGCATGTTGTCACGTTGTTGCGCGTGACATTATAGTTTTTGCACTCGCTACAATGTCTAAAAGAAAGTACACATTTCAATTTGTAAAGTAAACATTCGAGTTGAGTTAATATTTAATCCTCTGTCCATGTGATTGTTTTATCAATTGTAAGCGGTTATTCATAGACTCGATTGTCTTATCAATTTCTGCGATAGAAAAATTATTTAACGTTGTTGTCACGCGGTCTGAAAATTCACGGAATGTTTCATGTGTTATGTTTTGTTTCAGTGCTTGCTGCCTCAGCTTCTCTCTCATGGAATGAAATAAATTTTCAATGGGATTGACGTCCGGACTGCGGGGAGGAATCTTCAGTTGCTTTGCTTTTAAGGCGTTCAGAGCTCGGCGTACACTGCCAGAATTTTGCACCGGGTCATTATCTTGTACAAAAATACGTCGGCCTTTTTTCCCCGCTTTCCGAAACATCTCAGGAAACTTCTCCCTTACAAATGCAGCAAAGGTTGGCCCGTCGAAGTATTCGTACGGATGACACATTAACACTCCCTTTCCGTAGCTTATGGCAACCATCAACTTCAGTACCTTTCCCCCACTCCCCTCTTTTGAACCTTTCGCGGTACAACCCAGGCTCAGTCCTTCGCACTTCTTTCGCCATATACGCCCCTTAGGTGCTCTCGCTTGATCTGCGGGATTGCGTTTATAAAACAGACTTACACCATCAAGGTAGAAAGCCACTTTCGAAATCCACACATCCGCAGAATAGTTGCCCTGTACTTGCTTTGCGAATATCCTGCGTTTCCTCTGATCTTTTTTAGTCATCAGGCCCTTTTTGCGTGCTTGTAGATAGTAATAGCCGTTTTCGTTCAAACATCGCCGTACAGTTCGATCGCTTACCTTCTTCTTACTCAACCCGGCTCTCTGCATTAACCTTTTCTCGCAGAAATTTCCTTCCTCTTCCCTTAAAACAGGAATACACCGCAGTAGATGTCTTTCATCTCGCGTAGTCAGTTTTTTCGGCCGCCCACCTGGATGTTTTACAGGCGTTCGTGTACAATGTTTCCGCCCTCCTATTTTTGTTTCCTTCAACCTATAGATGGTAGCCGCTGAAACTCCTGTTTTGCTGCTAATATCCTTAACGGAGACATTCTTATCATGTACTAAATATGCAATGTATGCCCGTTCCTCGGCGCTTAAAGCGCGCGTGAAAACCATGGTCAGCCAACAAATTCAAGAGCGTTCACGACTGACGATTTGAATACAATGCAACGTACAAAAGACTTTTTTAGTGATTAACTTCTGTGAAGTCACTAATTTCTCATCAATTATCTCATTAACTGTAAAATGTACCTAATATATAAAGGAGAGGGTTATATAACCACGCTACATGCGTCAAATCCACAACTTCAGTCAAATACAATCCCGGACAAAACTACTTGAGAATTTTTACCCCTCCTTGCACACTATGTAACACAACAACACTATTTCAAAAACAACTGATTTGCGGTACCAAATTCCCCTTCCCCCAGGTCAATGTTGTTTCCTACAAATGTTTAAGGATCAGGGTTGCTTTAGAACACACAACAACATTGCTTCCAGGGGGAGGGGGGAAGGGAGGACGCGGTACAGCGAGAATGTTAGGAAAAATGGTCTGAGAATGTGACATTTTCTCAACAGTTTTGTCCAAGATTGTAGAAATGTTCCGTGTTAGAGAAGTCATTTTGACCATATATTAAGATTGTAAAGTTTGCTTGTAAGCCATCTTCCAATTTAGGCCAACCATTATGCTGAAGGATGTTTGGTGGTTGTTCGATTTAATCCTAAATTACAAGAAATAATCACTACTATCACTGCAGCAAATCCTGTTTAATGACTCTAACTTACATTACATGTGGGGAGCAAAGGCCGAACCCTACAGGCTGTGGCGTCCTTTCTCAACAACAGATTCCTTACTTTTTTGACATCTTCACATCCTTTTCGGTCACTTGATGAGGTCGTCATATTTGTTGAACATCTTGGTCTTATCTTTGTTTGAGCATTTCACAAATTTCCCAAATCGTCTTGCAACTGTTTCTGAGTCTTTGTCCGACCATCAGAGGCGCCATTGTGAGAAATTGGTGTCTTCATCAAACAGCCATGTTGTTTTTATTTTTTTCTTCTGCTGGCAACAAGGATGGATCTCTTGTAGGCTGTTTAAGGACTAGTATCTGATGTAATTTTCCGCCAGCTTCTGTTAACACCATTTTGGAGCCGGTCCCTGAGCTTGTGGTTGGTGGAATTACGGAGGTCTCGTCTTCTGTTTCTTCAACTCCTTCGGAATGTTCAGAGGGCTCTACAGGCTGGTCCTGAGGTCTACTTCCACTACACTCGAGATATGGTGCTTAAACAGAATCTTCCTGTTCCAGTTGTTCTCTGCTGGGTCGTCACTCTACCTCTTTACTCTTGGATGGGTTGTCTTTGTTTTTGGAGTTTATTACCTTCGAAATTACCTCTATCACCTCAGAGGCGTCTGTTGTCAGCTTACTGTGGACGTAGCTTTATCGGGTAGTTTTGGCTGAGTGGCTCATCACCTTCTGCACTTTGACTGCCGATTATGGTTGTTCGGCCCTGGTTTGGGTGGTTAAGGCTAGGTGTGGGTCACTCTTTTGCCCTTCTCCACCCCACTTTTGTCCCAGAATTCGGAAAAGCGTTTTTTCTATGGTGTGGTGGAGTTTGTAAATGCACCTCCATCATTCCTTTGAAACAAAGCTTTCTAACCCTCCTGTGCAAACCGTGGTCTGATATTCATAATGTACAAATGTATTAGTTTCTGCAACTCTTCATTCATGCCAAGTGTGGCAGGTCCATCTTTTGATCTGTTGTGCTTGGTCACTAGCGGGCATTGTTTAGTGCCCCAGTGTGTGTTCCAGTTGCAAAGCTAAATTGTGCAAATAAAAGATCCCTCACCCTTGTAAACTTGTGTTTTTGGTATGGTGGTGACGTCATGAGCATTTCAATGTCCTCCTCGGAAATCATGTTGTCGCTCTCGTTAATGTATTTCTCTATCTATTGGGCTTGGGTTTGGGCGTCGCCGACCTCGCATCTCAGGAATAATTTGCCCGAATGACTCCTTTTATGACGGGTGCAGCGGAGGCATCTCTTTCACATCATATTTCTTTGATGTCAAGTTCTGGAAAAACTTTTCAAGACTGGTGACGTATGAAATTAATGTTCCTGGCGCCTTGGACTAGTTGTCCAGGTATGGCTTAACCCAGTCTGTCCACATGATGTCTCTGGATTTTTGCCTGGAAGGTAATGTCATCACCGTCAGGATCTAATAATTGCCTTGACTTACATGCTGTAGCCTTGTGGCGGTGTTTTTGGCCCCACATGCTTACAATGACAGATAGTGGTAGAAACCACAAAGCCATTGGTGGCAGTAGGTCTCGAATTGAAATGTGGTTTAATGTTGTGATTTAACCCTTGGGGGTGCTTGCACATCATCTCCAGCCCATTATTCTCCATCTTTGTCCCCTTTGTGCTCTTCATTATTTTCCCCTTCGTCTTCGTCATCATCATCTGCTTCCTCATCATCATCATCATCATCCCCTTTCTCATCAGTCACCATCGTCTCCTTCATTATCATCTGCCTCTTTTTCCCCTTCACTACCTTTGGTGTCACTGATGGAGTACCTATCTTCATCTGAGGCCGAAGTTTCTTTATCATCATCTTTTGCCGTACTTGTGGATGGCACTGAAGCTGGTTTTTTACTGGTGGACGGCACTAAAGCTGCTGTGGCTTGCTCAGTGCTCTGTGTGGTGTCGTCTGCAAAGCACTTCAGCTCTTCCAGGCCACTGTGTTACTCAGCATTCTATAAGTGTGTTTTGTATTCCACGCTGCCGTCTTGATCTTGTGGACGACGTTTTTCAGGTGGGTCAACCGGTAAAGAACAGTGCTATTACATCCAGATACTGAGCAGCGCTTTCAGTTGCGTCCCGGTTTGGTGGTCTTCTTTATCTTCTTAATGATTGATTTCCCCCGTATTCTAGAGGTGGTCATCATCACAGAGGCAAGCCAAGGTATGTCTTCTTCTCTTATGTTTCTTTTGACGAAGATCTTTAGACGCCACTTTAAGTTAGAGCCAAAGTATGAACACCCAGAGACTCTACAATGCACGCGATGGTGGTGGCTGCGTCTGGGAGGCTTGCCAGAGGTCTTTTTGGTTACTTCTTTTTGTTGCCAACATTTGCAACAGCTAAGAAAATAAACAGCTTGCTGAAGAAGCCCGATTTTTTTTAATATACAGATTCACCACTCTAGATTTCCTATCTATATCACAGTTCCAAATTATTTATTCATTTTAATGGCAAGAATCTTTTTTCTGGCATGTGTTATCGGCTTTCAATCAAAACACAAAAATAGCTCAACATTAAGGACAATTTTAAAAAGTGTGACAAGTGTCTGAACTTTGCTATTCGTATTGATACAAACGAGAAATAACAGTGAAACATAGAAAGGAATAAAATTGTTGTGCTCTTTACATCTTCGAACTTGACCGCCAAAATATCGAAGACATGGTAATTAACGAACACTTGCCTTATTATTCTGATCCTTTTGTAATATGCTTCTTGGTTTGTAAGGGATACTATTGCGCCTGAAGCAATCACTTTTGCTAGAAAAATTTTGGTTTTCTTCACATTTGTGCTCCAACAGCATTTTTTTGTCTTGTTTATGATAAAAGTAATTGTAGATGATGGTACTCAAACCATATTCAGTCTTCAACCAATAAAATCCTCTTTAATAATCGGTTCCCAAAACAGGATCATACGTTCATGATCCGAAGAACTAGGTCTTATCTATCTCATCAATACCAGGAGGTCTGTCTGTCAAGTCCGAATCACGTGATAAAACCATTGTTCCGATTTCTACATTCTCCCAACCACATTAGTCAAAAGGACCAATCTGGCTTTTGTTCTAATGCTAAAGGTTTCTTCTTTTTCTTTTTTTTTCCTCAGGTTTGCTCATACACTAACACTTTCTCTACATTCGACGGGAACCAGATGTTGCACTGGTCTTCTCAGCTCAGTCAGTCGGCTCTTATTTCTGACAACAGTTAAAACTGCTCCACGTGTTTTGTTGTCTCGTCCTTTGATCAGCTCCTTCACATGTCCCCACTTCCACGTACCTCTTGGTTGGTTCTCTTCTTTCACGATAACAACATCTTTAACAGCGGCTAGTTCTTTCTGAAGACGTGTTCTTTTGTTGTTTGCTGCGTACTGGTGAAATTGTCGAAGTTCTGTCAAGCACTCCCTTTGTCATCTGCTTGAAAAATGGTCCAAAAGTAACTTGAGGTGCTTAACTCTCTTGGTGATGTCAACACTGCTTAACTGTGATTGTGACTGGCCCGCAGCACTTTCTGTAACTGTACCATTCGAAAGCAATCTCCTTCCAAGCATTAGGTGCGAAGGTGTCAAAGGCTCATCGATTTCATGTTCATACATATATGTGTGAGTTGTTTAGGGTTCAAAACACTTTCGATCTCAGTGAGGACTGAAAAAAAAGCATCAGCATATACTCCTAGGGAAACCTGCTGGTCAAACTTGTTTTCTTCTGACATTGGTCTCTGCACCTCCTTTAGCCACAGCACTTCCGCACTTTTCCTTTAATCTTGTGATGAATCTTCTGACATACACTGTAACCCGGAACAGTCCCAGGGTGCAAAGAAAATTGTTTTTACAGCTTGCATTCGGGCAAGCTGAAGCTAGCATTTACTAGCCCAGACGTCATTTCAACCAGCCCCCAAAACTTTTTGTTCTTCTGTTATTCAAGTTCCTCATAAAACATCACTTGCCCGTTGGGAAAGTTAAAAACAGAATTCACTAGCCCGATAGCAAAATCCACTAGCCCCGGGGTATCGGACAGTACTTTCTTTGCACACTGAGTCCAAAGCACTCACTTAAACATGACTTTGACTCAGTTATGAGATTTGCAGTTGTGATCGAGGCTGCTTTCTTGCACTGCACAAGGCAGGGCATGGGGTGGGCATCTGACGTGTTTCAAAAATTTGCCGTCAAATTCCCTGCCCACGGGCAAATCATTCCAGTCAATTGCAACCAAATTTCCCCACCCTGGGCTGCACATTGCTGTCCATCACAAGGCTGGACCCAAGAAAGGCACAATAAAAATATCTCTAAATAAAACTCTGCAATCTTTATTTATCAACGTTGCTGCATCACCAAAGATGCATGTTCCTGTTACAGCTGCAATTATACGTTTTAACCATTCAATCCGTGTTTTAATACACTGCATAAGATACGGAAACGTTTAGGAGAAAGTCCACACTTTGTAAGTTGGAATATACCATTCTTAGTAAAGGGTACAAAGAAAGTCAGTTTTTTAAGCTTTGTACAGTGATTGTAGCGAATGTCAACCATACAGAGATTAATTGTACTTGCAAAAATCGACTTGGTTTCTCTTTACTTCTGTTTACTTTGGTACCACAGTATCTTAAAAGTTTATTTATTTATTTATTTATTTATTACAATCTATGGATTAAAAACCAAAGGATGAACTGTAAAGGAGTCCTAGACCCCATATAAAAACAGATCACCTAAAAATATATTGAAACACAATAAAATAATAGTTTCAGAAAATACAGAAATATAAAAGCTACTTAAAAATCACTAAAAAATTTCTTAACTCTAGACTTAAAAATATTTACATTATCAGAAACACGAATGTCTAACGGTAGCCGATTCCACTGGTCAGTAATTCTATGGAAAAAACTATACTTCAAGACATTAGTTCTGGCATATTTCTTCAAAGTTAAAGAGTCCTTAGCCCTAAGTGAGAAGCGGTCAGCTTCTGAGTGGAAATCTATAATTTTACTGATGTCAATATCAATGTTGCCATTAAGTACTTTATATAAGAAAGTCACGTCAGCCTGTGATCTTCTCAATTGATCAATTGATCAATACAATAAAGTCCACTCACCTTTGGCTTGTCCTCTTCCATGATTTCCAGATCTTTCCAGACCGTGCGTCGCGTGCGTGAAGCGTGGAAGTGGGGAAACGTATGTTTGGGCTCAGTCTCTTTTGTCCCAGTCAGCAGCCAAATCCATCCCCACGTCGGGCAAAGAAAGATTCAAATATCCCCTCTCCCACATGTACAAGATTGGTCAAATGCCCTACCCTAGGGACAACAAAGACAATCAAATCCCCACCCCATGCCCCTTCCCCCCCCCTCCCCCGCCGGCTTTACATTGATAGGTGCATAACTCCAGCGAAGAGAGGTGCTCATATGAGCTTTTCACAAATTCAATCTTCTGTTGAGACAATGGGGCGCAAATACTAGGTACCTAGCAACCCTCGACATACAAGTTCAGTCCTCCACCTCCCAGTCTAGTAGCCCAAAATCGCACATCATATTGGCTTGGCTCTTCAGTGTCGCCACCAAACTTTTTAATCAACAGGTTTTCCGCTCTTAAACTGGGGAGGTCGAGAGCCTCTCTTAACCGACTTGAAATGTACGTTCTCTGGGAACTACTGTCGAAAATTAGTCTTGCTTGGACTAGCTTCATACTTACGGGACTTGAAACGATTGCCGTCTCCGTTTGCAGAACAACAGAGTTCTTAGCATTCACATAAACAGTTAGCGTCGTTCGTGGATCTTGACTTGTGCTTCCTTGCTGCAAACTAGATCTGGGTTGTGTGACACTTTCCTTTCCGGTGGGCGGTATCTGAAAGTTGGCTGAGCATACACTTACACGATGCCTTCCACAAGATCGACCTTTCCTTTTGAGAATTTCTTTCCTTTTCTTTGGATCAGTCACTGTAACACAATTAAACGACTTGTGACCTTGGTAGTTGCAAAAGAAACAACTCATTTTGACCTGTTCGCTCAAATGCAGTGCAGTTGCTGTAATTGGCCCCGCTAACTTGTTTTGTTTGGATAATGGCTTTTCCTTAACATTACTGGATCCTCCCACAACTCTGCTTTTCTCACGCGCTTCCAATTCTTCTTTGAACGTTTCTAGCAGTTCATTTATGTCCTAGGTATCCGATTTCATCTAACAGCTTATGACAAGCTGAAACTCTTTGGGAATTTTCTCCTTTATAACCGGGATCAAAAGGCTTCCATACATCTCAGATTTTATTCCCAGAGCTTGTATACTGCGGACATTAATTTCAATCTTGCCGTAAACATCGCGCACACGCTTGATATCTGACGCCAGGGTCACTCACAGGAGCTTGAACAACGAATCCATGTGTGAACTGATAATGACTTGTTTGTTTCCATACCCTCCGCACAAGAGATCACCAGCAATCTTATAATTCTCTTTCGTTAAGGCAAGTCCAGTTATCGTCGCAGCAGCAGGGCCTTCCATATACGAACGTAAATAGTTCAGCTTTTCGATGTCATTCAGCGATTCATTGCTGTTAATAGCAGCATCAAAACTATCCCAAAACGATTAATACTCGGCGTGGTTTCCTCCAAAGGATCAGAGATCATTGTATACTTAAAGGAGAGGGCAGAGGAGAAAATGGCCCTACGTGCTAAGGTAGAAGAATGAAAACACACCCAGATGGGTAATGAAGCAAAGAGGCGGGAAGACCTCTTTAACATTCTGTTACAGCAACAAAACCAACAACAAGAGTTCCAACAACAACAGTTTCTTCGAATTCAACAGTCTATGGCCAATCAACAACAACAAAATTTTCAGATGTTGATGGCCATCCTGCAAAAAAAAAAAAAGATTAAACAGCAGCACAATAAATTTTAGTCTGTCTAAAAACGAGTTGGATTTACTGCAATTTTTTTACACATTTACTACATTACTGTATTTTAAGATAATGTGTTGAAATTGAGAGATCTCATATGACAAGGACACTTGATTGTACAATTGAAAGAGGTGTGTACATACATTTTGATTGCTTTATAATTTCTTGTAAATATAGACATGCAAATACAAATAAATAAAAAACCGTGCCACGGTTATATTATTAAAATTTAAAACCTTCTTCAGACACGAGTTATATATTAATACTATCCAAGAGACGGATTGGATTTCAAAGAAATGCTTTTTAATAAATAAAGATCAGCTGGTTTTAAAAACTGTATTGTAAGAGAATTGTCCCTTAATTTTCTTATGAACAGGAATACTTAATGGGCCTAACCATTTTCGTAATAGATAGATAGTTGGATATAGCAAAGGTATATTGTTAGCCTTCATGAGAACAACCAGCTTTACTAATGCATTGAACATAGCCTGAACATCCTTAATCATTTTCCCCCGGCAATGCTCTACAAAATGACCTAAGGCTCATAGTTGTTCAAAGGAGGATGAACACTAACCTGGGGTTAAATTTTAATATCCCTGTTTCTTTTTCATTAATGTTTAAAAGCATTTTTTCTTGGACAAGTGATCGATTCTCTTCTCTAATCTTTTTAGATCATCCAAACATCAAATGTAGACAAAAATAGACTGAATGTGCTTAAGCTTTTATATGCGCTTGAAGCCCTACGGTTATCTTAACCCTGCAGCTTTAAACAACCCTGCTCACAGCAAAAACAACAAATAAAAGATGCTTGGATTTGGAAAATTAAGAAGATTAAAATATTGCAATATGTAATACTTGTATTGCATTTTTTTATTATACAACTACAGCAGGGAGACTTACACAGAGCCTATACCAGGTTTTCAAAATTACATGTAATATGCTCCTGCAAAGACACTTTTCTTTTCTTTTTGGGAGTTTTTGAGACCACATTAATGGCAACAACATTATGTCAAAGAAACAATAAGATTAAACTTGTGTAGTGACTCAGCCCTTTTTAACAGACTTAAAAATAGGGGATTATTATGTAAAAAGTACTTATCATGAACAGAGGAAGTCAAGCATGGCAAACATATACAGAGTTAAAATTATTACATGTAAAAAGCAAAAAGGTACCTGAGATGTAGAACAACTACATTTTTGTGGCTCTAGATTGCAGAGCACTAATTTTTGTTAAAAGTTCACATGGCAAAAGAAAATGTTTTTGAAAGTCTGAATTGTTTCTCAATTGTTAACTCGCAATCAGCATCTAATAATTCTTACAGAAAGCATGAGATTCTGCAAAATTAAGGTACCTTTTCATATAAAGTCACAATTTTTTTTACAATAGTATGTTTAATGAAAGCTAGCACATTATTAAAAGAACTCTTGAAAAAATAATTGCATTTTAAACAAAATGATTTGTTTTCCAATTTCTTTGGCACACAATAACCCAATCCACTTATCATGAAATTAATAGTTGACAGGATCATATGGGACGTCTGTATGAGACAATGAATACAGGAACTGAAAAATGGGATTATATACATGTACATGTTTATATCCTTTCTAGGCATTGCCAGAGTTTTTGCATAAACTGCAAAAAATGCATCTTATGGTTACTTTAACTCAACTCAACAACGTAACTGTTTCATACTTAGGAGAAGTACTCCTCTAGAGATGATGGTTCCACTCCAACGTATGCCCCTTGTATTGTTGCCATAAAGACATGTCAGGGCATTCCTAAGCAGAGCACTCACTATGTAATGTTTGCCATCTGGACTTAGACCAATTTTGAGATTTTTTTTGAAATCCAAACATTTAAATGATCCAATAACATCACCGAACACCCACTCAACTGAGAAAGGGACTAAGCTCATGGCACTGTTGAAGTCCTCCTTAGCGGGAGTCAGTCGTTGTTCTTTGAAGGGTCCTTGCAGGTGGATGCGATGGGTATAAGCGGGGTCCCCACAGAGACACATGGCCTCACCAGTGGCACTAAAATGCATGAGCTTTAAGGACATCCAGGAGATGAGAATCTTTCAGCATTCCTGCATCATGCTTTCTTCCCTCTAAATAAAAGAAAATAATATTATCACTGTTTAATAAAGTTTCAGTTGGAGACACCACATGAAGAATAAAAATATTTTCTACGTAATTTATGTTAATTTTTTAACCAAAGTATTTTCGAGATGATCATTTCATAAGTCATTTCTAAAAATACCCCTTTTGGTGGGGTGAGGATGGGGGAAGGTACGGAAGCCCATGCAGAGGGGTCACCGACCTATTTCGTTTTAATTTTCACTTTTCGATTGCTTTCATGTTATTTAAACTGACTTACCAACAGGTCCAAAAAGATGCGCAATTAGCCCATCCGGCAGCGTAATGGACTGAACCTTTAGGGCATGG
>OZ037994.1:38787437-38789937 GCA_964035705.1 Porites rus
CTCTGCCCTCTGGTAATCGTTGGCGCCAGATGTAGAACTGAGGTGAGCGGCAAAGTTCACAGAAAGGTTCCCCTCCGCAATGTGCAGTGCGTTGAAGATATCACCTGCCACTTCTGTTGGAAAATGAACATGCTCAGACTTGCCCGTTTAAAATGCGGAAGTACATAAATTATATGAGGGGATAAAAAAAATTAATATAAAAATAATGGGATATTTGAACAGAAATAAAAATAACATAAGACAACTAATTACGACTCATATTTGCCGTACCTCTTCCACCTTCGGCCATGGCTGCGTAACTAGGAGGACAGGTCGTCCGTGTCTCCTAAGCGCCTTTAAGTAGCAAATTTTTAGCGTCCAGCGCATTTTTGCCCGCCATTTTCTGGCGTGCAGGTGGACTGGTTTTGGGCCCATTCTGGAGTGATGTAGTAGCTTGCCTAAGGTCTCCTCTGATTGGCTAATAGCTAATTCCTCTGTTTTAATAATTTTTATTTATACGCAATATATTTTGTAAAATTCCCTTTGGAATGTCATAAGAAAATGACAGCTGCATCTTGAGTTGCAGAGTTGCCTGTCGCCCAGCCACCTCCGAATCTTGAGAAGTTGCAGTAAAAGCTGTTTCATTCAAAGAACCAGAAGAAGCCGCAGATGGACTGGAGAAGGTGACTATTTCATTTGAAGAAGCGGGAGAAGCCGCAGATGGACTGGAGAAGGTGAATGTGTCAATGGAAGAACCAGAAGAAGCCGCACATGGACTGGAGAAGGTGACTATTTCATTTGAAGAACCGGGAGAAGCCGCAGATGGACTGGAGAAGGTGAATGTGTCAATGGAAGAACCAGAAGAAGCCGCACATGGACTGGAGAAGGTGACTATTTCATTTGAAGAACTGGAAGAAGCCGCAGATGGACTGGAGAAGGTGACTATTTCATTCGAAGAACCAGAAGAAGCCGCAGATGGACTGGCGAAAGGGACCGTTTCATTGGGTGAACCAGAAGCAGTTACAGGTTCACCAGAGGACTGCAAAATACATAGCAACATACGCTGTTGCATGCATATTTTTTTATGCTTGGCTGCTTTTGTCTTGCTTGCGAGAGATCGTTCCAATCAATAGTCAGATCGTTCCACAAAATAGCCACAAAAAGCCAACTAAATTTGTTAGGTGAACTTTATCGTTCCTGCTACAAACGAAATGACCGTAAATCACAAAATTCACATTTAAGTGCCTTAGTAGTAGGGGAGGCACCGGTTACGCCGTTTCTTTGCAGGGGAATGAATTAACTTCGGGGGAATGAATTAACGCAGATGACGTCATGCATCTCATTAAGATAGGATGATGTCATAGTTTAAATTAATGCCGATGACGTTACGCATGCTATTAAGATAGGATGATGTCATAGTTTATTTTTAGCTGGCTGATGTCATGCATGTCATATAGATAGGATGATGTCGTAGTTTATTTTTAGCTGGCAAGGAGCAAGTGACGTCAGAATTTCCTAGAGTTGACGTCATCAAAAAGTGTTGAGATCATAATCTATAAACAGAAAAGTGATTTTTATATAATTAGCTATTTGCCACGGTCTTCTGATTAGATATTGTTTGCTATAGTCTTCTGATTGGATATTGTAGAAACTGTTATGTGTTCAAAATAAAAGCAGGCAAATTTTGAACGTGTTATCTTTGCAGATTATACTAAATGAAAAATCTTTAATCATTAAATTATTTTCACTAAAAATTGGTTTAATATAAACAAAACCAAGACACGGAGGTTAACTGAAAAATCTTTACTTCAAAAGAAGGGAAAAGGAGGTTAAGCGAATGCGAAATCGTACAAATTTTTCAGGCAAAACATGAAAACGAGGTTGAAGCGCAGCGAAGCGAAAAACTGCCTATCAAGCAAAAATGTCATTTTTTGTTTACTTGTCTCTGTAGAAAGTATTGCACAGGGTATGAAAATTCTATAGAAAACAACAGGTGGTTCTAAAGTAAACCCTAACTGTTTTGGTTCTTAAATCAACATCCATTCTTGTTCCTAATGAGTGGAAAGTCTATTTATTGCCAACGAGCCATCCGAGCGAAGACGCTCGGATGGCGAGGCGGCAGCAGAATAGAGCCGCCCAAGACTGGGCAATAGGCAGAAAAATTCTCGATCGAGCTGAAAAAAGTGTAACCTAATGTAATGCAGATCCCCCTGAGACCAAGTGGTCAGTTGTGAACCAATCAAAAGGCAGTACCTGGCGCACGGGCTCAAGTTGAATAACAAACAAAATTTCACACTCTTCCCGCCGTCGCGACTTCCTGTGTTTATTTACCTAAATTTTTTTCGTCAAACCCGGCCACCGCAGTCAAGAGACATGAGCACTTGATATATTCTATTAATTTTAGGGGCCATAATGTTAAGTTTTAACGAAGAGAAGTTTGTAAAACAGCAAAAGTGTTCTATGTGCAGCAAGTAATATTCTCACCACTAAAAAATATCAGATTACAGGAGGAGATAAGGAA
>OZ037994.1:38794937-38897437 GCA_964035705.1 Porites rus
TTCATTCACCGTTGACCAGCCAAAATCACTCTTATCGGCCATTTTAATCACTTTTATCCTCCTGGAAACAACTTCAGTACCTGAGTCCAAAGCGGCCTTGACCTTGTCGTACGATTTTACTTTCAAAGCGTCGGGTGCTTCATCAAATTTGTCCAGCACTTGAACGGCATGGTCCAGCTGCTGTTGGTTTCCCTTTCTCTTACAAGTGTAACTTTCTCGACGCGCTTTTTTGACGGCTTGCTCGACAGTGGAACTATTCTCCTCAGAAAACCGCTTGGCGAAACCGCCCAGACGATCTTCGATAACCTGCGTAAGGTTATCGGTTAAAGCACCGATAGACTCGGCAACGGAAGACTTAATTAACCCGGCAATGGAAGGGCTGATTGCAGTGCCCGAGTCGTCGTTATCAGTAACAGTCGAAACCGAAGATCCGTGCTCCTTCTCCTTGGGCATAGTGACAGCGAAAACGAAACTGTGGGTTGTAGGCGTTCACAGACCCGAAGGATGAATACGAATGAACAAGACACTTGTATAACCATATGCAAACTACTTAACACCACTTAAATACCGAGGCACAAACAGACACTATAATACACCTAATTAACCGTATAAGAACGTGCAGAAAACAAATATCTGCTAAACTGCGTACCGTAGATATTTTTGCAATCTTCTTCGTTCTCCTCTTTAGAAGGTGAATAAAAATTGGTTTCCAACGTCTTGGCGTTTTTGTGTGTAATTAATCCACAATCGTGACACCGAAGAAAGCCCTCTTTGATGTATTTTCCCTCCTCGGGGATCTGGTGATCCTATATAGGACAAATCTTGTAGTTATCGTGCCAAAAGCATTTAGGACATTTCATGATCAATGTGGAGTACACATTAGAGTTTTCGCAATGTTCACAGGGACTTTTAGACTGAAAGGTGGTGGACGTTTCAGGGCTACTACTTTCTGTTTCCTCATTATCGTTTTCAGTGTCGTTGTCGCTCTCTTGGGTGCCTTCGGTTTCAACGCCATTCTCAGAAGCCACTTCCTCCTCCTCCTCCTCCTCCTCCTCCTCCTGATTTTCAATATCCGATGAACTCTCGTCATTATTACTCTCATTTTCGGAAGTATTTTCTACAGTTCGGTAGCCTTTTTCCTTTTCTATTAAATCACTTAACAACTTTTGTTCTTCATTAAACCTTTATCGATTCCTAACTCTGCAAGTCCATCTAGAAACGTATTCAGCGCACGAGGCTTGGTAACCTGATTGTTATGAGGGATTAACACATACTCACCTAGCTCGGCGATGTTTGTGACGGGAATAGTGCGTTTATTTCGAAGTAATTGTGCGCTGGGAGTCCAGAAAAGGGTATCTTTGGACGCGGCCATACTATGCAGCAAATCAGAAGCACGCTTTTCCGACACTGCTCGGGAAAGATGACTGAAAACATCTTTTATTCCTATCTCTTCTTTTATTCTTGGTTCTTCATCCTCGCTTTCACCACCAGAACTTTCGCTTTCTTCATGTTCACTCTCGTGTTCTTCTTCAACCAAATCTATCTTTCTCTTCATTTTGATGAGTACCCGTGACAGACCGTAGCTTCAAGTGAGTAACTTATAGTTTCGTTTCCTCTTTTATAGCATCAAAAATCCTAGGCTTGTAACAGCAGGTAGCAATAGGTCTTGAATAAAACCGTCACCCTCTTGTACAAAGGATGCCCTTTTTTGTTTTGTAAGGTACATTTGTTTCTGCTAGGTTTACTAGAGCATCCTTATATGGCAATACGTTCCGCTTATTTTCTTCGGGGATAAGAATGTATTCCTTGAGTATATTGTATAAGACTTGGACCAATGTATGTAATTGTTGTGGACTGGCTGTCCGTAAAAGAAACTGTCGCTGATGAACTGGACAAACAGCTAAGAATTGAAGAAAACCACGATTGTTCTTGACAACTTGAGACATTGCGACAAACTGAACTTATGATGGCAGTTGGCAGTCTTTTATAGAATCTCGTGGAGAAAAAAAATTAAACGAGTGGGCGAAGGATAGAAAACAATAGAATGAGGAGGAGGAAGAAAAACAATAGAAATGTGGTGGTGGTGGTAGTGGTGGTTTTAGGGGAGGAAAACAATAGAATTTTGTGGCCTGAAAACCTATATAAATGCCCAACATTCTACCTCTTTCTCAATCTACATTTTGCTCCTGAGGAGTTGACATGAGTTGGCTCTGTTCTGTCTGCGAAAAATCCTTCAGTAGAAAAGATAATATGCAAAGGCACGGGATGTCTAAACACCGAAATGCTGGTCTCACCCCATTTCAAACAGTTCCAATATTTTCACAGAAATGTCAGCGGTTTCGCTTCTAGCACCCTTTCACCTCCATGATTGCCGGAATGACCGGGTCCGGAAAAACGGCCTGGGTTCGATCGCTATTGCAACAAGCTTCAGAGACCATTTACCCTCCCCCGGAGAGGATTGTCCCACTTCTTCCATCTATGCAAGAAATACAGGGCAACATGGATGACTTGCTTTCTCGAAACGATCTTCGGGACGATGAAACAGCTAAAAGATACTTTCAGTTGCAAAACAGATACCTGGCTTTTAAAGAACAATTAAATACAAGAACACGACCGGAAGAAATAATCAGCACTGTTCCAGACTTAACATCCAGCACACAAGATTCTTCGACAGCAACGGCAGCATTCGCCACTCCCATTAACCCCTTGAATGTAACACCTAAATTAACACAAGCGGCTATCTTACAAAAACCTGAAAACGAAAGCTCCACCCCACCACTAACCTTAAATCCTGGTTTCCTGACCCCTCCTCCCACAGTAGAAACCCCAACACAAGGCCCGAAGCGCAAAAGGCGTCGGATTCAATTTGTAAATTATTTGGATGATCATAATGTTCATGGCAAACAGAGGAAACGAACTCGGCATAAGAAATTTCGAGTTAGACCTTACAAGTACTCCGAAAAAGATGATTAATCTCCATCTCTTTCAAATCGCTGTGTATTCGACTCTTTTTGTCACTGGTTTTCAATAAAGTGTTTAAAACTGTATCTCATATCTTGTCAATTTATTTGTCGCGTGTTTTAATTGATCCTTGTTAAGTTATTAATTGTTTGTGTGCTCCCTTGGGTCTAGCTGTAGAGATGAACTAATTTGTATTCAACTTTGGTCTTGTTAACCCGTATAATTAACTGCCAACGCTAACGGCGCGTGAATGCTCATCAAGCGCTGAGACTTTAATAGTCAGTCGTTTCCTCGAGATGGAACGGAGAAAACGCTTTCGTAATGGTGAGTCAAAATTGAAATAAAGAGTTTTCAGCTCCACTCTGTGTATGTGTGTGTGTGTGTGTGTTTTGTTTAAATATCCGATTTTTAGCGCTAAACAAGAAGACATGTGTTGCTAGGCGATCCGAACCTCTATTCCTATTTTTATAAATAGACTTTCCACTCATTAGGAACAAGAATGGAGTTGATTTAAGAACCAAAACAGTTAGGGTTTACTTTAGAACCACCTGTTGTTTTCTATGGAATTTTCATACCCTGTGCAATACTTTCTACAGAGTCAAGTAAACAAAAAATGACATTTTTGCTTGATAGGCAGTTTTTCGCTTCGCTGCGCTTCAACCTCGTTTTCATGTTTTGCCTGAAAAATTTGTACGATTTCGCATTCGCTTAACCTCCTTTTCCCTTCTATTGAAGTAAAGATTTTTTCAGTTAACGTCCGTGTGTTGGTTTTGTTTATAACCGATTTTTAGTGAAAATAATTTAATGATTAAAGATTTTTCATTTAGTATAATCTGCAAAGATAACACGTTCAAAATTTGCCCGCTTTTATTTTGAACACATAACAGTTTTTACAATATCCAATCAGAAGACTATAGCAAACAATATCTAATCAGAAGACTGTAGCAATTAGCTTATTATATAAAAATCACTTTTCTGTTTATAGATTATGATCTCAACATTTTTTGATGACGTCAACTCTAGGAAATTCTGACGTCACTTGCTCCTTGCCAGCTAAAAATAAACCATGACATCATCCTATCTTAATAGCATGCGTGACGTCATCGGCATTAATTTAAACTATGACATCATCCTATCTTAATGAGATGTATGACGTCATCTACGTTAATTTATTCCCCCGAAAGTAACGGCGTAACCGGTGCCTCCCCTACTACTTGCCTTTTTGGAATATTTTCAGGAAATTGAAAGGATTTTTCGTTATTAATTATCCTTGATGTGTGTGTCGATCCATATACGCAGTGCAAGAATTTAAAGTTGAATTAAAGTGCCCATCACCTAAAATTTTCTATTTTCGTATCTGAGACTATACCTTATTAAAATAACTTCTGCGAAAAAATTTTGCGGTTTGAACAAAACGCGATTTTTTGACCAATTTTTGAAGTCTACATTTTTGCGGTACACCCGCGCCGCTGATCACGCAAACTAACAGGTTCACATATGACGTCATGTGACGTAAATTAAGGAACTCGCATCACTTGCCTTCACCAGCTGTACACAAAAAAGGTCAATTACTAGTAAGGATTGAATCAAAACGTCTTCGCAAGAAGAAAGTTTTTCTGAAACAGAAAAACCTACCAGAACTCTTGATGTTTTCCTGTCGATAAAGTCACGTGCTCCTTAAAGTACGTCATACGACGTCATACTCGGAGAGAAGACTAAGACGAATGGTGTGCCAAAATGGCGGCAAATTTGAACGTTTTTAAAAAATTCTAAAATAATCGTCTTTGCTTCAAATCGCAAAATTTTTAGCAGAAGTTATTTTAATAAGGTGTAGTTTCAGATAAGAAAATATAAAATTTTAGGTTATGGGCACTTTAACAGCGACATCTGTTACCGGTAGTTAAAATAATAATGTCGAGATCCATCATAACACGGTCAATTAACTTAAATTTAGTTTAAACTTACCATTTAGCCGAACAATATTCCAGGGAGAAGACTAAAGGAACTATAGAATAACACAGGGTTCTCTAAACGTCCAAAAGATTTAAACGAAAGCAATATACGGTATGTACAAGTCCCCAAAGCGCTCTCCACGCGGGCGAAAATGAAAGAACGGCATGCCTGGGGTGACATGACCAAGCGAACAAGGGGGACAAATGTTCCTTATGACACCCGTGACACCATATGATTGGATCAAAACCCTCGCAACCTTTCACACCATGTCATGCAATCACAGTAGACCTTTGTATAGCTGCTACAGAACTGCCTTTCTGGCTAAAGCGCAGGGAAGAGAGGCCGACCTTGGTCCTGGTATGTTTATTTTGTATTTCACGGATGTAGTGTTTTCTTCTTTTCTTAAAGAAATTCTTTTATTCACCAGTCAGAGTCAGATCTGTACATTTTTAACCCTTTGCTTTTTGAAGAAGAAAAAAAACGACCACGACGTTTCAAAATCGATTGGGCTAGCCATATAGTTGGAAGTAAATTTAACGTTTTTGCTTTGTTTTACTTTGTATTTGAGGGCAATTTTCCGAGTGCAAGCCCCTGGGGGGCTTATATTTGGAGGGGCGATTTAACGGAGGGTTTTTTGCGTTACCGGATTGGGGGGCTTATACATAAAGGGGCTTATTTTCGGAATTTTATGGTATTCCCTATCTATACGTGAAAAGACAACTAAAAAATTGTCTAAAAGAGCACTATATGTTCAGTCTTAATCATCGCCACACCGAGCCTCGAATGTTATATATTTTTATGTGTACTTTGCTTTTTCCTCTCTCATATATCTGTCTGATTTCGTTAACACTTGGCCAGTAGGTTTTCGCCGGGCGCAGCCTGTCTCCAGGCTAGTCCGGTGTCCAAAAAAGTAGTGGGGTTGTCGTCTTGGTCGGTACAGCAGGATAGCCCAGGGACTGCCCTAACAGTTGGTGGGTGGATCTGCCGTTTTTAAGCCCCCCATTAATACTCCTCCCCCCAGTTACTAACCTGTGATAAGGTGTCCTTCTTACCCTTTGGTAGACGAGGGGAAAAAACTAATTCCCCGGGGATATCTAAGCAAACTAACAACCAATAAAATAGGACACACCATTTGTTTGGCATAAAGAGAGATTTATTTCAAGTAAAGCGAAAACCCGATAAAACACCCGAAGAAATAAAGCCCTCTGCCCACCAAAACAAGCGCAAACAAAATGGTGTGTCCTGCGGAAAAGTACATAACACAACGAATTAAGAAAACAGAAACGAAGAACTAACGCGTTGAGCTACTCGTAACTTAGCCGGCAAGGAGAACTCTAGATAACTTTTATAGGCGTCGGAGGACCAGTCCCCGAAAACTTGAATGAGTTCTCCAGGAACTTCACACTGAAAAGCCCAATTCGCCCCTCCCCTGCGAAAAGAATGTCCACGATATGTGTGCGCGTGGGGAATGGCTGCCGAAAATAAACGCTCACGAAAAACCTGGACGAACTGACGCTTAATAACCGGGGAAAGAGAGCCGTCCGGAGATGAGAGAACAAATGCGGGTGACATGGGCGATGCCGGAGTGAGAGCGCACATTCTGTGAAACATCTTAACGGGACACAAGGGCGAATTGGGCATAGCAACTAAAGGCAAAAGCAAATGACGTTTACCAGTCTGATTAGTTTTAGACCACTTGAATGCGACAGTGAGACCATGAGGGGAGGAAACGATATCCCCTCTACACAAATGCTTACGACAATCAAAAGATCGCGTAGAAAGAGGAACGATGGTAGAAATACGTGCCATAAGGAAAAAGGCAAACAAAAAGGCACACGAAAAGGTGATATACTCTGGGGAAGAATCGACACTACGAGACAACTGAATCAACGAAAACAGAATGGAGGGCGTGACAGGAGGCGCGCGCGTAGGGCAATGTAACGCCATCCTGTCAATACCAGGAAGCGTAATTCGAATGGAAAATGTGCGAAGCGAGGGGAAATCATGACCCAAAGCGACGTGTAAAAACTTGACCCCACTAAGATAATTACGCACCGAGGCCGGCGTTAAGGATCTACTTAAAAATTGAGAAAACAAACAAACGGTATCAACCGTGGCTGGTAGAAAATCGAACGAAAAATATAAACAAAACAATAAATATGTCCGCCACTGCGTGAGGTGGTTCGTATGTGTCCCTGCCGCAAAGGCGGCCTTGCGAGTGACCTTTAAATGTCGCCGCAGTTCGCGTAGTTCACGATCTGTCAATAAAGAAGAAGTAAGAAAGGCTAATTAATAATCATAAACTGTGAAGACATCAGGAGGCACAGGGACTAGACTCAAACGTGAGAACACGGGAAGTAGCTTGAAACGTGCCTCAAAACTACTGTCAATATGCCAACGAGACAGTAAATCTGCGGCGCGATTCTCTTCACCAGGGAGATGGACTGCGCGCAGTTCAAAGTCATGAGAGGCTGCGAAATACCAGATTTCACGCGAAATGGCGGCTAGCGACTGATCCTTCACTCTTCCTGAAGTGAGTGCAGAAACCACGGCGGCGTTATCGCAAAAGACTTGAATGCGGCAACCGGCCCACAGGTGACCCCACAAGCGTAGAGCAACCAGGATAGCGAGCGCTTCCAAAAGGTGACTCTCTGAAAACCGAGCAAGAACGTCGGCGGGGAACTGAACGTGAAAATACTGAGACTGTGTCAAGCCACGACATCCCGATAAGCATGCGTCAGTGGAGAACACGGCGTCGGGAGCAGTCCAGACCAGCGAGGAAATGATTGAAACGCCGTTATAGGTCCGCATGAAGCGAAGCCACCACGCAATGTCCCTGCGAAACTCTGTGGAAAGACGAGTACGATGACCATTCTGTCTAAGTGTTCGTAACAAGGCTAAAATGCGAGACAGAAAGAGTCTACTCTGTCGAACGCATTTGGAAATAAAGGAAAGCTTACCGACCAGAGACTGTAGCTCTGACTTCGTAGCGGATTTCCGAGTAGACCATGAAACGAGGAGAGTCTCGATTTCCGTCAAACGTGTTGGGGTGACGGAAAGTGTCATTTGTACAGTGTCAAATTGCACCCCTAAACAAGTTTGAATCGTAGCAGGCGGACAAGCTTTGCTAAGAGATTCTTCAAGACCAAGTTCGGCAAGAAGGTGACCACAATAATCGTAAGCCTGCCAGGCAATGTCCGGAGTGGCCACACCGATAAAATCGTCTAAATAACTAAGGGTGTGATGTCCCTCCATTTCACAAATGTAACACACTGCGTTCGTAATGCTTTGACACGCCATAGCAGCCGATCACAAACCCATCGGTAAAACTAAATCAAAATATAAGGAATGTTTCCAACAATAACCCAGCAAAGGATAGTCTAAAGGGTCTACAGGAAATTGCCGATAAGCACGTTTCAAATCGCGCTTATACAGTAAACAACCGGTTCCAACGGACCAAATTAGAGAGGCGATTGAGTCTACCGTAGGATAAGTGAGAGAGAGATCTTCTCCCAGATAACTTGAAGAAGAAATGCCATCGTTGACTGAAGTGCCAGCCGGCCAGCTAAGATCCACGATAATACGGCGCTCTGCAGAATCCTGTTTAGGCACGGAATTCAACGGTGACAACGCGACAGGGCACGAAAACGGGTTCGTCTCAAAAGGACCAAGCATAGCGTTTCTACAGATTTCATTCTGCAAGTACGAATCGATGGCATCGGGGAATAATAACGCCCCTTGATGGTTGCGTAATTGGCTTACAGGAAAGCCCTGAGTAGAATAATCGTAACCCACGGGCCAGCCGTATTCTAAAAAGTCACAAATCCTGGCGTCAGGATAGTCATGCAAATACTGTCGCCACAAAGGAATGTTTGGACGGGACGGGTAAGCGGCATGAAACATAATTCGGGAAACCGGACGAGACGGACAAAACTGGAACTGAAACACCTGAAACTGGAACTAGAGCACGACCGCTCTGACTTAGGGACGCTTCCGATGAAGAAGCGGAGACAAACTGTTTGTAAACTGTCGCATACGGACACACACGAACTAACTGGAACTGTGGAACATGGAAAACGAGAAGAAGAAGGAACCAAACTTGAACATGGGAAAATTGTCTGATCAGAGGATACTCGAGAAGCTCCCGCAAGTCAAACGTTGGAAGGGCCAACAGGACTATAGGGTGGTTGGCGGACTGACGGTAAAAGGACATTCTGCAGAATTCTCGCGGTGACGCTGTACATCCTGCTGTGTTAACCAGCACTTTGCGCAAATATGCTGAACCCATTTACGCTCATTCTTTATAAGGCCAAAATGATCTTTGGTGAAGGAACACTTGCCGCTCTGGTAAGCTTTACAGAACTGAACAGCCGGCTTTGGTGTCGTGGCAGTAGAAGAGCGAGATTGATTGGAAGGACCATGCAGCAAACGAGCTTCAAGATGAGAAAAGGAGTCGCCCCAACGTAATCGGCCACATTCAATTTCAAACAGAGCTGCCGCGTGAAGAGAACGAACCAACGGCCAAGGAAACTGTGTCGCTAAATACATCAGGGTGGCGAAGTGCTCAATGCGCGCCGTCCGTTCCGGTGCACTGAGTTTCGGAAGGCGAAGGATCGACGCGTAGCCTGCGGCAAATTCCCGCAAGAGTTAAATTATCGTAAGTGACTTCCTTGGATACGTACAGGAAGCTCAATTCGCTGTGCGGCCAAATTTGAGGGTGAAGAACTTTACTGGTTAATTTAGCCGTCTTCCCAGAACGTAGCTTCTTACCTCGTTTCGACCGTTCACGACGGTTATAATTGCCCTCCCCGTCATCTGCGGACTCATCCGAGTCACTAGACGAGTCGGAAAGGCCAAGCTTTTGAAGTTGAGCGTCAGCCCTGGCATTCAACTTTGGAATTTCACGGAGATCGTGCACGGACAAAGCGGGCACATTTGAAGGGGGCGGATCCTTTCGGCGCTGTCGAAGCAGAGCGTTCTGCTGTTGAAGAGATGATAACTCGCTTTGAAGATCCCGCAGCGCGGAGTTTCGGAGTAATTGCTCGTTTTCGGCTTTGGCAGTCGCCAGAGCCGCTCGTAGCGACTCGAGTTCCAAAAAGACTGATTCATGTGAATCTACTTGTGATGTAGGAAGCTGAACAATCGTGGTCGGCGAGTTCAGAGCATCCGCTGAACGGGCATTCTCCAAAGTAGTATTTAAAGCAGTTGAGGAACGTCCTGCAGCGTAATCGACCCTGGGGATCGCGCGACGATCACGTTGAGACATGTTGAACTAAAAGGAAATGTACTAAAGGAAATGTACAAACGGATCAAGAATACGTTCGAGCAAAAACTTGCAAGATGATAATTCGAGATAAGTGTACAATACGCCTGCTGCGCAGGATAAACTACATGTAACAATAAATCACGTGCTGAACATGCAGCGAGATCAATAAAGCTATTACGCAATGCTGAAGAGTGATAAATGACAAAACCCACAAACTGATCTACGATGTGGGGAATTAATAATTTTGAAGCGTCCTCCAAAATAAACACCTGATCGCAGGTTACCCAGTTATAAGCCCATCAACATATAAACAAAAAAATACATCCGACTCTGAAGGACCTCCAGATATAAGCCCCTCTCCAAATGTATGGAAATGATTTCGATTTATCAGTGGTGAAGTTTCAAGCTTGATTAAAAACCAGCAAATGCACAACGTATTTTGATCAGTACTGCTATAGCTTTGTTTTGAATTCCTGTTTCTATTCCGGTTATAATCCCCCTCGGATGAAAACCCCTCCGTTTATGTGTGACCTGGCCCCTTGAAATTTCTCGTTCATAGTATTGTCTTAATGTAATCTGTGTAATGTCTGTAAGCACCCGTTTTCGTAAAGATTGCATAATAAAAATCAAAGTAGAACTAAAGAGAACTGGTGAATACCTTGTTTAGAAAATAAAGAAGTGACGCGATAAAATGAAATGTTTATTTAAACTTGAAATGGCATAACGGAAGAAATTCCTGTTGCCGTGCATGCATTCGTCTAAACACGCTTTGCAGCGCATTCACAGGTTATGTACTAAAATTCATTTTACTAAAACAGCAGGCGGTTTTTGTGGGGTGTTTTTCGTTTTGCAGTTGGTGAAGTAAGATATACTGAACAGAGGTTTTCTGCCTTTTTCCCCACTCACCCTTCCTTTCTTTGACCTCGGTTTTGGTTTCGCGAGACTGAACGTATCTACCATACGAAACACAAACAAAAAAACTCACCAATAAGAGAAAGAGATGTGACCGACTTTTGTGCTACATTTTTATAAAGTAAACAACTGGCGGAAGTTACAGTGGTGGCGTGGGTCATTGTTTTAACGCCGTGATAAAATGTCCAAAATTACAGGCTATAAAAAAACGGGTGCGATTCGTTTTCTGTGAAACGATTACCGAGAAGTATTCGTGTTACAAGCTTAGAAGGCGCGGATTGAGCACAAAAAAGAATGTGGGTTCGACTCCACCCGTGAAAGGAGTCGAACCCGCAATCTTTTGAACCTTAAGAAAATTGTGGGTTCGACTCCACCCGTGAAAGCCGAGTCGAACCCGCAACCTTTTGAACCTTAGATAAAAAAGATTGTGGGTTCTACTCCACCCGTGAAGGACGAACCCGCAATCTTTTGAACCTTGCATAAAAAAGATTGCGGATTCGACTCCAGCCGCAATCATTTGAATCTTTAATACATTATAAAGACTGTCGCTTCGTCTCCACCAGTGAAGGGAGCCGAACCCGCAATGTTTTTAAAGAAAGTTTTAAAAGGTTGCGGGTTCGTCCCCCGTCGTTGTCTTTTTTGTTCCTTAACTATTTATCCCCGCTTAAGAAAGGAAATCGAAATTCCAGTGAGAAAGAATAACCCTAACCGCTGCCCTAACAAAACTCAGGGACAACTAAATTTTTTAAGAATAAGAAAAAAAAGTCGACCATGACCGACGGACCACGAGAGGTGTCGAACCCTTGAACTTAAAGGTCATGAGTGTATTTTATAGTAGAGAGTTTTAAGCTTTCTGTAAATTGGAAATACGCTAAGAAATGTAAAAAGAAAGGGATTTAAATGATAGAAAAAAAGTAAGAGAGAAAAAATTCGACCACGACGGGAGTCGAACCCGCAATCTTCCGATCCGAAGTCGGACGCCTTATCCATTAGGCCACGCAGCCACCACGTTGGGAAAGCGGCAGTTTTAAAATATATGAATAAATGTTTTGGCGGTCCCAGGTTCTTCCGGTATTTTCCTAGAATACGTCAAGTAATAGTAGTATGGTGTCTTATTCGATGTTGAGATATTTTGATTTTTTTTATGTCTGTTGTATAACCGTAGATCAAAGTCTCCTCTTTGTTCCATTTCATTTTTCATTTTTATCTTTCAATAGTGCAATCATAATGAACTTTTCTGTGGGTTTCTGCTTTCTCTTAATACAAAGGATACAGAATGATTCCGCTACATGACGAGCCGTTTGTTTCATGGAAATCAACATGGATTTTACGGTTCGGAAGAAGCTAGGAAAGTGCAGACGAGGTGTTCTTAAGTTAGAGAATCGCCAGATTCAGACACCTGGCTGTTCATTGTACACAAGAGGAGGAGCAGTTCCCCATCTCACTCGGGATCTATTGCGTACAGCTGCAGATTTACCAGCAATTGTTCATCTGACTCTTGAATCCACGTGAGTTTGCTCTGTTCATATTAAAACGTTATCCCGAGGCCAAGATCGCTGAATTACAGTAAACGATTGTTAATTGTAACAGCACAATAACCGTATTTAAAATCCTTACTAAAGTATCTTAGGAGTACACCGTGTTAGATCAGATAGGTCTAACGCTTGCGGATTTACTTGTGGTGAAATTTTATTAAGCTGTGTAGGAAAGCTTATTATTAGCTCATAAGTCAACTATAGCAAAATTCTCAATCTGATTGGCTATCAGCTGTCCTGATTTCAGCATTAATAGGACATTGAGTAAGACTTTTGTATAACCCAATAAATTTATTATGCATGTAGCAATTTCCCTCTTATCTTACAAATAGTTTAATATATAAGTCGAAACATGTATGCATAATAAATGTATATGAGGTTATAGGGAAATCTGAAACTTGTGTCTTGGTATGGGAGAACTTTGTGTCATCCAGTTTGGTAGGTAATCATAGCTGTGAATAAACAAATCAGACTCCCACTGTACAGTCATCCAATTTCGTGAATAACTTGTGTGATTTCAAACTGGTCAGTGTAAAACGCAGACTGCGCGCGGAATGTTGTTTTCACCATAGAAATAGGGACCTTAAGCATTGACAACGAAATGCACGACGTTGAGCTTCGCAACCGAGGCAGACTGGGCCAAGGGTTTAGTTTTCGGCAGGGAAAACAAAGTTTAAAGAGTACAGCTTCCCAGACAGATGACGAATTTTTCTTTACGAAGAAGTTTGTCTTGTTACAGTCTTGTTATGGCATTCAAAGACCTCCGTAATTTACATCTTATAAGCTATGACGATGTCTAATCAGTTCTTTACAACCTGTAATTCGATTGTGGAGGTTTTCTCCTTGTCGCACAGCTTTTGTATTTGTTTTGAAGTTAAAAGTGAATTCTGAAACAAACCGAACCTGAAAAATAAATTCAAGTTAGCAAGCGAAGAAATCAACAAAGTGCTTAACATTTGGATTCTGCTAATCCACAAAGAATATATTTCTAGTTGTACTGAATGACAAGGTGGAAAAAGAGTGTTTTACACACAAAAAGTATTTTTTTATACTAACGTTTTAGCAACTACGGCAAAACTCCTAGCCTGCGTAGCAAGCGTTTCCGCATGAGTTCGTCGAGAAAAGTTGGGACGAGAGCAAAAAAAAGGAATGACAGGGGAGGGGAAGGGGAAAGAAGGAAACACTTGCCCGTAAACCTCATGATTTTGAAAAAATGCATTTGCCCATGAACTCAGCTTCTGATTGGTGTGGTGCTGGTAGTGTTGATTACTTAGTACTTGAAACATCAATCAAACCAGGTATGCTTTGTTTATGTGCGCCACAGATCTGGTCTTATCTGATTTGTGGTTGCAGATTACAATTCCTTTGGACTGATTTGAAGCGTGTTTGAGTGAAGGTTTATGAGATCACAGTCTTTAAAGTATAATGGGAGATCGAGCAGTGGAGACTAGGGAAGGCCAATTTATTGGGAATGACAGCGTGCAGATCTTACTGGAAAAAATGGACTGTTTGATGGAGATGACTTCAACGTAAATCAGAACATCGGTACTAGACACTACATGTAGCTAAAGCCGCCATGGACAAGCCATTTGTCAGCTTTTTGAAATGAAAAGATTTTTTTTGTTTGTTGGAAATTTAGCGGCATGTATTGTAGAGAACATTTCGACACGGGTTGAAGAGTAGTCATTCTGCAAAACTTATAGCTGGCAGAGTGAATTGTTCCGGACATATCATTTTTGACGTTTCGACAAGGTTTCAGACGAGATAAAGCCAAAATAAAAAACAAGAAATTCAGAAGCAATCACTCAGAGTTTTAACCTTCTTTTATCGTAAACCTTTTTTATTACAGTTTTTGCAATTGGCTGGAACGTGTTATATTAGAGAACAAAGTAATTTTACAAATCTGGTAATCCAAGGGTAATCTGTTCGTTATACTTCTATTTTGACGAGCTGTCAATTTATAAATGAACCAAACTGTGAAATATCAAGGGGCATTTTCCAGAATTGTGGGGTTTGTGGGCAAGCGTTTCCTCTTCTCCCCTCCCCCTCCCCCTTCCACCCTTTTTTTTGCGCTCTAACTTTCGCGCCATAACTCGATTGGAAAGGCTTGCTACGCAGGCTACAAAATTCCCTGAATTTCATCGTCGTCGACGAAGGCTGGATGACGTTTTGACAACCTGACGCATGCCCAGAAGGTTTGCACAGGAAAATTTCTCTTCCGGTCGGCATCGGCATCCCATTTCGTCGTCAATGCTTAAGGTCCCTAAATACGAGAATGTGACAACAATAGTCTTATTGTTTTCTAACCCTAAAAACAATAGTCCACAGTCTGCATTTTACACTGCCTCAATTTCTAACTTAATTGGACTCCACTAAGTCCTATTAATATTTCTAATTTTGGCTCAGTCAATTCCAAGCATGCCCATCCCCTTCTCCCGGGCATTTGTCATCTTGTCAGTCCTGCGGGTGGGGAATTTGTAAATTCTAGCGGCTAGGTGCAATTTGCGAAAGATGCTTTATACTACTAGGAATCTACCTTTAATCTGAACCAAAAGAAGGTTACAACTAGAACTGAACGGCACAAGCTACAAGACGAGAGAATAAATCATAAGATTATTCAATCGAGTAGCATGTGTAATCCCCTAGAGACAGTCATATGATCTTAATCAACGAATCACATTACATGATTATTATTTCTCCAACATATACCACATTTTGATCAGATTATTACAGATTTCCTAAAAATACAGCATTTGCAGCTTATTTACTGGAAATTGCAATTTTGATGCTGTCCAGGGCATTGCCTCCATTTGTTAGGCCCCTCCGTGAGGTTTTTCTTTGAATTACCCGGCCATATTGTGGGGCATTTATGGCTTTTCCAAAAAAATGACAACTGCCTTAGGGGGGGGGGATGGGCATGCCTGGAGTTGACTGAGCCATTATCTCAACATTTATAGTTGCGTAAATATAAACTTAATGATATCAAGTTTAACATTTATTTTTATTCAATGTCTGGTTATTTTATTTAACAGAGTTGATCAGCCAGGAGCTGAGACTATTACGAAATGTAGCTGCAATAGAATAACGGAATTCTTAGGACTTGAGGTGAAGACTAATATTTGGCTAGCCAGTAAAATACATTAAACAATAATGAAATATTAGGCTACCTACATGTAGCCAACCCATAAATATGGCCAAATTAGTGTTGCGGATTAGCTAGCATGAACAGGGTTCCACAGTGCTCTTTGTAAAGATTTTTACTTTTAGGACCCTCCTTTCAGTTCTTAGACCTCTCATAAGGTGGGTAACCTGGTGAGAAACCTATACCTGCTAATTCTTATTCATTATCCGTGAGTCTCACGCCTGGGGACTGAACATATTGATCTCACTCATCAAGGACAATAATTTTTTCTCATGCCTGATTCACAAATCCAGACAAATTGTTCTTTTACACATGATTAATAAAAACAATTTAATTCTATTTTCATGAAAATATTCCAAAAAGGTATTGAATGATGACTTTGTGCCCTAAGGAAATCAAAGTCACTAAAATTGTCATTTAAATAGCTTTGGAAGTGTTCAAAGTTTGTCAGAACATCTTCTGACATTAATTTTTTTGGCAACATTCAGATGTCTTTGTAAAATTGTCAGAAATCTTTGCCGGAAAGTTTTCAGAAATTCTGCTCATGACAAGGCAAAAATCTTGCACATTTGACTCAGAAAAAGTTGGCAGTAAAAGAAACCTGTTCAGGATCCTGCATAGGAACAGGGGCCTGAACATGGTCCTGTTCAGGATTGGGACATTGATTAGGATCCTAATGCTCATCAAGATCCCTGTATAAACCTAACCATAGAGATGATCTACAAGAGGATCTTTTTAACATTATTTTGTGAATGGAATAATATTACTTCCTTTTTATCCTAGGAATATGTTTCTTACCTATCAATTAAAGATCCCTTTCAAGATATACGTGAAGGATACAATGAAGAAAAGTGTGTTTCCGTGTGGACTCCTGGTGGTCGTAAAAAGGTACTTGCTAGATACATGGAATAAACATCGTGTAAAGGTGGTGCCCTGAAATATATCATTAAACAGAATGTAGCAAAATATGTTACAGGAAGTAGCCTAGTCTTTGGTTGGTTACAGGAGATAATCAATAATAAAAGTATTATTTAAAACACCCTGCTGTACAATGACACAACTGATGGAATAGTAAAATTTCCATTAAACACCTTAGGATCATAAAATTATTTTCTAGGATGTCTCATTGTCAGGTTTTCATCTTTGGTGGCATTGAGTGGCACCTTTTCTTTATATTTAAATAGTCAATATTAACAAACATGTTTATGCAAACTGTAGAAAAAGAAAAGAAGGCGACAGCTTCTTTTTTAATTTCTTACCACAGAGATGTTCATTGTGCCAGGAAGATGAAATGAGGGAAAATCTGATATATATATTTTTTTAAACTATCATTTATTGTATTAAAATTTATTATGTATGATCTCAGATGTCTTTGGTGTAATGAGGTTTTTCATTGCCAGGTAGATGTCAACCTTTTCCTGGCTTTTCTCCAAACATTCAAGCCTAATATAGCTGAATGTCTCTGTGATACCATTCCAGCCTCCAAGCAGACTGACAAGAGAATTCGCAAATCTGTTGATCGAACGTTAAAGTTTCTTGATAAATGTATTGAAGAAATGGAGAGTAAGGTAAATATGCACAGTGTTTTGGTGAATGTTTTTTACATCTACCAGTGATTTAAATAAACTATTAATAAATAAACTGTGAAAAATTTGAACCCAGAAGTCATTTCATAAGTAGGTTGAGTATGCTCGTCCAGGTAAACATAGTCTAAAATAGGACTGTTGTTGTCGACACTGACTACAGCAGTCCTATTGAGGACTACGCTCACCTGGATGATCATATTCAACCTATTTATGAAACAAATAAACTATTGAGATGTATTCAGTTCAAAATAGTGAAGTACAATTGTAATTATGTGCCACAGACAAAGAGTATTCCATATTGAATTCATTTTTTTTACCTGTGACAAAATACATGTACATTATGTCCAGTCAAAAGCCTTACTTAAAAATTTTCACAAGTGAAGAAAAAGGTTGAAAAAAGAGTGATTTTAATATAATTTATTGTGTGACTGGAAAGTGTTTCAATAACTGCTTAGTGTGGTATTTCACTATGACTTGCTAATTACAGTACATTTAAGTGGTCTCCATGCATGAGAAATGAAAACATTTTGGGTTGTTCATTGATGTCAGTTTTATTGTTGTAATTTGGTGCCTCAAATTAAAAATAATTTTGTTTGCAATTTAATTTTGGCTAATTTATTTTATTTTATTTGCACTTTTAGAGTTTAGCTTCTTGTAACTTGTTTGGAGTTATTGAGGGCTCAAACTCAGAAAAAGAGCGAATACGATCAGCTTCAGAAACTTCAAAAAGATCTGTAGCAGGTAAAAAGTATGAGAAGACTGTTATTTAATTTACAATTGACTCTCAATAACTGTGAAACCTTCAAGGGAAATCGAAAACAGTTTGAGTTATGGGTAGTTCGAAGCAAATACAGTCAACTCCCCATAACTCGAACCTTGAAGGGAAATCGAAAAAAGATTCGAGTTATCGGGAGTTTGAGTTATCGAGAGTTAGAAGAAAATAGCCAAGAGTGTGAACATTTTAATCACATTTAATTGTAGAAATGTCAAGTGAAAATTAAAAGATACTTCTAGATTACAATTAAGAATGTAACGTAACAAAACATAGCCTAAATTTCCTGTTTTGAGAAGAAAAGCTGCTTCACGTTAGCTTGTGACAAAAGCATCAGCCTCCACTTGTAAAGTATACTCCTCATATTATCGTCAATAAGAAATCCAAAATTCAATGTTTCGGACGCCCGTAAACGTCTTTTTTTCGGAATTTGTAAGGGCTCAAAACATGGTTCGAGTTATCAAGGGTAAAATTATATAGAAATTGACCTGAGGGGAAACGAAAATTGGTTCGAGTTAGTGGGAGTTCGAGTTACCGAGGGTAAAATTACAGTGAATGTATGATGGAAATCCAGGGGAAATCGATGTTTGTTTGAGTTAGCAAAGGTCCAAGTTATTGGGAGTCGACTGTAACCAGAAGTGAGAAAATGGGATGGGGGAGGAATGCAAGTATCATGCACACTTCACTTCAAGGGCAACAAGAGATATATTGAGTTTTTAAAAGAAATTAAGTAACAACACTTGATTAATCAGTACAGTGGGAAACATTGTATTTAAATTGGACGGTTGATTTTAGAGAAATTCAATGTTTTGGACTACAGTCCATTGCATTTTTTTCAATTTGCCATGCACTTGAAACTTGATGTGAGTTATCTAGGGTAACCTTGTATAGAAATGATCTGAAGTGAAACAAAAAATACTTAGAGTTAGCGGGAGGTTTGAGTTATCAAGGGTTCAAGTTACTGAGGGTGAAATTACAGTAATGTATGAAGCAAATCCAGTGGAAATCGATTTTGGTTCGAGTTAGCAAGGGTTTGAGTTATCTGGAGTCAACTTTATGATATAAGAACAGGATATCACACTTTTCATACTAATATTATTATGACCTGTTTAGTTTTGTCTTCAAGTCCCATCAACCCCATTTAACTAAATTTGTCATCAGATGGGTTGTGAGGGGATCCTTGTCGTGTATTCCTGAGGCTCTTTTTTCTGTCAGAGTACTCATAATTTTATCATTGTCATCATAATAATCGTCATCATAAGCAATAACACCATCAAACATCATCAATTAACTTGTAGAATTTTTTTTCTCTTTTTACCCCTACATATTATCGTTTAGGCTTTGTTCTGGAGGGTTTTAGTTCAAGTGAATGTGAATGGAACCACCTGCTGCAGAGGACAGTGGTAGGTATACATGTACTCCGAAACAAGTGAATTTGCAGAGGCCTGGATTTATACTGCTAGGGTGAAATATTTGGCTAAAAAACCTGTTGAGCACTAAAATTTCAAATTATCATCACTGCGCAGTGAAACGTTCCTCTTTAAGTTTTACCTTCAATCATCTACCCTGCAAGCAGAGGTTTCTCTCTTGCATGTCTTTTAGTGTTTTAGTCGTTCGCATCGCTTTTCGGTCACGAAGTCAGTTTGTTTTATACGCCCCAGGAGAAACTGGTGCCTGTGTTGTTGCAAGCAAAAGAAAGTGACTTTTTGGGTGGAAAAGTTCCCTTTATATAGGCAAAAAAGGAATGCAGTGTTAGAGAACGTAACCAATTAGAAGTGTAGGATTTTGATCTGTTACGCTTGAATTTGCATGTTCTTTTGTTAGCGGTAAGCAATAGATACTAACTGAATGCATTCAAATCTGGGGGTAGGATGTTTGTTAAAACTTCATGATGGTTTCTAGCAATGCATCTAAAAAGTCAATAATTTTGAGTTTAGGACAAATCGTGATGACTCAGTTATTAAACTGAATTGACCTTCACATTTCTTTAACAGGAAGCACTTCCCGATAATAAACCCCGCCTTATACATGGATTAGGATCTCCAGGTGAATTAATTAACCAGTTCCAGAAAAAAAGCTAACATTTTTGGTCTGTTGATTCAAATTTATCCTTGGTTTAGAATAATGTTATCTTCCTGTTGTCTCTGGATATGGTAATATCTGATAATGAGATTGATACAATGAAATTTAAGCTAATTTATTGATAAAATGAATGACAGTGTATGTAGGCAGGGTTTAGGTAATGCTGCCTTTGAACAAAGTAAGATGGTGGATAGAAAAAGAACAACAAATTAAAAGCACCTTACCTAATAATTATAACTGCTTTGAAATCAGCCTGATATATCATTTTACTGCTCACTGTGTATGTACATGTAATGTGAAACTGTTCCCGCACATTTCACAAGCACCTGTGCTTCAACATAAAAGTGAGGTTCAGGTGGACAAAAAGCAAACATGCATGGTTGACCACCCATTGGCTTCTTTGCATGATGGAAAGTATAAAATTATAATCTATTCGTAGTGGACACTCGCTTAACAAAGGCTTGGTGACTCTAGAGATGATTTAAAGGACATGCGAGTTTGCAGGCGAGAAGGTGATAGGGCTAGACCAAGATAAGCGAAAAAATTGAGGGGGGGGGAAAAATAAACAAACCCATTAAGAAAAAACAGGTGTTGAACCACCCCACCCCTCTCCCCACAAGGGGCTTCAACATTGCATGAATCCAATTTCCTCCAGCCCTTGAAGCCAAACTGGTCAAATCTGCTTTACACATGTTTAATTTACTTATACACAGGAAGCCACTCCTGGAGGAGAAACCCAAACTTACGTCTGAAATAGAGCTCTTGCTAGTATTTGATCAGTTAAGGCCAGTGTTACGTGAATGACCACTGGGAATATAGTAAATATTGCTGCATCCAAGGCTGCCAAACAGTTTCCAGGCTTCAATTTAAGGGAACAAAACTTGCGTAGTTTTTTCTTTCTCTTTGGAGGCCAATGTTCAAAATTAACGGCTTTTGGTTCTAAAGAGACAAGAACACAGTGTGTATTATTTATTGTGACTGAGTAAACAATAAAAAGGGGTGCGAACAATGTTTTTACCGAGGGAAAAAATAAAAACATGATCATGTCTTGTTAATGTCCATCTGATCTGTGTGTAAAATATGACACAAAAGCTTCTTCCTTAGAGAAACTACTGTGTCATAAACAAAAGCCGTATTCCATTAATGTCTATGCATAAATGTCCACAATCATTGTGACATGTAGGCAGACCTAAATGTTTAAAACACGTGTTGCCTTCTTTCATTTTTAGTTTTTTAAATTCACTTTTAGAGTAGACATTCAATACTCCTCAATTTTGCAATACATCAATTTCTTCTTTTTATTTTGTAGAGGAGGTTGTCATTGCTGTGGAGTGTGGAATTGATCTATTTGATTCCTCATATCCTTTTTGTTTTTCTACATTTCAGCATATCTTCTTAATCCAAATATCATACAGAGATGCAGATAATAATATGGCAGCAGCCAAATCCACAGCAAGAGATTTAACTTACAAACATTTGACTGACTTAAATTCACACTAGTACAGATTCTTGCTATTAAGGACACTTACTTGTGGTCCAAACAGTTTCTGCAATAACAGGAGTTGACTGTACCATGTTAGAATGTAGAAGAGTATAACCACTGCAGCTGTACTTTGTTACATATTCCTTAATTGTTTTACTTATCCATGTCAGGTGGCTGAGCGTGGGTGCGCACTAAACCTAAATTGGAGTAGAAAAAGATTTAAGGCAGAGCTTTCTTATTCACCTCCTGCTCAAGAGCCACTAGAACAAAAAAGGAAAATTCAAGATGATAATTTGAAAAATTCTTCTAATGGGACAGATAATGATAACGGCACGCTGTACACCATTAATCTTAATGAGACTGGGTAATTGATCTTTTTCTCTTTTGCAAATCAAAGGCTTTACTTGGGATTCAAAATCATTTAGCATTTTTTCAAAAGCTGCTCAATTGACTTTACCTTGAATAATAGTATCAGACTGAGCATAAGGATCCCCCACCCTCTCTCCCTGAGGGAGGTCTGTTATTCATGTTATTCTGGATTAAATTATGGCTGTTACTAAGGGCCGGATGCTGGGAATTTCTCTCATCTTCCATGACCATGAGCTCCAGCTACTTTCATAGGAAAACCAAAAGAAATTCCAAATTCTTCAATTTCCGGCCTGCAAATTACATATATTAGCAACAGCCAAGTTGAAGAGGTTAAACAAGTTGGTTTGTTTCTCATGTTGAAAGCATCCTCCACTGCTAAATTTCTGGTATTTTGGAGGTAGCTACAAAATTGAAGTCAAAATAAATAAATATTAATAATCTCTTGGGTTATCGTGTGAGTCCTAGATAAAAAAATTAACTGAATTAGTCAATTTTATCAAACTTGTAAAGTATTAATATTTATATGTTTACTTTTTATCTAGATTCAGTTCTGACTTCAAACCAGTAGTTAGTGGTTGCACTTGTTACTGCTGTACAAATCATACGCGGGCATACATTCATCACCTTCTTGTTACCAAGGAGATGCTAGCCACTGTTCTTCTTATGGCGTAAGCTACCAATACATATTACAATTACATTTTACTTTCGTGTTTTTTTTTTTCACAAAGACATCTTTAGCTTGGCTGGTATAGTTTATTTTCTCATTCCAAGTCTGCCGTTCTCAAGGGAATTTGCACTTTGTCTTGTCCGAAATTATGCGCACCCATGTGTTGGTGAATAAGACAAACACGACAAACAGTGCAGTTCTCCTTAGTAATATCACGTGGTCTGCAACGGGAGAACAAACCACAGTAGCTAAAAGGGTCTATTGTTTAGTTACGGTTACTTCTTACAAATGCTAGATGATACAATTTGCATCGCTACAAAAGGCCAGAGGATACTCACTGAATCTCAATCTCTGTATTCTGAAGACATGCTCTACATCATTTAAGTGTAGACAAAGTCCTGTTAGTGTAACCATTCAAATAAGACCGATTGAAGGAAATTTACTTGGTATCATTTGTTAATTACACATCATTTTTCTTAAAACAATTTTCAAATTTTTAAACGGTTACACTTTTGCGGGTGAAAAACCTAGCCATTCCCAATGATCAAATATGATTTTTGCTCTTCCACTTGTCTTCTAAAAAATCACTGTCTTTTCTCTTTATTTTTAGGCACAATTTACAACAGTACTGCCAATTCTTCGCAAAGATTCGACTGTCAATTGAAGAGGATAACTTTGAACAATTTAAAGGGAATGTCTTAACAGGCCACCCTCTTTGATAGACTGTGACTATTGGCTGTTTATGCGCTACACACATACATTTACACCCACATCTTCACATCTTGGCCAAAGTCTGTACTAAAACACTTGCTAGTGTTTGTGCGGGAAGCGGGGTCTTTGGCTTCCAATTTCTTAATCCCCAATTTGTATTGCCTGAATTTCAGACTACTGTTCACGTGGCACCGGACGAATTTTCGATAGCGGACTGAAAAATTTGACCGGACACTGTTCTCATTACTTTTTTCAACTTTTCTCATTGGTTTTTACAACTGCCCATGCGCAGAGCAGTACTTTAGCAAATCCAAAATGGTGTTCACACCACGCCCGTCAATTTTCGAACATACCGGCTAAAAATGTGACCTCGATTATTGGCGTTGAAATTTTTGAGTCTCAAATTCCTGAGCACTTCTCTCTCGGAAGTTTGCGAGTCAAGGTGACGACTCAAATCAGGCACCATTTTAATTTTTGTTACTTTTTTGTTATTAATGGTGGATCTCTCCCCTCCGCAGAGGTCTCTCTGTGTCGTAGGGAAGCTGGGGAGAGAGAAAGAACCTCGGCAGAGGAGAGGCTGGCTGAAGATTGGTACCCTAACTTCGCCCCTAACTGAGCCACCTAAACACCTAGAACATGTTAGATAATTGGAAATGTTAGGGCCGATTTAAACGGTACGTTTTTTGCTTACGAATATCGTGCGCGGCTAGTATGCGTCATCACTTTCCACCATCCAGACACGCACAATTTTCACTTACGAAATCTACTATGTGTTGTATGAATGTCGTGGGTCTAATTTACACGACACGATCTGCCGTGAAGTCACGACGCATGTTAGTCGGGCTATAAGCGCCCTCTTTCGTGCCTTTGTAGTGTGAGCAACCTAAAAAACTGAAATAAAAGAATTTTAACAGGTCCTTACGCGATAACGTGACAACTACAGTCCTACTTCTGTTAAGGTTCCACCCTCAAGGTATTGGCCAGTTAAAGGAGTTCCGGTAAGATTACGTTTAGTACTCCAAACAGAATCTTAAGCCCCGTGCTAACGGACGCAACATTGTTGGATGCTACATTTTGCGTCGTTTTGCACACCCTGTTGCGTGTTGTTGGGAGTTATTGCGCAAAGGTTGAAAGCGGTCAAACTTTTAGCTACGTACGAACGGACGCAACTCCCAATAATTTTGCGTCCGTTTTCACGGGGCTTTACTTTTTCTGTTAAAGGTAGTGTGTAAAGGGTAAAGACGCGCTGGGCTCATCTTGACGCCAAATCCTATCCGTCCAACTGTACTAGATTACGAGCGCTGTTGCCCACAGTGCTTGATTTAAATATATAAAATGGTAGTCAGTCTTTGACACCTGTGTGATCTGAATTATAAAAGCATCTTTTATTGATCGGGTGGATTTGAAAAGCATCAAAATTATACACCCTGCCGGTAGATTTTAAATTTTGGACAACCTCGATAAATGATCTCGGTAGCTGTCGTTTTGTTTTGAGTGAGTGATTTAATGCAGTAAAAGAAAATCGTGTTATTTTTTCTCTTCCGTCGTGAGGATTATCTCCTTGTCAAGGATGTTGGGAAAACAGTTCGCTCCAACCCCCAGTCTTTCCCAGTCTCCTTTTCAAATGTTTGCACAGATTAACCAGCATTAAAAAACTAAGATAATAACATTTTAAAAAAATAAAAAAATTACATATATGATAGCTGTACAATTCACTGTTGAAACAAGTAAAATTATATGTTGAAAAAGTCTTATTTTTAAAACTATAATATAATAATAATAATAATTTATCATTTATATGGTGTAAAACAGCATTTAAATATGATCACAAATACAAAAACTATTTAACTTTTTATAACAAGCAAAAATTATAAAGAAAAAATCTATTTGCGGGAGGCTTATTATAAAAAGCTATAATTTAACTATTTAAAAAATAATCAAAATTTCCAATCTCTCTTTGCCTAGTAATTTAATTGGTATACAATTACTTTTTAAAGGATTCTTAAAACAGTTTTACTTTTCTAAAAGAAAAAGTTACCAATTTGTTCCAAATTATAAGCCTCTGTCCATATAAAATCGTCTGTTCTATCGTAATTTGTAATAGCTATTTCTACCACAGCAGGGCACACTAGACCTTGAAAGGTGGTCCGAATGACTGATCATTTTTGTAAACTGTCACTAAAATTTGAAACTCTTTACGGGAGTCTGAGATCTCTCGCTCAAATAGTTTTTCACGCAAAATTTTATTTCCAAAAGATAACAGGTTGTTCCTAAAAAAAGAGCTGAAATCATTGTGTCCTTTGAGATCAACCCTGTACGAGGGGGGCATTGGGGTATATTAGAAACCGCAAAACCGAAGAAAAAAATCGTCCAAAACCGCAAAAAAATTCGGCCAAAACCGAAAACCGCATACAAAACCGTCAAAAAACGATACAATGGTGACAAGTGGGGCATACAGAGCAACCTAAACTAACACTAATTTCACCAAAGTATTTGTGAATGTCATGGACTTTGTCTGAAGCCTTCGTATCTTTTTGTGTCTGCTTAAATCATAGGCTTTGTTTCTGCCGCTCTCTCGAGCCCAGACTTTGCAGCTCAATTTCCGAAAAGCCGCTAGTTATGGAGCCTAGTTAACTTAGGAGAATTTGCACACAAGTCCTCTTTAGAATTGCAATTTTGCAGTCGCAAAAAGCTATGGCTCTGGAAACTTCAATCGAAAATCTCTAATCGAACATTACCATTTGATAACTCCCCTTCTCGTAAAAAAACGCAACACAATCCACAATTGCTTCTTCCGTTGCTGGCGCGGGAGGCACGTTGGAAGCCATAGCTCGCAAACTGACCAAATGGTCGCCCTGGTCTGCGAGGTCAAAGGCTCGCCGGGCGTCATGGGAGACACTTGATCCCCTACCATGACATTTATTTTGCCAAGCATTCCTCTAAATAACTTTGGCGTTTCGCGGCTATTCGAGATCAAGTGCTGCTTAAATCGAACAGAAACCGGAACCCAAAATAGGACAAAATAGGAAAAACCAAAAACCACATCGGGTACCAAAACCGAAAAACCGCTAGTATTTTTCAGGAAAACCGAAAACCAGATGCTAAAAAACGAAAAATCTGCAAACCGCAATGACCACCAAAACCGAAAAACCGAAGTCTTTTGCAACAAAAACCGAAAAACCGGTCTAAAAAAATAGCCAAAACCGCAAAACCGAAAATCCCAATGCCCCCCTCCTGTACCGTTCCTTTGACGATCAAAGACCACTCGAAAAACAAGCCTTTTGATTGAAAAGTATAAACAATGCTTATTATTACAAGTCACGAAAAAAGTTATTACAAATTATGTCAGCTTTGCTTATTACGAATTACGACAAAGTGTTGTTACAAATTGCGACTGCTTTTTTATTATAAATTCCGACAAAGTTCTTACAAATTGCGACAGGTATTACAAATTGCGACAGCTATTACAAATTACGGCAATTATTACAATTTACGACAAAACAGTCGTTAAATTCAGCACGAAACATTTTGGTAAACTGAAAAAGAAGCAATTTTCATGTTTCATGTTAAGTTATTCAACAGTTCTGACTTATATAGTGAGCTAATTATTCAATGTAATGAAACTTCAATCGAGACTGAATCACTCTAACCTATCCTAAGATACGGATATGAAGGCAAATTCCATGGTTATAATTCCTCGATGGTGAAAAGGATTGTAGAATACAGTGTTTTGTTTGTCAACTGAATTATCTAAGGCTTGTTAATTACTCGCTAAAAACAGGCCAATTTCTATAATTTATATTGGTGCAAAATTAAAATTTGTGTCGGATTCAGATTGTTTTTAACTTTTGCACTATTACAAGATGTTACTACATAATTACAATGTATACAAGAACAGAAAAAAAAAGAACAACAACAACAAATTACATGAATACTCAAAGCATGGAAACAACTCAGTCTTGCATTCAGCTCTCGTGTTTGTGTCCATTGAAAAGATTCAGCAAAGTTTTATCCTGAGTTCAACAAACACCTCACGCCCGTCAACCATAACTCGCGGTGTTGGCGCTTTTTAGATGGCTAGTACCGAATTGTTGTCCTTGTTTTACACTAAAACGAATCTAAACAACTCCGAGCAGCTGACTGATTGGTAATTTCTTCATTTCCAGTAGCAAATTATGGATATGAAGGTCTAGCTTTTGTCGTTCACTTCCTTGGTAGTCGGGTAATTTAAGTTCAGCATAATTAGCCAGTGTTTCCCAGCTTTCTTGTGTCATAGCCTTGAGCTCAATGTTCAATTGAGAGAGCAAGATTTTCAAGCCCAGCTGCGCGTTACAAATGTCCTGTCCGAGGGAGCCTTGTTTTTGAAGTAACAATGGACTTTGTACAATTTTGCCGACTTTGTACAACTGGCAGAGATAAATTTTTAATTTTATACTGGAAAACAAGCAATGGAAATGAAAGAAATTAAGCAGTTCCTGTGCACAGTTTTTAATTTTAAGTTCTGTTTTCTTACCATGACCTGTTGACTTGTAACAAGGTTGTTTGTTCATGTACATGTTAATGTTCCCTCCTTTAATATCTTGGAGGAACTTAACAGCTTGTCTGAAGTCTTCATCAATCAGCATAAAATACTCAGCATGAGCTGTATTTGCATTTGGACCTTCGTAACAGTTTCCGTATCTAGCATGAAATATCAATCGCCCGTTTGTGTCCGTTACTCTCACATAAATCACAACTGTCTCAGCAAATTTCTTTTTATCTCCTCGCTTTCCAATCTTGCACTCCGATCTGTCAAGACACAGAAATCCAGCATGGCTTGTTTCTGAGACGTGATAGAACATGCCACAGAACTGAGCTTTAGTAATTAGTAGTGGATTGAAGCCTCCAACTTTATGGTTATCTTTGTGATCTCTAACCGTGCTTGTTTCATCGCAAACTAACTTCTTTTCATATTGCACAAAGCACCAATCCAGTGGCGAAGAAATTGGAAAGTAATTTATAAGGTTTTTTTTATTCCAGTCCATGTTGATGAAAATTATTTCAGCCCCGCATGTGACAAATAGCTGGAATAAGGGACCCCGGCCTACCACAATATTGTGAGGAACTCGAACTGTTTCAAAATTCAGTTGTATTCTTGAACTTAATTCTTTCTTTATATCGCTTACATCTTGTACAATCAGACTTCGGGTAGCGTTATAGCCAATAACAAATTGGTTTATCTGTTCTTGGTCTCCTTCCAAGGTAAAAATCTTGACAGACTTATCGCCAATGTCCGAAACAACAAGATGGTTATTTGGGGCGAAACAAACGTCATAAGGTTTGAAAAGATTTCTATTCAGCTTTCTGGTCACCCATTGTTCCTCAGGGATGTCATTTGCCTCTTTCCCGTACAAAAAAATACAATTTTCATGTCTTTTTAAAACAGCCACCACCCCCTCATAAGAAATTGCTATCCTGTCTCCTTCAAAATCTTGAAACATCCCATCCGCCATTATCATCAATCTTAACTACCTGCACATACGTTTTCCGGTCATAATGCCGACTACTTCGACCTTTGGGAGTCGACTTGAGCACTCTGCGTTTCAATTAGATGATGTTCGGGTTACAACTATCTTCAAATCAAGTTATGAAGGCCAACTTTCTTGTTTAACTACTCAAGAAGGCGACAAAGATTTTGCCACTACGATCACTTCAATGTAGCTCACTATTTTCTCGGAAACAGGCGTCATTTTCCAAGAATAGCACCGTGGCGTGACCTCTGTCAATGCGGGTACTAGCGGAAATCAGATTGTCAAGTGGAAACGGAAGAAACGAAAAATTGATATATAGAGCGGTTTTCACTTGACTGTCGTAAAACCAAAACCAAAGTAAATACACTAACCAACTAAAGGGCGTAGTAAAACCAAAACCAAAACCAAAACCAATCCCTTTCGACAGTCAAGTGAAAACCGCTCTATATAGAGCGGTTTTCACTTGACTGTCGAAAGTAATTGAGGAATTGGTTTGGTTTTGGTTTTACTACGCCCTTTGGTTGGCTAGTGTATTTACTTTGGTTTTGGTTTTACGACAGTCAAGTGAAAACCGCTCTATATATGTATTGAAAATACGTCCTTGAATGTATATGAAGAGAAAATGTGTAAGTTTGTAATCGTTTTCGGTTCACTTCCGAAACGCAGTCATTTTGTTTCGGGGTTTCAGTAAAAATGGTATGAGAGGATGGTAATTTTGGAAGTACCGTCTCACGCGGCTATAAAAAATCTCATGAAACGTGTCGTAAGAGGAGTATACAGAGGATATCATTGGACCCCTATCTCTCGCAGCTCTTTTGTTTAGGGACTAAGTTAGGCCTTGTTACACCTGCGAAGCGCCTCTGGTGTGTACACGCCGAATCAGAGTTGGTATTCACATCAGACTTTGATTTGTTTAATTCGGAGTTTGTTTTGTGCGACCTATTAGGTGGCACAATACGTTGCACAAAAACGAAATGTGAATGGCAAGGTCGATCATTAGTGATAATGCAAGCTACAAGTTCGAGATGCTTCGGAGTGGCTTAAACTTTAAACTGTTAAACTGAGTTGCCCTATGGCAGACCAAGGAGGAAGTTCTGCAAATTGCGTCATTGATATGTGTCGCATGTGTCTACAAGCATAAAATGCTCTGCATTAACTGTATTGCTCATTTTAGTCAATTTAATTGTCGGCGAATTTCTGTAATTGTCCTTCGTTGTGCTAGCGATAAGCTAGCCGTTGATTCACTCCTCCTGCTTGTTTGCTGACCGAGTAGCAGGGTCGGCCAGGGTTTTTGGGTATACGGTATACAGGGGCTTTTTAAATCGGGTATACGGTATATTGCAGCTTATTGCAGAATTTCAGGTATAAAGTATACCTGGGTATAATTTTGGGTATATTTGCATGAATTTTGGGTATTTTGGGGTATTTTGGCGAATTTTTTTCGGGTGTACTGGTATAACACTACCCCCTGGCCGACCCTGGAGTAGAAAGAGAAAGAGCGTTTGGCAAATTAATTCCAATCAAAGATTTGTGAATGATAACTCGTGTCGGGCAAACTCTCCAAGGGTTTATATATGCACAGTTATACACACCTCATAACTTCATCTGCACTTGACGAGATTCTTTTGGTCCATTACTACCAAAAGAGGTGCTCCACAGAATGTCACTGATCTAACAAGTAACGCAAAAGAGTATCGAAGTATAATTTTACAATAAGTGTCACAAAATCAACCTGAACGGGTCCCTTCGGGGATTTTCTGTTTAACGTCATCCTGACCATCTCTTACTTGCTAGACTGCTTGCAGTCATACTTTTCTCTTAAAATCCGTCTAGTTCTTATCTTAGCCAGCGCGATAGCAAACCACGACGTTATGTTACAGTAACGGATTGGGACCAAAAGTCTACTCGCTCGCGTGAGTGAACAATAGAAACGACATTATTACCCAACAATTCCATGCGGCCCCTGATCAAGCAAATCGAGATTTTTTTCTCGTATAGTGACTGTTTATTTCAACTGTAAGTAATTTTCTACACATACGCGCGACCTACTAGGATGCCTCCTCGGGATTAAAGGCGAAATCCCTGCCGGGGCAATTACTTGTAATCAAAAATATAGCAGTTTTTTTTTTCAGTAAATATACGTACCAAGCATTTTATAAAACATTACAAACAACAAAAATGAACTATGGAAAACGGTTAGGTTAACCAGGTTTTCAAAACCCACAATTTCAATCCGATTTAAGGGACTGTCCAATAATTATCAGGAGGTGAGGGCCGAAAGCCCAGACGACGGGGGGGGGGGGGGGGGGCATTAAATAAAAATTATAGCAAGATAGGGGGAGCTTAAATTAAAATTACTCTTATTACAGGTAGCCTGCGAACAGCAGACGTATTTCCAGTCGTCGCTTCTCTCCCTTAGTACAGGTGACCCTAACTTTCATTTTATGTCATGTGCCTTTGTATTAAATTGTAAAAAAAAAATATTCCACAGGCATGGTAAAACAGAAATGTACCCTCAATGCATGCTCAATGTTCTTAGAAAATGTGAAGTTTATACATAAAAATGTCATCACATTTTAGCGGAGCTCCACCCGCGCGCGAAGCGCGCGCGTGGGCGGAGCCCCATAGCTAAGGAAATGTGGTAATCTACCCATCCCAGAAAATTTGGTAATCACGTGACCGTACGACCGTCCGTCCGCACCACAGGCATACCAATGTAAAAAAACTCAATCAACAGGTATGGGAACCCAAATGCAACTCAAGGTTTTATTTGTAAGGAAATCACATGGCCGCACGGACTTTTAGAAAGAAAAAAGTCGTGTCTTTTTCGGCGTTATTTTTTATGTGTACACTAACGTGGATAACAGAGAAAAAGCTAGAGCGAGTTATTGAAAATTCGTTGGAAGAAAAACATGGAAATTCAAAGCGGCGGTGAGAAAATGAGAAATGCTAGCGGCCAGCGAGGTGAAAATGAACGGCAGTGAAAAATAAAAGCGAACATGAACACTGGAAACAAAATATTGGGTAAGCACATACGACAATTTCTCCATAAAAATAGTGTGTAACTAGGAAGTTTGACGTTTTACTCGTACAAAACAGTGTTGTAGTCGTGCAAAACAACGGCAAGGGAAAGACAGAAAAGCGTGCTGCACGCGCAAATTTCCTTTTTGCTAATTAGAAGAAAAAGTGTGCTGCACGTGCAATTTGTTTTTTTGCTAATTAGATCTATTAATCTTGAAGCCATTTTCATTGTCGTCCCCCGTTTAGCGTTACACGATTTAACTTTTTTGTTTACACGTATTATTAACCAGAGCTTCGCTTTTAGCCCTGGCTAAATCTATATATTAGACATGTTACCAGATTCTTTAGTCCTTACAAAAGAATTGATTTGTGTCATAATATCCATTACAAGGCCAAATTCAACGAAAAACATAACTTGCAGCAACATCTATAACTGTCCCAAACAAACCATTTGTACTTAGATACTGTCCTAAAGACAGTTGTGCATGTAAGTTCATTCACCCAGACAATCGCCTTGGCTGCCATAGCGAAACAGTTTTCTCGCAAAGATATAATGTCGTTTCCTCTCCTTCTTGAAATTGTGAAGGCAATTTTGGCCAGTCTTAAGTAAGTACACCCTCCGTAAATAGGCTGTCATCATGTTTAGTTATTTTTTCTGTGATGGCATGAAGCTCATCCAAGATGTGATTCGCCTCCCTCTTGCATTGCTTTATGTTGCGGTCATCATGGGGCTTTGGCTTGTACTCCTCTCGGAGAAACCTTCCAGCACAAGCAGGGTTGTCGGACAACAAATAGCGAAGACGAGTTTCAAGCTTTTCAACTTCTACAGTTACATTAAATTCTCGGTCTCTTTCTGCAATGAAAGTCGCGATGGAGAGGAATCATCGGAAACAGAAGGCAATGGTAGTACCGCTAGTGGTCCGAAGCTCCTGTCTTCAAGTGATTCAGAACACGACTCAGAGGTCGATGAGTCAGACAGCTTGGAAATGGGCAGTTTTATCGAACATTCTTATAAGGTGTTATACGAACCAGATGCAGAAGTCGAGTGCATTACAGTGTGTGACAAGAAGGTAAACTGACCTTTTTTACGCTATATGACAACCTCGTCCCCAAGGCGCCTTTCTCTGGCTTCGGAGGTGGGGCGCCCCACCTCCAAAGCCAGGAAAAAGCGCCCTAGGGACGAGGTTGGCTAGCCTGCGTAACAAGCGTTTTCGCGCGAGTTCGTCGAGAAAGTTGGGAAGAGAGTTCCCGCTCTAACTTTCGCGCAATAACTCGATTGGGAACGATTGCTACGCAGGCTACCTCGAAAGTCATCTTTCGCTCCTCGGTAGGCCAAACATTTTATTGGTCAATTTATGACAGCTGATGATAGCATCAAATGTCGGTGCGCAGAAACGGATGTTTTCGCAGGCTACCAAGTGGGCGGTTTTCTTTTATGCGCGTCATTTTCCTCGCGGTCTTTGACTCTCGTTCCCCTTTCTTTATTCCGAAACTGGACGGAAACGGTTGATACGAACTTAACATAATCATTGAAGATGAAACTAACTTTTTATTACATTGTCCAAGTTTTTCTTCGATAAGAGATCGAGATGTTCGTCTCTAAACTAGAACCTAAACTACCGTTTCTACGACTACAATCACATAAGACCTTATTATCACATCTCATGAATTCTACTGACTATTTTAGTAACATGACGGTCAGTGTGTCATCAGCAAATCGCCTGTAGTATCTTGGCATCTTGCCTTCCTGCTCCAATCTTTCTTCAATGCTACACATAAACACACTAGCGAGTAAAGGACCAAGTGGGGATCCCATAACGACACCGTCTGTTTGTTCATAGAGCTGACCATTGAAAATGAAAAGTTGATCTTTTAATAGTTGCTGCTCTGAGAAGATCGACAAGGTCTTGTCCATTGACATGAAGTTGGTACGTTTCATTGAACCAACCATTATTAACATCCAATTAATTTTATTTATATCACCTTGCTTTGAATTTAGAGACAAACTTATCTCCCAATAATTAATCCTACTAACGGTTAAAAATAAGCAATGATGAATATGTTTCAAATTATTTTAAACATTCAATTTAAAAGGAATCAATGATTAATTTCAAGTAGCTTTTGCAGCACTGTAATACTTTGTTATACTCATACAAATAAAGCGTATTGTTGTTGTTGTTGTTGGCTTGCGTATTAGTTACACTCTTATTGCTGGTTTTCAGTGTCACACCCATTCAAAATAGATCAAAATAAAAATCAAAACCGTTCAATAGATAAAGAGTCCAGAATCTGGGAAATGAAAGGAGGTACATATACAAAGACCCTCACCAAGATTCAGGTCAGAGGAATATTTCGTATACGAGATATCCGAAGGAATGTTTTACCCAAAATTATAGAGATTTGTATGGAGAGGCCACGCTCTAGCCTCCCCGCAGACGTCCTTTGGGGTTCGCGTGACTAACGAACCCCATAGGACGTCTGCGGGGACGTTAGCCATGCTAGTGCTCACCTGGATGAGCTCCAACATGGCGGACGGAAACCAACATAAACATCTGTTACCGAGTTTTGCGACAAAAGCGAGAATTCATTCTTCGAGAAACTCATAAACATTAAAGTAATACTTTTTCTAATACATGAACCGTTTAGATAGGAAAATTTCCTTAAATAAGTCATTTTTTAACCTACAAGACAGCTCTCTTGGCCGTCATGTAAATGCCGCGTCACGATTGGAAAAAAAAGCTTAGAAATTCAAGCGTACTCTATCACAAAACCAAGAACCCTTTTGAAGCGAAAATTTGTATGAAAATTAGCTTTCAGCTGCTCTAATGCATCGTGAAAGTAAATCTCGGTAGGATCGATAGTTTTTTTTTATTTTGAATTTTAGTGACGTCATGTGAAAACCAGTGATAAAAACACCTAAAATGGCCATAAATCGCCTCGGGAACCACACAGGAAAGACGAAACGCACAACTTAAGTAAAGATAGCCAATTTTACTCAAATCCTTTCACATTCGTAGCTTACAGAAAGAATCGTTTTCCTCCATACAAATGTCTACATTTCCAAGATTCCGTAACAATGCCGATGGTCAGTCATATTTCGAGCTCAGGCCAACTGCTGTGTTCATTGTTCCTTCGAATCATCACGATCAAGATCGCAGGAATTTTCAGCTATGGAATCTAAGAAACACTTAAGCATACGTGTTATCAAGACAGCAACAGAGTTTGAAGACTTCGCTACCAAAGCAATGGTCGAGGAGAACTGGCGGCCGGGTTTAAAAGATGCTGAATGTTATTTTGCATGCGATCCGACATGCGGCTTTGTTGGGGAAGTGAATGGAAAACCCGTAGGCTGTGTTACACTCACGAAATACGGTGATACCTTTGGGTTCATAGGATGTTATATCGTGAGCAAGGAGCACAGGGGAAAAGGTTATGGGAAGGCAATTTTTGACGCCGCGTTATCAAGCGTCAAGCCCTCGCGACTTCTTGCGCTGGCTGCATTATCGCATCTAGAAAAGATGTATCAGAAGACAGGCTTTGAAAGTGTATTCTATGGAACACGCTTTGATCTGCACCTTCCCACTGCTGTTGAATGCTTTTCTGACATATTGCTGGACTCGCTGTTGAGTATCAAGTGCCTGGAAGAAGTGGACTGGAAGACGCTGCTAGCCTATGACAGCCAAGTGTTCGGATTTCCAAGGCATGCATTCTTGTCCAAATGGCTTTGTGCACAGGGTAGTCACACACGCGTGGCCGTCAGCAATGAAGGTTCCGTCGTTGGCTATGTAGTCGTCAGACCCACTTTCATCAAACAAGATGGTTTCAAAATTGGGCCTCTCTTTGCTGATTCAGAACCAATCGCCGAGATGTCATTGAAAACAGTGTTTAACAGCGTGTTTTTTCAGCAAGAGGAGCAGCAGCAACCAATACCAGTCGTTTGTATTGACACCCTCTCAGAAAAAGGAAAACAGCTTGCTTTAAGGCTACAAGGAAAAATCGTTTTTAATCTGGCGTACATGACTACAAAAGGAGTTGTTCCCAAGGCGTGTTTTGATAAGTGGTTTGGTGCAACGGCGGTTGAAATTGGTTAAAGGGGCGGCTATCTCACGAGAATTTTGCTTTTTTAACGTCAATTGACTCAATTCTTTGCTTGGGTACCCTTACCCAAAATGCTCCTATAGAAATGAAGGGGATAACAAATTTCATGAGCGAGCACTTTTGAGAAGAAGTGCATTTATTTTACCATACATTCATACACATAGCATATTAGATACACTAGAACCTGTAGAATATTTGCTATAATTTGTTCTTCTGAATTCGACGTGTATGTTTGATGCTGATCACGTATTGTGTTAATAACTTACTTTTATTAGTTTCAAAAAGGTTATCTATGAGTGTTGGGTTGGTAGCTTGTCATGGTAATAGGAATGCATAAAAACGGTTGTTAGATAAGCTATAGTTGATAAAGTGGAATGCATATGGTTATGAAACCCGTTAGACTCCTTTGTTATTTGTTTTTGTTAAGCTGTTTTGGACCTGACCATGCACAACGTTCAATAAAATTCCTATCATTTTGAACTTACTGACCAATAGAAACATCGCATTAATTTATTCAGTCACAACTTCTAAACAAAAACGAAAGCATCAATGCACGGTCAGGGGGCATCCAACAAAACCTACAGCACCGTTGTTTTCAACTTTGATGTTGGCCGGTTTTCATAACCAGTCTCCTTTACTAACTATGTATAAGTATTTAATTCAGAGATATTTAGTATTTTCAGAGATTTGTTGGTACTTACAGGTATACCCGGAAAACATGAGGCCAACTTTTTCACGTTTCAATCCATGTCCATCCTTACCATCCGTTGTAACAGACAACAGGAACACAATATGGTCTTAAACAACAAAACCGGGCCATTTTTGCAATTCAAATGATGGTCATTGATACGAAAAGGTTTTGCCGTGCAGTGCACTATTTAGACTCCCTATCCACTAAGCAATTACATTTGCAGTAGCTGCGGTTCACCGGATTGCCATAAATGACCTAATAAACGTCTGGGGTATCTTTTTCATTTTAGGGGTCCAAGCGGGGGCGTTTCATAGACAGGAGGCGTTTAAAAGAGAGAGGGGTTTATTCTCATAACTGTAACAAAATTCACAGAACTAATACGCTTTCGGCAAAAAAATCCGGTATTAGTAAAATCCAACTAGTGGTCTGTTTAATTATCAATGCTGCGTTCTGGTCGGTTGAGCTACTACTAGGCTATATGTTATAGCCCACTAGTAGCGAAAAGCGCCGGCTTTTTGGCGGCAAAAAAGGATTAAAGTCTATCTTTAAGTAGCTAAAATTTTTTTGTTCTCGATATTTTTGACCAACTAATTGAATTTTACTAAAACAACTATTCCTCTCGCCCTCATGGCCTCTGAGTCAATAGCCCATTCGGCCTTCGGCCTCATGGGCTATTGACTCAGAGCCCACTCGGGCTCGAGGTATAATTGTTAAATGTAGGAGCTGTTCGTAAGGTCTTTCCTGACTTATTTATTGAAACAGTGGTAATTCATTGTTTTCCGGTTTGGGCAGCAAACCAATTGGCTTTCACTAGTGGAATATCCACTCCATCAATTAATACGTCTAGACCGTATAGAGATCTATATCGCTCTTTCAAATTCCAACATCTATGTCAGAATCCTCGCTCAAGGTTATTCTGTTGCCATCGTTAGTCTATCATTACTTTGAAGTTAACATTGAACAAGACAAAATACGCAAAGCCTTGTTAATCAAGCAAGAAACTGAATAAATTGAATGATTTTGCTCCTTTTAGCTAATTCGTGGTATTTTGGAGTAATTCTCAAAGGGGGCGTCCATTTGATAGAGGCATCTAATAAATTTTTAACAGCGTGGAGGGGGCGTTAATTAGATAAGAAGCGTTTATTTGGAAGTGGGCGTTTATTAGGTCATTTACAGTACCGGTCATATTTCGAGAAACGGGATTGGGTTAGCACTCGTTCACACAACACAGGTGGCCCATCAGTAGTCAGTAGTTGTGAATAGCTTTTGCAATACTGTATTTGTTACAGTCATGCCAATAAAGCTTTTCGTTGTTGCTGTTGCATTGATGCGTAACCTTGTATGTGAAAAAAAAACCGTTTCTTTAACCTACGATAATTGTGAATTTATCTAAATAAAAATCAATTAGCATTACTTACGTTGGGTTTTACTTCTTTCCACTGAGTTGAAACAAGCACCGTTCTTTTAGAAACTTCTGTTGTGTAGTTTACTGAGACCAACCACAACAGAGCATGACGGTACAAACGGACTGACTGGGGTAGTTATAATCTCCGCAGTATTTTAGTGTTTGCATGAAATATTCAAGGGTTCAAGGAACTACTGGGATTCAGTAATTTTAGAATAAATAAATAGCACTCACAGACATGAAGGCATATTTATTGATAAATTATCTCCTGTAAAAAATTTTTTTAAAAAATCCGTGTATTATATATTTCCTTTCTTAAATTTTTTCCTGCAATAAAACAAGGTTACTCATGCGTGCAACACGATAACGCATGATCATTTATGCCATGATTGAGTTCGGTACCGTGGAACCGACAGCTGTAACTGAACAGATACAACATCTGCTCAGATAAAAACTACTTGGTACTCGCATAGTGGCAGATACAATCTCTTTTCAAAATAATCTTAATAAATTCTGTTTTTTTTATTTAGTTAAGAAAGTCGCTAGTTTTGCTCACAACCCGCTATGTGACAGCTCATTCTCCAAATTAAAGTCTTCCTTTATAACAAAACCTGCATCAAATGCCAATCACATTTCAGTTCGCCTATATCTAAGGGGACCCGCCACTTACGTCAAACCAACTAATGAAATAATGCATCGATTCTTATACGACTATTTCAGCGTTAAATACAGTGCCTCAAAAACTAAACTTGCTGCTAAAGTGCGTCACTGACTAGAGCTGCTTTTTTTCTGATTGTCTTGAAAATTTTAAATATTTTAAAGACAGAAGGTTGATACTGTCAGTCCTACAGAGTAATACTTGCACTTTCCTGTCGATCGCACAGCACTGGACATCGAGGCGTAGACTGACTTACACAAACAGACGTCAAAGCTCGATTCTTCTTTTGAGCTTCTCATTGTCATTTTGTTGTAACTCAGGTGGGATGAGTCCTGTTGTTTCTGTATCGCTGAAGTATCCTACGTCACCTACGTAGTGCGTCGGGTACAGAAGCAATGGTTCGGCTGTCATGGCAACAAGGTTCCGCGGATAGAAATGGTTACTCCACTCTGAACTGTGTGAGCAAACAAAAGAGATATGGAGAATGTACCCTAAAAACTACCATTCGGAAAGATTCATATAGGGCAAGTTTTCCGAGCCAAGTAGCTTACAAGCTGACAATGGCTTTATACAAGTGTTGGAAGGGCAGAATAGGAAACTTAAGCAACCAAGATGGCGACAACAGCGAAAACAGCACCTTAAAAAGTGAATTTGCGCTGTTTTTAACTTCATCGCTCTTATTCCCGCTCATCAAATGTGTTAAATGTAAAATGTTTAAAAGTTGTTGTTTTGCTAATCTAATCCTAATCCTTTCTTCTTGTTCTCGTTGCCGTCGCCGTCGTAGTTGCTTAAGCTGCGTAATGTGATACTGGTAAAACTATTGTACATACGGCCCCCAGCAAACAATGTTGAATGCTGAACAAGACTGGTGCAGACAAATACTTCTTCTTGGCACAATATAGCTTTCAAGGGATGAATCAGAAGCTGATAAAAACTTGTTATTGGGAGAAGACATTATTCGACTTACTTTGTGTGCTTGTTGAACATGATCGGTAGAAACTCGTCCACTGCTACCATTTTTTCAAGCGGTTTTGCCGACAGGAGTTTTCGAGCACCACTTAAACTAATCGCGTATCCTAGCGTCCAGTAGGTGTAATCAGCCCAGGCCAACAGCTCTGCTCCTGGGACCATCTGCACAGGTTTACTATGAAATCGCTTGCGTCCTATGTAACTATAAGACAAAAGCACAACAGATTAATGCAACTATAATAAAATTCTCTAATCTGATTGGTCATCAGCGCCCTGATTACAGCATAAGTAGGACCTCAGATTAATAGGTAGGCCATTTGCACTTTTTTGTAACTTTCTTTGCCGTCCCTGTACAAGAACGACGTAAAATGACCAAAGGCTTTTAGTTGAGCTGAGAACAGGAACAGCAAGGCGATAAATCTGAACTCTAAAGCGGTCCTCTCCCTTCAGTTCCCACCTAATTTCCCTACTCTTAGGTAATTGAGTAGCTTGGTATTCGGGCGAAAAATCTTGAAAGGACGGAAAGTCTATTTTTAGCGACGTCTCTGTTGGCGTCATCATTGTCGGATGGTAAGGTCCCTTTTATGCAACGACAACGAGAGCGGCAAACGACAGCATCAGAATGACAAACAAGAGTAAACCCAGTTTAGAATAGCAAAGAAAAATTAGTCTTTTAAATTGGAAAACTTGAGCAAGTTTTTCTTCCTTCGTCGCTTATTCACACTAGCAAGTATTCCTTGTCAAGGACAACCTGATCGTGTAAACGCAGCTTAGTGACAGAGAACAACAACTCGTAGAGGTTCTCGTTGCCATCACCGCCATGGCTGCTTTAAATTAACTCTCTACCCTCCCCCTCCTTTCAATGACCATTTTATGAACCTTAAACAGTAATTTTCTCCTTACGTTGACCTAACTTTGTAAAAGCTTTGCCTCCAGTCGACAACTTACTTACATTTTGTTAAAGTCAGTATAACTGGACAATAGGCTGTGTGTAGTTCACAGTTTGAAATTTTGAACATTTATTAACGGATTAGTGACTTTTAGTCCGTAACTGACCGACATTCTCAGTGCAGCAAGTGTTTGTGATAATTTTCCGCTACATCACTGTTCGCTCAAACCTAGACTGACAAATTTGAAAAACAACGCAAGCTAAAGGCATCCACGAAAATCGTTAATTTGTAAAAGTCCTATTTTCATGAGCGAAAAATTGTTGAGCATGCGATCTTTCGCAATTGAAGCTTAATTCCGTTGCAGCAGTGCGCCAACAGTGGACAAAAAGACGAAATTAAATCAAAAAGTCAACTCACATTAGCTCCCAACGATATTTGTTGTTTAGGACTGTTGCTTCCCTCAGCAATTGTCGGAGTTGATTTCTAAAATCAGGCTCAAATCGCACGTCATCCTCTAAAACCAAAACTTGACTAAGGCCGTTGTTAACCATCTAAGAATAATAGCGGAAAGTCAAATGATTGCAGTAATGTTCATAGACTGTACATTGTTTTTCAAACTGACTTGTACACCAATACTTGAAGAAAAAAAATCACTATTATAAACGTGAACTGTATACCATCAGTGATCTTACCTCCTCCCAGATGAGGTAATGACTCAGAAAACATCCAATTTCTCCCATGGTCAGCGGCCTAAGTTATAACAAGCACAAAAAATAGTTTTGGAATACAGCTGCTAATTGACTGGTTTGTAACACGCCGCTTTAACTAAATTAACATGAATCCCACCCGGGTGGCAAACAACGTGTTAACTAAAATGGTGGTCACTCTATACAATATTTTGATTTCGCTGGAGTCTCAATGTTTCCGTTGATTTCGCCTCGGGAAACAAAAAATTCTTAGTGCGTTGAGTTTCTAGTTTAAAAAAGGGTTGCTCGGTGGAAGTGACATTAGCAATCAAATAGCAGCACAAGTTTCAGTTTGCTCAGTTATCGCCTTTTTTTCATTCTCTTGTGGCAGAAAATTGTTTTGTACCTTTTTCCATGAGGATCACTGTAACCTGGTAACATTTTTATTTTCATATCCTTCACCTGCTGATCTGTTAATGTTCTGTTGATAACGACCATCAGTATAGTGAACAAAAGCAAACACACAATAAATAAACAATTCCATAACTAAATAAATACGAAGCACCCAACAAGTTGACAGATGCCGCAGCCCGTTTAGGCTGTAAGGGCGGTCGCTCTTTTAACAACCAACCATTTTATTTGCCAAGTTAAGAAAAGTTTACAAGAACAGAATAAATTGAAGTAGATCAGGCAAAAAAATTACTCAGAATAGAAAAAACTAAACGAGCTGAGTAGTTACGATAATCAAATTGCATAACACGAAAGATAAAGAGATAAAAAAAAAAAAGAAGTAGGAGAAGGAAAATGATTTAAATTTAGGAGAATAAAAAGTCTAAACAAAACAAAACAAAACGGTACCCGATAACTATAAAAATTACGTCTTTGTACTATAGGTTAGGCTGGCACCACATCAACGGAAAAAAGCGAAAAAACTAGAGCTAAAACTGCAAAGATTCACGGAGCCGCTAAAGGGCCGCCATAACCGCTTGACAACCGTGGGGCAACCGATCAGTAGGGTGTGCCAGCTGACCGTGGGTAATGACAGAAAAGCCTGGTTCGGCTTGCGAGCGGATTTAACTCCCCTTAAAGGAAACTAGGAAAAGAAAGAGACTACTCGTAATCTAAACTCTTTGACAATAGAAAAATTTAAAATCAAGTTTACAGCAAATGGCCAACGTCAACCTCAGGTTGACAATTTATCAAATAGGAAAGGCAAACTGAAATAAAGCTGTGCCTGATATGAAACCAGGGTTCTATTTAGGATTTACTGTTTGGGGGACAAGTCCCGAGTGGCCGAAGGCCATGAGCTTCCTAGGGGGGTCGAAGGGCATGCCCCCCTGGAAATTTTTTGAAATTAATATGTGCGGAGATGCAGTCTGGTACATTCTGAGACACAATTTTGAGAAATGTTACAGTGTCTGCACTGCCCTCGCCGCGTCTGGATGACTTTTCCGATATAGTTACTTATATACTGTAATGATAACAATATTTTTTTTGGGGGGGGGGGGGTGGGGAAGCTGGGCATTTTGGGGTGGAAGCTTTTACTCCTCAAATACCCTAGATAGAACCCTGAAACTTATTTTTGTAAAGATATCATAAAAATAATCGCAACCAAAAGTTTGATAAAGGACGAGCGAAGAAACTTAGTCTCGTAGTACACGTTAACTTATCTGAACTCGCAAACAAATATAACTCATTAATACTTACTTCCCATCGATCGCATCAAATAACTTGACGCTTATTCCAAGCTCTTTCAGAGATGCAAGCATTCGCTTTCGTCGCAAAGGCCGTCTTTTGAGGTTGATAAGATAGATCTTCAAAAAAGGGATAGATATATTATAAGATAAGGAGACACTCTACGTGCTGACAGAGGATCATTTACTCAAGGCAAACAGAAAGCAAATACAAAATAGTTTTTCATGGATACAGAGGTGAACCACTGGAGGCGCCGGGGCTTACTGTACCTTACTAGTCATGGACCTCCTCATTAAAGCCCGGTTTATTGGGATGAAATGGAAGAAGTAAGTACGAAAGCACCTTCAGATCTACAGAAAAGGATATCATGTTCGAAAATTGTTTCAGTCAATAGTAAGGGCATCCCCTTCACCCCCCTCCCCCAACCCAACACCAGGGATACCCCCGGGTATTTGATGCAAGCTTAGGTTGGTTTTACCACTGTTGATAACATCTTGTTTTGGGAGGTTAGTATTATCCTTTATTCGTAGGTTATATGGCAGACAGCTATATTGACGATCATCAACTACAAGCCCCGGATGTTCAGAAGCTAGAAGGCGCGGGCTATCCAGCGGATAAATAACTATCCAGCGAATAATCCAATTCCGATATCCAGTGGATAGCGTTTTCCACCTTCTGAACAACTAAGGCCTGTTTGTTAATTGTACCTCATCAAAACCAAGCTTTTCAGGAGAGATATATTTAAGAGAAACATGTGAACTAACAGGCATCAATTCTTCTGGATGATCAACTAAACACAGAGAGAAAAAAACAACAATTAAAGTTTAAGGCCATTTCTGCACATATCGCAGATATAGCAGTAATGTAAGACTTCAGTCAAATGTACGTTTTGGAGAAATTTGGAACTTGGAGTAACTTACATACATGGCCTGCATAGCAAGCCCAGTCCCCCTCTCTTTTCCACTTCACTGGCCACACCTTACGTCGTTTGCCGAGCAGGCAGGTTACAAGTGGAGACACATGAATATGTCAGCTATGCATGACGAAAACAAAGATGACGGCGGGCTAAACTTTCGCCAAGAGCCGTTGGTAGTGCAGTTAGGGTTCTCTGATGTAATATTCTTAAACACTCTTCTGAACGATTTTTATACGACTGAGTATAAATATATGGATATCGATGAACATTTAAATTTGAAAGGGGAATTAAAATAAAGGAGCAGTATGCTTAGCTTCCCTTTTAGAGATGAACGCATTGTTTAAAGCCGGCCAGACTTACCAAACCACTCAAGCTTTATGTGTGTAAAGGAAATCCTCATATCTTTCAAAGTTTTACTGGCACCTGATGGTTGTATCATGTAGCCATAAACTTCTTTATTAAGGAGATTCAGCTTTACACCTGAAAAACAAAAACAAAAAAAGCATCAAGTGATAACATGCGTTCATATTGCTCCAAACTTTCCACTATGGCTTATACATGGACAGGCGAAAATCGAGATTTGTGGGAGCTGCCAAATGGCTCCCCTCTCGGTTTCTTGTCAGGGACAGGGACAGTATTCGTCCTTGAACTTGGCAAGTACGATTCCCGTTGGGGAAAATTATTAGCCTTTCTATAACAAACCCTGCTCACTCTCTGTGCTGGTTCCCATTATCCCCCACTCTCCCCCAAAGGGAGCTTAAACAAAGGCATTTTTGAGCGACGCTGCCAACCGGAAGTAAGTTTTTCATATTCTTGGACAGTAGTTTTGCACCAAATTTCTGGCAAATCGTTGCCATTTAAAGACGTTAGCAGCTCAAATTAGTTAGCGTCAAGACATTTGAAAAGGAAAAAAGCCTCACTTCCTGTTGAAGTGTGTCACTCAAAAACACCTTTGCTTAAGCTCCCTAATAGACTGTGGAGGAGGCAGGTGAGTCTTAATTTTGCTATACGCATAATTATCGAGAATACGGTAAATACAAGGTATCTACTGCAGTATTTACCAGCCATCCTTGCTGAGTGTGCAAATACGAGAATATCATCCTCTTCGCCTGTATAACTGTCCAGTGGTGGATTATATCTCAACTGGTCACTTATTGTCTTTTGCAGGTCAATAAGAAGAGTGGAATGGATCATCGGCACCTCAAAACAGCCTTTCTTCTCTCGTTGAAGCATGGGAAAGTAATCATCAGATCTTGCATAGTATCCCTAGAGTGTTGCATACCAAGAAGAAAATTCCATGCTTAACATGCTAAACACTTTAAACAGTTAGTAACGACTGATGTATTAATTTTGATACTTTACAAGGGTATCAACCGGATTCAAATGAAAAATTTCTGGTTCATTCTACTGCCACCAAGAGCATTTACATGCCATTATAAAAACTCTGACTACCCCAGGGGAGGGATAAAACCATGTGATATAAGCCATAAAAACACCATAATCAGCCAATGAGCGTTAAGGAGATGGCACAATGACAAAGTTTAAACTTAAGAATGATCTTTATAAAAGAGATCACAAAAATCCACTACAATTAAAATTATTTTGTATATTAATCTATCACGCATTCTCTAGCACTTACCTCTTCATCCATTCCACCCCAAAAATTAGAATATGCAGCCTTGCCTCCAAACACTTCAATCATAGGAGCTATTACAGTTCTATGAGTAAAAAGAATTATATTAACATGGAAGTGTTTGTACCATCTTATAAGAGAAGAAAATGGTTTATTCAAAAATCTTTCATACATAATAAAATAATTATTATAAATATTAACCCCCAGGTCTTAGTGGTGGACTAATGGTATCCACTGGATATCCCTATCTAGCACATAATGCAATTGATTTCCCTAATACTTATCCACTTGATAGATTTATCTAGTAAATAGTGCTATCCTGCTTTTGAAAAACTGGGGACAGGTGAGTTTTCTAACATTTCCATGTAAAACACAGATTACAGCCAAAGCTCTCGTAAGCGACCACCGCTGAAATTCGAAAAAGTGGCCTTTACTAGAGCTTGTCACTTCCTAAAATGAACTCTCGTAAGCAACTGCATGCTAAAACAATAGAGGGTCATCGCTAAGTTACGAGAGCTTTAGAAACTCATTAATAATTCATAAAGACAAAACAAAAGAAGTTTATGTTAAATGAGTGTCTATATATCTGATATCTAGACACTGTGAGTGGTGGTTACCGTGCAGGCAAAATTAATACAATACCGCACTGCACAGATCTTTATCATTGAACCATTATAAGTACAGTGTGCAGCCTCATTTATGAAGTGTTGATTTATTTGATTAAGAGACTCTGAGTGGTGGCTTCAAGAGCTTCAAAACAAAGGAAAAGTCAAGTTGGGTAATCCCGAAGGTGGTCAATTATGAGAACTTTTCATCGCAAAGTTAATTTAGGTCACAGCTCAAATGAGGTTTCTCGAAGGTGGTTGTAACTAGAGCTGGTTGCTTACGAGAGAGGTTACAAGGAGAGGTTCAACTGTACAATTATGTAAACCTTTGTAGTTATTGCAAAATGTAATGTAGTGGAAAGTAAATGAAGTACTTACTTTTTTTCATCCATCAAAAGCCGCAGTGTTTTGGGATTGACCAGGAAGTTGTCACAATCTACAAACTAAAGCAAACAAGAAGCATAATATATTAAGAGTGGTTTGCTACACGTGTACAGCTGTTGCATTTGAAGGTTGGAATGTTTGAATTGTTTCCAAGCTCAAAAACAATAAACAATTTTTGGGCAATAGGGCAGCAGCTGTACGAGTACGTTGAAAATAAATCCACCTTAAGAGAATTTCTATGTAATAATGAGGATGAAAATACCAACGAACTGAAGTCATTTTTAAAGCACCTTATCAGTGAACTTGAAGAGGACATTTAAGTATGTGAGGTACTGGGTTTAACTTACAAATGGAAGCATGGGCACATGAAAGTGTTAGTCTTCAGTAAACCTTAGGTCCTTTACGTTCCTTTTAAGCTCGATCCCAAACTTGCGTTCAAGTTAAAGGACCTAAACATCCACGAATTAAACTGTCCATAAGTTAGGTCTACTGTCATTACCATACTATCGACAAATTTTAGCTGAAAGAAAATTAACACGTCATGCATGGGAAATATGGCTGATAATTCATTGCTCCTGATAACTACACCCCCTTTCTTCAACATTTGCATATGATAATGCAGACATTGATATTATAATCATTGTTATGATTTTTTTGGTAAAACTTATTTGTCACTTATGACTTGTTAATTTTTTTCAGAGAGCAATAATTTCTGCTATGTTTGGTTCTCATTGTTGATACCCCAGAGAGGTGTGGGATGTTAGTAACATGATCATGTATAAACTTAATGGTCTCATTGTTAGGGTTGTTAGTTACACTGTCATGCATACACTTAATGGGTTAATGTATGAGCCACAGTCAAGGCTAGCTATTTTTCAAGCACTTTAGCCTGTGATACTGTATGGAAACATCAATCAGAGGGTCTCAGTCTAGAACAGATTGAGGGAAGTGGTTATTGTAATACCGTAGTTCTTCACCTATAAGCCGAACGATTTTTTCAGTTTTCGACCCAAAATTTTGGGAGATTTTTCACGGAGAACGGGGTTCGGCTTGTAGCCGAGGGTTTTACATTTTAAAAATATACAGTTGTTGAATAACTTTACCCCCCCGGCTTGTAGTCAAGTTAGCAATGAAGCAGAAGTAATAAAACACAACAAAAATTTTGTATTTATTGTAATTCATTAGGTTTTGTGTTTAGTGAGTCAATTTCTTATGTTTTCCGTGAGGTTCGCTTGCTCAAATGGCCAGTTACAATCAATAATTTCGCTCTCGGCTTATAGCCGATGGTTTTACCTTTTTTTTTTGGGCAGCTTGAGTCTAGCGTAAAGACCCTGACTTTCAGGGTCTCGGCTTATAGCCAAGATCGGCTTATAGGTGAAGAAATACGGTAGATTCTGATCCCTGTAGTTCTTCAAAAGTTAAATGTGATATATGCAGCATAAAATCGATTTCCAGTGGATAATACAATTGTTTTCAGTAGCTCTTATCCAGTAGATAGCACTCATCAACTTTTGAACAACTCAGGGCCTAGTCAATGGGGAGTCTGTCAAAAGAAAGGGAATTTGGTGTCTGTAACTAGTTTAAAATAGGGTTGCAAAATGTACTTGACCATGGTCTTATATTGGACAACAGTTTCACGGACCCTGGAGCACAGATACTTTCCCACCACAAATTTTTCATTCATCCTTTCCCTTCCCTTCCCCCAGGTACAGTCAAAACCCTGCTTTACAGACACCTGCATGGACAGTTTGCTTTTTCCCTGGGGACAGAAAGCCCTTACATTTTCTCTAAATTCAACCGGTTAATCCTGACACTGTGTCAAAAAGGACACTTTCTATGGCCCCCACAGTGTTTGTATTAACAGGGTTTGATTATCGTTGATAACTGAAGGCAAAGAAAACCTACAAATAAATAATCTGCCCATTGCTTCCTGGCACTATCCAGGGCCTTTTGCCGCAGGTACATCATCTGTTTGTATCTACTCTCTGACCACTCAGCTGGACCAGCACTGTTCTCGTAATCACTGTGTGTGTCAGAAACATTGATCAATACTCTGTGATACAACTGCTTCACATTTTGAGCCCATTCTTGGAGAACTTTTGATGTGTTATCTTCATTATGGTCAGATCTGATCCTAGAAATAATTACATAATAATAATAAAAAAGTCATGTTATTTATAACTGAAAAACTTCAAGAATTCGAATTTGATTTTTGGGGGATTGTATGAATGCTTAGGTCAATACCATCTTTATATGAAATGATTATAATGACTTACCTTTCACAATATAATAATCTGTAACAAAAAGAATGCCAGTAATCAAATTTAAAAAAAGGAAAGGGCATACTCCACGCTCAGGAGTGTCTCATGAAGAAGACCGGACCAGTAAAAAAAGGGGGGAGTGGGTGAAAGTTTATTGATTTCACACATATAGATCACTAGCCTAAATTTCAGACATAAGTTTGAGTCATTTATTCCCTCAGTAACATCTGAATCGACCAGCCGTTAATGCTGTCCTGACATCACTACCCGAAAACCGGGTAGTGATTTTCATTGGAACCTTGTTTTTCCAAACCTTTGCATAATTATGAGCAATTTTAGCGGGATTCAGCAGAGCTCATGCCTGTGAGGAGTTAAAAAATTTTGACAATCTTTATTGTAATTAGCAAAATTGCCCTTGTCTTCGAAACTATGAAAGTTAAATTGAACTTCAAATGAAGAGTTAGAATTTGATGTCCCATAAAGAGTAGATATTTGTTTTTATTTTTTTCTTGTTCTTATCACGGTCAGGGTTGATCCTACACCTAATGGGGGGTAGTCCTTGTTATAGCCGAGCTCTGCCTGAACCAGGTACCTTTTTCTGGCTTAAGGTAATAATAAAACCCTGAAGAGAGTGGAGAGGGAACCTGACGAAAGTCTGGGTGTAGCCTGGGGAAATACTTAAAAAATTTTAATACAGGAGGGCTCTGACCTAACGTCCACTCTCTTACTCTTGTGTGTATACAATTTTTGAGAGAAAAATTACCCCTTTCTTAACATTGAATAATGATACCCCCTTTTAACCTATCTTCCTAATAACACTGTCTCCCCAGCGCAACTAAACCCTTGGAATGAAATAAATTAATACATGACATTGCTCGAGGGCAAATTAAAGTAAAGGGTTACAGGCATACGGTGTAAACACCTAACTACCCAATCTCCCTATACCCTTTCCACATGTATACATTAATAATTAACGTATATAAGGTCATTCTATTACTTTCATGACTTTCATGACTTTCATAATTATATTTATGAAAGTCACGAAAGTCATAAAAGTAATAGAATGACCTTATAAATTATATGCAATATTATTGATTCCTTTTTACGTGTCTTAATTAAAACCCCGGACTAAAACAACAATCTACATGGTATAAGACAGTGCTCCAAAAGCTACGCTTACTCCACTACACACTTTGCAAGTATCGGATCGTGGAAGAATTTAAGGAATGCACTGACACGTTGACCATAACTGACTACACGTTTATGAGGTAGCTGTCATTTATAATTTTCACTGAACCTGTTATTTACATTTGCTAGTAACGACATATATATTAAAAGAAGATTTGTTTTTTGGAAATCAACAGTACAACAGCTAACGGTAAATAAAACATAAATGCAGGCGTTTTTAGCATTGACAATGCTCTCATTTATTAGTTTGTTGTGATCTGACGGTTGGACCGTTTGTGGAAAATTCTTGGTCGCTTAATGACTGTGGGTTCTATAACAACTTAAAACAATCAAAACTAAGGAATGCACACAACCACTAATAATAATTACAATACCAGAAGACAAACTTACCAAACTGAAATTCTACTTTTAGGGTAGTCTAAATTATCGATATATCCCAGCCAGTTCGGAAGGAGATGAGCGGCATTGCGAGCAATAATCGCAAGAAACACGCTTGGCTCCCTGACTTCTGATTCTTTTGAAAGATTATACACCACATCAGAGACCTTAGAGTCCGCTGAGGACGTTTGAAAATTCGTGTAGAAGAGAATATACAGGAATAAATAGCAGCATATAGCCATGACTGATCGATTTGTCGAGTGTAACAGACCATCGTGCTTTGCAAAAAAAGTTGTCCGGAAATAGAACTGCGTAAAGTGTCACACAACAACTTTCAGTTACTTCTTCGCGAGCAGTATTCTATGTCCAGGTATCAACAAGGTTGAAAGTATGATCCTATGCACCGCTGAATGAAGCCCTGGGGTTAGAATAAGCCAAATATGAGACAATGATTGAAGTCTGCAGTAATAAAGAAGTTGAAAAGACTTGCCAGTCGGGTGTGGATAGGAGGCTTCAACCGGAAGCTGGATACTTTCTCTCCCATCCGGTCCAAGAAAGAAACATAACGAATAGTGAATGAGCAAAACAGTTCGGCCTTCTATCTTTCTTTCTTAGGAAACCTGGGCTTTTAGGTCTGCTTCATTCCTTTTCTCTTGTCTTATGACTCTATACAGCGATGTTTCCCTCTATTTTTTTTTTTTGCCAAAAAACGCACGTTTTATTTTATAATGAAAAGCGCTTTGTTTCATGAAACTGGTCGTTTCAGACAAAAAATTCAAACATGGTCCTTTCAACTGGAAATTTCCAATAAAGAGAAAGACAAAAAGGAGCTGGCCGGCACTAGGAGGTACTTTCTTTTCTCGTTTTTGCCGGATGAACAGAAAAAGATCATGATACACAGTTTCACTGGCCACGTTAAAAAAACTGATGGCTCTTTGTGCTAAGTTGTTCGTGGTATCCATGTTATCACGAAAAACAGTGCGTTGCCATATAGTTAAGCAGATTTTTTGCTGTGTTTTCATACTCATTGAAAGCGTTCCAGCTTCTCTTAGGCAGCGTTTTTCGGCGCTGTTTCTCGCACATAACCGACCCTGAGAAATTGAGACTAACTGCTGAATTGAAGGAATCAGGCGTTTTCCCTGTTTGTGCTCCATAAGCGCACAGAGGTGAGCGAAGTTGTGGGTAAATGACCCCCAGAGTTCCGGCTTAACTTAAAAAAAAGTTGGGTCTTGAATCTTTTTCTTTATTAAAAAATTAGCAAGGTCTATGTGATTATTGCGATCTATGCAACTCAGCGAGAATTAGAATTCTTTGCGAGCAAGAACGACGCTGTCCCTTTAGTCCGAAGATGCCTGTACTGCTCCCATACGCAGTGTATATTCTCGCACATCACACATGTATCTACTTCCCTTAGTGCAATCTCACTCTACAAATGACTCTTAAGGCTTATTTGTACACTTTATTCCCTGGTCCCCTTCTTTGTGCTGTCGTTGGATACAACAAATATCTTACAACCTGTACTGCCTTATATAGGCCTGCAATGGCCTTCCTCTAGGAAACTAACAGGACAGCTGACAGGATGGGTTAATAATAGGAAGTATAAGAAAATTTTCCATATCCCTTTATAAATAAGTTATTTTAAGTCGTTGGGGTTCTATAATAGTCTAGTGGCGTTGGACCATGGCCCAGAAAATAAAGTAGAAAAGAGATAAAATCTGTATCATCGATACTGTCTGCGCCAGTGTTCTGAATCAAACCAATTTTACAGCTTTTTACCTGGTAGGTTTGAGAGAACTTTAATACGTCACTGAATGGAAACTAATTTCATCTATGCTTTCTTGCACCATTTTGCAAACAATCCGAATTAAAATCGGTAGTCATTTTAATACAACTTCCAACAAGTGTAATTTTTGAAGCTCTACTGTAAATCAGAGATACACTTGAAAATTTCATTTGTGAAAGTTTTCGCATGATACAGTCAACTCCCTTTAGAGCAGACACTCTAGGGACTTTGAGTTAGTGTCCTCATATTAGCGAGAGTCCGTAATAACGGGATTTTATTTTGATCAAACTTCTGTAATTCATTTGTTCCTGGGATTTGGCTGTTCTCCGTATTATAGGGGTGTCCGTTATAGCGGAGTGTCCGTAAGGCGAAAGTTTACTGTATAACCAGATAAATTTTTGCTTCACTTGATGTTAAAACAGCTCTAGCCCGTAGTTCGAGGAGGCCTAACCTATCATATGCTTCCTATAGTTTCTGTCAGGTCTCCTCGCCACTTTTGTTTTCTACTTTCTTATATTTTTTGTATTTCTATTATTGAGTGGGCAAACAAATGTACTTTAAATCCCCTACCCTGGTCCTAATCTCGTACCCAGATCTCACTCTGTATTACGCTGAAAAGTGACGTCTGGGTACAAGATTACTCTGGTCCCGGAGGTTTTTCTTCCTTCCTTCAATGAAATTCAGGGACCCAACTGAAAACCACACCAGTCTTGGGGTCTCTCGCTCCTGGGGTGGAGAGACGACAGACCCTAAGAACGAGGTAGGAGACCAACTTGTACGTTTGTTGGTCGCAAGAGTTTTCACCCCTCATGCTAGTCGTATTTGCTTCAATTTCTTGATAACGCGGCGTCACTCTTAAGTGAACAGGCAATGGATTTCGTTTTAAGACACTCAAAATAGGTATCGGTCGTATTTTGATCGGCTGAAAAATTTGACGGGACACTTCGTTCACACGGAACTGACGAACCAGTTGAATTTCAACTTTAGTCAGAGGTTTTACCATCTGCCTTTCCGCTACTTAAGCAAATCCAAAATGGCAAATGGCGTCTTCAGCTGGGTTACCACGTATCCATGGAACCGCATATTTACCGTACAAAAATTTAGATAGTTTTGGTGTTCACTTCCCGCCGGTCAGATTTGCCCTAAAAAAATTTTGACGGTCATGGTGTTTACTTTAAGCTGGTCAAATTTTCGACCCTATTGGCTAAAGATTTGACCTCGATTTTAGCGTTCAAAATTTCGCACGAAGTTTCGACTGGTCGGTGCCGTGTGGACGAAGCCTCAATTTAAAACCGCTTTATTCGTGGTTTGAAGAATTTCGCTCCTGAGATTTGTAAAGCATCTCTAATTTGGATAACGTTTTAACATCTTGGTGAAGTAACCGCTTTTCATCTACACTGCTTTCATATTTTAATCTCTGAGGCCGTTTGTTTTCTAGGATAAACTTCTTAAAGGCTTTTTTAGAGCTGTTAGTGGCAAGAGGCATCAGAACAGAATGACGTCGTTCATTCATATCATCGTCGTCGTAATAACCACCATCATAATCTGGATCATCGTCTTCGTCTTGTTGTTGTGCCATCATCATCATCTCCTCCTCCATCCTGTCTTTTTCATACTGATTCTCCTTTTCCCTGTTTTCCATATGATTCAAGACTCCCTTTAGTTGAACTGCAAGCACGTGAGCCAGGTTTTTCCAGTCTTTTGACCCTTTCGTGCTGATTACGGCATAGTTTGGAACATTTGTCATTCTGTTTCCGCTTTCATTGGTGGTCAACTCCTGTCCAATTTGCCGCGAAATAGCCTGAGCGTTTTCCGCAGAGCGGTCCTGGCTTTGCTTTTGAGTGTCAATTTCTCTCTGTATTCCCGCCAGTTCACGGTGGATTTCCAGTGATTTAGAATGGGCAGGAAGGTCTTTGGCCGACTGCGTTACAAGCTTAAGTTTCTTGTGGTCGTCTCGGTAATCATTACCAAAAAGTTTCAATACATTTTTAATCGATTGCGTAGCCATTCTGATCTTTTCTTCTTCTGACTTGTCAATGTCCTCTTCATTTTCTTTTGCGTGGAAATAGTTTGGTGGTGGAGACTGCTTAAGTGTTTCTTCAGTCTCCGGTTTCTCGTTAAAAGTAACTGTCACTTGCTTGCCTTCATAATCTGGAGGCTTAGGCTTTCGAAGAGGTGCGTCCATCTGGTAATGCAAAGAAAAAATCTTCAGGGTATATATATTTCCAACATACGGATATAGCCGTCACGCTCTAGCGTCCGATGGGATTTTTTCTTGTTTTTAGCTTAAAAACAAAAAGCATTTCAAAGAAGAAATGCGGCCGCTACGCGTATGCTCCAAATAAACTGATTCACCATTAGTTTTCATGGCTTTTTAATGTATGCAAGCCGTTGAACAAATCCAATTATGTTTACACGGTAGCTGCAATGCCAAAATAGCAGCGAACGAATAACTAACACCATGAGACTTTCAAAGGAATTGGACGCTTTTTCATTGCTACCCAAAAAGCGAACTGCAAGGCAAGGAAAAGGCAATAATCTTTGGTCTCTTATGGCGTCAAAATATCTGGAAATTTTTTCATTCAGCCTGATTTTTCTTCTCTTCTGGTGGCCTTTGCTTACAAAAAATGTCACACAGCTGTAACTAAACCGTTATTCATGGTTATCATTCACCTGGATTATAAACCGATTCCTTGAAAACTAAACTCAGTTCATTCTATTAGCTTTCTATCTACATTATCCTTCCAGCTTTCCATGTAATCTGCCTTATTTCTCCTGAGAATCTTGGTTATTATTACTAGTCAGTATTCAGTATTCACCTTATTTTAATGTATTGTACGATAATAATTAATTTTACTTAGTATTGTAATTGTATTGTATTGTAATTATAATTATTCACTTTGTACTTAGTATTCAGCTTATTTTAATGTATTGTGCGATAATAGTTAATTCTATTTAGTATTGTAATTGTATTGTAATTGTAATTATTCACTTTGTACTTAGTATTCAGCTTATTTTAATGTATTGTGCAATAATAATTAATTCTATTTAGTATTGTTATTGTAATTATTCTACTTAGTGTCAAGCCACTGCTCGCCTCGAATAGCTATAGCTAACTGCGAGCAGTGGTACATCATATTTTGTATTTTCTCAATTTTTCTTAATAAACTTGAAACTTAACAAACTTGAAACTTGAACTTGATGCTTATTACTCACCATTGTTCCTGATAAGTCTATCGCCTGCATGCCTTCTAAACTATTCGGCATTAAGTAGCCATTTTCTATTCCCTGGTATTGCTGTTCATGCATATCATTGTTCTTGTAATGATGAGTGTGACTAGTGGAGGATTTCACGCGTTCAATGGTCTGCTGGTTAACAATATCGTCAGAGCTAATGGGAAGAATAGCTTCCTTTTGGCTTTTGAGTTTTTCAGCTTTTTCCATAGTCGTGTTTTCTGAAGCATTAGTTACTGGACTGTTTAAGGAGCCTGCATGTAGCTTTGAATGCAAAGCACTTGCATTGATATAAAGATTTTTCTTTCTTTCATGCACTGGTCGCTTGTCATGCTTTCGCTTGCCAGTAGTTGTTGCGTTGCCAAGAAATTCAGCAACCTTCTCTAATTCTGAATCGGCGTCTTTGTATTCTGATGCAATGTTATCAGTTGACGTGGATGCTGTACCGTTACCGTGTTTCCTGCCTAGTGCTATTAAACCATAATCATGCTGTCTTTGTGGCACAGTTGTATTCACTGATTGCCATTCAGAAATCTCAGCAGAATCAGAATTCTTTAGCACTTCATGCACCTTTTTACTTGATTTTTCGCCCAGTTCGTATCCCATCAGGACAACAACTGGGCGATGATCAGTTTCTTTACTTGATACTCTCACCTGGGTTTTGCCACTGATAGAGGTTTGCCTGTTGATTGACTCTCCACTCTGGTCTTGATCAACTGCTGTTGTTGAAGGAGCAGACTGATGTGTTAAAAGTTTTTCTTTTGTTGCATCATTTGTTGTCTCACTTTTGATTCGAGCAGGAGCTATTGTGCTTTGTAAGCCAGCGCGAACCTTGGGAAGCCAACCAAGAACACTTGGAGAAGCTAAAACCAGTTAGAAAACACATGAATAGATTTTAACAATTTTAATATAAAAAGTTGAAATTCAGCCATTATAAGAAATTAAAAAGGAAGAAAAGTAACTAAAAGAAGAAAAACGGATGAAAGCTCTGTGACGTTCCCGTTATTTAGGAAAAAAGCTGTCTATGATCCTCGTCTTCCCATGCTACCCTGGGCGCCGAGCTAATTTTTAGTACACTTCCTTGCAAAACTTGGAGAACCGTTTACATTACAAACAAAACGTTGGCTTGGCTAGAAGGATGACAGACTTACTGGGTCTCTCATTTGAGATGGTAGGGTTACTATCCTATTTGGGCTAACACTTCTCAATGTAAACACTTTGGCTTGCTCAGCCGGGTCAACTCGGTCAGGACGAGATAATCAGAAAATGCACGTGCGCCGTTGGCTTGGGAAAAGGGGTCAAATTTGTTCTCATATAAACAATCGCTTATGCTGACTCGGCTGGGAGGGTGACCCTCTTTCCTGCGACAACTTTTGTTCATATAAACGGGTGCTGAGAGTCAAAGGGACATGGGACTCATCTCGTTCGACACTCCTGACACACCTCTCTCCATAGTTGCGCCTAGAAGTAGTTAGTAATCATACACTAAAATGATGTGTCCTTTTTGTTCACACCTTGACTATCTTGATGAACTCCCCTTTCCAACTGTGTTGCTATGGCATTTGCCGCGGTTTCTACTTGAGGCGTTCTTTCTTTCCCCAATACCTGTATCGCAGGGCCTCCCTTGTGTTGGATTACAGGAGCCGAGTCACGGTCATGTACACCGACTGTTTGACCGGCGGAATCTTTTACACGTCCCCAGACTCTGTCTATTATTTGCCATTGCTTTTGACCTGGAACTGATGGCAAATTCAAACCAATGTTAAAAAGGGTTACTGAAAAAGTAAAAGACTCACCCTTCGGGTTTGCAGCGATAACTGTCTGACTCTCGATCATCAAATTTTGTCATTTTGGCTAGTTTTTTTTCCGGTTCTTAACTTTACTAGAGATACGATTTTCTGTACTTTACCTCCCCCCCCCCCACCCCCTCCTTAAACTTACCCCGAACACTCAAACCCAACATCCATTCTAGCCATTATAAAATAGTACTCTTTTGAACGGCAAAACAAACCCGGAAAGACGATGTTACTCTAAAACCTTTGAAGTGCAAAAATTACTTACCACAGTACTGACAGGTTTTGTTACAAACGTGTTGCATTTCTCGTCGATATTTGAAACAGAAGCCCAAATCTTTCCACACGTGGCACTTATTCAATACGCCATTGAAGTCTCGACAGTCGTGATCAAATCGTGCAATGAACTGCCTTGTGTATCCGGGGTTATCTATCGCATCCACAAAAACACAACAACAATCACTAGGCATGAATGTAAGTAATATGAATTGGGTGTGGACCCTATATACTGAGCATGTCAGGCACTGGTTATTGAATTGTGACTGCTGCTTACTAATTACATGAGGGGCTCTAAGATTCAACGACGCAACGGCAACGAGAACGTCTAAAAACGGTAGTTTTAATATGCAAAACAACAACTTTGCATGTGCATCACACCTTTTTTGTACATTTCCTTGCCGTTTCTGCACGACTACGACGTGAAAATGCCTAAATTCGCGTTTTGTGGAGAACGTAAACAAGCAACGACGAGATTTTATTTGTTTTTCTGAACTTGGATATGATGCCTTGAAATTCAACTTCAGGAGGGTTCGCCCACATTTGACTGAGGAAGTGAGTAGGAATAACTGCGATAAAGACTGAAACAACGCAGATTCACTTTTTAAGCGCCGTTCTCGTTGCCGTCGCGTCGTTGGATCTTAAAGTCCCTTTTGTGGTGGAATAAAATAGCTATGAATGACAGTACAGTCGAGTTTCACGCGGCAGTTTTTTTTCACTTAGAAATATCCTGCAATTATTTTGAAATTACATTCCCCTGCATGCAGCCCGCGCCACTGATTGAACAAAGATTACGTCCACGACGCAGAGTAGCCTGCATATCTATTGTAGCTTTAGATTCATGGAGCTAGTTTAATACCACTTTCGGGCTACATTCCCAGACTACCCGATTCTTTGGAGAGCACATCGCCTCACGAGTGGATATTTCACGCTATTACGAAAGGCCTACTGTTCCAAACAACTTAGCCTCGATATGTTTTAACCTTGTTCTCGGGCTTCTTTATGTAATTCAGTCTCAAACTTCTTCCTTCAATAATAACGTTTTTGAGAGTACGAGCGAAAACCAAAAGGGGCGGTTGGTCTTATCACTCTGTGCTCTTAGGGAAATTTCATTGTGACTCTTCCACTTGAAATGTTGACAAAGTATTACTTACTGTTAAAATCGACAATCAATTTTCAGTGTTAAACAAACACAACGCAGTACTGTTATAATATAAATGTCTCCTGGTGGATACATTCAGGCGCAAGGTAGCTAAACTGATCTTGAGAAAGTGTAATAGCAATGCCGGCGAACTTTTTTAAAAAAAAAAAACACTCTCCAAAATACAGGACTACAATAGAGGCACAGTACCGCATCCATTCAAAGCTGGGTCTTAGCTATCCTGTTTTACGAGTTCAAAGGGTCATTTCAGCTAAACTAACTTGTTGCTAGCAGGAGGGCGACATGGCTAATGAACATATAGAGATCGAAAATTAAGTCGTCAGTAAGTCTAAACATACACGATAAAAGTAGTGAAATCTAAGACAGTATTACCCAATGTTCTGTAGGCAAGAACTGCACAGGCGAGTAGAAGAAATGACATCCATTGCCAGTGAAAACCATTTCCTAGTATTTCCATAACTTGATCACATCCAATGCATTACTTTAACAATTTTCCTTGCCCGATACAAAATAATACATTACTTTCTCTTGTAATTTTAAGACGTGTTTTCTTTGTGAGTACATTTTGGTGTAGCGTCTTTTTCCGCTAAAATTAAATTTCAATCGGACATCGTGTAAATGTGTTCTACTATTTTTGTGGTAAATAATTGATTCCTCGCAAGTTAAGGTTGCAATACTTGTTAATTGTACTTGAATAACAAGTCAAATGTCGCAAAAAATGAAGCGATTGGCCGGTCCTATAGAAAGTGGGTGGGTAACACCCGAACATATGTACGCCCATTGCACTTTCTTTGAGACTAGAGAGAGAGAGAAGTTGTCTTGGCCAGGAAAGAGTCAGCCGGGATAACTTTTCTCCACATAAAATGGGTTCAGGTCTTTATTCAGGTTAACTACCTAGTACAGGTCTGGCTGTAGACGGTTCAGTAAAAGTAGTTTTGTATAAAGACATATACATTGAATTTATACAGTTGTTGATCAAACTGAATTAAGTTCGACTTAAATAAAATGCGTTGTTATGGTCGTCATCATAGTATGCCTGGTTTTCATTCACGCTCTTCCTTTAACCACACTCGATATAATAAAAAATAACCAGGTCAGAATCAGAGGCTCTTTGTGAGTATTTCCAACGACAACAAAGTGCGACGATTGCCATTGATGAAACGAGGAAAATAGAGATCAAAGCGACTATCCCATTGCCATTCTGATCGTGCTAGACAACGTTAGTCGTACGATAATGGAAAAGAAATCTGCCAATAAAATGGAGGCACGGTCAGAGTTTTTGTTTTTCTTATTAAAACTGTTGCCTGGTTTTATTTTCATGCTTCCTTCGTCATCGTTGTGGTTGCTCGAGCTCGCCAGTAGAGTTAGCACGCAAAAATATTCTTGATATACGAAGATTTCCTGAAAACCGACGATTTGAAGGAAAAACGCTCGACGTAAACGACTTTCGCAGGTACCCATAAAGACTCAAAGCAGAATCATAAATGTTTTTTGAATCTGTCTTGATTCGTAAGATAAGTTCATTTGTACTCCATGTGATTTGTCAATACTTGCATTCTTTATGCTCTGAACAAGAGCTTTATCCGTCGTAACTACTCTGGGCTGTGGTTGTTGATGAGGGCGCTTGCACTTCTTTTTGCAGAAAATCCTTTTTTTGCGTTTCTTCATGCACACAACATACAAGGTAACAAATGGTACATGTAATAAATATTTCTATATTTCGAATGATTTTTTTAATGGAAACTCACTTTATGGACAGTACAAATATTCCGGATCTGTTCTTGGGTACTCTGTGTCAAGATCTCTGATAGAAGGGACATCGCGAAAAAGTAAACAAGCCAAGCGAAAATAACACGCGCGCGATCAGCCCCGTGCGTCTTCTGTATCACCTTTTGCTGTCTTTACTGTGTGACTGCACTTCTACCTTGGAGATTAGAACAGGCTAGTTCGTGTTGCTACAACTAACCCCCCTGGGTTTACCTGTGAATGCCCAGCGCACCTAGTCCCCCCGAACATACCAATGCCGTGAAAAGAACTAGCAAGAGAAAGAATGAAACTCACGGTAGCGTGAAGAGATCAATGGGTCATTACATAAACACTATCACCTAGTTAGTGACTGGTCTATAGGCATAGATATAAGATCCTTTTAAGAGTCGACCTGTTACTGATTAATTAATAATGAGGAGTATTCACTGAAGTGAAAAAGAAACGTTTATGTGGTTGAAAGAAAACCTCAAGTTAATGTAACTTTGATTGTCATTTATTGGGAAACAATTATGTATTCGAAACTTAGTTGAAGTAGTCAGTCCGCTTAAGACTCTAACATTCCTTGCAGTGAAATGGTAAGTGAACATGATAGTATTAGTATCTTGTCAAGACATCACAGACATGTTTATTGCTTTGTCTTCCCTTAATTCAAGCCGAACATTAACTTTATCCGCTAATTCTAAAACAAAACATTCTTGGTAGCACTAACAACAGTCACCAAGAGAATACCCGGACAAAAACTGTTTTGGTCTCGATTTTCTCCAGGTTTAGTATGCTCGTTGGACTTTCAGGAAGACATTATGTCAGCTATCTTCATTGTCGTGATTATTTCCTTGATTATCAGGCAACAAAATGCAGGTAAATCTTCCATTTTCCATGTTAAACGTCGAATCGACAATTACTTCTTCCTTTTTTTCTTTTATACTTTAACTGGTTTAATTTATTGGAGGGGTTTGTGCACGTAAGATGATAGTTAGATACTTACGGGTTTAAAACGAATAAAATCGATTGTTTTCTTTTGCAACATACTAGCTTCTCAACAAACTTCTGACAGAGAATTGCTAACACCCTAACAACACTCGCGTTGACCAAGAATTCAACATTCTTCTCTCCAGATTTAAAAGATAGTATTAACAGTTTACTTCGTCTATTGTCGTTTATTTCTACTCGATTATAACACTGTATTCATCTTGAAACATAACAGTTTAAGCTCTGGTGTCAAATATATATTGAACGCTCTGGCAGAAAGACATTTGCTTTACAGGCGTTTTGAAAGTCTGGTCGTAGTAATAAAATGGTAAGATTAACGCAGGGGAAAGTAACTTAAATTGAGGTGACCCATTCAACCATAAAGCTGGTATCCATAGATACCTTCACTTTTTGACTTGAGAACGACAGTTTCAACCAAACTCTTTATCAAAAATCTTTACTCATCCTGTTTTTTATTATTATTTTTTTTTGTCATTTCAGAGAAAATATCATTTGGTTCAACAAGCGGTAAATCGATGGTTAACTACTTCAAGTCTGTTAATTAAAACTGCATCTGTATTTAAGACTTGTAATTGTAAAATTGTAAATTTGTTTGCTCACGAAACAGTTAGGAGTTCTTAAGAAACTCGTTTAAATGTGTCCTTGCGTTCCAGATTGAATACTGAGGAATTTGGAAGTGTTGATTTTTTATAAGCCGGGGGAGTGGGGGCCGTAGTACTCGGAGAAAAACCTTCCGGAGCAAGGGAGACAACAGGAGGCGGAAGAGAATAGTGCTAAAGAGGCAGCGTGGCTAGAGGGTGAAAAAAGGTGGAACTTGCAATCTGAAGATCCCGAGCTCAAGTCCAAACTGGACCGCTATCTGGATTTGTTCCTCGATAATCCCAAGGCAATCCCGAATTCAGTTCCTCGACAGCGCTTAAAAATACTTAATCGTTTATCCCTGACTAGCTGAGATTTGTATCCTATCGTGGTAAATTTTAATTGTGTCTGTAATCTATTTTCTTATTGCATGCGTCAGGGTTATAATTCTCGTTACTCGGATTTGTTGTACTAGTACATGGTTCTGTCATTTGTCAAAGAAAATTTTCCTTTTTTGGCAGGATGCGACTCAGCTTGTCAAAAAGAGTGCATCGAGGTTATTAATAAGTATCGCCTTAATCATCGTGCAAAGAAAATTCTGTTCTCTCAATTTCTCGCCGACAAGGCACAGAGATGGGCTGATGGTGGAACGTTTGGATACGACATGAAATCTCGAGGCAAGTACGGCCAGCTTATTGAATGGGATGTAAAGAACGAACTACAGAATTTCACGACAGTTATCAAACACTGGCATGACAAGGAAAGGGATTTTGACTTTGCTTCCAGCCAATCAAAGACAGGGAAAACACTTCATGACTTTACACAGATCGTGTGGAAAAAGGCGGGAAAAGCAGGCTGCGCACAAAGCGAGATATTTGGATCAAAGTATTACGTAGTTTGGATGGATTCAGATGGAGTTGTTAATCCAAATATGCAAGCGGGTGAAGAAAATATTGGATCTCCGAAAGAGGTATTTTTGGCCTTTTTATAATAGAATTTTCAAAAACTTAAGAGAAAACCCCCTTATTCAAACAATTTGCATTGTGTGCAGAAACGTTGTCCCGGGAAATAGGATCACCACAGTCAACTTTAGCGACCCTTTGCCCAGCGAGCTAAGAGCTGACAATAGCGCTTGCCCAAGGTCTGATTGCCTCGCCTTGATCAGGTTGGCCCTGTACGGTGCGCCAAAGTAGTGCTATGGAGAAAAATAAGCCCAGTAAGGTTGGTGACTACATCATGGAAAAAGGGTGGCCCGACTAGGTGGATCACCTTTTTAGCCGCGCCAACTTTGTGCTTCTCGTGTAAACCGTGCGAGTGACCCTACCCGAGACAAGTTCTCTCCATATAAACGGCGCGTCGGTGTTTTTGAACGCCTAGTATTTAAATCGCCGGTGGGCGGAATCTCTATTACTTATAAGCTCGTTGGCTTCTCGGAGATTTCCCCACCACAGTCACTTTCCCAGCTGTTTACTAATTTTAATTTAATGTTGTTTATCTATTTATTATGTTTTTACTTCTACTTGCTATTACTTATTTTGTGTAACAAAATGAAAATAAAAAATAAAAATAACAGTGGAAGTTAAGTATAACAGATAGGGAAATTCACTAAAGCACTTTTCTTAAACGTTAAATGATGGAGTTCATTTCTTGGAGTTCTCCTATTCATATATCATGTTAGCCTGCACTCAAATTTATGTTGAATTGTTAAACCTAATTACAAGTTTGACAAAAGCCCGATATAAAAATTCAATAAGTTGTATTTTGACCGTTTCTTTAGGATGATCTTCACTGGTATGAATCTTCCTCTGATGTGAATAAAGAACCTGAACCTAAACAGTTAAAGCCTTCAAGGTTGCGCGAAGAAACGTCTTCAACAGGAGAATTTGTGGAGCCTGGGAAGTCGAAATCTAGCGGCACGAAAAGAAATGGTTTTAGGGAACCAAATAAACGAGTAGGTGCCGCTGATTTGAACGAAGTACAAGAGGAAGAGAAAGTTTTGAACAATAACGCTATTTTAAAACAATATCTTTTTCAAGACAGCCTTAACAAGATAGTTTTGAATGAAAACAAGGAAACCGCAAGTTACCGTGTGGTCCCAGGTGCAAAAGATGACGCCAACTGGCAAAAAGGAGCAGAGAGCCTGATTCGTTTAGACAAAAGTAAACCAAAATCGAGCAGCAAAAAACAGAATGATGACATGGCTACAGTTCCAGCTGAGGCAGAGGACGACAGAAAGGAAGCAGCCAAGTTCCAATCCTTGGTAATCCAGGACGATGACATGTTGACTAAGGACGAAGAAGATTACAACGGAACGCTGTCTTCTCAGGGGAATAATGGTGAAGAGTTTGGAGCAGACGAAAACAATCAAGCAGCTGCCATTCAATCTATGATGAAGCAAGAAGATGATATGATACAAAATCAAGACGACGAAGGGGACGAAGAGTATTCGGGGAATACTTCCAAGGTAAAGGGGTTCCAGACAAACAGTACTGTCTCGAGCAATTTGGGCGGGAACTCTACCACGTTTTACGCGTCAGGAGTAGCATTAAATAAAAATCGAAATGAAACTGCGTCTAATAAGCTCAGCGAGAATCTCCATTCTGAGCCAGTTGGAGGGACATCTAATTCTTCAGTAGGAGAACATGAAATGAAAAATCAGTCAATAAACGATTCTTTTACAAACGGCATCCTAAATAGTGGAGGTGATAAATCTAAACCTGGTGATCGTGACAACGCAACGAGCACTGCATTGTTACAGAACGACAATCTTGTTGACCAGCAGGTGTTGAACAAATCACAAGCAATAGTAAAAGAAGAAAATCGCCATAAAGGTGATTTTGGTGCAACCAACGGAGGCGGTACCGTGGAGGCTGGATCTAGTTCAGCAGCGCTGACTTCTCAAAATGGGGTACATACTGAAAGAAAGCCCGGAATAAGTGGTATGACAAGCCAGCAAAAGTCACAATCACTAACTCAGCTTAACGACGAGGTAAAAACAGAAAAAAAGGAAAACCGGCAAGGAAAAATGTATCCTACCTCTCAAGCAAAAGCTATATACGTACAACCACAGCAGACAGTAAAAACGGTGTCTACCATTTCTGATAAAGAGTCCCCAGATATGCCAAATAGTTCTTTACAAAGTAGTCAAACCACAGGGAAAACTACTGCAGCTCCATTAACCAAAACGAGCTCCTCCACAGATCTTGGCTCTTCTGTCACTGATGTACACCATGTAATGTCACCAGCCTTAATCAAGTTGCCGAGTTCAAACAGTCGTCCCATCAAGCTTGTATTTCACGTGAAAGATATGAATTCTAAAAGCAAAGCTGAATACGGGTCCACAGTGGTATCTGATTACCAGACACCGATCACTGCAGATGACATTACTGCCTATATGAATGATGATGCAGGTATGGTTCATACGTGTAGTGTAACTTCCGTTGACCTTGTATATAATGGTCACTACTCAATAGATGTGGTTAACGAATCATTAAAGCAAACTCTTTGACTCACAGTTCACAAATGCGAAAGCGTCAGTACGGTTAATTGTCCAGTAGCTTTGTCATTTCTATGGAGACCAGCTCAAGGCTTGCCACTTTGATAAAGTTAAAATAGCAGGAACAGACAGTCATAGGTCTCTAACAGCATGCTGCGGCCTTCTAAAGGGGCGGGGGTAGTCTCTTATTATAAGTAACAAATACAGTGTGTATTTGTAGAATGGACGAAAATTGACACTTTAGAAATTAGCTGCTGATTGTGACGTCGTTTTAGACATTCATTCCAAACTACCTTTAACCTTGTACCACTTTTTAAATCTTTTGCTAAGTCTTACCCTCAGTCAATTAACCCGGCTTCATATTTTTCGAGTGGAAAAGCGTGTAATGTATATTCGTTTCTTAGAATGCCAAGACGACACCTTACAATGTCACCTTTGGGCTCAGCATGGTCACTGTAAAGGAATAGCTTACGCCGAGTTTATGAAAAGACACTGTAAGGCCACCTGTGGATATTGTGGTAAGTTTCTTATTCAAAAATAACCTTGGTTATACTGTGTTGTTATGTATGTTTGTAGAATGCATTATTCTGGTTCGCTGCCCTTTCTTTGGTTTACATGAAATGATACTTGTTTCCTCTCGGCTTTCCACAAGCTCCATCTAGTTTTAACATAGCTGGTATTCGTCCTTGATGTGCTGTGTTGTTATGTATGTTTGCGAAATGCTTTCGTCAGGGTCTATGCCTATGCTTTGGTTTTAGTGAAATGATAATTGTTTCCTTTCGGCTTTCCACAAGCTCCAACTAGTTTGAACATCGCTGGTATTCGTTCTTGTCTAAGTCCATCGATATTTGGTTTTAGTCTGCTTCCCAGATGCCTTTCATATTGGATAAAAAAATGCGCTCTATTTGAGTCTCAATGTATTTAGCACGAAAATACTAATTGTGGACACTATTTTAACGTCTCCTACTGGGGACGGGACCGCCATTTTACGTAGTCATCCGAGCCACGCAAAGAACTAGCTATTTGCAGGGCAAAGGCAGTACCTTCATTTCTCAGTTATTTTAAGGCCCTGAGTATTGGTCCGGGGAATCGAACCCGCGACCTCCCGCTCTGCAGTCAAGGGCTGTACCGACTGTGCTAACCCTGCTGACAAAGGCACCCAATACAGCTTGGTCACCCTCGACTGTGCTTAGTTTCTCAAACGTTTTGGCATTTTGTGATATAGGACTTCCATCCGTCATCAAAGAAAGCGCAAAGATTAAACAGCCCAGCAATCAGTTAACCCAAGACGGTAGGTATTACTTTAAACGATGGACGATTTGTGAAGGACATGAAATATACGCAAACAGTTTAGGGAAAAATATAACGTGTTGAAGCGTCATAATTGTGGTTCACAATACTTGGCTATCGTCAGATAATTATAAACAAGCCTTATCGACTTAGTCCTCTTGTGTGAATTCCCCTTGGGCAAATGTCCAAACGAGTTAGTTGGTGAACGGGTACAATGGTATCCGCTTAATACACGGAATCTATCCTTGAGAGTATATATAAACCGTTTACATATTGTTTCCGTATAAACGTGCCAGATTGTACCTATTTAAAATGTTCACCGGAGTGCTGTGGACTTACACTTGAGTCGATGCAAAAGTGGCATCATGGATGTTCTCCAGACAGATAACCTACCATCTTTGTCATTTTGTTCTCAATTTATTCTCACAGAACCCTGTGAGGATTCACCTACTTATGAATTTAGCTGCCAGAGGTGGCAAGCTCAAGGTTACTGTGAGAGAAGGCAAATGGAAATGAACGTCGTTTGTAGAAAAACATGCGGTTTTTGCGGTAAGATTTACAACTTTATCATAACCCTCGTGTCTGATAGCTTGTTTTGACGATCCCATGGTAAATAAAACGAGTTGCAGCTGCCATTTTAATGATTTATACTTTTTCTTTTTAGAGCCAGCTGAAAAAACGTCCAGAGCGTCTTCGTCGTCTCATCCGTCGACTTCTTCATCACAATTACATTATAAGGAAAACAGCAAGAAACAAGCTCCAATGAATTCAAAACAGCCCATTACGTTTCTATCTAAACTAAATTTAAACGAGTTACTGAAAGCAGAAGAGAAATTGTCTCCGTCAGTTGGCCTCCAGTCGCTAATTTCTGTTTCATCCAAAACCCCCCAAAAACCTTTTGTTGGTGAAAATAACCAAGGACCCCCAAAATTGTCAAGTCTTAAAGCCGTTAGGCCAATTGGACGTTTAATGCTTAACCAAAGTGTGAACCTTCCGAAGAACTTAAATGAGTCACGTGTTGTTTCTTCTCACGAATTGGACAACAAAACAATGACTTGGACGGACATGAAATTCACTAAAACAGGTTATAAAGAAAAATCAGGTTGGAAAATTTCTGACAAGTCGTTTCCCACACAGTTTGCCACACAGTCTGATGTATCGGCGAATTTTCCTAATGACATCAAAATGAAGGATCAGTTGAGGCAAAACGCATCAAGATTGCCAACAGCTCAAGATCAGGGTGTCACCGATAAAGCCGGAAAGTTTATGTTAGCGCCACCGGTTAAAATGAACTTGCCATCTTCAAGTGGTTTCAAGCCCCAAGTAACTTCCCCTTCTCTGTGGCTAAAGACTTTTCCAAGCCAACAGTTGATTTCACAGAATGAAGATAAAGTAATAGAAAACGGCATAAAAGCGCTGCAACGTAAATTGCAGGCTCCTTTAGAAATAAGTGCAGTGGCAAAAAGTATCCCTGGATGTGGGAGGAGACTATGCAAAGAGAGACCTAACACTCAACAAGCAAAAACCAGAGAAACCATTGGCAACCGAGGTAAAGAAACATTTATAGCATTTTGTTTATGTAGCTATTTGCAGATGTGTGAGATTGTAAGATGTACAGATTGAATCAGTCAATTTAGTCATAAAGTCTGGTAGGTTTAGTAAATACCGAAAGTCGTCTAAATCAGGGACAGAAAGAAGACGCCTTTGTATTGTGTTTACGTCTTCCATAAACCGCCGAAAATGTCGCATTATGAAGTTCACGTTGTTGTTGAGCAGCAGCAATAAATTTAACACAACGTGTGATGCACATGCAGTACTGGTCATTTCGTTATTAAGCTCATTTCCTTTCCAACGTTCTTCTGCATGATAGAAGACGTTAGACGCCCGGAAATGACGTTATCCCATTTTGATTATTTAACCTAGTGTTGGATGCTATGACAGAAAGTAAGATCAATGGACCTGTTTCAACAAAAGGTAAGAAGTGATCTTTTGGAATTCACATACAAAGGGGGCTCACATAGGAAGTTCGCTTAGCCCGACATTGACATCATGTTTGAAGATAAAACTGATTTTGCACCGAGGGAAATATGATCATGTCCATGGCGTCTTTTTTTACCACCGCCCCCTCTTTCGTAACGGTTGGACGTAGGTTGCTCTGTCGGGAAAAAGAAAGGGAAGAGAAAAAAAAAAGGTCATAACATGGGAGTGGTATCAAGCTGTTCAGGCTGAAAACCAAGTTTTTTCCTTAGAAATTCCTGAACTCATGAACACCAACATGCAGAGAAAGCGACGACAGAATTGCTCGTTCAATATAAAACAATTGCATTTTTTCCAGGTTGTGACGAGTCCTGTCAGAAGGAGTGTCTGGATGCCCATAATCGGTATCGTCTGAATCATGGTGCATCGCCACTGGTGCTGGATCAGAAGTTAGCGAATCAGGCGCAACAGTGGGCTGATAAGAAGGTTTTCAAACATTCTCCTTGGGCAGGGGGGCAGGGTGGGGAGACTATTGCACTTGGCAGTCTTTACCCATCGTTCACCGCGGCAGTGAAAGCGTGGCATGACGAGGAGAAGGATTATGATTGGTCTACTGGAGAGGGACTGGGTGGTATGAAGGTCAATCACTTTACCCAGGTATGTAAGGGAACTTTGCACGAGTGAATTTTAAGGAATCCAGGGATCTGTTCAATGCAGGGCTAGGCTAGGATTAACAAGAACTTCCAATCACGTCTACCGTGGAGTAAAATATAGATATATGCCGTCAATATTTTACTTTTAGGTGTGTTATACTTCAATATTGTTTTTTAGGTTGTTTGGAAAGGAGCACATTTGCTGGGTTGTGGTAAAACTTTCGTCAATGGAGAACCATACTACATTGCTCAGATGGATATCCCTGGGGTCATAACTGGCGAACCGGGCTTTGACAGGTTAAATGTGGGCAAACCAAAGGAGGTAAAAATTGAAGTTCTTCAGCCTTTTGGAGGAAATAACAATGAGGCTGGTCATAAGTTTTGAAAAACACCCTGGCATAGTCATGTTATGAAGCCGTGGCCCAATTTCATTTTCTCCCTAAAGGGCCTCTCTATATAGGTGTGCTAATCCGGTTAGCCAGGCTGGTCCGCTATACCGGCCTGGCTCTAAGTCTCTGTTATGTTTATATGAGGAGAGCGATCCTGGTTCGAGCTGCGGGGTCTTGGGGGCAAGCGGGCCAGCCCGCCTTCTAAGCTCGAAAACTTACCCACTGAAGCTTTTTAGTTGGTTTTGACTTGCTAGCGTGGACAAATTTGTTAAAATTCTTGGCTAGCAACATTTGATGCTCGTTATTTATTGACTGTTCATTGAACTGTTCGATTAAAAACAGCTTCTCATCAGACAGGTCAAATTGGACAGTTATTAAGCAACAAACAAGGGCTGATGATAACCAATCCGGTTATAGAGTTTGCTATTGACACAATTAGAAAAACAACTCAGCTATGTTTATTGTTTCTTTTTTCATTAGCCCGACTTGCATTGGTTTATGGATAGCTCGCCATATTGGAAAGAGATGCAGACAAAGGATTCTATACCAAAAAACATTGAACATCTAATACTAAAATAGACGTTGCACCCCTGCATATGAATGCTTTATAGGGCAATTAATGTATATAATAAATTTGTAAACAGAGACTTACGGGAGCATTGTCAAAAAAAAAAATCATTACACGAGAGTCGGTGCAGAGTAAAATAATATTTTCCTGTTTTTCCATACAACCACCCAACTGTGGAAATATTGTGATTTTATTTGAAAGATAATACGTTTTGGTATACAAATAAGTGATTTTTTAGCATTAGCATGTAATAAAGAACTAGAAAGGAAAAACTATTTTTCTGAGCCTTGTATTCCTCTTTAATGTGCTTAAATTTTTGTGCGATTTGAAATTTCAACCGCAGTTAAATTATTATCTTACTTTGCTTTAGTTTCAGCTCCATAATCTGTCTTAATCTAAGTGAAAGGAAAATTCACGCAACAGAAAAGTTTGCTACAACATATACGCCGAAATATTTGAATACACAGTCTTTTTAAAGACATGGCTTAGATTACTTTAAAAGAATTACTCGCGTAGCTGCTTTCCCATATATTGATGGGGCAGGTCGTTTTCTATATTGGCTGCGCGTTTTCCAAGTCCTCGGAGAATGGGGAAGAATCTCTAAACCATGTGCTGTCGTCCTGTTAAAATGAACAAATGGTAAAAAGAAGTACGGTTGTGATGTTTCAATTTCTACCTTACGAAACTTTTTTTAAAGAGATAGGTGGCTCCTTAGCTTTGGGAATCGCTGGCATCGAATACATTCAACTGGGACTTGCACAGAGAAACGAATTTGGCTTTCCGCCCTACAGAGAAAACGAGAGTTTCCCAGGACTTCAGAAAGCCGGTGAATAGAATAAGTTCTGTCAAGATGGTTGAGAGTCATTATTTTTTAGTTGACTCATGACTTATTGATTCAGCAACTCACTTACAATTAATTCTATTTTATGCTTTTAATTTATTTCATCACCTCCTTTGATAAAACCGAATCAGTTTCCCACTCATATGAGCTTGGCTGATTATAGGCCGGCTCGGTTGATCAAAACCTCGTCTGAGCCACTCCTTTTTCGTAAAAGTTGGAAGTCCGCTCCTTGTGTTCAAATGAAGATACTCTAAGTTAGGTTACAAGTTAAGTTTGAGATCCATACCTGTCTCGGTGTTTCAATGTTGACTGTAGTGATAGGCTTGCCGATAACAGGTGCCTTGTCGTAATGAGCTACATACCACGGCTCACCATAAAATCCACCGCGCGCACAACCGACTTTATGAGCTCCCTTCCAAACCACCTGGGCAAAGTGATCCACTATCTAAAAATACAAAAATACGGCGGTCAGTTGTGCAGTGAGCGAAATGGTATTAAGTTCTCACCTGCTCTATTAGCAAGATTAAGCAGTCGCTTGCCAAAGTGATTCCTGGAAAAATGTATAGCGATCCACCTGGCTTATCCTTATCAAGTGTCAATTTGTTTTGTGGTTATAAAGGTGATGTTACTCGAGAGGATTTGTAACGACAATTTTTAGCGCAACACAGCGTTGCAATGTTGGAATAATGTTGCCGCCATTTGAAACAATGTCACAAAAATGCAGTAACGCTGTGTTGAACTAAAAGCTGTCTTTGGAATCGTCAAACATAACATCACCTTGATTGAAGTACCGTGCACCAAATCATCAAAAATAAAAGATTGCGGCAATCAATATTTTTATTTAAGTTAGCATATACGTTATGAGATTCCTTTTGTTTTAAGATGTTTTTGATTTATATAGTAGATAACTTAGGCTATATTTGAATTATATTGTATATTGTAGATATTTTATAATTTAGATTTTTTTTATATATATATATATATATTCTTTTTTGAAATTAGGTAGCGCTTTGGACAATTATTGGATTTTAGCGCTATATAAATAAAATTATTATTATTATTATTATTATAATATCAAAGTGAAAATCTTGAAGTTGTGTCAAACTTTTAAGAATAGCTTTTCTGCAACTCATAAACAGCAAAAGAAGCGAATCTCATACCTGAGTAGGCTTCTTTGGGTTTCCCGTCTGGTAATCATAATATAATCCTTCGTTGTGCCAATTTTTTATTACCGCCGTGAACGTTGGAAAAAGGGAACCCCAGGCGAAAGCTGCGCCTTTATTTTTCAATTCCACCCAATCAGAATGCTTGAAAACTCCTTTATCAATCAGCGCTTGAGCCTCGTCCGCCAGTTTTTGATCAAACACCAGCGGTGGAGCGCCATGGTTTGCACGGTATTTATTGTGCACCTCGATGCATTCTCTCTGGCAAGAGCGATCACAACCTGAAACGTTTGTGGCCTCATAATAAGAACAAAATAAAAAATTTGTCCCCAGAAAATGAAAAATAACCACCTATGTTATTTATACGGTTTTTCTAGCGCAATAAACTATGTAAGCGTTTTCACGCTGAATGAATATGAATATGACATGATTGAAGAGGAAGGAAATCCACGAAGTGGCTCTTCGTTTATATTCCTTACTAAATTGCAATACTGGCCATTTCGAGTTCCACAAACTCTCGCTTTGAAAACAGGGCGAAGTCCAAACCCTTTCTTGTGAAAAAATGTCTTAGTAGCATAAAAACAGAAGATCGTTTTCAAATCGATGGCATTTGCACTTTATCTATCTGCGCAATAGTGATAGTAAACGAGTACTCCTACTCTGAGTGAATGCATCGTTGCTTTGATCAAAAGTCAGTCAGTCATTTGATTACCCGATTGCGTCCTAGCTACAAACTCTTACATAGTGAAACGATGTCTTAAGATAATGATAACTATCTTTTACAGTTTCGAGGGTGGATCGAGACAAAAGACGTCATGTTTTTCGACAACGCCAGCGCCGAATTAAGAACGCATGTCCTGTCTCTTGGCCGAGAGCTAGGTTGAGCCAGTCCCCAGTAAGCTGTAAAGTTTTGTATCTTGAAATCGGTGGAAAGCGATCTGGATCCGTGCCTGCATAGAATTTTAACGAAGTTCTCTCTCTCTTTAATTCAGTCACCAAAAGGTCATAAAACATCCGAAAGAATTCTCTTGTTTTAACTTTAACGGAGATTAGGCCAATGGTGACGTAGTGGTGAGTGGATTTGCGTACAAACAAAGCTGGGAGGGTGTTCCATATGTTGGTCCTCTTTCTCGATCTGATTGGTTATTCTGGGTTTATTTTCTTTCAATTTCTCCTCAAAAAGCAACTGAGCTCCGAATTCCAATTTGATATTGAGCGCACGAACACTTTTTGCATTAACGAGATCTTACCGAGCGCTTTAAGGTGTTCCATGAGTGAACAAACTACAGTGAATTGTTCCTCATACACTGACCTGATGTTCCTCCAGGAAGTGACCGACGGATTGCTTTTATTTCTCCATTAGACAGCTTACTGTCTGATGATAAAATAACCAGTGAGGTTAGCTTTCAAGTTAGTAAACTTATAGTATCACTGTAGTACTGGATACACCGTATCTTGAGAGCAGCTAGGAAAAAACGGAACACGTGTTTTATAGGGGGTGTCGACCGATATATCGGCCAATTTCTCGGTCGACTGTCGGTCGACGTATCGGTCGCTATATCGGTCGAGTGTCAGTGGAGAGTCGGTCGACATATCGACCGATATGTGGAACGACAGTCGACTGAGATATCGGCCGATTTATCAGTCGATATTCCCCTATAAGACACAGAAGAAACAACAAAACAACAACACAACAATGTCGAGGTTTAAAAGGGCTGACCTGTCAATGAAAGTACTATCGACAACGAAAACAGCAAGGCGATTAGCATCTCCCAGTCATGCGGTAAAAAGGACCACTGCAGAGAAAAAAAAAACGGTCTTGACAGATTTATAAAAGACTGCAAAAATTCTAACAGTAATACTGGCGCACAACATTCAACTTTTACGTGGTTTTGTGATTAAAGAAAAGTTAGATTCGCGTTGAGGGGGTAGGGGTCTAGTATTTTGTTAGCTCCACACTTGGATCATGTGATATATTGTGGTATATGACCTTGGTTAGAAATTGAAAAGCCGACAACTGACTCCTTACGACGACAGCATTCGTTTTCCCCTTACTATTGCTTAAATTTTCGACCAACTAGAACGTTGTCGAAAGAGAAAGCGGTTAAGTCTACCACTGCAAACATTTGCTTGTCACTAACATAACCGACATGTTAATAATCAATTGAATTTGACTTTAACACCTCCTTTTCGTTTAACCAAATAGTTAAAAGATTATGCTCTTACCTATAAAGCGTTGGAAAGGTCAAGAGATTTCTTTGGAAGGAATTTGGCGTTGTATCTTTTTCTGTTTGCTCAACGAATTCACAGGACAAAGCCTTTCAAGTCTTACCTGTAATCTTTGAATAAACAATTCCCTTTTTCATTTGGGATACATACTAGGTTTCCATGAGAAAGGTTGAACTTGTAAATATTTTATGATCCTTGAAAACTTCGAGGGCACGAAAGACCAGAATATCGTAAACTTAAACGAGGTTGATAAAGAAATTCTAGGGGAACTAGATTTAATTCTTTAGAAACTGTCATGCTGAGGCTCCGCAAAGACAAAAAATGTTTCTTTCAACTGATCAACTTAAGTTTTATCACTCTGCAATTTAGCCACCGTAAAGGGATTTAAAAGCTGGCTTTCGTTGAGAGAATCTATCTGCCCTGATGAATGACTTAGACTAATTGGCTAGTTGAAGAGCCAGGTTTCGATTCCAGTTTCAACAATCGATTTAGTAAAATTTCTTGTTTAACACTCCCGGCAAGCATTATAAACTAAACTTAGAATGCAATGACCTTTACTATTTTGCACTGAAATTCAATTTTGAAGCTTTTATCAGGAAAAGCTTCATTTTAAGAAAATAACAACCGAAAGAGTGCTTGCTATCTTTTGATTTCATCCTCGTTCGCAATTAGGCTTTCTTTCCTTTTGGATGCTATCTTGTCTTAACGGAGATGATAATTTGCTTCAGGGCCTTCATTTTAAAACGATATGGTTCTTTCAGTAAATGCACGGCTTGTTAGCTTTAGTTCGCCACCTGCAGTTGCCATTCAAATGCATTGACAACAGGTTTATTTTGGTAAAGCTGCTTCCTTTAAGAGGCCATATGGTAAGAATTCTAGGACGTTTTTGTGAAAAGTAAAATTTCATTTTCCGAAATACACAGTATCCTTAGTTTGCACAACAACAACAAAACAAATTCTGCAAGAGGTTAGGACACCATGATCAGTGGTTTTCCAAAAATAAATTAATCGAACTTGAACTTTTCAGATATTAATCTATGTCCTCTCTACCCGACTTTTTGGACAAAGCTATAAGGCAATTTTTCAAATGCAAAAAAAATTCGGTTTCAGGATGAGGCCATGTGCAAACTCTTTCTTTTGCGAAAATGAGTTTCATTTGAATGCAAATGGAAAAAAAATTTTCACGTCCCTGAAAGGCTTTACTCTTATACTCAGAAATGGCCAATTTTTTATATGTACTATTCGTGTATTTCCACCGATACTAATACTTAATGTTTGAAATCAGTAGCGGTATCATCACAAAAACATTTCCAATGACTCTCCCCCTAGGTCGGTACGTTTATTTGGAATGATCTAAGTCAGATGACACTGATCATGGTTTATGAAAGGTAACGATACATCTTTACCCAGGTGAAGTTAAGCGGTTCCTTTGATCCCCCCCCCCCCCCCCACCCCCTTCCAACAACAAAAAAAGTGATCTAGAAACAATGACAGGGGCGATCTCTTTATGGCTGGCGCCAAATAATTTATTTTCATTATGACTAAATTTACACAAAATAGCATGATATTTCTAATGTATGTCAAAACATTAACGCTTCGAAATACACAACTGTGCTAAAAATTATATATGTTTCTATTTTTTCATAGTTTATTGAGAAGGACATAAACGACATAAACTATTAAAACTGATGAAACAGTAAGTCTCGTGAACTGCGCAAAGCACTAAACTGTGGCTCTGAAGTTTAACTCAGGGAAGGAAGTCAATAACCATTATGAATGCGTAAAAGCTCCTGAGGAATCAACTCTTCTATTTTGTCTATTTATCCCCACGTTCCTAGGCCCCTGTTATATGGGGAAAGTTGTTCCGGGTAGACGGGTCACCCGCCTATCCGATCAACACTGGGCAAGCTAACTTTTCATACATTTCCTTACAAACGATGGCGAGCTGTCCACTTGAGAAAAAAGATTGGCTGGGCTAGAGACAGGTTTTCCCAATATAAAAAGGTCCTAGAGCAAACCATAGTGGAAAAGTCACAATTAATGTTAATTCACGACGTCGTTCGCTAAAACTTCATTTTGATTATTCTAACCAATATCTGGATTTATGTGTACAGGGCCAAAGATGTCACGAAAGTAAGGGCAACGAGAACGGCAAAAAGGCAAGAATTTTAATTAGATTAGCAAAACAACAACTTTTTGGTACATTTCTTTGCCGTCGCTGTACGACTGCGACGCGACAAGACAGAATGAGTTCATTCTCTCTTGGACGCGATAAACAAACGACGACGAATTCCACTTTTTCTCTTTTAACTTGAATATTTTTCTTAGGAATTCAATTCCATTAGAGTTAGCCTACATTTGACATAGTGAACGAGTTGGGATCATCGCCTTGAAGTTTCAAAGAAAGAAAAGTTACTTTTAAACTGACCTTTTCGCTACCGTGGCCATCCTGGTATCTTAAACTGCCTAATTTCTCATAACTAAAATAGTCACTTTTGCGAGTTGGTGTATTTTTCATCGATAGTCAAGGTAAATTCGTTTGGTTCAATGCTTTTTTGAATGCTTATGTCTATTACGTTTGACTTTAGATTTCTTCACTACAAAAATATTTGGTTTTTCTTCTTTCACTTCCGGGTCTTTTGACTTCCGGCTGAGTGAAGGATTTGGGGCGACACCATCACCAGTGTTTGCTGTCATCCATTCTTCCCTCTGTGCTGCCGCTACGTAGGGATCTGGGGAGTAGTGTTCTGTGTAGTACTCAAACTTCTCGTTTGTTTTGGCCGGAGTGAAGTAAGTTCCGTCTTCAAGGGGATGCCTCACGGCACCTTATATGAAAGAAAACAAGTTAATTTAAGCGTACGAGAAGAAAGATAGAGAGGCTACGTTCACGTGGTACAGGAAGAATTTTGGACAGCTTTTAAAAAGTTACGTTACGTTCTCAAAGAACCATGTACTGTCGTAATTTGTAAACAATCCATCGCACTTTTTAATATCTGTCGCAATTTGTCATAAACCCGTGTCGCACTTTTCAATAAAAAAGCTGTTGCAATTTGTAATAGCTGTCCAGCGCAATTTGTAATAAACTAAGCTGTCGCAATTTTTAATGATTTGTAACATGTCAGCCTGCTCGTAGGCTATTATAATTGCTGTAAATGCACTGTCTTTTTAATATGAATAAATTACTATACGAGGTAGATTTTTGGGATCATTTTACGTTTCTGTGAAACTGCCCACCTACCCCTCCCCTATGCCAACATTTTGCCCTAAGTAAGAACTAAGTGTTAATGTTGGTTTAGGGAAGGGGTCGGTGGGCAGTTTCCCAGAAAACTAAAATGATCCGATTTTTGTCTTTTTCACAAGCATAAGATGCATATTTTGTTAGCCCTCTTAGGACCTTTTAGAGGCCAAAACTCCAGATTTTCCTACCCTTTCTTATACTTAAACTAGTGAAACTTCCACCCTTTCATATACCTGAAGCTTGAAAATGGAGCCCCTTAGCTTTCCAGCAGGACCGAGCCTCTTCGAATAGGCCATCATAGAAAGTACCCTCCCCCCCAGGCGTTTTCCTTACCCCCCATGTCGTCATATTGCTGTGGTTGAGGTAGCGTAATCCTCGTATCAGCGTTGACAGACCACAGCGCTGCATTTCCTTCCCTGTTGAATAACGGCAAACCTCTTTTGGAATTGGTGTTCTCAGTATTCGCAAATCTCGCGTTCAGTGGCTGACGTTGAATAACGTTCTTAACTATCGTAATAACTGGTCTTGCCTTCTCTTGATCGGAACTTGGAGGTGTAGCACTCTGAGACGGTGTAGGAGCTGTTGTGTTCTGAGGCGGTACTGTGGTTTCTTCGTACTTTGCATCTTGATTGAGAAGTAAAATAAACTCTACCGTTAGTCACGCTGATATTCTGTTGCATCTAGGTCGCGTATGGGACATAAAATGTTGCTTGTGTGTGAGTGTGAGTTTTTCAGGGGAAAAATATCAGTTATACTTACTGATGCAGAATCCACATGTTTTTGGGCAATAAGTATCCAGCTGATCTTTATATTGTTTACAAAATCCTTTTGATTTCCACTCGTCACAATATGGGCTTTCTCTATATGTATCACGGCAATCTGACAAGGAGGAGGTTAAATGACATTTTAAGAAAAAAATGAAACATGTATGGCCGTCCAAGGACTCTGTAGTGCCTTTCATAAAGGCAATGTTCAAAAGGATGTGCGCAATTAAAAAACTAATTAAAAATTCATAAAGAAAGAACGAAAGAAGTAATGGTTAATGACGATCTTTATATCTAATAAAGACACGGCTAAACTTTACGTTCGATTTTTCTTTAGAGCAAATAACCTATAATCTAAATATTAGTGCAAGAATGAGTTGATTTATATTAGAGATTTTGAAGCTGTTCAAAAGACTCGCATTCGTGTATTATCAGGTTTAAAAACTATCGGCTTTGCCTCGAGTTTTAAACCTGATAACACACTCCTGCTCGTTTTTTAAAGAGTACTTAATGTATATCTCTGTCGTCAGTGTTAGAAAACTGAAGATCTGTACTTACTACAAAAGCGACATGTGGAAGCACAGCCGTAAGTCAGATAATTTCTGTAACGGTCGTCCAGACACATCTGTCCATCCTTCCATTGCTTACACGTCTGTGACACAAACCTATCTGTGCACTCTTCTGAGGGCGGGTAGAAGGAAGGGTAGTTAAAAAACGCCAAAATTATGGAAGCAACTGTGAATAGAGTGGTTTTCGTTTGAGTGTCGTAAAACCAAAACCAAAGTAATTACTCTGGCCAATCACATAGGACACAGACAATACATTGAACCAATCAAAACTTGAAGTAATTACATGTGGCTGACGCAAAGCGCGGGAAAATGCATGCGAGCGCGTCACAATTGGCTTTGGTTTTACTTCTGATTGGATGAAAAGGTGGCGCGAATCTTTTAAGCCAATCGCATCGTGTAGAAAGTGCAAAACCAATTACTTTTCGACACTCAAATGAAAACCGCTCTAAGGTACTGAATTTTGTCATGTACTCAAACAAACATCGTTATTCCGCACCACTCCTCTTTTTCCCGCCTATAGTATCACGTGGTCAAGCTTGTAAAGCCGATTCCCGTTAGTCATGAACACGTCTAAGGTTCGACCGAAAAGTCCTGAGAACACGTCCAACAGAGACTTGGCATGAAAGGTACGATTTTAAATTAACGTGCACTGTAAAATTTGATTAGTTAAAATAACCAATGAACATTGTTGCAAAATGCATCTGAGAGAATCCTTTTGTTTTAGTCATAGTGACCAATTTACTTTGTAGATTGGTTTGAAATAACTGGATTCTATTGATTTGAAATAACTAATTTAAAAGCTGTTAAAATAACTATCAACAGGGTTATTTTGACCTTTTTGTTTGGTTGTCTTTTAGTAAATGGTAGTGTTAACAAGTTTCTTTTAAGTAACCAATATTTTTGGTTAAAATGACGCACTTCATTTAGTTAACTTGACGAAGTTATCCTGAAAGGTTGAAAAACTTTGGAAAGCCTTTTTCCTCCTTAAAAGCAAGTTGATAGTACGTATACAGGGACGGATCTAGGGGGAGGGTGCAGGGGGTGCGCACCCTCCCCTGAGATGACCTGCGGTTTTCTAATACAATTGGTATTCTGCAAAAAAAAAACTATGTGGTTTATTGGTGTTGAAGTAGAGCAAGAGACGAGTGCACCCCCTCCTAAAAAAAATCCTGGATCCGCCCCTGGTATAAGGTGCAAAAAACCTCGGAGTGGTCGATTGTGCTCGCGGGCATAACGAGTCCGTGTCCTTAAACTGGACCAGGTTCATGAAAGGCTGAGCGCAGTCGAAATATTTCGTTTCAATTCATTACCTTCCGGGTCAAATCCTTTCAATTTATTTTAAGATGCTTTTAATTTCGGGGGAAAATTGATATAACGAAGAGCTAAGTTATTGGGAAAATAGCGTTCATTGTAATGGAGGTATATTGTATTGGGTCTTCTCCTATCAATTATGTTTCCATAACTGAAGAGACTATCCGCCTTAATTCCAAAAAATTGAAGTATGTATTTTAACCAACCGTCTTTTCTAACTGATAACACTTTAAGAGATAATCCTAGACCTTTCCGAACTTTAAACGAACTTAATTCAACTGGGGCTAAAACTTTGTTCTCGTTAAGGCTATGCTATCTCATGGAAACTTAATCTAGAGAATATATTACATCTATTATTACTAAAAGCTTTGTTATAGATGGGGGCATGGGGCCCGTTTCTCAAAGTCCCGGTAACTTTACGGGCCCGAAATCAAATATTCAAATCGAAATATAAAGAATAAGAGCGCGGGTCCTGGCTAGAAAACTACTCCATTTTGTTTCATTAACTGATAGTCTTATCATGTTAGATGCAAAACTATTGAAACCTCGATCGTTAATGTAAACGGAGACAGCTTACCGGGCCCGTTAATTATCGGGACTTTCGAGAAACGGGCTCATGGCCCGTTAAAATGGCATCGACCGACGAACATCGCTCTTTATATCTGGTATTTATTCCGAATTCGTTATATTTAAGTTCAACTGAAATATAAGTGCCATGGTTAAAACTGAGAAATGACTTTCTGAAAAAACCTTTATCACAGTGAATGGCTTACCTTGTCCTGATTTCAATGAAGGATCTGAAGGCAATGGTACCTCACCAGGAGAATGAAGTTTCTGCTGACCCCGACCGATCCCTTTATTATTTTGTTTGTTTGCTTTCTTGGGAGAATCTTGAATTGAATGTTGATTGGTCTGTAATGGAGTGTCACCTGCGAGAATAAAACAGTTTTTATTTTAGGAAATATGTCACTGAGCATTTTTTTAAGTCCATTCTGTAAGTTTTCCAAATTACTTGCTAAGTGCTGACGGGAAAATTAGTTCTATTCAACAAAATAACTGCTTCATAGCACAAAAGTTGAGTGTGTTTTCTTAGCGCCCAAAACATCATTAAAAACGTCACAGGTCAACTTTGAAAAGCTACGTACCTAAACAATTTAAAAAAAGAACACAATTGGAAATCCCATTTAATCTTCTTCAATTTTGTCCATGCGAGCTCTACCCTCCTTTCAAAGTTTAATAAGCAGTTATTTTTAAATTTCATTCAATTTGGTGGCCAGTTTCGCTAAGTTATAGGTGACATAGCTCCTTTAAGAGACCATTTCTTTCAAGAGGACCTATTATGGCTCTTGTTTCTTTTTAGTTTCATGGACTTATGACCTCAGTTTAATAAGTCATTTACAGCTAGTTCCCGATCCGAGACGAACGGCCACGTGACCCAAAATTAATAGGCCGTGCGGAATGATGTGGCCTGGCGTCTAGGCAAGAATACTAAGAGCACAATACTCTGAGATTTATTGCCTGTTCCAGGTGCTCAGACAGTAGAACAGGCTATGAGAACTTCTCCTAAATGATCACGTAGACTTCACGTGACTGAGTTATTACTGTTATCTCTGACTTAAGACACATACATTGTTACTCTATCGTGCGTTAATATTACTTACTTTTGCAAAACCCACAGGTTTTTGCGCAGCCATTCCGGAGGTAAAACGCATGCGCAGTGCCATGACAAAGCCCAGACCTCTTCCATGTCTCACAGTTGTGAAAATTGTCACGACATTCTATGTAGACATGCAGGTAGAACAGTTTTTCATTTTGTTGAGAAAGTGAAGTGAAGGGTGGAGAAGAAAATAACAACAAAAACAAACAATCAAAGAAAAAACAAACAAAACCAAACTCGAGTTAAACAGATAATCAATGGCGACAAACGATACAAAGATGAAAAGCGCAAAAGCAATATAAATAGAAATTACGACAATCATTTGAAGAGCGCAAAAGCAATATAAATAGAAATTACGACAATCATTTGTTTTCCTTCTAAAAAGTAACGAAGGTTTTTGAAATTCAGCCCAGTTATATTCTTGACCGCTATTAAAGAGATCGGCTTTAAGAAGAGAGAATACTTATGTCCCGTATGTCTTATGGAGGCCAAGAAAATAGCGAGGTGTGGCGTGAGCACTGGGGACAAGCCAAGTTGGCCAAGACCGGTTATTAGAGGCAGTATTGGCTTTCTGTGTCTTGGGCAAGTGGGCGCTTTGTCAGCTGAGCTTATCATAAACTAATAGAAGAGCAATTGTCATTAAAAACGTAATGGGCGTAACGTAACGTTGCCATGGCAACTCTGATGTCAACAAAACATGGCTTACAACAAATTTTCATCTTTAAATAGTATAGCTGTAGTATCCTTTTTCCAATATCTTTGTTAATAGAGCGGTTTTCACTTGACTGTCGTAAAACCAAAACCAAAGTAAATACACTAGCCAACCAAAGGGCGTAGTAAAACCAAAACCAAAACCAAAACCAATCCCTTTCGACAGTCAAGTGAAAACCGCTCTAAAGACGAGGTAAACATTCAAACTTAAGAGATATTCCCACCTAAAAAATCCTAATTTCAAAGTCTCACTTTTTACTTTTACTTGTAATCAATGAGTTCCTGTGTAAGATCAATATGGAATGCAGACACAGTTGAATCACTCTTTTTTCCCAGCATTTTCGTGCTGACGTCTCTTTTTCTTGACAGTTTTGTTTTAAACATTACTTAAATTCTAATTTAATCACTTAGAAATTACTCATTATCGTGACTGTTATTACCTCTTGACACTGCTCGGCATTCTAAAAGCAAAGGAAAAATAACAAAAAAAAATTCTCAATAAATTGAAAATACAAAATTTAAAAGTGCTCATGCGCTACTTGGGGACAAATATGTCATTTAGTAAATATACTCAATTTTAAAATAGCATCACCACGGAAAGTCGCTATGAACTTTCAGTTGTTAAATTACATTTTGGCTTAATTAAATTCTAGAAGCTATAACATGTTAGTTCTGCAATTAAGACATCCACTGCGGTTGCCTTACATCAGTCACTGTTACAGTTGTAACAATAGCCTGCATTGCTGGCGGTTTTTTTTGCGCGTGTGAGAGCGCATTTCTGGCGGCGAAAGCGCCAGAAAATTCGAAGCATCTCCTCCTCATTTTCATCACGGCTTCGCAGCTCTTTGCAGAATTTTCCCAGTCCCTCGAACGATACAACCGGATACATAGGCTGTGTTAACAACTGTCCGATTCAGGAATACACTCTCCCCGGCGACCATATTCCACCTTACCCGCCTGTGACAAGACAACTGTGTTCAAACCATTCTCTAAGCAATAGTTTGGTTGATCTGAAATGCACGCAGCTCAGTGGAACAAGCTATTTTGTTAATTTCTACAACCAATTTAACACAAAATCATGTCACTCGGCGACTACCTCACAGTGAAACTTGCAGTACCAAACCACACCATAAATCTGACTGAATTCGAAATTTTCGCTACTACATCATTAGTAGAGAGCATAGAGATCATTTCGATATTTCGATCTCTGCGATTTTGTTATCTGTAGAACCTGATAACTCCATTTACTCGACAATTAAAAGGATGAAATCTTCATTGCATCTATTTCCCAATCTATTCACTCACACCATTAATCAACGTTAAAACTGCTTATTTATGCATTTGTAAATAATCACTGAAAGCGATTTTAGAATAACGATTACACAGTAGGGCTTTTGTTACTAATTATTTTCTCAGTTTAATTGCACTTTAAACTCGGTAAATGTCCTTTGTTCTTTAAGTGTTAAGAAGTAATCTGTTACCATTGTATTTGGATTCTAAGGTTAATCAATTTTTAAACACATGAACTAAAGATTACAACTCACCTCCCCAAACTACGAACGAAGACAAAACGACGAAAATCAGATACAAGTTCTTCATGTTCGTTTTAAAGTATTTCTGTGGGGCTGTAAAATCTGCTAACAAAAGAACAGTTGAAAACAGATAGCCTAAGTTATAACACTATAATACAGATATTTATATGAAGCACTCGTAATCGCCTTCAGAATCAAGGAGAAAATATATTACCTTGTTTCTGTTTTCGTAATTAACCTTAAATGTACAGGTTCGATGTCAAGTTCCTGATTTTGTATATCGCTAAATAGTTTAGCCAAAGCTTTTGAAAAGGTTTTTAAGTTCGCATCGGAGTAAATCAGTTCTTCACCAGAATTTTTCTACCGTCGGAAACTGGTGATTGGTGATCCGTTTGACCTCCTCTGTCAGATTACAATCTGAACACAAGAAAGGTCTCATGGTTGAAAATTCGCAATGTCGGACTTCAGACTTAAATGATCAGTAATCTCAGCTACAAAACTAGTTTTAAGATAGGCCAAACCACTGATCAAAATTTTAAAGTCGTGAATTTCCTCTCCCCTGAAGAATTTGAATAATGCCAAAAAAAAAAAATGAAATAATGCTAGAACATGAAAATTTTAGTTTGGATAATGCTAAAAAATCTACTAGAGAGGATTTAATTTTGTTTAAAAGTTTTATAAGTGTCAACCTTCCTTGTCGTATCTGGTAAACTGTTCCACAATTTTGATGCTCTATTCCTTCGCCAGTGTAGTCCATAAGTGATCGAATGTACCCTTGGTAGGTCCAGTTTATGAGCTAGCAGGTCCTACATTACTAACCAATAACTTAAAGCCACTGGCAAATATCTTTGGTTATTGTTATTCAAGAAGGCTTTGGTGTCCAGTTTTGTAAAAATGTCTCGTACTAGTGGGCGTGTCCCTAAAGAAGAGAGCCCGTTTATCGTCAGTGATATTTTTCTGCCTTGCCGCTATTTATTTCGGACTTCTAGCTCATAGGGGGATGCTGAGGTGAAATAAATTATTTGAAAGCATTTTTGACCTTCTTAATTTTCATGTAGCTAGACAGGTAGTATAGAAGTGCAACATATCTTTTCAAGTACCTTCAATATTTAGGTCTCACGCTCAAGCAATAAAAAGGTCAGTCGAACCTGTTTTAAATCTTATTACTTGAAACCAGACGGAGCGAGACGGAATGAGAGCTATCAATCGTGTTGTCTATGAATTAAACTTTTACAAGGAAAAAAAGTCTCGTTATTGTTTCCAAACTCTAAAATAGTTGTTTAACCTGTACATTACACTTTCATAATAACTCTGGCATCATGATCCCATAATAACAATGCATCTCACAGTCCTTAACCAAACAATTATCTGCATATCTCGTATAATACATCTTGCTTGCCTCCCTCCCCAAATTTATTTGGCTTGCCCTTTGTTTTTATTTCTCCTGGGTATTGCAATGGTCCTAAGCCATAAATTGAAGATAACGCTTACGCAAAATTTTGGGAGGCAAACAAGATGCACTAATATGTGCAAATGGCGAATGACTCTTTTCAGTGCTGACAAATGACTTTTGCAACGAGTGACGAAAATTGATTAGAAATCGCGGATAGTTCATGCCCCCACCAATATTAAGATTGGACGCTGGCGTCTGATGTAGATGGCTTGCTTGCTAGGGTTACATACATTATGCCGGCATAATTTTGGGCATAATGATGTAGTCGGAGCATTGACCATAATGCCGGCCGAATGGGCATTTTTTTCAGCATAAAGAGAATAATAATAATAATAAGTCTCAAGTCTGAGCTGAAATCTGCAAACAAACTGGAAGCCATCAACACCTTGGCAGTATCAGTGGTAATTTTACAGTTTTGACATCATAAACTAGACGTTACAAGAGCTGGCCAAACTTGATACAAAGACTAGAAGGTTCCTGACCACGTACAAGATGCACCACCCCAAATCTGACGTGGACAGGCTGTACCTGCCCATAACTGAAGGAGGTAGAGGGCTCATACAACTGGAGCTTTCCAACAAGTCAACCACTATCGGTCTTGATAAATACCTCCAGGAGACGCAGGACACTATCCTCCACTTTGTCGAAGACCGTGACGACAGGAAATCCTTGTACTCCATCAACAGGCAGTCAGTGAAGTTCAGTGGGGAACTGAGAGTGCCCGCAATACCAGCTGCAGAGGATGAGGCGAACACCACCTATGCCCGCAGAACAAAGGCCTAGGCCAAACACCACGGTCGCCAACAGCTCAGGTCCAAAGTGGGAATCAAAAGCGCACCAAGGCAAATACCCACAACGGGTGAAACAGGCTGACGTGGACCAAGACAAGACCCACAGATGGCTAAAGCAGCTAGCCTCAAGGCAGAAACCAAGGGCTTTATCATCGCAGCCCAGGATCAAAGACTCCCAACACGCTGGTACCAATACAACATCCTCAAGAGGCCTGACGTGGACCGAAAATGTAGACTGTGTGGCCGTTTCGACGAGACTATTGACCACCTGGTCTCTGGGTGCCCTGAACTGGCGAAAACTAAATATATCCACCGCCACAACAAGGCAGCTGCACACATGCACTGGGCGATCTGCAAAGAGTTTGGCATTGAGGTGAAGGAACGATGGTATGAGCATGAACCCAAGACTGTCACCTGGAATGACGGCGCCATTATTCTGTTGGACATGCCCATCCACACTGACAGGACCATAGCAGCTCATAGGCCGGACATTGTGCTAAAGAACAAGAAGGATAAAATCTGCCTTCTCATTGACATGACTGTATCCCTCGACACCAACACCTCAGTCAAAACCACGCAAAAGTTTACCAAATACAAAGACCTGGAAATCGAGGTTGAGCGAATATGGGGGCTCAAAACAACAACAGTCCCGGTGGTTATGGGAGCCCTTGGCACCATCAACATACATGAACTCCAGGAAATAACTCTCCTTTCTACAGCCCACCTTCTCAGGTGGGTCCTCTCCATCAAGTAGAAACCCTCTTTGCCTCCCAAAGTCCACGGTTTGGACTCGGATGTTGAGAGAGAAAATCAATCACAATTACACTAGTATATCTTATATTATAATATTAATAATAGTAATAATAATAATAACAATAATAAATAATGATAACAATAATAAATAAAAATAATAATAAAATTAGTATTTCCATTACCGTAATGAGAAATATTCCCGTTCAAGTGCGTTTAGTAAGGACTCTACTTATTCAATGGCTTGGTTGCTACCTTCAAGCCCTGGTTGCGTGTTGCATTATTTTGCAGACTGCCAAGGCTTGCCAGTTTTCTATCCATCATAGCTGTCAGAAAATGATGCAATAAAATGCCGTTTTTCTCAATTATGGAGGTAATTGATTTTGACTGCAGGAATGGACAAGGGCATCAAATATAACCAAGATCAGCCTAGCACAGTGCTACTTTTCTAGCATAATTTTTAGACATAATGCTGTTGTTTGGGGGGTAACGCTGAAAAGCATTATACTCACATTTTTGAGCATAATGTATCTAACTTTAGTTCTTCCTTGCATGTTCTTTTAACGTCCACGGACTCAACATTAAGGTTAAACCCTTACAAGCTATAAGGAAAAAATACTGTAGTCTCGTAAAAGTGAACGCGTACTAATGTTTAGTTGTCGCCTTTTTCACCAGCCCACACCCATGGGCAAATAGTACTGACTATGAGTGCACCAATATGGGCCACCCTAGTGTGCAATGTGGTATTATCTACGCGCGATCTACGCGCTACGAGTGCGACAAATTTATAAACCTCTGCTTCGCAAGGCCTCCGGCGTCGCTTCGCGAGGAATAATGATTTACAGTCGCTATGGGTAATTCTTTTTTCGCGGTTCTCAATAGCAGAAGTTCATGTGGCCGCAAAGTGCAGAGCACTTTAAAGAGGGAAAAAATATGTCGCAATTTCTTTTGTTTTCCATTGAATCGTCTTGTGATTGGCAACTTTCGTGTCAGTTTCTTGAGCAATAAATTGGCAGTGGAAACTTGCTGGCCCATTCTCCAGCTCTTAACACAACCGCCTGTAATTTCTTTGTATTCGCTGATTCGTCCATTGGATTTTTAAGCTAAATTGCATGACAAACTTTTACTCGCACACTCGATTGACACACTAAGGCTAAATGCAAAGCCTATCAAGTGAACATATTTAAGTGAGAATCAAAGGCTTCCACACTTATCCCTGTCTAATTAAAGTTAAAAGGAGGCTTGGAATAACTCGAAAATGGCATTTTGGATTATGGTGCACTATTTATACAAAGGAGAACAAAGTTACGATGCCGTTGAAAGTAATGGTCATTGCACAATACGGTTTACTTATAAAACGTTCAAAATTCATAACAACTAAATTTTAAACAGGATACCGAGTTAAGTCGAACTCTTTATGAAAGATTCAGGGCCTTTTCTTTTAGCTCATTCCAGTTATTGTAAGAAACTACACAAGTGAAACCATTCAAAACAAAGCTTAAATTCTGTTAAAACTTTGTTTATTGTCAAAGGTAAGTTAACATGTTTAGGTTATGCAATATGCAAAAGACAAAAGGTTATATTTGTGTTAGTATCCAAAGTTCTTTTGAATTCATGAACAACGCTTCCCATTCTTCAGCTTTCTGATGACTTTCCTTTTAAGATTGTTGCCGTCGGTGTTTCGTGTTTTCGGATTAAGTTTCTTATAGTTTTCCACCGCCCTGATTTATCATCAGCAGAGCTGTCAGTCTCTTCCTCGACTTCAGCAAAATTATCTTTCTCTCTGTCTTCCTCCTCGGCAGATGCATCGTTCTCCTGCCCACTCTCGGCTGAGGCATCACTAATCTCCTGTTCTCCTGACACATCTTCGTCCTTTTCCGTGGATTTAGCTTTTGTTTCTTCATCGTTAGGCTTGAATAATGCATTTTTCGTCGGGCTCTTATAACCGGCAACAGGAACTGTGGTGGGAAAAAAGCACAGGAAATGTTCACAAAAGTGTTCTCACAACAACTAAGTGATGTTAAAAGCTTCAATGGTCAATATTTGACCACTTAAAGTATACATTTTTTCAAAGCTATTAAGAGCATTATAGGAAAAAACAACTTGCGCTCTTTCAATAGATAACCAAAGTAGCAATAAACTCAAATTACGAAAGAAACCAATTCATAAGTCCTTGACCAAACGTCCAACTCTTCATGTGACGAACCAAAACTCTAATTTGGGTCGACCTAAATTAAGTTAAGATCGTCTGTTGGGTGAGACGTCAAACTTGAGACTCGTCGAACCAATCAACTAAATCAGACCAAAAGGAATTTTAGCGGTCCAAAGACGCTTAATATACATTATCATCCAAATTTCAATTTATTAGTTTAGTTGGTCGCGTGTGGAGATCGACGTTTTTCTCTGAGACGATCTTCAGACGTTCTATAATTCGTCTGAAGCAGACGGATGGAACGTGTTGGACGATTCAAGCTTCTTTAGACGAACTTAACTTAGCCAGACGTCAGACGTTTCATTAAGTTAAATAAAACATTTTGGCTCGTCTCATGAAAAGTTTGACGTTTGGCCGAGTCCTAAGGCTTTAATAACACTACACCGGAAAGCATTTGCGCCGGTGCGAAAATTAAGCCACATAGGATAGGGATTCTGTTCACACATGTCACACACATTAGAACAGTGATTTCGGTGCGATTTCTGTAACGAAGCGAAGTCGATATCTAAAGAGGAGAGTCACATGTCGGATAGGTGTTCATACCATACAGGACAGCTTTTCCTGTTTGCACGAAAGCTATCGATGCCGGCCAGTATCGTGTGACCACAGCCTAAGATACTTCAGGCTTGTAAGCAAGCTCTCTGGAGTGCACCGGGGATGGTCCTCGGAGAACTTGCTCGGAGGCTAAGACACTTTAGTCGTTATGTACAATTTACTTTGTTATCTTTCGTGAAACTTTTCTTTTCGTCTTAAATTTGAAGCCCTTACATAAGCGAAGTACAAAACAATAATAGAACCTACAATAATTACTCACCCGAGGGCACTTTGGCCGTAGGAGTTGCTCCTGGAGCTGGTGCTACTGTGGTAGCACCGGGTGCGGGTGGTACTGCAGTAGCCCCAGGTGCTGGTGCTGCTGTGGAAGCACCGGGTACTGGTGGTACTGTGGTAGCGCCAGGTGCTGGTGGAACTGCAGTAGCCCCAGGTGCTGGTGCTGCTGTGGAAGCACCTGGTGCTGGTGGTGCTGTGGTAGCGCCAGGTGCTGGTGGTATAGTGCTAGCGCCAGGAACTGGTGCGGCTTTGCTAACGCCGGCAGCTGGCGGCACTGTGGTAGCGCCGGGTGCTGGTGGTACAGTGGTAGCGCCAGGAGCTGGTGCTGGTGGTGGTACTGTCGTAGCACCTGGTGCTGGTGGTACAGTGCTAGCGCCAGGAACTGGTGCTGGTGGCACTGTGGTTGCACCGGGTACTGGTGGTGCTGCAGTAGCACCTGGTGCTGGTGGTACAGTGGTAGCGCCAGGAACTGGCGCTGGTGGTACTTTGGTTGTACCTGGTGCTGGCGGTACTGTGGTTGCACCGGGTGCTGGTGGTACTGCGGTAGCACCTGGTGCTGGTGGTGCAGTGGTAGGTCCAGGAGCTGGTGCTGGTGGTACTGTGGTTGCACCGGGTACTGGTGGTACTTTGGTTGCACCGGGTGCTGGTGGTACTGCAGTAGCACCTGCTGCTGGTGGTACAGTGGTAGCTCCGGGCGCTGGTGGTACTGCTGTAGCACCTGGTGCTGGTGGCACTGTGGTTGCACCGGGTGCTGGTGGTACTGCGGTAGCACCTGGTGCTGGTGGTACAGTGGTAGCGCCAGGAACTAGTGCTGGTACTGCGATAGCACCTGGTGCTGGTGGTACTGTGGTAGCACCCGGTGCTGGTGGTACTGTGGTAGCTCCGGGTGCTGGTGGTGCTGCGGTAGCACCTGGTGCTGGTGGTACTGTGGGGGCCCCAGGTGCTGGTGGTACTGTAGTAGCAGCAGGTGCAGGTGCTGCTGCTGCGGCTGTGGGTGCCGGGGCTACCGCTCCTTGTCGGCGATGTCCCTCATCATGGTGACGGTGCAATCTCGTTTTACTGCTTGTGTGTTTCTTAATACTTTTTGCCGATACTAGCGCTGTTATGACTTAAAAGAATAACATTCACATTTATAGTTTTGTTATTAATATTAGTGGAACCTCATAATCATTACTGATGATGATAATGACGATGATGATGATTATCATCATCATTCATTGTTGTAAACGTAAGGCGTATATTTGTCCGATATTTCGGTTCCAAAAGAGTTCTTCTACGGAGAGCTTGAATAATATATGAACACTCATTTAAAATCAAACTGCAACAAATCAAATAACATTTTTCAAATATGGAGCCTAATGAACAACATGAATATTACTTTAAGCCAGCGAATTGCTCAGCGTTAAGAGCTAAAGAATCTCAACAGAGTTTACGTTACCCAATAATATGGCCGACAGCAAAAGGAAGTTCTTCATCTTGATATATTAGTGACGCCTTTGAAAAAGAGAGATAAAGAGAAAAAACTTGGATCAGCTTTACAAATACCATCCACAGCCAGGGACGGATCCAGGATTTTTTTAGGAGGGGATGCACTCGTCTCTTGCTCTACTTCAGCACCAATAAACCACATACTTTTTTTTTTTTTTTGCAGAATACCAGTTGTACTAGAAAACTGCAGGTCATCTCAGGGGGGGGGGGGGGCGGTGCACACCCCCTGTACCCTCCCCCTAGATCTGCCCCTTACAGCGCTCTCTGTGGGTTGATAGATCAAGTCATGACTAAATTAATATTGCAGTTCATTTTGGAACAACATTGCACTAGCTACCAGGCCTTTGGGGCCTTTTTTTAAAGCTGTAGACATGACTACTCACCCAATAAATCACATTCATTCATGTCTGATTCATTCGAATAAAGAAAAAACAATATAAACCTGTTGCCATCTAGTCAGGCTAATAACCATGACCCATGTTTACGTCAAGCCACAAATTTCACGATCAAACCTCCCTTTGGAATTGAAAACTTATAAACGTTTGCTAAATTGAGAAGAATACTTAAGCACAAACTGAAGAAATACAAAGAATCTTGTCCACAAGCGAGATTTGGAGGTGAAGTTGAGAAAGCTATCGTCAACATACATGTGGGTTATTTTAGCACTGAGAACGACACTTCGTACGGTCGCGTGGATAACATCACCTTCTGTCACCAACTGACCATCACCCCGAGTAAAAACAAAATATTTCTTTGCAAACAGGATTTTATTGACTTTTCCTTACTTTTTTTATTGGTCAGAATACCAGAGTTTTGGCAAGGAAGTAATAAATTTAGGTCCTATCCCCTCTACCCGTTAACATCAATTATATGATCAATTCAATAATGTTTTATTCGTTCGTGATCGTCCCTATTAAGCAGCAGAGTATGACGTGCTATTTCCCCGACTCCAACTCGTGGCCTAAAATTTTCCTTCCACATTGATCGATGTCTTTTACTTTAGTTTTCGTTTTCCATTCCTTCAGCCTTATTGGGCCAGATCATGTATTTAATCCTGAAAATGCAAAGGTTTTTTTTTTTTTTAAAAAAAAGCGTCTATTGACTATCTTTTTATCGCCGATAATACACTCTGTTTGCCCCCAACTTTTTGCAAAAGCCATTGTTTTCAAAAAAAGGTTGCCCATTTTTTTTGGGGGGAGGGGAGGGGAGGGTGGACAAAAAGAGTTAATTATCGGAGTTTCGTAAATAGAGAATGAGCCTGTGTTCATATCCATTTTCCTCTAGTCCTAGTTTTCTTTATTTGTTTCGGAGTAAACCAGGCAAGTCAGCACAAGTGATTTCTTATAGGGATGCATGGGGACAGACACAACTACACATTTTTGGCAGCGTTTATGCTTCCTTGGGATGCTAAGTTTCGTGTTTCATTCCTTAGAAATAGAGCTGTTCGAGTCTAAAAGTAAGATACCGGCGTTCTGTCAAATCGTCAACACCCGAGAACCGGTACAGAGCCGCCCGTGTGGCAGGTCAGTTCTCACGCCCACGATTATCTACTCTCCCTCTCCTCCCTAGTGCTTTCTGTGCCCTGTTACTCGTGCTAAGATTATCGGGAACTGGCTTGTTTCCTGTTCTTTTGTAGATACTTTCTATCACTTAGGAATTTGTATTCCTAAATAGAAGAAATTACATGCAACAATCTGCTCAACAGGAAACATAACTGATAGATATAGATAGAACTGATACGGATTCAGAACAAATATGACTGCGAAACAGTCAACTAATGTCCAAATATTTCGCTCCCAAAAATCTTTGTTCTGAGTCTGTGTGTTTTTATCATTATTATTAAATTTACAATAAGTTTGTTCGCTCTAACTAATGCTGATAACCACTTCTTCGTGCAACCGGCTCTAACCTTTGAATGCGTAATAGCCGTCATGTAGTCTGGTCCAATTATGACTTCTTAGGGCTGTTGAATGGTAGATTCTAAACTTTGCAAGACTGCGAGGCCCGAGACTCTAATCGCCGAAAATTTCGAATTCGAGATAATGTTGCAAATAAAGCTCCACAAATTAAGTGAATTAAAAGCGCCAATGCCGATAGAAGCTTGCAAAGGCCCACCAATGTACTGCTTTATCTTGTTTTACTGTCTTGTTCAATAAAGTTTACTCGGTTGTGGATATACCCATGAACTCTGAAAAAAAATCGACCTCTAACGACAAAACGCTGAAGATAAAAAGACAAATCCGAGACTTGATCAGAGACCTGTCGGCAAAAAAAAATTCGAAACTCCGAGACGCATTAAAAAACCCAGCCGGAAACGAGACTGCGAGACCTAGCAAAAACACTTCCGAGATGTCGAGATCGTGCCAAAATTTTCCGAAACCCACGTTTTTCGAGGTACCATTCTATACCCCCTCTCTTGGTCAACCTTACTCATTGATTCGAACAAACTCCCTGCTGCCCTCAACCCCGATGCAAAAAGGCTTTAAAGAAAAGAAATAATTTGACCGTCTTATGTCATATACAGCTATATTGAAAACATTTTCTTGATCCGGAATAAGAATCAAGCTTTAGAATTCTTCCAAACGGGTAGACCCGATACCTTTTATAACCTGTTGAAGAATTGTCCCATATCGAACTGGTTATGTCAAAAGAGTTGGTTGTTGTCAATCCAACGCAATGGAAGATTCGTATACTCTGGGCAGAGCAATGCCATTTGTAACTGAGGCACTCAATTTTAAAGGAACTTGTAAGATTAAAACCGTTAACCAAGAACTCAATTTTAGTGTATGTAATTCAATGCCATAAAGTAAATCCCCTTAAGCTCTGAGCGCGCTTACGCTTACGAGAACCCATGCCAGAGTAACCTGCTATCAGGCGTTGATTTTTAGAAAGTGAGAGGGAAAATTTACAACTGAGGCTTCTTCCCGTAAACGACATACTGAAATAATAGGGAATTGGCATGATCGCAGACAAGTTTTGAAAAAGTAGAACATAATAGGATGTTTCTTAAACTCTTCGTTGCTTGAATGCTATGAAGTAAATTGTTTCCGGACAGTCAGACCGGCGCTAAAATTTATCGACAGTATACCATCGATTTTCTCGCTCAAGAATTCGTCTTGTGCATTGTTGCTTATATTTCAGAACAAAAACCTCCGAATTGTTTACTTTGTCTGAGAAGCCACTCTCTATCTTAGTCTAAGGGCGTATGCCTAGTAAATTTCATTGTCCATCTTCCTGAAACTGATATAAAATAGTTTAAAAAAGAAAACTTTACCTTGTCTATAGAGCGACAGCTAGAGGCGTTCTTTTTCCTGTAACAACACGGCACTGGTGTGGTATACTTATTGTTTTTGCAACACTTCTGTCAAAAATTCGCAATTCAAAACTGTGACTGAGGTCATCTTGTCTTACGATTGAATGATTTATCAAATTCAAGCCGCGCATCAATTGCATAACTAATGTTTTTAAATTCATTTCGAAGCTTGAGGCAAAGTTCCAGTTCCTAGCTGAGGCTTGGTCTAAGCTAAAGACGCGAATTGTTTGTTTGATTTTTCTTTTTCTTTGGAGCGACGCTTCGATTGTCTAAACTTTATTCTTTCAATAACAAATAACTAAGAATACACATTTAATGGACTATGAATGGTAATTTGACACCTACCAATTAAGCTTCATGTTCCACAGTGCCATTTCATACTTGAGAAACCCAACTGCATTAACATAGTATTTCTGTTTTTAGAAAAAAATATTGAGCAAACGAACTGCGTGCAAAAGGAACATAACTGTCAATATCGCCAAACGGCATCCACATCAAATCGCTCAATAAGACATAAGCGATGGGACACATTTGAAATATGTTCCTGTTATTTTCAATGGCGCATTAAAATTTTAAAACAGGAAAATCTGATGCTTAGTTTGCTCAAGGGGTTCCTGGAGGACTTTCATCTCCGGTTTCAACAGTCACCTGTTGTCGGGTCTTGAAATGACTCAGTGTTCTCAAGTGTCCTTTTTCGCGCTTTTTCATGGTTTACCCGTGTTAATTTAACACTTAGCTCTCTTAGGAAGTGTTCTGTAAATCTTAACTCATGATATCGCAGGAAAATAAAAAGGTTGATGCAAAATTTATCATCGGCCTGCCCCAGAGGTAGGACTTCGGGCTAACCAGGGAAATATGGATCCAATATGCCAGGGAATACAAGGGTTTAAGTGACTTAAGCTGGATTCTCTACCCCTTGGGAAGGGAAAATTCACAACATTGTTTTCAATTCCAAGGAAAGGGGTGCCGGGGGCAATTCGAAAAGAATAAACTGCATACGTTGCATTCAGTGGTCCACATGAACAAAAAAAATCTCTATTAAACCTGCGCGAATCTTTATCGGAAGACTGTTCGTAGCGAAGACTGCATCGCTTGCGGGGTCAGAGTGGACGCAGAGCGATAGAGGGTTTTGCTCATTATCTGCCAAATTCATTCCACGAGTGCCTTTTATCTTCAGAGAGTGATACAGGTGATTAACCCGCGGCATCGATAATCAAAGGAACAAACACTAACAGCAAGGAAATATCTAACAAGGAATACCAGGAGCCCATATCCTGAGGACATTTTATTCTGATTAATTTCAATATAGCATTGGTTCAACAGTTATGAGAGGTTTCTTCCACGCTGGCAATGGTGGTTTTCACAAGATTTACTTTAGTCCTTCTTTCCGTTCTTTCTTAGCATTGTCGTTGGTGTTCGTTGGGGACACTTTGTGCAGACTACACGAAATAGCGTATCCAGTCCAATCCCCACTCGGTTTCGTTTGAAAGCAAAAAGGATGGTTACCAAGGAGTAGCCGCAACATGGCGGACGATTGGTTTCGTGATAGTTTCGTTTAAACGTCTGAACAAATATGACCGGTAAGTCCTAAGGAAATGGACCTACCCCTTCCATGCAAGGAAACCTGTCAATTGAAAGGACACCAAGGAGCTGTACGAGCCGTTAGATTTAACCACGATGGTAACTACTGTTTAACTTGCGGAAGCGACAAACTGTTGAAGCTGTGGAACCCTCATAAAGCTGTATTGTTAAAGACGTACAGTGGACATGGTTATGAAGTACTTGATGCTGTAGGATCCAGTGATAACAGTCGACTGGCTAGCTGTGCAGCAGACAAGACTGTAGTACAATGGGACGTGGCTACAGGACAGATTCTAAGACGCTTTAGAGGTCATACTGCTGTAAGTTCTTATGCGGTACAAGTCGTTTCGATACAAGTGGAATCAGCCGGTTTCACCCCCTTTCGAATTCGCCCGGTTCGAGTTCGCCCCTATTTAAGTTCTATCGAGTGATACTTGATATAAAAACGCACAAATTTCTCAGCGTTCGAATTCGAGTTCGCACGAGGTGTAAATAGTTCCACCAACTTGGCTTAGAACCACGAATATTCACCCAAAACATTTTTCTTGTTCACGCGTAAACTATACTTGAATTGAAGGAATTTTTGCACCATTATTTTTCTGCTTCAGTTTGTATGGAAACGACCTTGTATAGAAACAACCGGTTTCCTTTCACGCCCAACCCCCCCTCTCAGTCCCCCAGGGAATAGTAACGATATTTACCAGTATCTTCGTGACAAATTCACAGAAGATCATTGCAGTTGAAGACTTCAACTTCAACTTCTTCAACTTTATTTCATAAGACTATTGGTTACGATAGACTGGCCCGCAAAATAGCAATTGCTAATCTAGGTGGACCAGTTAAAAGAAAAATGAATTGAAAGGAAAAGAAAGGAAAGGAAAAGGAAGGAAAAACTACAATTTTAAGTTACAATAAATAATATTCTATCACAGTTTTATTTTAATTACATTAAATCTGAACAAGCAAACAAACAAATACTTTAATACAGAAATCACTAAACTATTAATCGAACTTTTTCAACTATTAAGGGCATCTCAATATAGTCATCTTCTCTTTTTAAGATATGCGAAAGCAATCTGTGAAGTACTTTCCTAAATTTCTTTTTAGGAAGATCTCTAATATGACAAGGCATCTCATTCCAAAGTTTTACACCAAAGCGAGACAAGGACTTTTTGTGTATTTCCAGCTTTGAGCTTTTGACGTGAAAGTTACCTGAACTAGATGATCTTGTATAGTATGAATGAATTGTTGAGGTTTTTTCAAATGAATTGAGCAGATTTGTTGGCGAATTGTTGTTGTTAATATCGTGCATTAGATTAGCCACAGTTTTACAATACATAAATGACACTGGTAATATGTCAGCGTCGAAAAAATAGAGGAATTGCGTGTTCACGTATATCCGTAAAATACATCATGCAAAGCACTTTCTTCTGGAGAATTAAAATTTTATTGAGGGACGTCTTGGATGCCTGACCCCAGGCAGCAAGACCATGGTTTAGGTGAGGGTGGATTAATGTTTGGTAAATATATAACAGTTTATGACGGGGTATGGAGTGCCGAAGTTTTGAAATTGGTCCAACGGTTTTACTGATTTTTGCCGTAATGGCGTCAATGTGATATTTCCAAGTAAGATTTTTATCAATCAACACACCAAGATATTTAATTGGACTATAGAGTTACATTTCCATTTTTTTCGTTATCGAACATGTAGAGGCTCGGTTGGTACGTGACTTTTTTTGTGATAAGGATGAAAGATTACAAAGTTAGTTTTTGTAGTATTGAGAGTTAACTTATTGGATGTTAACCATTCGTGGAGGTTTTGTAATTTGATATTTATGATATTTTCTAGGGACTTTAAGTTTTTATCGGCATAAAGGATATTAGTATCATCTGCAAAGAGATAAAACTTAAGTTTATTCGAGCATTGATGTATGTCATTAACATACAATAAAAAAAGCAACGGGCCGAGCACAGATCCTTGGGGAATGCCATAACTTACGTTGGCTTTGTTTGAAATGTATGGTCCGATTTGGGTAGATTGCATCCGATTATTTAAGTACGAGGAGAACCAATCATTAATAATTCCACGAAAACCATAGTGATTAAGTTTGTCAAGCAAAATGTTATGATCGACAGTATCAAAAGCTTTCTTGAGGTCTATGAAGACTCCACACGATAAAAAGACCTTGATTCATATTAATTTGTATTGCGTTTACAATGTCTGATATTGCATGTTGATTCGAGTGACCTTTATGAAAACCGTACTGGGAAGAATACAATAAGTTATGTTTGTCAATGTAATCTTTCATTCTGTTGTACATGATCTTTTCAAAAATTCTGTTAAAGTTAGATAATAAGGATACAGGTCTGTAGTTATTCGCATCATTATCTTCGCCATTCTTGAATATTGGAGTTATTTTGGACAATTTAAGTTTTGAGGGGTATTTTCCTAGTGTTACTGAGATATTTAATATTTCTGATAGAATAGGACCTATGATACTACTTGCACACTTTAATAATTTTATGGGAGATGAATATAGACCATAAGACTTGTTGTTTGGTATGGAGAGTATCTGAAATTTCACTTCGTCGGACGTTGCCGGTAAGAATAGATAAGATGAAGATGGTGCTTTGCAATGACTAACGTAATTAAGATAATGTTGTTGTGGCGTTGGAATTGTGCTAGCTAGCCTATTTCCTACAGACGAAAAATGGTCATTAAGAATACTAGCGACCTGTGAAGGTTCTTTTACGATTTTGTTGCTCTTATTCGGGTCCTTAATAGCAGTTATAATTTTGGTCTTCTTTCTGCGATGCAAGACGTCATTTATTCCTTCCCATGTCTTTTTCATGTTTGTTTTGTGGCGTTCGAAATAATCCTGATAGTATATCTTTTTGCTTAGACGTATCAGGCTACAAATTTTGTTTCTATAATATTTGTATTAATTTTGTCTTCGTCACCGGACACATTCAATTTGTTTTTAACCATAATGGATGCTTTTAATCCAGTAGTAATCCAAGGCTTAGAAAGCTGTTTGGCTTTACGCTTTGATAACTTTGTAATGGGAGCATGTTTGTTTGCAATCTTATTAAATTTCTTATAAAAGGTTGAAAATAATTTGCCTGGATCAGTTGCATGATTTACGAGGATACATTCCCGGTCAACCTCAGAGAGTTCCCTATTGAATTGGTCTGCGGAAAAATTAGAAAAATCACGTATCTTGGTAGTGTACCCTCTATATTTATCTCTTGCTGCTTTGATTATGCAAAATTGAGAGAAGTGATCGCTAATATCGGAGATGATGTTACCGCTGAGAAGTATTTGGTCAGGGTTGTTTAAAAAGATATTATCAATTAAGGTAGCTGAGTTCCTATAGACTCGAGTGGGCTTATCAACTGTTGGAATGAGATAGCAACTTTGTAAGGACATTAAGAAGTCATGGCTAATTTGAGATGTTTCGCATTTCAATAGATCTATGTTGAAATCGCCCATGATAAATACATTTTTATTAAGAGATTTTTCAATTTTTCGATGGTTTCTTCAAAGTAAGACATGAACTGATCCGGAGAATTGTGTTGGCGATATATTATACCACAGACAATGTTTTTGTTATTTGCAAAAGATATTTCAATCCAAAGGGCTTGAAAAGCTTCATCAGAGATCTTTTCTAAAACTGTGTAATTTAGTGATTCATGAATGAAAAGGCCAACACCTCCAGATGCTAGAGCTGTTGGGACAAAGTCGAAAACATATCCCGGTATGCAAGAAAAAGACCCGTTCTCATTTGAATTTGTAATTTTGGTCTCTGTGACACCAATTAAGTTAAATTGAAAGTCGAGTTCATCCAGTAGTGATGTTAAATTTTCCAAATTTTGGTTAATGCTTACAACATTATTGTGAAAAACTGAAAAACTGGATTGAACCTCACTGTTGGATAGCTTTCTATTAAATAATTTGAAACTATGCGGGGATAAATATCGACATTGTCTGTGATCGTTATTGTTATTAATTAATTGACCGAAGACATGACTTAAGCTCATGTAGTTGCTGAAAGGAAGGCTAAAAAAACTCAGCCCCCCCTGGATTTGAACCCTGGCCTCTGTGATACTAGTGCAGCGCTCTTAACAATTGAGTTGGCAAGCCAGCTGAGAGCTGCAGGTAATAAAATTTGTTCGTTATATACCCAGGAAAGATGAAGAGATGAATATATCAATTTTATATATTTGAACTGCAGAATGAAGAAATAAAGGAAGTTGAGTTCATCACAGTTGACTTGAAGATGCAATTCAAACTATCATAATTTTATTTTAAGCATTATTTTTTGTGATGCTCTGCCCACTCTTAATAAAACTTAATAATTTAGTGCCTTTAGGATAAGCTTGTGAGAGATGCACATCTGTTATCTTCTCAACAGTAATTTGTTGCATTGCAGAGAGTCAACTGTGTTAAGTTCAATCAGCCAGATAGCACAGTAATTATCTCGGGTTCATATGATGCCACAATACGCTGTTGGGACTGTAGATCTCGCAGTGCTGAACCTATACAGATTATTGATGATGCCAAAGATAGTGTTTCCTCACTGATGGTATCGCAACATGAAATTTTGTCAGGGTAAGAAAGTAAGTTAACATTAAAAAAGCTTCTTGCCTGTCCTTGCTTAAATAATAATAATAATAAGTGTTACGAAAGACCTCATTTCTAGGAAACAATAATGTGCAATTAATTACCACTAGTGTAACTAATATTGCAGTTATATGGTTCTGTCATACAACTGTACCAGTTCCCCGTGTATTTACCTGATTGGTTCATCATGATGCAATTACATGTGTCAGAAGTATTTCTGCTCTTCTTATATGTAGTGGTTTTTTAGACTAACAGCAATATCTGTTAGTGGTGTTAAGCTCATTCCACTGCTATACATGTATGTGTATATAGAGCATTTTCACTCATGTGGCCAGCATCTATGCAAATCTATTGGAACAAAAGAAAGCATTTTCATTGGAAAAGAGTATAACTCCCACTGGATTTGTTTGGAACACCAACATAGTCATAGTTTCATTGTTTTGGAACACCAATATGGCCACTGTGACATCATGTGAAAATGCTCTTTAAATGTAATTTACTTTTTTAATGAGTCATATGGCAGCTCTTTTAAGTGGCTGTAAGAAATTCTTCTAAAACAGGCTAAATTAGTGTGGTATAAATTTCATAGATAATATAAATATTACATGTATTTTTGTGACTTGGGATTTGAAGAGAATCAAAGGCCAAAACCCGTTTGAATTTCGTAATTATTTTTTTCTCATTATCTATCACTGTTTTTAATTTGGTTTTAAGATCCATTGATGGTAAAGTTCGCAACTATGATATCCGCATGGGTCAGTTGCATGTAGACTGTATTGGCCACCCAGTAACTAGTGTGAGTTTTACCAGGGATAGCCAGTGTGTGTTAGCATCCACTCTTGATGATACCATCCGTCTGATGGACAAAGGCACAGGAGAGTTACTAAATGAGTAAGTAACCAAGTTTTATGTTCACAAAATATACTACTGTACATAGATGTACATGTACCATTTACATGTAAGAGTGGTTTTTCATTCCCATCGCAGCAAAAAGGATGCATCAATTAAATTAAAAAAAAAAAAAAGTTTATGGGCCCAGTGGAAGGTGCAGCAGACTGTCA
>OZ037994.1:38902437-38904937 GCA_964035705.1 Porites rus
AAGACAAGGGTATTACTGTGGACCAGAACTGAAGATATAGATTAAAGTTAATATTGAGTAACTTTAGTGTCGAAAAAATATTTATCTCGTGCAGAGTTAATATATATTACTTCCCAAGATGTTAATAAATCACGTAACACACTTGACATGTTTATCTGATTTTTGCTTTTGTTGACCTGTTACATAATAACAGTTTGGTCAAGGCAGAGCCTCTCTAATTTCTCACTTGTTGCTCTTTAGTTGGTAAAAATTTTTAGCAACTAACGAAAAAGGTAATATCTTGCAAAGAAAGTTCAAAATCAAAGACTTGATATTTGTTAAAAAATGTGTAAAGCGCGTGGTATGAAACATTTTCGTTAACATTCCTTATAAGCGTTCTTACTAAACAGTCAGTTACAAGAGAAAGAGAAAGGCAATTTTAAAGAACTTCCGCTAAATGGAAAAACCCGAGTTATAAACAACCAGCAATTTACTTACCAGTAGTGGTTAAACGAATTTCACGTATAGAAAGGCTAGAAATTGAACTCATTTGAAACTGGCTGGTTCCACTTCCGCAGAACTTCCGCTAAATCGGAAAACCCTATTAGGCTTTGAGAGCAAAAACGAGGTTTCAAAGACTACCGTCGTTTAGCGGTTAACTATTCTCACACTTTCAAGAGACAATGCAGAAACAATAGAAGTAGGTTGCCATTGTTTTAAGTATTGGAATGTCTTTGTCATTGTTACAAAGAAGAAAATGTTTATGCAAAGAGAAGCATTTTTCTTCCTCGTGCACTAACATAAAACCCTCGCGAATTCGGTAGTCTCGTGCGAATTGTTTCGATGGCAAAACAGTTTAAGCTAATCAGAAACCAAAGTATTCTTCACTTAAAAACTCCTCTTCACGAAAATCACTCGATAAGATTGAATAAAAATTTTTGCAGCGTTTATAAATATTATTATCAGAAGCGGTATTGTAGTTGTTTTCAAGAGACGGATTAGATCGTTGTTTAGGTTTGGCCATTAAATATGTAGTTATAGCGTTCTTAAAGAAAGTATCGCTCTTAATTTTACCTTATACTTTGCTAAAATCAATATCTTAAATGAAGAATGTAAGTGAGAGTGCTTTTTCGTCGAATTTGCCCGTAAACTTTAAGGTTTTTTAGTATTATCCAAAACCTGCGACAAAATGTAAACAAACTATTAACGCATCGGTTGCGCTCATATTTCATCGATCGATTCGAACACCATGAAGTTTTTAAAAGGTAAAAATTCGTTTTAAGTCAGTGCATTGAATTATTTACGGCAAAATCAACAACAATGATCGAGGATTTTTCAATTTTGAAGTGTTTAACAGCAAAAAGTCACATGCTAATTCGGCGTAAATTTAGACAGTTTTTACACAGACTGAGCTATTGTTAGTCGCGTGAAGTTCTATTCTTCATCGAAGAATAGGCAAATGTTGCGGCTGTCTGAGCAGGAACAATAACCAGGAAAGGGATATACCCAGGGAATTTCTTGATTGACATTAAATTAACGTCATTTTTCACTTATTTGCATTTTCACGATCGACGTTTTTGAATGGGCGCGTTTCTGTATATGGAAAATTAAAAAATACACTAAAAACGATAAAAAAAAACACATCAGTGTCAATGTATTATTAAAAATATGAATGTGGTCAGTAAAAGGCCAAATAATTTACCTACAATAAAAGATATGAATAGAATTATCAATAACAGACGAAATCACTGTCAATTTGGGGACCAATTTGCGGTGACTCTTCATTAAAGTTCAAGTTTCTGAGGGCGGAAGATTTTTTTTGCCCTTTTAGCATAATCGCTGGTACTGACAGCAGATGGTTCTAAGAGATTCCAAACAATGGATTCTCTGTATATAGATGTTTTCATATAATAAGTTTCAAAACATTGTACACTAACTGATGTTGTTACAGGTACAGTCATGTAACCTTTGTCGTGGGTATTTTTCGATCAGTGCTAGTACATTTTAGGATAGGAGAGGTGACTTAAATTTATTTTGTTTCAGATTCACAGGTCATAAAAACAGAGACTACAAAGTGGACAGTTGTTTGAGCAGCAGTGATGCACAGGTGTTGAGTGGCTCTGAGGATGGCAGGATTTGCTTCTGGGATCTGGTGGAGGGAAAGATAGTACACACACTGGAGAAGGCACATCAGTCTGTTGTGTACTCTATATCTTATCACCCAACTGAGATTGCTCTTTTATCTGCATCTTCTGATGGCAAAGTTAAAGTCTGGCATGACTCAAGTTGGGAGCCTGGGTGATAGAGGAAATAATTCTGCAATAGGCTCTTTGCATGACTTGATCACATGATCAACTTTCGTAAACAAGAAAACAATTCACTTTTGAAAGATTTTGTTAGCACAAGCTGAAGGAGTATATTAAAATTAAGCAACCTGAGAAATTTCTTTTGTGGATCTCAAAAGTAGTGATTTTAACGGCCACCAAAAGTTAGAAGCATTTGTATGAGAAAAACAACTTTT
>OZ037994.1:38909937-38927437 GCA_964035705.1 Porites rus
CATAATACTGTAAAGAAGGTGATCACAGTCACACTGAAATCAGTGCAGGTTTAGGTGGTGAAAAGATGTGCTCTGGGCAGTATGGATATAATTTCTGAACAACACTTTGCCATAAACTATTACCTGTTCTTCAATGAACTCTCTGATTTCCAAACCCCAATCTGCTCAAAGCAATACCTGCTCATACAGCCCATATAAAACATTACCATATTCCCTCCCCTTCCCTAGGCAGGTATTACAACTGTATACATGTTCATATTTATATCTTAATTGCTGTATCTACTCACTGGTACAATAGCTGGTATCCAAAGTTTCACAACAGATTCAGAAACATGTAGCTGTATGTGTTTCTTTGATTTTAAGTTTGCCCTTTTTTTTTCCATTTACCTAAAGCAGGTCTGGATTATTTTGACATGCTATTTATCTGATTATTAGTCAGGTATTGTCAAACAGGATGAGCTGATTAACATGGAAAACTAAATTTTGAAATGGCTTTGTCTTCATCTGGGTAAGAATAATATGACATATGTCACAAATTAATATAGTTATACCTGCGAACTCTCATGCATTAAGCATGAGTCTCACCCCTGTGGACTAGAGACATTGCTCTCACATATCAAGGACAATTTCTCATGCCTGACTCACAAAACCGGATAAATTGTTCTGTAACACATGATAAATAATGACAATTCAATCCAAAAGGGTGTTACATGATGACTTTGTGTCCTTTTTTGTGTTCTAACGAAATCATTAAGCATGCTAAAATTGTTGTCTTTTAAGTAGCTTCGGAAGTACCGGTACTCAAACGTTTTCAGAACATCTGCGGACATTTTTGGCAATGTTCAGAAGTCTTCTGAAAGTTGTTGGAAATCTTTGGAAGTCACCAGGACTTTTCTGGAAATCCCAGTCATGACAAGGTAAAAATCTCATGCATTTGACTCAGAAGAAGTTGGCAGGTATACACAGTCTGTATACTAGCCGGAGCTCCGACCAGTCTGGATATCCGACAGTATCCGATCATTGGCAAAGATCGATGTTTTGAATATGTCTGAACATTGCTAAAATTGTTCTGGAGGCTTCTGAACAAAAGATTTTTGGTTACTGTGGACATCTTGAACATTGTCAAAGATGGACCTAAGAAACAAATTTACCTACAACATATACCTGTATACTGGGAGTGTCTCTTGTACTGTATTTGTTTGAATGAGCGCCCAACCTCGAATTAGCGCCCATCTTGAATAAGCGCCCATCCTAAAGGCAGAAGAATTTATTAACAAGCACCCAGCCACGAATAATCACCAATCCCCCTCCCCCTACCAACAACAACAACAACAACAACAGCATAAGCTTTATTTGCATGACCGTATGTACTTGCAGTATTGCAAAAGCTTTAAGATAAAGTTACAATTTATACTAATGATAATGCATTGCAATGCTTACAAACTCAAATAAGCACTCACATCCCTTCCCCCTCCCACCCCTTTTACTTAACTTCAGACAGGAAAAAGCCCTAAATTTGTGTGTGTTTTTTATTCAAAACATGCCTTTTAATTTGCGATAAAATATTATTTTACTCATAGCTGGTGGTTTGTGATTATTTAGCAGATCGTGACATAGGATGACACAAAGGGGAGAAGTAATGTCATGTTGATGTTTCAAATACAGTTTTTGAAATGGCTTCATCTTCATCTGGGTAAGCATATATATAGTAAGTCTTCATAAGCATGCACACACAAGATCGATTCAGCTTAAAGGGGCTGTGTCACGGCAGTCCAGTTCAGTTTGTTGTGTTTTGCCAATTACTCGTCCTCAATGGCTATGGACTTGAAGTAAGCAAAGTCAGAGATCCGGGACAAATAAATATGTCTCTGAGCATTATTTTTGAAGTTGCAAGCAGCAGGGATCAGCTTTGAAAAACTGCTAGGCTGAACCAGTTTTCAAAAACCCTAGCTAATTTCAATCCATTTCAATCTTCTTCAGTTTTGCTCATCCATGGCATCTGTTGTTTCTGTTATGTTATTTTAACCTTCCTCTAAAGTTATAAGCGGCTATTTTTATGTTTCTCTTAATTTAACAGGCATTTTGAAATTTCTTAATTTGGCTGAATTTCGTGACACAGCTCCTTTTAAGTACAAACACACTAATGTCTTTGTCTTAACAATGACTAACTTGCGTAAATACCGCTGGCAGCTTGATAAATCAAGAGTCTCTTTTATTCTGAGATGTTTGTGACTGATAAATGAACTCACCTAAACTGGAAAGGTTGAAGAGCATACATGTAGTCACAATATAATAATGGTGCACTCGACCAATCTCTCTAATTCAATTTAAAATCTTTCTTCAATCTCATGCTGCCTTTTCAATATTGCTGTTTCTTCTTTTTTTCTTTTCTGTTTCTATTTCTTTGAAGGTGCATTTTATTGTATTATTGACAAAAGGTCACATGGACCATTTGGACTTTCTTTGCATGAACCTTTTACCTCTCAAAGACTCTGTGGCTGAACAATAAATAGATTGAGTGGAACGCAGTGAGGACAGTCATTAATTTCCACTCGATTTTCTCAACCTGAATATTCAACCTCATCAATACAACTTTCTTGTCACATGTCTTTTGGCCATGACAGCAAAAGTAATGGGGTATTTATGGTTTTCCATCATTTTAACCACCTTTAAGCAACTTCTTAATGTTTTGTGTTGTCTCTTTGTTCACTGTATATACTACACCACTCAGAGTATACAAGAACTTTTAGTGACAACATGCATGGGACAATGGAAGAGTGACAAATAATTAATGTAACTTAGAAGTTGCTCACAATGAATTTTCTGCTAAAAAGGAGGTAAGTCAGGACCTCTTCAGGAAGGTTCCACAAGCAAAAAATTGTTGCTTACAATTAAATCTTCATATTTTGGGTGATTTCCATGGCAGGTTGGACTGTTTGTTTAATATTCCGACCCAGAGCTGTAATGCAAAGTTTTATTTGTTCATGTGATGTGTCTTCATTAATCTTCAGGTCAAGTTGCCTTGGTTTGACAGATAATCAGAAACGATGGCTTGTTATTGGAATAGCACTCAACAAGATCCTTGTGCCACAGATCCGTCCTTTTGTGGAACAAGAGGTTGATAAGGAATACAACAATCTCAAGACAAGTCACAATATTCATACACAAAGTACATCTGGTCGTCTTCAAAGATGGCCCCCAAGAAAGATTTTAAAGTATGAGAATATCAATGGTAACAGTCATCACCCAAAGCTTCCTGGTGGAAAGTACAACTTTTCCTTGTTTGATTGTAGAGTGTTATCTCACATTGACTTTGCCAAGTTGTACGTTGAAAACTTCATGGCCAAGTTCAATGCTTTTGATGACCAATGTGATGCTTCAGCTGTACTCAAATTACTTTGTGGTGTACCTGTGTTCTCAGCTGCCATGCAAGCTGCAGCTGGTGATGTCAGGAATGTTAGGAATGACTGGGCGCACTGTGATTTCAGTATGTGGGATCCTGTCAAGTTTCAGCAGAGTTTTTTTGAGATGGAACACCTGGTGAGAGTCATGGCTCTACTTGCTGAAGATGAAGCTAAACTCCTTGCGGAACTAAAAGACTGGGAGACTAAAGGTAGCGTTCTTTGTACATGCAGTTAAAATATAAAAATCAAATAATATATTTTATTGGTACAATATTTAATAGTGGAACATCCCATAAGTGACCACCCAGAATGCAAAGACTGAGTGGTCGCTTACAGGAGGTGGTCATTTACAAGAATCCACCCATAGGGGATCTCTTCCAAGAAGAAGTCCAGGCACATTTACTTTGTGGAAGATAATAATTATTGCACGCAATGAATTATTTGTGTGCAATGTCTTAGTTAGGATATCTGTAGTTCCACATCGCCGCTAAAGTTCTTTGCGTATTCTAAGTAGCAGTGCACACAGCGAAAATAGCTGGGATTAAAGAATGTGTCAAGTAGTCGCTTACAAGAGGTTAAAAATAAAGGAAAATCATTAACTGTCGCGCCCAAAAAGTGGTCGCGGTCGCTTACAGGTGGTGGTCGTTTACTAGAGGTTCCAACTGTAAGGCTTTGACTGGGAAAATTTTGGTGTTTTGGATTGGCGGTCCCTTATGGGAGGTGGTTGCTTACGAGAGGTGGTCGCACATGGAGGTTCAACTGTATTTTGTTACCTTTTGTAGCTGGAAGGTCTGTTTAGCAGCAGTTACTTTATATCACTTACTTTGTGTATGTATGTTAAATAATGTGCTTACAAAAACTGTCCCTAAATCTCAATTAACCTCGATGCAGAACAGGTGATCATGAGGTCTGGGTGTTCTTTAAGGAAGAGATCACCTCTCTTTCAAGAAACTATCCTGGATATTTATAATGGTCTTTCCAGGAAGCTGTTCATGACATATATTAATGTGCCAGGTATTAGTGTGTAATCTGGACTGCTTTATTGCAGGGACTTTGTTGTGCATGAACTCCCCCGTGGACCCAGCATTGCTTCAACTTGTTCAGCAAGAAGTAAAATTTCTACAAGATAGTGTGAACAACTTGTCTGTAGAATTTGACCAAGAAAAGGTGAGAGTACAGCAAGAGCTGCAAAACGCTGCCATAATTCTTGAAGAGATGAAGCAGATGGTGGAAAGACTAAAGACCTTTCAAGGTAATCATACTTAACCCCTCCCCGCCCATTTTCATAATTCTTGTGTCATTATTGCAACATAATATATAATGGTTTCTAAACCTTATATTTACTCGTCAGAATGTTTGGAAATTGTGTACATTCTGCTTCTGTTTTGTAGAGGATGCAGATCAGAGGTTTGGAAATTTAGAGACTCGCACCGGACAAGTTGAAGACCAAGTACACAGTCTTGAAGGTAATTTCGAGATAAGGCGTGCACTGATTGCTCTGTGGGCTATGAATATTAGCTCTTCCAATCTCTTTTTCATTTAAAATACTGATGGTGAAAATTCATTTTATTTAACATTTTTATTAGTGTGTACTTTCATTCGTGACGTCGCACATTTTATTTGTTTTGTGTATTTTAGGGGATACAGCTCAGAGGTTTGGAAATGTGGAGACTCGTACTGGACAAGTTGAAGACCAAGTGCACATTCTTGGAGGTAATTTCGAGATAAGGCATGCACTGATTGCTCTGTGGGCTATGAATATTAGTTCTTCAAATCTCTTTTTCATTTAAAATACTGATGGTGAAAATTCATTTTATTTAACATTTTTATTAGTGTGTACTTTCATTCGTGACGTGGCACATTTTATTTTGTTTGTATATTTTAGAGGATACAGCTCAGAGGTTTGGAAATCTGGAGACTCGTACTGGACAAGTTGAAGACCAAGTACACAGTCTTGAAGGTAGTTTCAATGTGTCAATTAAATCTTTTCCAGTCTCATTTACAAAAAGAAGTCAGCAGATCAAAGGTTTAAACGAGTTACATGTAAAGACCATGCGCACAGTCTTGAAGTTAACTGGGAGATGAAGCAATAAGCCCTATTCCTTGTGAGTCTAGTTTTTTTTCTTACCGAATATGACCCACCCCGCTGTTGATATGTGCTCTGTGCGAAAACAGTAAAGGTTCTTGTTAGTTATCTAACACCCAAGATCACCGTCATAAAAGGCACTAACCCAGGAGGCCATCGTCCGAATTGCGGCAATTAATTAACTCTTACTTTTTAAATAGTAAGATATTATTTTGCACGCTGAGTAAGTTCTGAAAATCGAAAATGCACTTCCAAGTCGACGTTTCTCCTTTCTCCTTTTTGTTCCTTTTGCAGCAAAGTTTCATGACCTGACGACAAGAGAATCTGCTGAGTCAAACGCTTCTCTTCAAGACCCACTGATGACATCTGACGGTAGGTTATTATTCGCGTTTACTGCAAACGGCAAATGTTAGTTTGTATCACGTGACCAAGTGTTCCATTACTAAATCGTTTACTGTTCATTATAAGTTTAACTACGCGGAAATTGGTAGATTTACGCCAAATCAATAACAATTGTTTTAAGCTGTTTTTATCCGCTCATTTCTCATTTTGAAAATTTCTCAACTTGAATCTCACGTTTGCTGTTTGCTGTAAACGCGATGCTTATATTTTTTTCCTGATAATTGTAACTGATTTAGAGTGGAATTTTATTTGTTACAAGAAATGAGAGAATAGTTTAATAGTTTAATTAGAGTTGGCGTGATGTCCCAAACGATTTTGCCGACATAACGATATTTAGATTTAGATTTAGATTTAGATTTAGCCTTGCATGCAGTTATCAAAGAAAGTCATCAGATCACATTTAATCTCGTGATACAAATGGTGTGCGCATACCAACAGGGGCAAACGAAAATGCCGACGTAAATAAGGGGAAATTATAGCCTTCGTTGCAGACCCTTGGAAGTAGTGGGCGAAAGAGAGAACTGGAACGCGCGAGGAAGACACGCGCCCACTAGTTCCAAGCGCCTGCTACGTAGGCGAGAGAAATTAAAGCATAGTGTGCTTTCTTTCTTGTTAAAATATGGCCTTTTTTGTCCAGTGCTCAAATGTACTTTTTTTAAGCGCGGATAAAATTATAGGCCTCATTTTTATTTTCCCTCATTAGTTATTCCAGAGAAACTTGTCGAACTTATCAGACGAGACTACAAAGGCGCGGTGTTGTGTCCCTTTCCATGGTGTGAAGATGAACTACAGCTGAAGCTATCGAACATTTTTACAAGACTGCAGATTTTTAGTAGAAGAAAAGAACGTTCACAACTAACCGATGACAGCGTCAATATGACAGAAATATTCAAGTCACATCCAGAATGTGACAATCCAAGAGTGGTGCTGATTGAGGGGAATCCTGGGATGGGTAAAACTACCTATTGTCAAAAGCTGGCTCATGATTGGTCCCTGGGGGAAATTGCATCTGACGCTTCGTTTCCTGAAGTGGAGATATTGCTTCTGTTGAAATGCCGTGACATGCACATGAAAACTGTTAACATCGAGGAAGCTATTGATGATCAGCTTCTACCAAAAGATGCTGGCAAGAAGGAAAAAGAAGACTTCTTCCACTTTATTCGCTCAAATCAGTCTAAAATATTACTGATTCTGGATGGTCTGGATGAATTACGTCAGGAGCTGCTTCCGTGCATTCAGTCATTGATTCAAGGCAAAATTTTTTCCAACACCTTCCTCGTTTTAACAGCTCGACATGAAGCGGGAATAAGACTACGACGATACTGTGACACGCTCCTGGAAATCACCGGATATACTAATGATGAAACGGACAGTTATATCAAGAAGTATTTCAGCAAGCACGAGGACCAAAGCCTTGCGCAAAAAATGATTGAGCAGCTGAAAATTAACACAGAGCTGAGAGACTTAACGGCTAATCCACTAAATACAGCTTTGTTGTGTCTTCTGTGTGAAGAGACAAAGGGAATTTTCCCTTCCAGTAGAACGAAAATTTACGATGATCTTGTCTCATGTGCTCTGAGAAGGTATTTTACCAGGAAGGGCGTGCCTTTGAGTGACGACGATCCCCTTGAGAGATGTTCAGACGAGTTGAATCAGTTAGGAGAAACAGCATTTGAAGCCCTGTTGAAGAATCAGTTGTATTTCAGTCGAGATGACCAAACAAGCGAGTCCACTGATTTCCTACAATTACCGTTTCTTTCCCGTGAGCCTAGTTTGAGCAAAATTAGGCCAAAGCCATGCTATGCTTTTACTCACAAAACTTTCCAGGAATATTTTGCTGCATTCTACCTGGCCAAGCAAATCATAACTGGAAACAAAGAAGAAGCCCAGTCTCTGCTAGCTAAGCTCAGTCCTGTTGACAACTGGCAGGTGTGGGAATTTCTCATTCCAATAGTGTCAAGCAAGAGCAGTGAAATGGCAGTTTTTGTAGTATCACGTCTTTGTTCTTTTTTCTTTCGAAAAAGGCCACATATGACAAACGATGGCGCCCTTGCTGATGCCGACAGGTATTTCGAGGTCTGCGAACGCAAACCTAGTGACTGGACTATAAGTGTGGACAAGTGGAGTGATAACGAGAAAGTTTTAGACGATGTGGTTACTAAAACACTTCATGTTATTAAAGGGTGTGAAGACAATGAGAGTGAACTAAAGGATTACCAAAGAAAAATGGTGCGAGTACTGGCCAAATGCTTTCCGGTGAGAAAGTTGAGCCTTGGCGAACTTGACCGCCATTATATCGTTTATTCCGAATACTTGAGAACCAACAGCACATTGACAGATTTATGTTTAAATAGTACTTTAAACGAGGTACTGTTAGCAACAGTTGAGGGGGTTCGTGAAAAAGACTTAAAGCATTTGAATTTGCTTAGCGTGAACACTGACTTTCTTCTTTTGAAGCTTTGTAGCTACCCTTACTTGAAAGAAGACTCTCAATATTCTTTTTCCTCTTCTGAAAAAAACAGCTTCATTGCAAGTTTTACACAACACCAGTCATGGATCAAGAATTTTGGTGCCAGAGAACTTGGGAAGTGTCTTTGTTCGTTTCGTCATTTAACACATTTGAAATTTAGAGGAGACTTTATCTGCTCTGAGGGAGCCGCAGCACTCGCAGAAGTTATTCGCGCGAGTCATAGTTTGACACATCTGAGTCTTAGTAACGCTGGCGTCCGTGATTTAGACGCCATTGTCATAGGTAACGCTCTACAGTCAAATTGTACTTTAACCCATCTAACTCTGGCGGGAAACCAGATCCATGATCTAGGAGCAATTGTTTTAGCAAAAAGTTTAAATAGCAATCGTTCTCTACAGTATGTGGATCTAAGTGATAATGATGTTGGTGATCCAGGAGCTCAGGAGCTTGCTCGTGTGTTGAGATCTAACTCTTCTCTTACCTTCCTCGATTTAAGTAATCCATCAAGAAGTGAAGAAAACGTAAAACCCGTCCTTATATTGGATTCTGATTCTGAAATCCATCAACACTTTGTGCGCTGTGATTTGATTGGGGCATGTGGCGCTTCATCACTTGCGCGAGCCTTGCGATCGAATCGATCGTTGACTTATTTAGACCTTTCATTCAATGAGATCGGAAAGGCGGGAGCTGCAGCACTTGGAGAGGCTCTCCAATTAAACTGCACTTTGAGTCATTTGTTCCTATGCAGCAATGCGATAGGTGATTCGGGAACAGCATCCCTTGGAGAAGGTCTGAAATCGAACCGCTCTCTAACTCGACTATATCTGACTGAAAATGGAATCGGAGATCCAGGAGCAGAAGCTCTCGGAAAGGCAATGCAATCAAATCACAGCTTGACCCATTTAAATCTACAAGTTAACCTTATTGGCGATTTAGGGGCAGCAGCCTTAGCAAGTGCACTGGAATCTACTGGTATTCAATTGACCCATTTAGATTTGGCTCTCAATAAGATCAGCTGTGTGGGTGCAGAAGCCCTCGCGAAAGCTCTTGCGTCTAACAGTTCTCTCAAGGCTTTAGAGTTGGGAAGCAATGCGATCGGCTCTTCGGGAGCATCCTCGTTTGGAAAAGCACTTCGATCAAATCGTACTCTTACGCACTTGATTGTGACCAGTAACAATATCACTGAATCTGGAGCTGTAGAATTGGTAGATGCTCTACTGATTAATAACAGTTTGATCTGTTTGAATGCGGAAGATAATCCGATTAGTTCGCTAGAGGCGGAGAACCTTAAACGGGATATCCAGTCGCATTGTGTTATTTTTATATAGAGACTAAGTGGGTAAATGATTAGACGATGATCTCTCTCCAGCATTGTATATCTTGAAGCTCAAGCAAATTACCCGCGATGAGTCGTTGATCGGATGATGATGGTTATGTAGAAGAAGAAAGATATCGATGCTGAAGATTTCTTCCACCTCTTGTCCTCTCACTTTACTTGTTCTTGTATTTGCGCCACAATTATCGACAAAGAACTTTCCTCGTTTATTTGATTAGTCGTGTTGCCAGTTTGTAGATGCAACTAGATGCTCTTTGAAAAAAGGTTCAGCATTTTTTTTTGTTCTCTTCTTCTTTTTACAAACAAATACAATCTTATAAAATATTCCTTGAGTTGGTAGCAAGGCGAAGATGTCAATGATAAATGTAAGCCACAATTAAAGAAGCGTGGTACTTTGGCTAAGTTTGTCTAGTTTAACATGGTCGTGACATTTTTACGACCAAGTTTTGTTGCTTATTTTCCCTCGTCTCTCCTGTTACGCTAATATGCGTAACTTAAGGGATTTGGTGAGAAATCTCGAAAGCCGGATTTGTCACCCTTTAGTGCAAAATGAGTTGTCATCATCCAGCTATGTTAGCGACAGTTTCAGTGCTAAGTCATGCAATATATAACTTTATAAAAAGAAAAAAGGACTTTACATACGTATGCAGATTTAAAGGAGCTGTGCCACAAAATTTATTATACTCCAAACAATGGTAACTGCCACCAAATTTAGTGAGACATGAAAATAATCGCTCAAAACATGAAAATACAAAAGGACAAAACTTGGAAGAAGATGAAACGGCTTGTAACTGTGGTTTTTGAAAATTTGTTAGCCCACCAGTTTTTCAAAGTTCATTTTTTTTATCTGTAACTTTTGATATAATGCTGAGGAGACATTTGTTCGACAAAAAGTAGTAATTTTGTCATTTACAAGTAATTTCTTCGCTTAAGTTAAGTTTCTTTTTAAGTAAGGACGAGTGATTCCTAATATTAACAAAATGATCTCGACAGGCGTGGCACAGCCCCCTTTAATACTGCACTAACAAATCAATAATAAGGAAAGGTACCTTGATCCGTGCAGATGGTCTCAACTGGACGTGTAAAGTCAAAGAGAACATCAACGGATCGAGGGGAGGGGTCCCAGGGGCTCGGGTCCCTACCTTATATTGAGGCCAAACTGTGGCCTGCAAGGACGAGAATGTTATTTTCGAGGCCGGATCCCTTTTCTTCTTAGGATCTTGATGGGAGGGGCCCCCACTTTGTTGAAGATCTAGATCCGTACCCAGATCTCTTGTTGTCGGCTTCGTCAACACTGGGTACCAGATTATACGCCAATGTTTTGCTCTTTTAAGTCTTAAAAGACTTTTTAAAATATTTTAAACATTTTCTAGTTTATTTGGTAGAGTTTTAACTCCTTGATTTTACAAACTGTTATAATTTTTTTAAAACAATTGTTATAAATGTTACATTTTAGTGAATTTTCCCGCCCCTCCCATTTTCTAGGGGGAGAGCCTTAGGGAGGAGGTTGCTTTTATAATCTATAACACAATGATTTTATTTTATCATTACTATCATTATTCTTTTTGCATTGGTGTATTGTTAACTATCTTCTGTCCCCTGATAGGCTGGTATCAGGTTAATACATTAACAGTTGTAAATAAAGTTGCAATGTTATGTTGTATAAAGATTGTATAAATGAGTTTAAACCACTATATATTTTGAACTACAGTGAAACGCACTTGTACCGATAGGTCAATGAGAGTATATTTAGTCTGCGTAGCCAGTGGTAGCTGTCGGTTTTTTATTGTTATTTTTTTCCCATTTGTGGTTCGTAAAGTAAGAGATTCAGGCGCGCGAAAGCTGAACTGGCCGAGGACGAATCCCCCCCCCCACCCCCCACCCAAAAAAACAAAATACACCAAAAAACAGCCAGGTTCATAGGCTAGAGTATATTAGCCTACTCCAGGCGGTCAGATTAGTCTAGAAAGAGTAGCGCGAAATAAGAAGGAAAGAGAAAATAAATAATAATAATTGTTGATAATAACAATAACAATAATAGTGCAATGAGTAGTAATAGTAATAATGATAATATTATTGTGATTGTAATAAAAAAAACGTAAGAGTGAGGGGAAGCGTGAGGAAGAGGCATTAAGTCAAGAGTATCTCGCACTACATCAAAAAGACCTTGGAGGTCTTCCCTTAGATGTACATTAATCTATGACTTTCTTTCCAACCTGTTGTTCCTTTCGCACGCATAGTTTTTTAGTATCATGAAATATCTTCATTTCCCGACAATCCGTCAGCTTTTCTGCCATCTCGAGCTGGGAAGAGAACTTTGTCACCTCTCTCCTTACTCCCCACCTTTCTCCCCGCTTTTCTTTTCTGTTCACTTCCATTTGCGCCGTCCCGCGGCGTGGAAAGGGGTACTGAGGGGATTAGTAGGAAGGGCAAAAGGCATGGAGATTACCCCTCCCCTTTTTGCGCCTGCCACACAGGCTAGAAACAGACCAGTATGAGTCAGCTGTTCTCTATAGTCTTTCTCCAGGAACTTCACATTAATGGCCGTATTTATACTAGCTACAGGACTGCCAAAACGTCCAGAGGCGTTTAAAGTCTGGATGTAAAAGTGTACATGTACTAGACGGGTATTCACATTTTAGTGTAAACGTGTGAGAGATCTAAGATGTTTCTCATCCATCGATCGTCAAACTCCGCTTCACGGAGACTCGCTAAATATGGACACCTCATTATTAGGGACAGTTTGCTTTGTCCCTGGGGAAAGAAGCCCTTACATTTTCTCTAAATTTAACCCGTTCGTTAATAGGGACACTTTTTACAGCTCCCTGAGTGTCCTTATTGAAGAGGTTCGACTGTATATCGACTAGACGCATGTACTTGAGACGTAAAAGCGTCGACTTTATTTTATATTTTTACACTAGTCCGGTGTAAAGATATAAAATAAGGCCAACCCTTTTATGTCCTCTAGTTTGAATTCGGAGAATATCTGATTTCCGGAATGTTCGCTGGCGGGCTGATCAGCGCTTGAAGTGTTGAAGAGAGGCAAGGGATAAACTTGATGTAACAAGACATGCATCTGTATTTAATTTAACTAGCAAACTCCTAGTCATCCGCAAGGCCCACGTTATTTCCAGCTGCATAATTCCCGTCACTAAAGCTAAACTAAAGACGTTAACGACTGCAACTAATCGCGCGCTGGTGACTGGTTTCCGCGCTTTCTCTAATCTGCCAGTCTTTTTTTATTTGTGACTTGAAAGAAAGAGAATATCTGGAACATGGAGCGAAGTGACAGATATCTCTTAAAAAGGTACGAAAAAATCCACCGATATTTTGTATGTTAATTAGAGTACCGCTTTTCGCGAATTCTAATTTTCCATCCAACTCGTGAGGAACCAATTTCGGGTCTGAAACGAGTCTTCAAACATTCATCCAGATCAGTCGACGTCATTTTGTGAAGAATCAGGTTACTTGTCTTCGTTACTTTGATCACATGACCAAAGTTAGTAGAACACTCTGCCGTTCATTACTTTTGTTTCTGGTGTCTGTGTTCTACGATCTGACGAAGTGAAGTTTTCTCGGTACATGTTTGTAAGTATTGATCGCTTTTTGTATTAACACTCGGATTTTTGTGCTGTGATATCCTATTAGAGCCGTACGTAAATGCTTGGTACCTCTGTATTCTGCGTACTATTGCGTGCTGGTGGAATGGAAATGGCATTGGCCTCCATGTTGAAATAGTCGACTCCCGATAATTCGAACTTTTAAGGGAAATAGAAAAAAGTTCGAGTTATCGGGATTTCGAGTTATCGAGGGTAAAATTATATGGAAAATGATCTGAAGGGAAATAAAAATTACTTCGAGTTAACGGGAGGTTCGAGTTATAGAAGGTCCGAGTTACCGGGACTCGATTGCATGTATGAACTTTTAAAGGAAAGTGAAAGTAGTGACTGTTCTTAACCGCACACGACATTGTACTAGTGCTTCACGGTTTGAAGGATTTCGTTTTTTAACTTAACAACTCCAGTGGCGTACTTTCTATCGACTTTTGAACGGCAAAAATGTCAGTTGACGTTCTGCATCCCGGAAGTAGGTACGCCGTGATTTAATCTGTTTAATATTCCTCCGAGAATTCTCGCATTGCGTTTTCTGTCGTATACAGTTCAAATAGTGGGTGTATAAATTTCATGTAAAAAAGTGTAATTTTTGAAAGGTGGAGAATTTTTTAAAGCATTTTCATGGAACTTAGAACATTATTAGACCCGTAAAAATCCCCAATTGTTTAAAAATGGTCGAAAGGGAGCGCTACAGTCGACGTCCGTCTTGACAAAGTCTAGCTTGAAGACGACTATCTCATCTACCGTAGGCGGCGGGGAACTCGATTCATTGAAAGTTTAAACCATCTTTTTTTTTTGTTTTCTATGCTTTGTTTTCAGCAACTACTTAATTCGACTAAAAAAAAAATCAGTACTGATGAGTATCTAATTGCATTTTTTTGATAATTATATAATTTAAGGGATTCAAAAGATTGAATGTTTCCAGGGTAGCTTTTTCAGAGAGTGCATGAAATAAAATATAAAGATACATTCAGTATAGTATTCAGTATTTTTAGCATTGTTTCTGACATACCAAACCTAAATTTTGAACACAGCTGGAACACCCTGGCTTTAGCAAGTTTCTGGCTCAGTTTATTATACTTGGATGAACATTTTTATTGTCATTTCCTACTACGACTGCTAAAGCAGCTGTCATGCAGTGCAGTCTGAAAGTAGTTAAAGGAGACATGGGATTGTGTGGTCTAGTAGACTACATTTCACTAGTTCTGTAGAGACCTGGGGTGTGATCGGCAAGAAAGCATGCTTACTTGCATTGTCTATTAATTCAACAAACTTTACTCCACATTCTGTCCCTCTTTTCATGTGTATACCTGTAACTGGCAGTGTCTCTTACAATCCAATTGTGAAAGATTACAGTGTAGTCTGTTTAGGAGCCAAGTAGGCAATTTTAGTTAACTTTCTGACAGAAAAAAGCTCTAAATTTGTGGGTATTATTGACTCAAAGCATGTCTTTCATTTACAATAAATTATTTTTTGTGATAGCAGGTGGTTTCTGATTATTTTTCAGATCGTGACACAGGATGACACAAAGGAGAGAAGTAAAGCCGTGTTGATGCTTCAAATATAATTTTTAAAATGGCTTTGTCGACATCTGGGTGAGCCTAAAATAAGTTGATCTTCATTAGCATGTACACACAAGATTGATTCAGCTAAAGTACAAACATATATATTAACAATGATTAACTTACTCACAGCTGTAACTTACCGCTGTGCTGGTAGCTTGATAAATCAAGAGTCGCTTTTATTCCAAAAAGATTTTTGTAACTGATAAATGAACTCACCTAGACAGGGTTGAAAGGTTGAAGACCCTTCAGCATAGCCACAAGACCAAGTGTTGCACTTATGCTTTCTGACAAATTCAATTTTAAGCTAATTCTCCGATTTCATGCTGCCTTTTTTTATTATTTTTGTTTCTTAAATTTTTTCTTCTCTGTTTCATTGAAATTGCATTTTATTTAATTATTGATACAAGGTCAAGTGAACCCTTTGGACTTTATTTGCATGAACCTTATACCGATCAAAGGCCCTGTCGTGGCCGATCAATAAATAAGTTTGTTAAACAAAATCATTACAGATTTCTGCCTTTTGATCCGCATCACCCATAAAATCGCGTGTCCCGTGACTATTTGTGCACACGCAAAGGATGCCGATGCATGTAGCGTCCTTTGACTCTCTGAGTGAAGTTTTAGCTTATTGTTTGTACAATACAAAGGTAATTTAACTTAAGCAAATCAATAATTCCAAGCTTTCGCACTAGTCTCCTTTTTATTTGGAAATGCAATATCAACTTATAAATTATTTTGACGTCATAAAATATTTCAAGGATTTAAGCCAGTAGAATGTATAAAATGCCAGCAAAACAAACATGAAGTTCAATGATTTCAAATTGAGCTTCCAGTTGTTTTCATCAGTATGCAGATTACCTATCGTTTCCATCAAACTCAATTATCCTTGCTTTTTTTCCAATTTTTCGACTTGCTTCGTTTCATTTTATATGTTGTTTTTGTGAAAGCATAATTCTTTCCTGTGAGTTTATGCTTTCAAAAGGGTAAACTTTGAGGAAAGGTTGTGTTTACAGCCACAGCAATTAACATGTGTATTTGCTTCACCTACTCGTATAGGCAAATAATATTTACCCTACATTCCGCAGGGTATTTTGCTCCATAGAGACAAGAACATCACCTTGGATTTCTCAAAGGCTTGCCTTTGTGGGTACCCTGTTTATTGTGACTTATAATCAGGATTTTGTTAGCTTTGCTTCAAACTAATCATTCCAAAGTTCTAATGCAGTGAAAGTATGATAAATACTGCAACTGAATAAAGTCAAGCAACACTCTCTCTCTACCAAAAAGTAGATAAGTCTGGACCTCTTCTAGGAAGACCCCCCTGTAGTTCAATTCTCATAAGGGACCACTTCCCTGCAGAAGCAACCATTAAATCTTTGCATTTTGGGTGGTCTCTTTTGGAGGTTCAACAGAATTATTAAGTGTACAGGCCCAGTGCTGTTGCAAAGTTTCATTTGTTCTGGTAATATTAATATTCATTAATCTTCAGGTCAAGTCACCTTGGTGTGACAGATAATCAGAAAAGATGGCTTGTCTTTGGAATAGCACTCAACAAGATCCTTGTGCCACAGATCCGTTCTTTTGTGGAACAAGAGGTTGATAAGGAATACAACAATCTCAAGACAAGCCACAATATTCATACACAAAGTACATCTGGTCGTCTTCAAAGGTGGCCTGCAAGAAAGTTTTTAAAGTATGAGAACATCAATGGTAACAGTCATCACCCAAAGCTTCTGGGTGGAAAATACAACATTTCCTTGTTTGATTGTAGAGTGTTATCTCACATTGACTTTGCCAAGTTGTACGTTGAAAACTTCATGGCTAAGTTCAGTGCTTTTGGTGACCATTGTGATGCTTCAGCTGTACTCACATTACTTGGTGGTGTACCTGTGTTCTCAGCTGCCGTGCAAGCTGCAGCTGGTGATGTCAGGAATGTTAGGAATGACTGGGCACACTGTGTCTTCAGTAAGTGGGATCCTGTTAAGTCTCAGCAGAGTTTTGTTGAGATGGAACACCTGGTGAGAGTCATGGCTCTACCTGCTGCAGATGAAACAAAACTCCTTGGAGAACTGAAAGATTGGGAGACTAAAGGTACTATATGTACTTCATATTATTATACAATTAATGATTGGTATAATATTAGTGTTGGTACATTTTTAACATTTGCTATCCTTACTGAGCTGAAAGGTGCTGTTAAACAGTCAGGATCAGTTATCAGTCATTTATGTATACCAAAAATATACATGGGTGTAGCTACCAGCTGTACCCAGAAGAGACAAAAAAATAGATGGAGATCAACAGAAGCCAAACAAGAGAAAGCTAAACAAGGTGCAATTCCTTTGATTTGCATCTTAACTTTAACTTCTTTTGGATGATTCTTTGTAAAAACAAGTGGGGTGCATTGTTTTCTCCAATTTGGCACATTGGCAAAAGCCCTTAAATACTGTTACTTGAATAGCATGGTCCTAAGACCAAAAGAGTTGAGTTCCGCACCATACTGATAAAACTGAAAAATGGATATTCAATCAAGTTCACTCTGCATTCTTAACTTCATTATTATCAAACGGTTCTTAGAAAGCAAGAGCTTCTTTTTAGGTTTGAAGTTCCTTTCCAACTGTTTTTA
>OZ037994.1:38932437-39164937 GCA_964035705.1 Porites rus
GAATCTTGCTAGTTCTTGATGGTTTAGACGAACTGCGTGAAGACCTGCTGGAGGGTTTTCTGCCTTTGATTCAAGGAAAAGTCTTTGCTAATGTGTACCTCATGTTAACAGCTCGACATGAAGCAGGGATGAGAGTAAGGCGTTATTGTGACACGCTTCTTGAACTTGTTGGTTACACAAAAGATGACGTCGAAAATTACATTAAGAAGTATTTCATCAGCCACGAGGATCAAAGTCTTGCTGACAAAATGATACAAAAGTTAAATGGTGACAGACGTCTCAAAGAATTAACGGCTAATCCATTGAATACAGCCTTGCTATGTCTTCTTTGTGAAGAAACAAGAGGAGAATTTCCTTCGAAAAGAACCAAGATGTACGATGACCTTGTGGCTTGCGCTCTCAGAAGGTATTTTGCAAAAAGAGGCATTTCTTTGGGCGATGAAGATCCGGTTGGGCGATGTGCAAGTGAGCTAAATCAGTTGGGGAAGATGGCATTTGAGGCTTTGCTTAAGAATCATTTGTATTTCACTCAAGACGAGATGAAATCGCCGCCCACTGTGGATTTCCTGCGTTTGCCGTTTCTTTCCCGAGAGCCAAGTGTGAGCAAAATCAGACCAACACCGTGCTATGCGTTTACTCACAAAACCTTTCAAGAATACTTTGCGGCATTTTACTTGGCCCATCAGCTGTTATCTGCTGACAAAGGGAAAGAAAGTCTGCGGTTGGATGAACTTAGTCCTATTGACAACTGGCAGGTGTGGGAATTTCTCATCACAATGGTGTCAAGCAAGAATGCTGAAGCAGCAGTAACTGTTGTGTCTCGGCTTTGTGCGTTCTTCTACCTAAACAGACTTGACGCTGCGGACGATAAGGTCATTTTGGATGCCAAAATTTTTGAAAGCGATCCGCACGACTGGACCAAATATATAACAACATTAAGCGAGAACGAAGAAACACTCATGCACGTCGTGTGTGATACACTTGATGTTATTGCTAAGTGTGAAGATGGTGATAACGAACTAAAGGATTACCAGAAGAAAATGGTACGTGTGGTGGCGCACTGCTTTCCATTGAAAAAATTAAAATTTACACTGTATGATGATGGAGAAAGTACCTTCTCCGTGTACTCTGAGTATTTAAAGTTTAACTACAGTCTTACAGATTTAATGCTGGACAGTGCGTTAGACCCATTACTGTTAAGAACAATTGAGCATATTTTTCATTCTAAGAAAAAGCTGGTACATTTCAATTTAAAGGACATTTTTTTAGCTATGGATTGTGACTCAAGGAGTCGAGAAAGCTTTCTTTGGATGCAGTCTGCCGGTATCAAAACTTTACTGGCAGAGGTCTCTCAGTCAGGTTGTGTTTTAACACATCTAAATCTATATGATGTCTGGATCGGCGATGAGGGAGTTCAAGCATTGGCGGAGTTTCTTGAAACGAATCGGACATTGACTCATGTTAATATACATGGTGCTATGATCACTGATTCAGGAGCCACAGCACTCGGGAAAGCACTTCAATTGAATAACACTTTAACGCATTTAAGTCTACCGAGAAACAGATTAAGTGGCGTTGGAGCGAAGGCTTTAGCAACAAGTCTTAAGTCCAATTCTGTGTTAATATTTTTCGATCTAAGCAAGAATCTTTGCGGCGGCGATTCTGTCGCCATAGCACTCTCCGAAGCTGTGAAATCCAACTGCTACCTTCAGTACTTGAATCTGAGTCTCGAGTTTGGGTCAAAGTTAAAGGACTTCTCTGACATCTCTCGACTTTTTAGATGTCTTGACGAGCGTTCTCAAATGATTGGCCCCAGAGGCGGATCAGCCCTCGCAAGAGCTCTTCGTTTTAACTGTACTTTGACTTACTTGGACCTTTCACGCAATAACATCAACAACTCAGGAGCAGCAGCACTTGGAGAAGCCCTTTTAACAAACCAAACTTTAACGGAATTATATCTCATGGATAACAATATAGGCAAAGTAGGAGTTGTAGCTCTCGGAAAAGCACTGGAATCAAATCGCACTGTGACCCATTTAAATCTAGAGGAGAACCGCAGCATAGGTAATTCAGGTGCGGCAGCTATTGCAAAGGCACTTCGGTCAAATAACAGTTGTGGATTGACACGGTTAGATTTGAGTGGTTGTAAAATTAGCTTCTCAGGGGCAAGTCATATCGCAGACGCTCTCCAGACTAATTGTTCTCTTACACATTTAGGTTGTTCGTTTAATGAAGTCAAATCCTCCGGCGCGTCGGCGTTTGCAAAGGCCTTGCATTCCAACGGTGCATTGACTCATCTCGATCTAAGAAGTAACGGGATGAGTGATTCAGGGGCCACAGAACTAGCACAGGCTCTTCAGTTTCATAACAGCACTTTGGTCTATTTAGACCTTACTGGGAACAACCTAATAGGTTTAGGTGGAATAGAAAGCCTTGCGCAGGTTGATCAGTCCAAATGTATAGTCAAGTACGATGGTCAGCAGTAGGTTATTCAGATTGTTCTGTTACAGTCTATATTAAAAGGTATAAAATCTTGGTGATTCAGGGACCACACAATTAGCATACCCTCTTCAGAATGCGGAAAGCGTTTTTATCTATTTAGATCTAAATAAGGACCGTTCAATGGATCCAGGAAGGGATCGCATAAGCCTTGACGTGGTGAATCAGTTGAATCGCACCGTAGTTATCCGTAGGGTATCTCAACAGTTATGCAGATGTATCACTCACTCCTTGAGGAGGTGGATCAGTTGAAACGCACGGTATGTTGCAGAATGATGCACCGTGGTACCGTAGATATCCGAAGGGTATCTCAAGAGTTGATACAGGTGGTTGAGATATGCAGATGAATCACTCGTTTGCGACAATCTTCGGCTCGCTCCCAATTCGCCGGATATGAAAACGACATAATTTATTGTCGTTGTTGCCTAAAAGTACTTTGGGCAACTTCGCGCGTGGATTCAATCACGCCACCTCGTGAGAGAACCCTGGGAACAAGGTTGTTACGACAACAACTCACTGTCGATTCTATTTGTTCTGTAAGTTGTGTATGCAATGTACGCTACTAGTATCTCGATCATAACCACAGCTTTAAACTCCATTAATGTGACAAAGGAAGAACTTTGCCAATAAATCGCGCCCATTAACGTGGTTAAATGTTTATACCCTAAACTTCTGAAACTTCCCAGTATCTCTAACGGGTGCTCTAGCCAAGGATTGATTAAAGACTGCGTCAAAAAGTCGCCTTCAATTGCTTTTCACGTTGAAAGTCCAGCTAATTATGCCTAGGGATGGATAAATTCATAAACGGTTAGGCCCATCCACCTCGACTGGGAGTCACAAGATCATCACAAGCGAACATGTCTTTCTGTATGTTTCACTAACTATTGTCTTGTTTCTGCGGAGAAAATGCTTTGGCATGAAATTAAATTGAATACTGTTGTTCAAAATGTTATATTGTTTTCCAGTTATTGTTCGCTCAGAAATGCAAAAGTTATTTGCAACAGCAGTGTCTGAATCGAAGAAGTATTTACTCCTGCTACATCCTGCAATTATTAAAATACTCATTTTTAGTTAAAAATTATCCGCGGAAAAGTAAGCTCATATTTAATAACTTTCATTTGATCTGCGCCTTATAACTCTTGTTTCACTTGAAGGTGTCTCAACCTTAACGTGTATCTCGATAGTTCTCGATAATCTTTAATTTTTTGCTTTAAGAATCGCATTCTTTGTTATAGCTGGTAATCTTCGAAATTTATCAAGGCGTTAAAATATACAACCTGTATCACAGCTGTATCTTCCATCAGTTTTTTTCAGTTAAAAAAGTAGCACAAAAGATGGTTGCTTCTCGAATAGTTTTTTTTGTTTTTATTATATCTTGTGTTTCGTTTGTGGTTCGCAACCTAAATGCAGCCGAGCGAACGCTGAACAGAGTTTAAGAACAGAGGGGAAGAATGCAGCAAAATTCGGTTCAGCTTTCGCGCGATTATTTATTTTACTTTACGAACAACAAAAGAAAAACACACCAAAAAGCATCCCTTTATTATAATAATAGAAAGGAGTAACAAAAAAATATTGTATCTAGATTACAGAGTTGAGCCTCGGAGTGGTTATTGGAAAATGAGCTTGACAGGTACATGCACATTGGCCGGAATTTTTCTTGGGTATATCATTTCAACTTAAAATAAATATTTCATTTATCGCTTGACTTCTCCAGTTTCTAAACAATGTATCCACAAGTTCCCCATAGCTTTAACTTTGATTTTGACTACTTTCGACGGGCTAGCGTGATTCACCTAGTCCGTTTGTTTCGGGTGTGTGTTTTGGAGGGCGCCCTGTTCTTATTAAACGTTATATGATTCCTTTGTTTTTCTCCCTCTCTCCCCGCCTCTCATTTTTGCGCCTACCACGCAGGCTACTTGGGGTATACGTGACACCAACAGAAGTTTTAAAACCAGTTTCAGAACAGAATCCTCTAAGAATCTTTAGTCATCTGCAATGGGGCAAACACAACGAAGTGAAGACGGAGTTTTCTTCGTTATGGTTTATTCATGCATACCTTGGAAATGCTCCATGGTCACAGCTGTTTTTAAAGGACAGCACTAGTCCGTCTAATTACCGCCACATTTCTATCTTACCAGCCCCTAATATGACAAATGAAGAGAAAATTAAAGACGCAACTTATACAATAGGGAAGAGAAAGCCTTAAAAAATTCAGGCTTGCCAGGACCTCTGTGATACCAGTGCATGAAATTCGCAAATTCATCATTTCAGCCCTATATAATCCTAGAGAGAGCTGGGCGGGGGGGGTGGGGGGAGCGCTTTTAATGGGGGAGGGGCCATGACGAGCTTAGAGCCAAAACTCCACTTCTTGTAGACGCAGCTTGGATAATATGAATCAGATCAGTCGTGTAGCGTTTTAATTTCGTGTCGTTAGTTCTACGCTATGCAAAGCTATGAAACATGTTTATTTCATCCAAGCATTTTTGTTTCTATTCGTTGTCTGTTGATCTTCGCGTGATGTGTGAGGTAAGTGCGTGACCTGGACTGCACAAATACTTTGGTCACATGACCAAAGTTATCAGGATCTGTGCTTCGCTGAAAAGTGTAGAGTCAGTAACTATGGGCTGACGAAGTTTTCTGCGTACATGTTTGTAAGTATTGATTGCTTTTTGTATTTATACTCAGATTTTTGTGCTGTGTCATCCTATAAGGACCGTAGGTAAATGCTTGGCGCCTGTTTGTTCCGTGTAGTGTGTCCTTGCGAAATGTAATTATCCTCCATTTTCGATTGAACCAGGGACACCGAACGACTCTTTCCTCCTAAATACATTGAAAACAGTTTTTAGGCTATCTAGAGTACTGTACTTTTAGATCTCTAGAAATGCATTCTAAGTGGCGCTATGAACTTTTGTATCTGTTCGGTCATCCTGGGGTAAATTGAGTCTTTTCGAAATTACAAGGGCTCCAGTATTATTTTAACGTGTTACGAAAGTGAGAATTATAACATAGAGCGTGTGCTTGCCCTATAAGTCCTATTGAGCCACTATGATCTTAATTTACACACGCCCGTGGGTAATTATAAATAAAGATTTTTTTCATGATCACGTTTTCAGCTGTGTTTTTCGTCTCTTTTCCTAATTACTAAGTACCCAAAAGTCGATGGCAGTGATGAAAAACTTTCTAGCATCTTTGGAATTTAGCTTCTAGTCACTCAAACCAACAGCAAAAGCGGTGAAGACGTTTCGCAAATAATTAGAGCCTGAGTTGTTGAAAAGTATGCCGTAAAGACTGACATTCAGCTGGAAAAAAAACCCAAATTCATCTGTGTCAGGAAAGATCCAATTTGTGTATTAAAAGTGTCCTCCATTTTTAATGTTTGTTTATCCTTTACAAACAAGTTAATTATAAAGTAAGCTCAAAAGCGAAAAATTATGCACTTTTGTTATCGCCGAACAATCCAACTGAAGCAGGAAAATTACTCTTGCAATAACAAGACAAATTACACCGCAAGAAGACATAAATTTATTACTCACAAAAGCAACTGCTGCCAGGTCTTTGCAAGAAGCTGTAATGACCAGCCATTGTTCGTAAATGTAGGATGACAGTCGTCTTTGCTAAAAAGACAAGTTTTCTGGATTTTGCCAAGCAAAACATAAACATCTTTTCAGCGAATCCAAACCATACTCCACCACTTCTTACGAACATGTGAGTACTTTAACTTTAGGTGCACTTTAAGACTCTTTTACCTTTGTTTCTGCTTAGTTTCCATTGATCGTTAACGAATAAATTAGCCAATTTTCTGTCTCAGTTTTACAGTAAGAATTTTCTTTCAAACTAGACGATTGTGGAGTGTTTGTAACCAGCCAATAGAAATATTTGTTTTTCTGTGTCGTGCGTTACAAGAATTTGCAAATAATAAAAAAGCAAGCATTTTTGTCAGCTATGTCATAAAAGAATTTGCTCATGCTTTTAGCTGTGGGTATATCAAGTTGTGGATTCACTTGGGAAGTTTGGAGAGCACTCAAAGAGCTAGAGTTGCTGTCAGCTGTACCTCGAGCAACTCTTACACATCTTTCGTGCTGTCAAAACTTCCCGCGTGTGTCCATAACTCGATATATGCACGCTAAGCATGAACAAATTCTTAATTTTCTGATCCCTGTGTCCATCACAGTTTTGAATCCGAAAAGTTTAGGTTTCCTTTCTTTCTAAGAAATTAAAATAGCCCAACCTGGGGAGTGAAATGTGAAAAATTGAACTTCAGAAAATTGTAGGGAATTTATAAGATATACATGTGTAAAGCTCTGAAAATTGTATGTGAATGGAACAGTCATCTAGAACTTTTTAGTCATTCTTAAGTAAAAGAAAATTCTAGGCAATATTTGCTTCTCTGAAAAGATATTGTACAGTTGTTGAGTGCCCCTGATGAACTAAATCAGTGACCTTAATGAAAGTGAAATTGCAGTGACCGTTCTTAACTGCACATGATTAATTCATACCCAGGGGCCCCACTCACATATTTTAATGATGGGGGGGGGGGAGGGGGTCCGAAGGATTTTTTTGGGCCTGACATTTTGGCCAAAAGGGATTTTTTTGGGTCTTTTAAAGACGCCGGGATTTTTTTGGGTCGCGAGAAAAACACAGGGATTTTTTTGGGTATTGTATTTTTCATCAGCTCAAATCAAAAATAACATAAGCACAATTAATTATAGTTTTGTTTTTGACCAAAACCAAAGTTGAAGTTGGCATGCTTTAGCTTTCCAGAAGATAAATAATAAAATTTGCTGAAGCAAAAACACTGAGGGATTTTTTTGGGTATGCTAAAAAAAAGTAGGGTTTTTTTTTGGGTAGACAAATTCTGAAGTTGGGATTTTTGTGGATATAAAATATGAACCTCTGTCGGACCCCCCCCCCCCCCCCCCCCGTCATTAAAATATGTGAGTGGGGCCCCTGGGAATTCATACTTTACGATGCACTGAATTTCGTTTTCTAATACAGTAATAGCCCGCGTATAAGAACCTGGGTTTTAAGAACCTATTTATAGGCTAAAATTTTAAGTTAGGTTCTTATCAAAGTGGGGTTGCTGTAAAAGTGTATAGGTAGAAACTTTCTTTGTTATGTTTCGTTAAGGACATATGCTGCACCTGCATTGAACTGCCTATAGGCATTGCTCTATGGTACAAATAAATGATTTATACTGTATCATGAGATGATATTTATAATATATATAGTATATTCAGATGAAATTTATATGAAAATATAAGAACCTATTTTAAGAACCTCTCGGTAGCCTAAATTTGCTTTAAGTACCATTTATATAAGAACCTATTTAGGCTGAATTGAAAAATTCAGGTTCTTATACGCGGGCTATTACTGTATCACTGGTGTTGTACTTTCTATGGAACTTTTGACATGTAAAATTGTTGTAGACGGAATGTTCTGCAATTTGCTCTTCAACTTTTCAATCCCGGAAGTGGGTATGATTTATCCCTCTGAGTTTTCTTGCATTAAGCTTTCGTTTTCTCTTGTTTATCGTAGCTGGCTACAGCTCAAATGGTGGGTGTATTTACAGGTTGAGACAATTTTTGAAACTCTTACATGGAACGTACAGTACTAAATCAAAGACCTTGTCACAGTTTTGGAAGCCATCTTGACCAGTAGGCAACCGCGTGAGAAATTACAGTGTTTGTATGAGAATGTAATGTCGAAAGATTTCCGTAAAATAGCTGTTCTGAGAAAAATATGAATTGTAAACTAAACCTTTACTCCAAGGAGGATTGAAACACCTTCCCATGATGCTTTGTTTCCAACTATATTATTACTGAACTTTTATCACGTGATCCTTTATTTTAACTCCGATGGCTGCCGTACGGTATGAGTTGAGAGAGAGCACTGAGCATTCATTCGATGTCTCTAAACTGGTATATCTTCGCTGTATCGACCAGGAAACAGAGAAATATTCTCCAGTAACTAGTTTTCCTTGTCCAAAGGTTTTTCATAAGGTCATCTCAGTTTTCTGAGCGTATTGGCTATTCCATTCGAGGCTTTTTCCCAGTAATTTAATTTGCATTTTAGAGAAGGCCACTCACTTGAATGGGCTGCAGATTACTAACTTAACACCTTTCTACTGTGATTGTAAGCTCGGGATGCAAATACACTTTGGTCTAAATATGTTTTCAAATCATATTTCACGTTTAAAATTTTGTGTTTGTGATCTTTAACAATAACAACGAGCTAGCCAGTGACTACTTTTTCAGCGAAAGCAAAGAACCAAACCAAAAAAGACACCATGATAATAAAAAAGGCTTGTTTCATACACAAAAATATGGAAAATCAAATTAATGTTGCCACATGACAGTGGATAAATACCACAAAAATCTTAAGTGCATCTTGAAAAACCATCGTGCATGAGCAAACAGAAATCACAGTTGGCACTATTTTTTAAACAATTTTCTGGCAACAAATAGAACTATAAAATATGGATACATTAGAGTACATTTTCGGTAATTGGGTCCAGTAATCCTTCAAAAATACGTTTCACGCATGAAAATTAAGTTAAATGTATTCACATACATTTCCACAGAAAGGAAAAACTTACCTTTTGTCGAAAAACAATTGCCCGAACGATGGCGACTTCATGCAAAGTAGCCCACAAAGAAAGCTTTAGGAAAACAACATAAGGAAGCAATGACTTAAAGTTTTTATGCCTGTGAGTTCTAACAATGACAGAAAACAAATAGACAGTAGGAAACTTACCTGAGAATAGCTTAAAAATATAAAAAATCCGCAAAATTGCCCATGAACATACCTGTCAGCGATGTAACAAAGCAGATCAAAGCCATTGTTTGATGCTAAGCATCATGGGAAGGCATTTCAATCCTCCTTGGCTTCACTCCTAAGGATTCCACTGAAAAAAATTTGAGGGCGTTACATGCGCTAGAAGACCTAAAACCACTTTTTAAAATTTTCTATACATTTGTCTGTAAGAAAATCTGGGGAAAAACAGCATGAAGCGTACTCTACTGTCATCTGGACATTGTTTCAAATGAGATCAAAACAGCAAGTTGTGATAAATCATTGACTATGTAGGCAAATGTAAAATAGTTAAAAATTTTCCTCTAGGTGCTTATTTCATCAATCCTGGCAAATTAATATCCAACATGCACAATCTTGCAAGAAGTCTCACGAGTTAGCTTCTTGATTTTACGAGCTAAACTGTGATTGGCTGATTGAAATTGTTTGGTCTCTCGGGTTCGCAGACGTTATTTTTCCAGAAAGAAGTGATGACCGGAAATGCGTCTGTGTCTGCGGGCTAGACAAAAGTAGAATCAATCAATTTCTCTGGATACATGTATTTCAATTTTAGGAATCTGGTTGTCAGATCCTTGCATTCTTGCCTGAATACATGTACCGTATTTATTCGAATAAGCACCCAACCTCGAATTAGCGCCCACCTCGAATAAGCGCCCATCCTAAAGCCAGAAAAAGTTAATAAGCGCCCAGCCTCGAATAAGCGCCCACCCCACCCCACCTCCCTCCCACTCCCACTCAAACTCAAATAAGCAACCACCCCCACTTCACCCCCCCAAAATTGAATAAGTACTAATAAGAGACTTCCCCGAAGACGGAGTTTTCTTCAAAGTATTTTACAGGAACCTTGCCTTGTTACATCTTTGAGTTTTGTTATTACCATTTATTGTTTTGTGGCAAAATAAACATACTACACTTGCTGAAAATGCTGAAAATTTAATAATCGCCCAGCCTCGAATAATTGCCCACCTTGAATAAGCGCCCACTCTCAAGGTCCAAAAATTTAATAAGCGCCCAGGGCGGTTAATCGAATAAATACGGTAGCTCCAGGAAAGAAGTTAACCGCTTAGCATGATCGATCATTGTTCTTTAATTATAAAGTGATCATTAAATTTTATATCTTATGTCTCAATAGCTTTGATAGTGTAGTAAGAATCCTTATTGGTCTTTTTTGTATGGTCACAAGTGTTAAGGCGGTTATCGATCTTGATGATTGTCATGCCTATGGAGAGTTAGCTTGTTGTTTTCTGCTGTTTCCATTGCAAATTGGATTGCTGTGTATGTGTGTTGTTCAATGTTGCAAGAAAATTAGTAGCAGTGGTGAGGTCAGGTACTAGAGTGAAAGTATTGTTGACATATCTTTTGTAGAAATCCGGGAGCTTGATTTCGTTTGCTGGCTTTTCCTTGATGCCTTAACTATGATCTCACTTGGATAGTGTTTTAAATGGCTCAGTGCAGTTGTTGCCTTTAAAGTAGGTGGCCCAGATGATATTCCAAACTGGGTTTTGCGGGAGTTTGCTGTTGAACTTGTATAGCTTGTTTGTTTGGTCTTAAATACATCATTTATTACTGGATCTATGCCTGAAATTTGGAAATGGCTAACGTCAGTCCTCTTACCAAAGTTAACAACATATATAGAGCATATAGGGAAAGATAATAGACCTATTTCCCTTACCCCTACTTTATGGAAATCACAGAACAGTTTGTTGTTCAAGAACATGTGAAGCCAGCTGTACTGAGAAGGGTTCACCACAGCCAGTTTGGTGGTATCCCAGGTTCCTCTACTACTCATGCCTTAATTAGCATGTTCCATAACTGGACTTGCACTCTTGATGGAACTGGGGACTGTGTAAGGATCTTTGTTGTAGATTACAGGACAGCGTTGGATTGCAGCCTTTCTCTCCAACAGGCAGCAAATTAAAGAGTCAAGCTAGGAAGCGACTGCTTCTCTGAATGGAGTTCAGTTCATGTAGGGGTCTCACAAGGGACCAAATTGGGCCCCTGGCTGTTTCTCATTATGCTTAACGATCTTAGTGTAGATACTTCAAGTGGTCTTTTCAAGTATATGGACAATACAACAGTCTACAAGTTAGTGACAAATAAAGGGACTGGTCATGCGCAGCACATCCTTGATGACGTGCCTGCATGGCCTACTAACAACATGTTCCAACTCCACCCCTGTAAATGCGTTGAACTAAGGGTAACCTTTGCATGGTAGGACCCTACAGGTAGGCTAGCCTGGAGCCATTCTTGTGAACAGAATCTGTTATTTCTTTTGGGAGGTAACCAGGTTCAATATTTATTAATACATTAGTACTGTGTTTATAATCAACCTTATCTTAGTAGTCCAACCTATTAAATCATGTGGCTCAGATACCCTGCAGGCTTGAACAGATTTCCCTTTTGATTTGATTCAGTCAACTTAGTTTCCTCTACTAGGGCTGCAAAAGCAGTCATGAATACAGTGCAGACTGAAAGTAGTCAAGGAGACATTAAGTGTGGTGTAGTAGCTAGACCACATTTTGCTAGTTCTGTACAGAGAAGTAACAATAATTATAGTTGACTACTGAATGTTAATTTGTGGGCATTGTTGACTCCTAACGTGCCTTTTAATTAACTTTTTTACATGCAGCCAGGTGCCAACTAATTATGAAGCAGATGCTGTGACACAGGATGAAACAAAGTGGAGAAGCAATGTCTTGTTAATGTTTAAAATCAATTTTTGGAATGGCTTCATCTTCATCTGGGTAAGCATAACAAAAAAGTCTTGGGCATACACACATAAGATTCAGCTTAAGTACAAACATTAGGAGTTCAAGACAGTCACAATAATGGCAGTCACAGATTAATAAAGCATAGTCAAGATTCCAATGCATGTGTGATGCCCTTGATTTTGAGACATCTGGGAATGTCTTGTAAGTGACCACTTGACACAGTCATGCTGTGGTATCTTTGTTTGCTGTATGTATTATGCCTGCACTCAGAGTATACAAAGAACTTTCAGTGACAACATGGAACTTCACATATATGTACCTTAGAAAATTGAATACTGACAATAGATTCTCTGCCACAAAGTAGATAAGTTGGAACCTCTCTCGGAAAAGCGCCCTATAGATAGATTCTCGTAAGGGGCTGCCTCCCATAAGCAACCGCATAATCTTTGCATTTTGGGTGGTCTCTTAAGGCAGGTTGGACTGGATTGTTAAATATACAGGCCCAGTGTTGTTACAAAGGCTCATTATTTTGTTGTTGTAATGTGTCTTGATTAATCTTCAGGTCAAGTCACCTTGGTGTGACAGATAATCAGAAACGATGGCTTGTCATTGGAATAGCACTCAACAAGATCCTTGTGCCACAGATCCGTCCTTTTGTAGAACTAGAGGTTGATAAGGAATACAACAATCTCAAGACAAGCCACAATATTCACACACAAAGTACATCTGGTCGTCTTCGAAGGTGGCGGGCAAGAAAGGTTTTAAAGTATGAGAACATCAATGGTAATAGTCTCCACCCAAAGCTTCCTGGTGGAAAATATAACTTTACCTTATTTGATTGTAGAGTGTTATCTCACATTGACTTTGCCAAGCTCTTTATTGAAAACTTCATGGTCAAGTTCAATGCTTTTGATGACCACTGTGATGCTTCAGCGGTACTCACACTGCTTGGTGGTGTGCCTGTGTTCTCACTTGCCGTGCAAGCTGCAGCTAGTGATGTCAGGAATGCTAGGAATGATTGGGCACACTGTGTCTTCAGTAAGTGGGATCCTACTAAGTTTCGGCAGAGTTTTTCTGAGATGGAGCACCTGGTGAGAGCCATGGCTCTACCTGCTGCAGATGAAGCTAAACTCCTTGGGGAACTGAAAGACTGGGAAACTAAAGGTAGCGGTCTTTGTACATGCAGCTGGTTAAAATATGAAAATCAAATAATATATCGAATTGGTACTTAATATCACTTACATTATATATGAATACTAAATAATATGCTTACAAAAACTAATCATTAAATTAACCCCTTAATGTATACCTCCCACAGAAAAGAGAAAACTATTCCCATCAGCGTTTGCTTCATGCCTTACCCTGCCACCTAGAATAATATGCTCAAACAGTAGAATTGTCTCTTTAACCCATGATGTTTGCCCAGATAAGTTGAAGAAGAGGTGGTCATGAGGTCGTGGTGTTCTTTAAGTAAGGGATCGCCTCTCTTCCAAGAAACTGTCCCTGGATATTTATGATGGTCTTTTTATGAAGCTGTTCGTGATAAATTGCTGTGTCAGGTATTAGTGTGTAATCTTGACTGCTTTGTTGTAGGGACTTTGTTGTGCATGAACTCCCCCATAGACCCGGCATTGCTTCAACTTGTTCAGAAAGAAGTAAAATTTCTACAGGATAATGTGAACAACTTGTCTGCCATAATTCTTGAAGAGATGAAACAGATGGTGGAAAGACTAAAGACCTTTCAAGGTAATCTTACTTAACCAACAACAACAACAAAAACAATTTTATTCTTTGTATACAAGCGTTAGATAGTTTGCCGCGCAAATAGCTGGAAAGCTAAGTCGTGGCGGGGCAAGACAAGTACATGAATAACATAATTATCTACTAACTAAAAAACGATAACCTTAGACTATTAGAAAGCCTTGCAGATTGCAACTTAAAATAAATAAAACAAGAAGTTCAGTGGTCTAATTAACTACACAGCGTTTACTGACGTACTTAATTTATTTATTTAAGGTGGCTCGATACAGTTTTTCAGGGTCATTACCTCCCAAGTTTGAGCATAAACTACGTCGCCAAAAACAAAGTTTTGGAAAAATTGCCCCCACAGTTGTATTAGATAAAGATGAAACTTTGTTATGATCAGGGTTGCAACGGCATCGGAATTGTCATAGCAACGAAGTGACGCTATTACCTATTTTACTTGCAGCAGTATATCTCGGCACTGGGAACTGTTCTTCGAAAATCATTCACGGGAGCTTTTTCCTCCAATAGCAGCCTCGATTTTCGTGAAGTTTAAGCGAAACCTGTGAGAGCGTTATCGAAATATTTTGAGATAAAGATTTTGTGGTTAGAAATACGGTAAAAATGGACAATCTTGGTGTTCGGCTGTTATCTGTAGAAAACGAAGCCCTTTTGACATGCAATTTCACCTCATAGTAGTTTCAATCTTTTTAAAACCGTGTGTGAAAGATTAAGGAGATACCTCCAGCTGATTGCTAGAAAGAAGGGTTTGATTAGTATGTATCGAGGCGCTCTTGTTAGCGGTTTTTTTTTAACATTTTGGTCTACTTTAACAAATTAGCGAACAATTTTTAAACCGCTCGATAGATTTTTAAAAAAAATTAAGATTCTTGAGATTAACCTTCCTTTTATATGACCTTTTAGTTTCAAGATTATTGATATATTGTAAGGCAGTAAAATAAGGGCTACAATTCGCTAATATTTTGGCAGAAAGTTTGTGTTTACAAGTGTGAGCCTCCCATTATTCAGGGTATTGTGTCCAAGTTTCATTTTTTGTGCACGACAATAGGTAGCATTTTTGCATATTTCAAATGCATTGTTAGTTACTGCTGTTCACGTGAAAATTCTAACCTGAGATCAGGCTCAATTTTCGTTTCGCTTTGTAATAACATTCCGGCGGGCAATTTTAGCGGTAGGCGTTAGAGAGAATGTATGAGAACCGCTAAAATTGGGCCTGATCTCAGGTTATGAAAATTCATTTTATTTAACATTCTTAGAGGATACCGTTCAGAGGTTTGGAAATCTGGAGACTCGTACTGGACAAGTTGAAGACCAAGTACACAGTCTTGAAGGTAGTTTCAATGTGTCAATGAAATCTTTTCCAGTCTCATTTACAAAAAGAAGTCAGCAGATCAGAGATTTAAACGAGTTAAAGACCATTCGCACCGTCTTGAAGTTAACGGGGAGATGAAGCAATAAGCCCATTCCTTGTGAGTCTAGTTTTTTCATACCGAATATGACCCACCCCACTGTTGATATCTGCTCTGGGCAAAAGCAGTAAAAGTTCTTGTTAGTCATCTATCGATCGTCCGATTTGCGACAACTAAGTGACTCTTACTTTTCAAATTATTAGTAGGATATTATTTTGTACGCTAAGTTCTGAAAATTGAAAATGTACTTCCAAGTCGACGTTTCTCCTTTCTCCTTTTTGTTCCTTTTGCAGCAAAGTTTCATGACCTGAAGACAAAAGAATCTGCTTTGTCAAACGCTTCTTTTCAAGACCCACTGATGACATCTGACGGTAGGTTGACATTCGCGTTTACGGCAAACGTTTGAATGAGTTTGTACCACGTGACCTAGTTTTCCATTTACTTAATCGTTTACTGTTCATTATAAGCTTAACTCTACAGAAATCGATAGATTTACGCCAATTCTATTCATAACAATTGTTTTAAGCTGTTTTTGTCTGCTCATTTTTCATTTTGAGAACTTCCAAACTTGAATCTCACGTTTGCCGTTTGCTGTAAACGCAATGCTTAACTCTCTGATAATTCAAACTAATTTAGAGTGAAATTTCATCTGCTACAAGTAATGAGAGAATAGTTTAATAGCGTTGCATGCAGTTATCAAAAGTCATCAGATGGCATTTAATCTTTAATTTTTTGGCCAGCGATTTTCGTTAGTGATAGTTTTAGCGGTCTGAAAATGGTTTGGCAATCTGTTTGACAAAACATCGTAATACAAATGGTTTTCGTATACCAACAGGGACAAACGAATTAAAACGTAAATAAGGAGAAATTAAAGCATAGTGTTCTTTCGTCAATTGTCCAGTGTCGAAATGTTTTTTTTAAGCGCGGATAAAATTTTATGCCTTATTTCTATTTTTTGTTATTAGTCAATCCCGAGAAACTTGTCGAACTTATCAGACGAGACTACAAAGGCGCGGTGCTGTGTCCCTTTCCATGGTGTGAAGATGAACTACAACTGAAGCTATCGAACATCTTTACAAGATTGCAGATAGTTAGTAGGAAAAAAGAACGTTCAAAACTTACGCATTCCACCGTCAATATGACAGACGTGTTCAAGCCGCACCCAGAGTGTTACAATCCAAGAGTGGTGCTGATCGAGGGGAATCCTGGGATGGGCAAAACTACGTATTGTCAAAAGCTGGCATATGATTGGTCCGTGGGGGAAATTCCACCTGATGCTTCGTTTCCTGAAGTGAATATATTGCTCCTATTGAAGTGCCGTGACATGCACATGAAAACGGCTGACATCGATGAAGCTATTGATGATCAGCTTCTACCACATGATGCAAGCAAGAAGGAAAAGGAAGGCTTCTTTCACTTTATTCGCTCAAATCAGTCCAAAATATTACTGGTTCTCGATGGTTTTGACGAACTGCGCGAGGATCTGGTAAAGGGTTTTCTACCTTTGATTCAAGGCAAAGTCTTTGCTAATGTGCACCTCATGTTAACAGCTCGACATGAAGCTGGAATGAAAGTGAGACGATATTGTGACACGCTTCTTGAAATTGTTGGCTACACCCAAGATGACGTTGAAAGTTACATTAAGAAGTATTTCAGCAGCCACGAGAATAAAAACCTTGCGGATAAAGTGATAGAACAGCTATGCCGAGACAAAAAGCTTCGAGAATTAACGGTTAATCCCCTTAATACTGCTTTGCTTTGTCTTCTCTGTGAAGAAACAGGAGGAGTGTTTCCTTCCAAAAAGAAAAAGTTGTACGATGCCCTTGTATCTTGCGCTCTAAGGACGCATTTTGCAAAAAAATGTATTTTCTTGGGTGACGAAGATCCCATTGAACGATGTACGAATGAGCTGAATCTGTTGGGGAAAGTGGCATTTGAGGCTCTACTAAAAAATCAGTTGCATTTTAATGAGGACGAAATGAAATCCCAAACCAATGCGAATTTCTTACAGTTGCCGTTTCTCTCCCGTGAGCCAAGTGTGAGCAAAATCAAACCAACGCCATGCTACGCGTTTACTCACAAAACATTTCAAGAATACTTGGCGGCGTTTTATTTGGCCCATCAGCTGTTATCAGGTGACAAAGAGAATGAGAGACTGTTGGATGAACTCAGTCCTATTGACAATTGGCAGGTGTGGGAATTTCTTATCTCACTGGTGTCAACCGAGAGTGGTGAAGTAGCGGTAAATGTTGTGTCTCGGCTTTGTGATTTCCTCCGGAGCAAGAGACTTCAAGGTGTGATCGATGCTGATGTAGATTTGGATGTTGAAGTATTTGAAGAGAAACCGTACGACTGGGCTAAAGATTTAACAGAATGGAGCAAGGATGAAATATTGCTATGCCATGTCGTGAATAAAACACTTGGTGTCATTGCTGAGTGTGAAGAAGATGATAACGAACTAAAGGATTACCAGAAGGAAATGGTACATGTACTGTCGCACTGCCTTCCTTTAAAAAAACTCGAACTCACACCAAGTACTAGTGCCTGCCGTGTGCACCGCCAGTATCTAAACTCCAACGATACGTTGACAGATCTACTGCTGAACAGTGCGTTAGATCCGTTACTGTTAGCAACAATTAAACACGGTTCACATTCCAAGAACAACTTGGTTCATTTCAATTTAAGCAACGAAATGTATAGCTATTCTACGGTATCTTCACAGCGTGCGTCGTTTCATTCCTTCTCAAAGCTTCAATCGTTTAAAGAGCTTCTCTTAGAGGCTGTCCAACCAAATAGTTTCCTCACGCATTTTAACCTTGACAGCATCTGGATCTCTATCAGTGGAGCCCGAGCAATTGCAGAGTTTCTTCAAACAAATCGTTCTTTGACTCATCTTAATCTGCGCAATGCCATGATCCGTGACGAAGGAGCCACAGCACTCGGGAACGCTCTCCAGTCGAACTGCACGTTGACGCATTTGAGTCTTCCGGAAAATTGGATCGGTGTTGTTGGAACTGAAGAATTAGCGACGAGTCTCCAGTCGAATTCTGCGTTAATATATTTAGACCTGAGTTACAATGTTGGCAGCGACGCAGTCGCCTCGGCGTTGTCCGAAGCTGTGGAATCCAACTGCGCACTCCAGTACTTGGATATAAGCCAAAGAGTGGGCAGCTCTAGAATGATTGGCCCCGAGGGAGGATCAGCCCTTGCAAGAGCTCTGCTATTTAATTGTAGACTGACTTATTTAAATCTATACCATAATGATATTGGTGACACAGGAGCGGCAGCTCTTGGGGAGGCTCTTCAAACAAACAGCACTTTGACGGAATTAAACCTTGGGGATAACCAGATCGAAGATAGGGGAGCAGTAGCTCTTGGGAAGGCACTGCTGACAAATCGCTCTTTGACCCATTTAAGACTAGATTGTAACGTCGATATCGGCTATTTGGGTGTGGCAGCCATTGCAAAGGCACTTCAATCAAATGATAGTCGATTAACCCGGTTAGATCTGGGTTTTAACTTCATCAGCTTCCAAGGTGCAACCGCTATTGCAACGGCTCTCCACACAAACAATTCGCTTACACATTTAGGCCTGTGGGATAATGGCATCAGGTCTTCTGGTGCTGCCGCAATTGCTAAGGCACTACAATTAAACCGTACATTAACTCATGTGGATCTGAGAGAAAATGGTATTAGTGATTCAGGGGCGACAGAATTAGCACGCGTTATTGAGAATCATAACAACACTTTGGTCTATTTAGACCTTAGGGCTAACTATTCAATAGGTTCAGCAGGAAGAGAACGCCTTGAACAGGTTGATCAAACCAAGTGTATTGTGAAGTACAAGGGTTGGCCTTAGAATATTAATCTCCAGGGAAAGTTTCGAAATTGTTCATACTTCGGTTGTTTACCAGAGTCAGATTTGACCGATCGCAACGGTCATTTTGAAAACGAGTTTGGCTTTCTTTTCCGACAATTATCTATCACTACTGTTTATACCATTGTAGAAGAAACCGATCTTAACTGAACTGGCCTGTCAGTTATGGCGTGACAAAACACAACGTATAGAGCGGGCGCAAAATGAATGCACATATGAACTAGCGCTTTGAAGGATAACTATGATGTTCTAACAATATTACAATGTTGTACCTGACTTTCCTAAGTAATTAAAATTGTTAAGTGAATTATATAAAGAAATAACAACAACAACTTATTTACCCAGAGTAGGAGAATCATCAGGCAGGAAGGGAAATATTTTAAAAAAATTACTAATAATATTTGTAACAACAAAAAAACAATAATTTAATAGCGGAGCTTCTCGCTCGCGAAGAGCGCGCAGCGAAGCACCATGGGTAAGAAAATGAAGTAATCTACCCATTCGAGAAAATTTGGTAATCACGTGACCGTACGCCCGCCCGCCCGTCCGCCCGCCGTCCGTTCGCACCACAGGCAAACCAATGCAAAATAGCTCGATCAACAGGTATGGCAACCCAAATGCAACTCGAGGTTGTTTTGGCGGGAAATCGAATAGCCACCAGCGTCTTGTAAAGTAGAGACAGCTAAAGAGTCAATAAAGACGAAAGCGGAAATTGTTTCTGTATCCGTGTTGTTTAAAGTATTAAGCGTAGATTAATTGTCATGTCTACAAATTTGGATATAGAGCAGGAGAGAGAGTGAGAAAAAGAGATAGTAGGCGGCAGGCCAGCGAAGCTCATCGAGGAAAAGGGCGACAGAGATCTAGAACGAAAGATAAAAAAGGGGACACTTTTTTTGTTGGAAGAACAACATGAAAATTTTGTAGCGGCCGTGACAAAATGAGAAATGCTAGCGGCCACCAATCAAATGCAAGGTGAAAATGAGCGGCAGTGAAAAAAAGTGAACGAGAACACGTACGACATTTCCTCCATTAAAAGTGTCACTAAGAGGTTTCTGGAAGTTTCACGTTGTAGTCGTGCAAAACAACGGCAAAGAAATGTACAAAAAAGTGTGCAGCAAGTGTAAAGTTGCTTTTTTAACTTGTGGATTACGCGTAGCGTAAGGAACAAGTTATTGTGGGCACTGCGATATGCAAATATGTTACTCGGGTGTAGACACCGTTCGTAATTAGTCGGCTCCGCAGGAAAGCGCCCGATATCAACACTACAACTGTCGTAGATCGATCGTTCACGTTCCGCGAACAAGAAGTGCTGAGCGTGCATTGTGCCCATGTTCTGAATTTGTACCTTTCACAAGACGATAAGTTGTCTTGATGTGGACTTTGAATGTTTCAGATTAGCACTATGGCTGACATTGAGACAGAAGTTTATGAACTTTAGAAGCTTTTGACTTGTCCAGGGCGATAAACATAACGAAAAGATCACCAATTGCTCTTCGACTCCCAAGCTGGTCCAAGCTCACGATTCTGCCGTGAGTCTCGCGATTTTTTAAAGGAACAGTATCCCGTTACTGCGCATGCACCAAAGTTTGATTTCGGACAGGATGTTGCGAAATCAAAAATGCAAGGAGAGTAAGAGAACCTTGAACCGTTTGCATCGCGCTTGGCCAAGTTCAATACTACACTAAAACTTCGCAGGATTACAGATCAATGATATATTGTTCCCGTTAAATTTCGATTTGAGCGAAATCGGGATTTTTTGGTGTCACTTTTATTGCCGTTGGCCAGAGGACCTAGGTTTGAAATTTAGCCCATTTCTAGCTCAAAACGTGAATTTTTCTTATTCGCAGTACGGTTTCTGGGGCATTTTTGCACGTATTTAGTCACTGGCAACGATTATTTCTGGCATGAAAACGATGATTGCGATTTTTGATGGTATGTACTTCATGCAAGACTTTATTTAATGTCCTTAGTCATTACCATTGGGGGCTGAGTTAATTTGACGGGGAGACGGGGAGGGCGTTGAAATTTCGGGGGGGGGGGTAATGAAGAAAAGAGAGTCTCCAGATTTTAGATCTCCAGAGGTTGGCATCTCTGTGATTATGTCGAAGTCCCGGGGGGGGGGTACTCCCCTATAAAAGTGACAGGGGTGCTCGTCGTACCTTTTAGGGGTTTAAATTTGTGGATTGGTACCACTTAGGGTGCTAAAACCGAAAATGACTGCTGCCAGAGTTGTCTCGGTAAGATTTATGACAATACTTTCAAAAAGTTCTTGGGAAGAAAGTGTTCAAAAGCTATGTATTCTACTATTAAAATTTGCAGTGCCCGTTATAAAATTTGTTATAAAATTGTGCCCGTTATAAAATTAGAATTGCTGAACGAGAATTTGTTGCTGAACAAATCCAAAGGAACCCAAATAACACCAATAATATCTGGAAAGCAATCCGCCAGTGTGTCCCCAATAAATCTACATCTCAGCGAACATTTAGTAAGAGCGTCAAATCTGTTGCAGACGAATTTAACCAGTTCTTCGTATCTGTTGGTCAGAGCACTGTTGACAAAATTACGTCCCTGGCTAATGAATGCAACTTAACACTTAATCAGAATTATTTCGTGCCGAGACAATACGCTTCCTCTGACCAGTTCACACTTAGTACCGTTGATTATAAACAAGTAGAGCGTATAATAGCAGCGATGCCTTCAAACAAGGCCCCCGGGATAGATAAAATTCCGATCCGTGTCATCAAAGACTGTCTTAATCCAATTGTTCACCCAATAACGTCTATCGTTAATGCATCCTTTCAAAACTGTGTTTTTCCATCAAAATGGAAAACAGCCGAGGTTACACCCATCCTAAAGGAGGGCGACCATGAACAGGCAAACAACAATAGACCCATCTCACTTCTACCAGTTTTATCGAAGGTTTGCGAAAGGGTAGTACATAATCAACTCACCTCGTATCTGCAATCAAATGACACCCTATCAAAGAGTCAAAGCGGTAACAAGAGATGGCACTCTTGTGAAACATCTGTCATTGAAACAACAGACACAATTCTTAACGCCATCGATAAAAAGAAGTTAACGGCAGTTGTACTATTAGATATGAGCAAAGCCTTTGATAGTGTCAATCATGACACGTTAATTTTAAAATTGCAAGATGTCGGAATTTCCAGTGACACTCTCCAATGGTTTCGTAGTTACCTAAGCAACAGGTCACAAGTAGTACGAATCTATTCAACGCTATCTGAGCCTTTGTCTGTGACCAGTGGCGTTCCTCAAGGAAGCATTTTGGGCCCACTTCTTTTTAGCATATATACGAACGATCTTCCATTGATCCCACAGAAATGCAGCACCCAGAGTTATGTAGATGATACAAAACTCATCACTTCCTTCGAGCTTAAAGCCAACCTGGATGCAATTGCTGATTTGGAAGACGACCTGTTTAAAATAGGGGAATGGTGTTCCAACAATCAATTGTTACTAAACCCTGGCAAAACCAAGTTGATGATATTTGGCAGCAGGCAGATGCGTGCAAAATTCCAATTTCGTTACCTTTCCTTTATGGGTAAGGACATTGTCCCTACAGACACCGCCAAAGACCTTGGTGTGACTTTGGATTCTAATTTAACTTACGATGAACATATAATTAAAACCGCTTCCTCGTGCATGTCCCGCCTTGGCCAGATAAACCGTGTCAAGCATGTCTTCGACAAACGTACACTTTTGATGATTATTAATTCCTTAGTTTTTAGCAGGTTATTTTATTGCTCCAATGTTTGGTCAAATACCTCAAAATGTAATGTCAACAAGTTACAGGCAGTGCAGAACTTCGCATGCCGCATTGTTAGCGGCGCGCGTAAATTTGACCATGTTACACCAATTCGCAAGGAGCTAAATTGGCTTTCAGTTCCCAGTCAGCTTTATTACCGGAACGCTACAATGGCTTTTAAATGTATGACCGGTCAAGCCCCTGAATACCTTACATCAAAATTCATAAAGCGAGCAGAGGTTAGCCGACGTAGCACCAGAAATTCACAGCTTTTACAAATTCCCTTTTTTAGAACAGCTGCCGGTCAGAGAACATTTTTCCATAGAACTGTGAACTTATGGAACTCCTTAGACAATTCCTTTAAACTGTGTAACTCGATTGATGTTTTTAAAACTCGTTTACGTACTAAACTACTTAAAGAATTGTAATTTTATATATATTTTAAAACATTTCTTAATTGTAAATAGGATCATGTATTGTCTTTGAAAAGCCCCTTGGGAAAGTCAATAAAGTATGTATGTATGTATGTATGTATGTATGTTGCTGAATTGGTACCTCTTAGGGGTGGAAATGAATTTGGGACATGCCCATAAAACAAGATTCTGGTACCTTTTAGGAGTGTTGTCGAAATTTTCCGACGAGCGCCACCGTCCCTTTTATAGGAGAGTTTCCCCCCCGGGTCGAAGTCTACCGTCTTGTTAAGTTATTAGGGGGCTTAAGCAGCAGCGTTGTTGGGCGACGGACTTCAACAGGTAGTGGACTTTTTGCATCATTGGGGAGTGGTTTGGTTGAAACTCTCGGGTAAATCCTCTTTATACGAGAAAAGAAACTTAGCAATACAAATTTGTTAGTGTCAAGGCATAGAGCGGTTTTCACTTGACTGTCGAAAGTAATTGAGGAATTGGTTTGGTTTTGGTTTTACTACGCCCTTTGGTTGGCTAGTGTATTTACTTTGGTTTTGGTTTTACGACAGTCAAGTGAAAACCGCTCTATATAGTGAGAAGGCCTCACTTCCGCTTGACGTGCGTCGCTTAAAAGCGTCTTTGCTTAAGCTCCCTACATAGGTTAGTCTGTCTTTGTAGTGTCTTTACTGTTATTTAGTCCATCTATAGATAAACGTTGTACTTGTAATATGTCTTCATACTTAGACGAATTATCGGTCTGACGGATAATCTGTCTAGGAGGGTAACTCGGATCTAGTATAAATTCGGCCATTCTCAGGTCTGAGTTCTGTTGAAATGTTTGCGGATGATACCACAGTTTTTTGTATTGGAAATACTGTTGATGAAGTCTTATCTAAAATTCAGGAGGCGATCGCCGACTTAAACAAATGGGCTAAGGATAACTTCATGACTATTCATCCTGCAAAAACCGAATTGATGTTGTTATCTAAATCAAAATTCATCGGGCCCTTACAGAAAATATGTTTAGGGCAAAAGGAGTTGTCCTTTGTTTCTAAATCTACATGTTTAGGGATTCAAATCGACAATAAACTCTCCTGGTCGCCACATATCAAATCCTTGAGCAAACGTTTTTCAGCAAGAGTGAAGAAACTGAAACACTTAAAAGGTCTCGACAGTCGCATCTTAGAGTCAATTTATTTCAAAGGTATCATTCCAAGTATTACGTATTCAATTGCATTATGGGGATCTTCAAAATCTCTTCAGACCCTGGAGGACATTCACATCGGAGCAGCGAGATTTATTTTTAACATAAAGAATTCTACTCTTAGCACTGAGGTCCTGGCAGCGACAAAATGGAAGTCTTTATCATACATGTACAAAAAGAGGATTGCAACCATATCTTATCAAGCATTTTACAACAGGGCTCCGGCTGGTATAAATTCTCTATTTATTAAACATTCTCCATTAAGAAATCTCAGGGACAGTCTGAAACTATACGTGCCTTGCCCTAAAAGTGACATCCTTCGATCTTCCTTCTCTCATCGTGCGTCTATTTTATGGAATAACTTACCCATGTACTTAAAGAGCAAACCCAATATTGGTTCTTTTAAATCTGCTCTTAAAGAAAAATCTGACATTTTAGATAAAATAACATTTAATGGGTTACAGGGAATAAATAAAGATATTGTAAATTATATATATTAAGGCAACAGTCAATTAACTGTTGTTTATCTTGCTAAGTATTTTTTTATTTTTCTTTACTCATTGTAAATAATTCATTGGTTTGTTAATATTATTATTTACTTTTTTGTAGATACTTTTTAGTTTGTAGGTCCACATCAGCTCTTTAGCTGCCTTTTTTACTGACCTACATGACAAATAAATGCACGTTGTACTGTTGGGAGGCAGTTGGATCGTGACTCCGAATAGAGAGCAGGGGCACTGGGACGAGAATGTGCTATACGCTCTTCCCAAGGCATGATGGACTACACAAGCCCGCGGCCGCCATGTTGTAGTGCGTAACCGATTTTGTCTCGTTTTTCTCGGTGAAGTTTAGCGCCTAAAATTAACTGGTCGATCTAAAAAACTTGCACACTGATACAATGGATGGGGAAGATTCGAAACCACAGGGTCAAAAGAAACAAAATAACGTCCTTCCCTTGTGGGGAAATGAAAAGACGATGAATCTTAACAGCATGGTTTTAACCAACATTTTGTCGTCTCCTTACTTCAAGAACGAATTGTTCAAACTGAAAACCTATCACGAAGTTGTTGATGAGATTTACTACAAGGTAAGAATGGAGGAATGTCAAAGAGGAATTGAGGGACACGACATTGGACTCCACATTCTAGACACGTAAGAACCACCATGCCAAGATCTGATAGCAGATAACAGTTTAAAGTTCTTCGTTTTAAAGATCGAATCTTAAAATGTATCTTAACTATAATTTGAACCCTGGAGTAAAGAAGTAGTCTATTAACAAAGATATATAAAGCTTGAGTGGCGTTTTCTCATCAAGTGAAAAAATTCTTTTGGTTGATAGACCCATAAAAACTTAAAAAGTAAGATAAAAACAGGTTGGGATAACGTTTGTCAGGATAAGTTTAATTTTATGATTATAAGCTCACATTTATCTTGCCATTTGTTTTTGCCATCATAACAGACCATACTTTCACTTGCTTCAAAGCACGATTTAATTTTTTATTCATTTAGCTGTACCTACGGAGAAGAAAGAAATTTAGTTTTACTACCTAATTTACTTTAGTTGAACATTGGACAACAAGATCATCTTTCCTGTAAGTGCTTCTCACTTGCCACTTGCACAGGGACAGGTCTTGAACTGGCCAAAAAAATATTGCTAGACCCTGAACTTGCTCATGTATTTTGTGTATTGTGGACATTGTGTTCAAGGAAAGGTTTGTTTTTGTTTTCCGTTTGCTTTTTATTTTAAGGTGGAGCATCTTGAACCCTGGGAAAAAGGAAGTAGAAAGACTGCAGGGCAAGTTGGAATGTGTGGAGGAGTAAGTATATTTGTCCATTTTTGTACTAAGTGACCTGCTGTAATTTACAGTACCTTCTTCCAATTTACGAGGCCACATATGTGTAGCAGTATATGCAGATAAAATAGTAAGATACATAAACATGATGATAAGGTGTAATATTACTGTTGTGTCCAACATTGCATATAATTATGGTACCAAAACATAGAACAAAATGTAGGTAGCAGGACAGGGCTCAAAATAATTTCCAGAGATTCTCTGGACACGATGACTGGCCACATTCATTTTAGCTCGGTCACGTATGGTTTCTGGCTGGTCAAATTTATAAGGTGAATAACTCTTAAAACAAAAACCCATGAACCAAATCTGGCATTATATATTTCCAAAAAACAGGGGCTTATGATATTTTGCACGGTCATGGAGCTGTGAAATTCCGGAGAAATCTTGTCAAATACATGTCAATACAACATATTTGGAACTTATCTTGGCTATTGGGGCTTTTTAATTGCCGAAATTCTGAAAGCAAGCGAACGACTTTCCAAAACTACCAGGTATAAATCATATTGCGAAAAACTGGGGACTAGTCATGATGTGATAAGCTTTCCCATTGGATCATTTCTCAAAACTTTGTTGTTAAAATAGGAAATGATTATCTCCGTTTAAAAAAACAGTAAACGAGAGTCAAATCAGCGCAAAACTGATCAATTTCTAGCGAAATATGCCCACAAAATGGGCCATTTTTTTACCAATTGTTTTTCAGCGAAGGTAGCCTCAAAAATGTCTGCAAAATTCCTGTGAAATCAGGCGATTTTCCACACATCTGTCTCTGAAAATCTTGCAAAATCTGACTCTTTTTTTCTGCAACCTACCAGAAGCCCTGAAAAAAGTTGTTGTTTAACTAATAAAAGTGAAAATATTTTGAATGTTGTGACCAGAAGTGTGTGAACCCCAATGTCTGTTTCAATGTGTGAATTGTAAACATTTCTAGTTGCATTTTACCCAGGATTTCAGATCAAAGTTTTTTTTTTCAATATGATCCAGATCAAGTGTGGCTGGTCAACATGCCCGGGAAGACGAAAGGTTGACCGGTCAACTTCTCAGTCAGTCAGGAGATTGTCCGTTGACCAGCTGTTATTTCAAGCTTTGCCCTTTACATAAATCTCTACTCAGTCAGATTTTATTGTTATTTCATTTTTTTGTAGCTGTACATGTTTCCTCACAGAGAACTTATGAAAATCTTTGCTTGGTTCACAGGTTCGTGGTGTTGGTGCTGGAGGCATTGTATCCTCAGCATTTTGTCTTCTTTACAAGCTGTTTACATTAAAACTGACTCGGAAGCAGCTAAATGGCTTGATAACACATGTAGACTCACCCTATATTAGGGCTCTTGGCTTCATGTTCATTAGGTATGAAGAGTAATCTCTCCTCAGAGTATTAAGACGGAATCCATGAGGAAATTGAGTAGTTTTAATTTTCAGTGGACAAAAACCTTGTACCAGAATAATTTAAACAATATCACATTCGTTTATACATTTTTCAAGGCCTATAAATGTAATTAGTCATCTGTAATAACACCAAAGAAAATTTCTTCAGAGAGCCCGAGAAAATAAATGTCAGATTTCACAAAATGTCATCTTGCACATGCAATTTTCAGAATTTTACCTGTGTTTTCACAATTCTTGTGAAATTTGACATTTATTTTCTCGGGCTCCCATGAGAAATAGTCTTTGGTGTTATTACAGATAACTTATTATATCTATAGCCCTTGAAAAATGAAAAAAGAATGCGATATTGTTTAAATTATTCTGGTGCAAGTTTTTCGTCCACTGAAAATTAAAATTACTCAATTTCCTGATGGATTCTGTCTTAAGTCCTTTTTTTTATCCTAAAATGGGCAAAATTCTGATAAATTCAAATCTGAGGGAAAAGATACAACAGTAGGAAATAAACGGGAAAAAAACTTGGAAAGACTATCCAAGACCTGAACATGGGATCTGTTGCATAACAGGGAGATAGCTGTGCCACTAAAGCATAGCCTGTGTACAGACGTCCCAGCACAAATTCCTACTCTTGATAAGTTTGGAAGTATACTATTAAGTTTGTTTAAGGCCTTTTACCCTTGGAAATTTTGCCAAAAAGGCTGTTTGAAGCTATTCAAGCTGTTTTATGGTCTTAATCTGCCCAAAACGTCACATTAAACAATGTACTGAAGGCTGGCCTGTTGCTGATCACAAATTACTCTTTCAAAGTTTTTAGGTGAGTGGGCCCACACTCACTCACTTGGTCGCCCGAAGGTGGGTAACCACTAGATCTTTCCACAGCCTCTTATCAGCCATCAGTGCAGCAATCTCACTTGCTTCGAATGCCCCAGTATCCCTCTTAAGAGTGTCAATATAGGTAGTATTCGGTCTTCCTCTCCCGCGATGGCCATGTGTGGGCTCCCAAAGGACTAATTTCTGGGTACTTAGCTCTGGATGGCGATAACAGTGACCCGCAAGTTGTAGCCTACGAGAGGCGATTTTGTTGCTGACTGCTGGTAGATCTCCGTACAGTTGTTGGTTTGGTATGTTGCTGCTCCAGTGGATGTTTAAAGCTTTTTGCAGCATCCAAGTGTATGTTCCATCCAACGACTTTTCTTGTGCTTTTGACCGAGCCCAGCTCTCGCACCCATAAAGTAAGATTGATTCGATGGTGGCTATGAAGAATCTGATTTTCAAATCTTTACTCATATTGGACTTACATATTTTCGTCATACCATTCAAAGCTCTCCAAGCCTGCGCTTTCCTTATGCTGATGTCTTTTTCTGAGTTATCAACCCATGACCCTAAATATTTGAAGTCATCCTTCCATTCCAGATAAGTGCCATCAAATGTATGTAATGGTGTTGGATCATCAATGTTATAAGCAACTGATTTTGTTTTCTTAGCATTCAGTACAAGGCCAACTTTCTTACACTCTTTTTCAACTGTTAGCAGTAATTCCTGAGCTTGAGCTATTTCATCCGACAGTAGTGCTATGTCGTCTGCGAAGTCTAAGTCAGCAAGAACTACTTTGGGGTGTCTTCTTGATCTTCGAGGGGTGATGGTAAATCTCAACTCTTCTTCTTTCCCAGCCATAGCTTTTCTCATAGCATAGGGCGCATAGTATAGGGCGCATAGTATAGGGCGCATAGTATAGCGCATAGTATAGGGTGCATAGTATAGGGCCCACTCAACATTATATGTAGAAAGTGAGTCAAACCAAATTCCCCTGTGCTAAGCTACATGTATTCATGTGTGATGTGAATTCTGGCAAATTTATAAACCTTGTTTTGCAAGGAAATTGTACATAAAGGAACTTAATCTGATATCCACCATGATTCACAGTGTAATTTTCAAATGATCAATTCATTAGTGGAATCTACTGGGGTACATGCTTAATGTTATCTTTTGTTGCAGGTATTGTCAACCTCCAGCCAAGCTGTGGGACTGGATGGAACCTTACCTTGAAGATGAAGAGGTCAGTAATATTGATCCCAGCTCTTTGTAGTATTCAGCTCTTAAATAATTGCGAAATAATCGTTTTCTTTAAATTCCTCTTTGGAAATAAATCTGCAGCTGGGTAGCTTGCAACACACTAAAGTGATCAAACTGAAAAATTTAAAAAAATTTAAAGCATTTAGATTTAAGTGTAAGACCAAAATGTAACAAATCAGCTTGCCTAAAAACTGGGATGTTTCAGACTGGGTACATTTACTCCAGTTTACCTGTCTGTGTCTGTAAGGAGCAAGTCCAAAATTGAGAGAATGCTTTGTTTCTCTTCAAAAAGATTAAAAACCGTACATGTACCGATGTACTGTACCTATTTGACAATTTGCTTAGGACAACACCCAAGCCCTGCAGTGTATGGGTCATTTTGCCAACGTTACACAAGTAGTAGTGACATAGGGCATGGCATTATACATATAGTAGTTAATTCTGAAGACTTTTCATGGATTTGTTGAGAAAGGACAGTCAACTAGGAAATATTTAAAAATCCCTAAATTTAACCATTTGAGGATTCATAATTATTAAGTAGTAAAAAAACCTACCATCACTGAGCTTGGGATAGTCTACAAGCATGTGGATGAAAGACTTTACGTCCATTTGAAGTGGTGAGTTTCTTCAACAATTTCGTAGTGATTTTTGTCATCATTGTTGTAGCCTTTAGAAGCATGTTGTTGACGTTTGTGCTGATGTGTTTATAGGTGGTTGGGTAATACACCTCTTAGGCAGCTCATGACAGCTGTTTCCATGCCGCCGCAGGCCTTCAGATATTGTGCTGCACCGAGCTGCCTTTCTTGAGGTTAACACATCAAATGAGTAGGCTTAAACATGGGATTTTGATTTCTACTGTACTTCTTCTGCTAATGTAGTTTATGTAAACATCATCCATACTGTATTTTGCTAAACTTGTATCTGCCAGATTTATTATAGAATCCAAGTAGTTTTGAGGAAAATTTGACTTGCTAACCCTTATTGCCCAGACTCAAGCTTAAAAAAAAAAGGAAACGTGAACATCTTATTAACTATAATAATGACAATAAAAGGATTGAGACTACTGCTGTACTACTCTGCATACCACTGTCTAGATTATGACAGCGCCTACAGTTGAAGTAATGGGTAGCAAAGTGATTTGGGGAGATTTGTGATCATACAAGACAAAGAAAGGGAGAGTTAAAAAATGCTGGTGTGACAAAATATGTGATTATTGTAAATAAATGTAAACAGCCTTTTGGGAAGGCGTTTTGGTTAAAACATTACTAGTACCAGTGTTGGTACCAAGGGGGGAGCCGGTCATCCAGACCCTTAGATAAGGGGTAGGAGGGGCTGGTCTCCCAAAAGAATTTTTTGGCCCTTCAGGCCTCAGTTTGGTCCAAAAATAAGTTTGGGGGGGGGAGGGGGCTACCCCTTCCCTGGATCCGCCACTGAGTACTTGCTCTTGAAATCATTTAATCTTCAAGAGCACTGAAGTGCAATAGTACATGTAGGTGAGGTATTGTAGGGGTTGCCTTTATTATTTTGTAAGCAACCTTTATTTGGTAGCTAGTTACTAGAGTCCTAGCAGACAAATCTGTAAGCAAATCGTTGTGAAGAAAACCTCTGTTAATTATTAGACACCCTTAAGGTCAATAAAGTGGCTACTTGTGCTTTCTACGAGGGTGGCCCCTTAATAGAGGTTTTGACTATAGAAGATCTAAATTTTGGGGGAATAAGCATGCAAAATTGTACTGAGGGGAATTGTACTCAATTTGTGTCATTTACAGGAAATTGATCCTAAAGCTGGTGGTGGATGCACCATGACAATTGGACAGATGGTAAGAAGCTTTCTATTAAAGCTAGAGTGGTATGGGACACTGTTTCCTCGCATCCCTGTACCAGTACAGAAGGATCTGGAGGTAAAGCTACGTCAGAAAGGCCTGTGTGACGACCACAAGAGAACCGCTCAAGAAGGCTGGGGTGAGGCGGAGGATTTTGTCAGGCGTACTCGTGCAGACAGGTGGGTGAGTCTGGCCGAAAATTGAGAATATTAGCAAAATCTTTTGAAAAGTGGGTTGAGTTTGATCGTCCGGGTGAACGTAGTCCTGAATAGGACTGTTGTTGTTGACAGTGACTGACGTTTTGACAACCTGTGCGGTAGTCATCTTCAGAGTCAAAGTGAGTTGTATCTCGTCAGTTGATGGTATTATTACTTATTATTGAGATTCAGAGTATTTGAATCCTCTCACTCTCATCGTGAGTGATGGAGTTTTGTAAAATGGTTCTAACCTTTAAGTATGAGGAAGAAATCCAATGGTGTGACCTGCCCTCTGGTTATACGCATATTATTTGATTTCACCTCTCAAGACCTAAAGCAAACAGCCGTGCACAATAATGCAATGTAAGCGCTTAGGCATGTGAGCGGGCCCACAGCAAATGGAGCATGGTTGAAATCTAATGTTCAAATATTACTTTATTACAGCTCACCAAGCGCACGCTCACGGGAACCAGCCGATGATGATAGGCAGTCAGGATCACGCCCAAGCCGAAGCCGAAGTCGAGATCGAGACCGAGAGAGAAGACGTAGTCGGAGTCGTGATCGTGATAGTTCCCGAAGGCGAAGTCGAGAACGCCGAAGCCACGAGCGAAGACGCGGGGATAGCAGGGACCGAGACAGAAATAAGAGGCGGAGCAGGAGCCCCGACAGACGAGGCAGAGACGACGACAAAAAACGACGGAGCCGAAGTCGCGATAGGAAAAGGGAGAGGAGGCGAAGTGCTGATCGAGATACTTCTCGGAGAAGAAACAGCAGAGAAGGCAGAAAAAGTCGAGAAAAAGAACGATCACGAAGTAGATGAATGGAAACACAAAACCGGAACATTTATCTGTCCTGCAAAGACAGTGATTTCGCTCGGATGTGTTCATGTCGGTGTTTTACACTCTTTGTTAAGTGACTATCGGATTGTCGACATTCTTTGGACGCATGTAAATGTTCATTGTTTTACATTATTATTCGTTTTATCTTTAACTTCACAGGGACGTCGTCTCCTCTATTAGAGAGCTGTCTTTGTGTTAATCGTTTTTTTTTTTTTCAAGCCATTTTCAACCAAACGTGCTTTTATGCCCATATAATTAGCTTAGTTAAAAATCCTGTAGAAAGAGTACAGTCAGCTTTCTCTTATTACGGATACCTTAGTTGGTCCCCGACTATCCTTGACTCTCTAAGAGGCGGGCAACTCTCTTCAGACGGGTAGTTACTGTAGTCCCCTACGTACATGTCTAAGAGAGAGCTGACTTTAATTTTGAAAGGCTTTTTGATTGAAATTGTGGAACTAAAACGCTCGAGAGTAAAGTAAATCAGGCCTTTTTCCATTCTGGAGAATATACGGTCTGTCAGGCTTCTTATTTGTGCTAAAATTTATGCCCGTTTAGTACATATTACGTGATAATGATTCTTTGAAAACCAGAATAGTATTGCTTAGATAGGAACCATCATTTGAATGAAAGGTCCAGTCCTCCCTATCGCTCCTTCAAGTGTAAGAAAGTGAAGCTTTAGCCGAAACCTTGGTAGCCTCACTCGAGGCTTTTTAAATATCTTAAAGAAGCCTTTATCGTTATGAATACCTGTAATATACTGAAGTTGAATTGTTAGAATAGGCTACCTTTCTAGTTTTCTTTGCAAAGGAAAACAAATCATGTCGTGAAACTTAAAACGACATATGCAGCCATCCACACTAAATCCTTCTATCATGTTATGTGAATAAAATTTGACAAGTTGACTCTTTATCAAAAATCTAGTGTCAAGTTCATGTAAATTTCCTCTTACGTTTTTAGGAAGATTTTTTATATCACCATGCTCTGCTACTACCATTTCCGCTGGATTATCTTTTATAGCATACTTTTTTTCTTCACTGCTTTCTTTTACAAGGAAGTCTTGGAGGAATAGACCTCATTAGCTTGTATATTTTGTTTTTCCCATGAAGGTCTCATGGAAATTTGACACTTTGTCTTTTTCATAAATTACGCGCACGTTTGCACGGGAACAAGACAATTTGAAAGAAACAGTTCTCAAGAGTATTACTAATTGACCCACATAGAGAGAACAAAACATGTAAGCTTTAGCCTGGCCCTTTTAAGGTTTCCTGAAAACGAAACTTTCTGAGCTTCGAACGTGGTCTTCTTTCTACGTCCCGTCTCTACAAGGACAGTTTTCTTTCCGCAAACAGACAATGAGACTTTAAACAATTCACTCACTCCCCTTATAGTTTCGTTGCGGATATTAGGCTTCCTCCCTTTTTCATATGCACTGGTCTGTCCCTTCTCGTTCCCAGCCCTAAGGACGTTACGCGGGGAGAGACTAGCGGCAAGAGGCTAGGAGAGGCGGCTGTATTCGCAGGATACAAACACATTGAAATTCTTTAAACCAAAGAACAAGTGGCGAAGTAAAATCCCGCGGTAAACCCAGGCGCGGAATCAACTCCGGTTTCCATCAGTCAACATTGACCCCTAGTACATGGACTACTCCCATGACTACCCTAAAATGGACTACACCGCTGAAGTTTGGTGGGTTAGGAAACTGAGTGAATCAAGTTTCAGGTTAGATTTCCCAGTATAAGGACCCTTAATGAAACCTGATTCACTCAGTTTCCTAACCTTAACCACTAGACTTCAGCGGCATAGTCCATTTTAGGGTAGTCCATGGACTAAAGGTCAGTGTTTTGTCCACCACCTTGTCTGAATGACTAAAAACCCCAAGAAATTTTCCGGGGGAGCATGCCTCCGGAACCTCCTACAAGCTTGCGCCTTCACCCGTTTAGGAAATAGGTCAGTATTTATCACTAGATCCGCCTCTGAAACCCCTCAATAAACGGCGGGGGCATTAGGGATGGATGGTTCAAGACTCATCAGCGTCCTGGGCTTCCCATTGGTTTGTAAACCACATTTAAACTCGGATTTATCTGGCCTTTACTCCTCGATCGACGCTGGTAACCTGCTTTGTCCTTTCACGCAGCTGTGTTAAAGGAGGCTCTTCTCGTTGCCTGACGACCCTTATCGTTAAGAAAAAGGTTAAGATGAAGATCAGGTGGATTGTGGAAGAGGGGGTGGAGGGACTAATCCAATCTCCCCTTTTTTTGCACGCTCTATCTTACGCTTAATCACCTAGCCGCGGGGGAACCGACCAACCTGCGCGCCGACCTTTCGTATTCCCTTTTTAAAAATACTTCTCCTTTGTTTCACGCGAAATCTTTGCGGATGCTTTTTTTTTTTTGAGGATGGAAATCTGAGCTTCAACTAGTATTTCATGTAATAATACACCGGTTATACGTGATGAATAGGTGCCCGGGAAGATGGAAGCCGCCAGCCGGAAATACGCCTGCTTTCGCACGCAAAGATACGCAACGCGTCCCGAATTTTAGATTACAATACTAGAAAATAGGAGAGGAAATTTTTACCTGCAGTAGGAGTAGCAGGTAGAAATTTATTTTCCAGGAAATGCGTGATTTAACTCCCATACGAACTCAGAGACTGTGCGTGTGACGTTCGTATGATGTTCGTGACTTGTTCGGCAGAAGCGAAGATTTCTGGCAGCCGGCCAGTTTCGTCTGCCCTTTCTGTCACGTCCGAGAGTCCAACCGGTCGTTTTTTTGTCGTTTTCACGAAATCGCAAGGGTAATGGCGAGGCACATTTTTTTCTTCCTGTTCAACGCAATCACGTAAATATATGCCAAACCGTCTAAAAGGCAAGTGCTTCTCAGTTATTATTTAGCTTATATGGTATGTAATAAGTTTATTTGGATGTCCATTATTCAATTTGAACTTTTATGTGCTCAATTAAGATTCATTTGAGCCAGCTAATCACAGTGCCAATGTTTGTTCAATTTAATTGCCTGTCCACAGACTCTGATCGTTTGATAACCCAGCTGGCATATTTATAATGTGGAATTATAAACTGACTTTCTTGTTCATACAGTATAATTCAATCAATCTTCTGTGTCGTGATGGCTTCATCACCCAGACGAGAGTGGCTTGGACTTCAAGGACACATACAACCTCTACACAGCTACAGCGGTATCAATTTAAACAATCATTATTTGCCTCATTTTAAAGCCTTTAGTTAAATTGTAAGTAAAATCCCTGGCAACTGGGGGTTTCACAAAAGGATTTGACCCATTTAAAGCTCATTGAGAGCTGTGCTTGGTTGGACAATTTTTGTTCAATTAGCATATTCCAAGCCTGTTTCAAATTTGACTGACCAATCTTGGGATTGACAGATAGATGGATAGATAGATAGATACTTGTTTTTATGAGAGTTTCACTTGATATCCACAGATAATATACGCATAGCCCTCAACCAAAAATTACACATAAAAATAAATAAATAAATAAACAAAAATTAAGTAAAGATACAAAATTCTAGAGAGTCCTAGCTACAAACAATAGTTACAAAGATTATGGTCATGAAAGGTAAATTTTTATTTTCACTGCTTGCTTGCTTAAAACAGGAAGCCTGCATAACTGGCGTAACAGTATCATTGTTTCGCATAATTTTTCTGGCAAGCAAAGGTAAGCATGAAGCAGAGTGAGGGGTGCGGGACAGAAACGATGGGACAAGGTGCTGAAAAATGCCTTTTCCCTGTTCTGTGTGGCTCACATTCCACGCCAGCTTCTTGCCTGTTTGCCCAATAAATGCTAGCCTGTGTGGCAGGCGCAAAAAAGGGTAGGGAGGGGGAGAGGGAGAAAAGTGCAAAAGTGCAAAAAGATATCGCCAGATCTGCAGGCTGAAATAGGACCTAGAGTTGATAAGATCTGCAGTGACAAGCAGTTGGTTGTTTATCACTTGTGAGGAGGGGCGGCCATTTTCCTGGGGGGAAAAGGTAGAAAGGTATAGCTTTACCTGGCGGTCACTTTAATAGGTTTCCCGAAAGTGTACAAACAAGTGGTTATTTTCAGTTTTTAAGTGCTTGAGGTTGCTTGCCTGATGTCTTAAGCAAGCGTGCTTGGAGGGGATTTCCAGTGTATGAGGTGTGACTAAGGCAGAATAGTCCTAATTTATTATCTTCCTATCATCAACCTACCCAATGCCTGACCCCCGAAAAAAAGAAAAAAAGGAGTTGTGAACTGAAAATTGATGGGAAACTAGGGCACAGAAAACTCAGGCATGCAGTTATAGGTTAAGCTTTCATGATATGAGTCTGCAGTAGTAGATTGGATGCAATAGGGAGCTTAAGCAACAACAACAGCAAGGACAACAAGATCGGCAAAAAAGCAATCGGTTCTCTTTTAAGACTAGCAAAACAACAACTTTACACGTGCATCACACTTTTTTGTACATTTCTTTGCAGTCACTGTGTGACTCTGATGTAAAACTTTCTAATTTCATGTTTTATGGACGACATGAAAACAGGAAAACAATTTTGTGAACTAAGATACATTAATTCCTTTCGAAATCAACTCCTGAAAAAATCGCCAATATTTGACAAAATAAAAGAGTGGGAATAATAGCGATGAAGTTTGAAACAGCACAAACTCACTTTTTGGGCGACATTTTCGCTGCTGTTACTGTCGTCATTGCTTAAGCTTCCTAATAATAAGCATTTAAGTGAAGCTAGGAAATTAATGCGAATAAGGAAAAGTGAGACTTTTTGGATTTTTGTAAAATAGAAGATTCATTTCTGGAACCAAAGTTGTTATTACCCCTTTCTTTTTTAATAATGTAGCCCCAATGTAACTTATGATAACTTATTCATCTCCCTTTAGGACTTAACAGGCTTAGGGAAGATAAAAGTGACAGGAATTGGTAAGTTTTTTTTGAAGATTAATAGTTATAATCCTTTTGGGTGTGCAAAACACTTGCATTTGGGTACTATAAAAACGTTTCTACTGTCAATTACCAGTCACTTTATAACATAATCATCTTGTTAAAATAGAAAGAGAAGCTTAGCCATCTTAGTTATTTAATAATTGAAATATTTTTATTCAGTTCATATACTTTGATTTATTTATTTGAAGAAAGGTTTGCTTATAAAATATTTACAAAACTCTCTAATTTGACTAGCTTTTAAATGTTATTTCAGGGGTTACTAAAATATATATTGTACACCTAGTAGGTGCCCTTCAATGATGTTATTTGTTTTCCCACTAGTGGTGTTGAAGGGGTTGCTGCTTTTTATGAGGCCTTCCAGGGGGGGTGGGTGGTAGTGGGGGTATGCTGTCGCTTTACTGGTCTTTTCTAAGGCTGCCTGTTACCTGGAAGGTCAGAAAAAATGGTGCTGTTGCATTTTAGCTTGGACGAAAATACCACTGTTGGTTCAGCATAACTTTTTGCTGTACACAGTTTTGGAAAATAACAGAAACTGTTTGGAAATAATGCAGAGAGTTTGTTAATTTCAAACTGCAAAAAATCCTTCCATCATTTGTGTCACTGTAAAGCCTGGTTCTCATATGCCGCCAATGCACCTGCGACATGGCAGCCGGTACTGCCTGGGATACTTTTCTGATAATTATGAGAACAGAAGTGGCTAGCAATATTGGTCATCTCAGTCTTTACCTCCAGTATGCCTTCGAAGTTGGCTCAAGTTCAACTTTGCAGGTATTCCGTTGGTAGAACTGTGCGATGGCTCTTAGTTGCCGGCGGCGCAGGTTCTCATTCGTCCGCAAAGTGTCCTAGACAGTACCGGTGGCTATGTCGCAGATACATTGGTGACATATGAGAACCAGCCTTGACTTCAGAGTACCCCCCTTGGGGTCTCAACAGCACACCCTTGCCCCAAAATATCACAAAGAGTGCCTCCCTTGCGGTTTTCTTTAACCTGTTGCAACATGGTAAATGGCAATGCATCGGCTTTTACTTCAGTACACTCAACAACAAATTCCTGTAAGTCAACAATCAGTTTTCAGCCAGGGATAATTTCTCTGTCCACTTTTGCGTTGGACAGAAATGATGTTAATGGTAATGCTTAAATAATTAAGTCAGAATTTGATCGAGGAAAATGGTTGTTTGGGTTTGCTGATGTTAGTGACCACTCGTTTGGACAGGTTGGGCAACTGTCCAAACATCCTACCTCTGTTATAAACTCTCTGCTTTAGACAAGAGATTGCCTTTGGCAAATGCTCTCTTGTACCCGTTGCCCGGTTACCCCCTCTTAAGATTTATGGACTGATTCCAGTTAACCTTGTACTTGGAAAACACCTGATTAAATATTACCTTGAAATAATAATAATAATAATAATAATAATAATAAAAATAATAGTAATAATAATGATAATAATAATAATAATAATAATAATAATAATAATACTAGTAATAATAATGATAATAATAATAATAATAATACTAGTAATAATAATGATAATAATAATAATAATAATAATAATAGTAATATAAGAATGAATATTAAGCTGAAACTGAGAAACTGGAAGTATTTTGGCAAAAAAATGAAGCAATGACCTCGTTACCTAAACAGTATCTAGTTAAACATTTGTTTTCACGAGAAAAAAAAGTTGACATTCACAACAGATAAGGATAGACACACAGGGTAACCAGGTCAGTAGAAGGCCTGTACTATTTTTCCACAGCTGTTTGTGGTGTACTTTCTTTACTTGTTTCTGTTATTTCATTCCCTCGCATGTCATGTCAGAAAAGCTGTAGGACTCTTTATTAATAATTATTAGTAATCAATTTTTGTCATGACTGTGGTCAAGTGGGCATATAAGTCCTAGTTAAAAACTACAGATTCTTTGTTTCGCAACTGTAATTTTCTTTGCTAACCTTCTCATTCAGGTTTGTTATACAAGACTCTAATCTCCATTTTTATGAGCACAAATGGAACAAGGCTTCAGCAGATAGCCAACCGTTAGGGTAGGTGTTAGTAATAACGATTTCATTTAGTTTACTGCAGAAAGAGGGGGGAGGGGTATTTGGAATCTTCCTCCCCTCTTACGGAAAGTTTTTACTTACATGGTTAGCAGCTAATTTATTGCGTCTCAAGAATGTGTGCGTTTACATAAGCAAAAAGTTAAACTCCAAGAGGACTGGTTTGGGACCCCAACAAGACGGAAGTAATGTCATGTGAAAATGGCTCTTTTTGGTCACCTTCTTATTTCGGCCGTTTTGATTTATCCTGGCGAAATGCCCACATACCATGTTTACCTTAATATATACCGCCCTCGAATAAGCGCCGCTCTTGAGGCGTCAGAAATTTAATAAGGGCCTTTATTTGAGTAAACACGGTACTTTCTTAAAGGAGACCGCGTTAATGTTGCTATTTCGGCCGAATTCTGAAATGCAAGGTTTTTGTTCCATTACAAAAAAAAAATTAAGCTCGATAATACGGCCACTTAACCAAATCCCCTTTCTAAAGAACAGATAAGTACTGAAACGAAAATAGACCTGGAGAAATAATGGAGAGATTTAGAAGCTTTGAGAAAGTCTAGGCAAACGGCAGATTTATATTGTCCATAATCTTCTCAAATTTGGTAATGAGCAGATGTAAACGGTCTATGATAATTGTTATTGATGAACCTGACATAGCAAGTGATCAGTAAAATTAAAAAACGTGTAGCTTGCGTGGTAAGCGTTTCCGCCGAGTTTTCAGCGCGAGTTCGAGGAAGTTGGCACGAGAGCAAAAAAGAGGGAAGCGGAGAAAGGGAAACCTCTTCTTCTTCTTATCCGTTCCCTCTTAGACTATTCCCTCTTCTCCATTTATTTTTGCGTCCGATTTTCGCGCAGTATTTATTTCCATCAGAAACGACAGGAGATCTGGGTCCAAGATTAAAAAGACCTCAAAAAACTGCATCGCTTGTTTACGAAAGAGATATACGCTGTAGGTGTTGCCGACCCGGAAATCAGAAATACCTTTTCAGACATTCTGTTTCCCCTTGAAATCCACCGGAACTGTCCGAAAAGACGTGTTTCATTTACTTTTCAACTGGAATTTCCGGAAACTTTTTGTAAATAGTGAACCACTCCTGTAACATATGTTGTTCCTTTGATCACGTTGTTCCCGGCCTGTGAGGAGCATGGCTGTCCCAAGGGGTGAACAGTGAGGAACGCGGCTCACACCTTTTTCTGCAAAATACTGTGATACTTTAAAAAATTTGTTGCTAAAAAATATTATCTATATAGCTGGCAATTGTGCTACATTAGATCTCTGAGCCTCATTCAAAGTTTTTTTTGTTCCCCTTTTCAGAAACATAGACATTGCGGCTTCAGTGCTTGAAGTGTTTGTTGTTATCTCAAGGTAGGTTAGCTGTTAAGTATTTTTAGTAACTGTTATGTTGCCAAACCCTGAAACAGCGGAAAGTACAATATTGCTGTGAATTTTTTGTTTGTTGTTTATTTTTCAGGGGGAGGACTTTGATTATGTTCTCCCGCTATCCAATGCAACCTCGCAACGGTTATTATCAATGGTTGTTTATTTGTTGGAGTAGGTTGTGTGTAGACGATGGTAGAACACCTGTTCCTTCAACTTTTACGCAAAAGACAATCAGTTCAGAAAAGTATTTTTTAGGTTTATTTTGTCTCTTTTTCTGTCACTCTAGAAGGTTCACACTTGCGTCTATCTGCGCGCGCGTCTGCAACATTCGATGTATGACGCAATATTAACGTTTCTATGGTAACTTAAAAAACACACTTGAAACGGACACAAGAAAAGCGAACATGCTTGCCCATTTAAAGGAAGCTCCCTTTTATTTCAGTTTTCTAACAAGTAAAATTAAACGCATCAAGTGACAGCGGATCGGAACTACTCAATACTGCTCTTCTGCTAATTCGGCAAAACCTCACGGTCGTTTTTTGACTTTGATCACGAAACTTTCTGCATTTTTGTATAACTTTGAGCCTTATTTTTTATTGTCCATAGGGATGGAAGAGATTATCAGCTATCACCTCTCAAGGATGTTTGTGTTTTTGACTGGGTTACGGATCTGAAGGTAAGCAAAACTTTACTGGCAGTGGAGCGTTCCCTTTGCAGGAACAGTAACATTGTTTTAAAATAGATAACAAAACACAAGGCAGTTTTTATCTACAAAGCGCGCGGTTTTCTTGATTTTTGTTAAAAATAGCTTTCCTTTGGACAATCGCTATCAACAGGGTAGCTGAAATTAAATTTTGCTCTTTATACAGTCCAAAACAGTTGTTATAGACATAACTAACGTGAAGCTCCGAACTTTGGAGTATAGTATATATATAGTATAGCTCTAGTTAAGCAGTTAGCCGTAAACGTGACTGTAAATCTCTCTAATGTCTTTCCTGTGTTTATTGATGGTCTTTTTCTCGCTTTAAAGGAAGCAGTGAAGCTTGCAAACACGCGACAAATGGCGGCCTCTCCTTTGGAGCGCGGAGTGGCAGGGGGAGGCATTATGGGAAAGGTGAGAATTATGATAAACTCATGACAAGTTTTTCAAATTACTTTTTTGTATTCAAAATCATCTTTCGCTCAGAAATATGTTTGGTCCCCATCAGTTGTGACGATCCTAAGGGCCGGGTTTCTTTGATTTCATTTTAGCCTCTGATTAAGTTCTGTGTTTTATATTGAAAAATCGAAACTGATTTATTAAACATTTTTAATAATTATTTTGGTTCGCTTTTAGGGTCAGTTGCCTTTCTTTTTGTTTCATCTGTGCATTTTTACTGATGGACATAAGAGGTCCGATAGCTAAACTCTTCGATTTGTAGTGATGGTTTTGCTATTAAAGTGAGTTTGTACTAAGCTATTTTTCATGATCGCTTTGTGTGTTTCAGTTGCGGAACAGTTTTCGCCGGAAAAAGAAGGTAACGCGCGCCCTGTCCGAAAACAGCACAGGTAAGAAGATGTAGGCTCTTATTCTATAGGGAGCTTAAGCAAGGACGACTGCGACGGCAACGAGAACGGCAAAAAAGCAATAGGTTTAGATTGGAAAACAACAACTCTGCACGTGTATTACGACTTTTTGTACCTTGCTTTGTCGTCTGTGCGATTTCAGCGCATTACAGCGTTGCAAGAGAGGGGTTCTTGCCTTCTTGCAACATCGTTGCGACATTAGAGATGTCTCCGCGGCGATGGCAACGAGAACGTCGAAAAACTATTAAGCAAAATGCAAAACAACAACTCTTCTCGTGCATCACACTTTTTTGTATGTTTATTTGCAGTCGCTGCACGACTACGGCGTTAAATTGCCTAATTTCACATTTTAAGGAGAACGTTAACAAACTTATATGAATTGCTCTTTCTTTTTCTGAACTTGGAGATCGTTCTTAGGGATTCATCTTCAGAACATTTCACGTACATTTAAAAAAGGACGCGAGTTAAGAAAACAGTGCTGATTGAGTTTCAAAAGAATTCGACTACTGGAAAATTCCCCGGCAGTTGAAAAATTGAGAGAAGCTAAACTAGTAAACAGCATGAGCGAGTTTGAAAGCCGGGTGCAAATCCCGCAGATTACTTTTTTTGTTACGTGTTCACCGCTCTCTGCCCGCAGGCAAGTTTACCGCCGTCGTTGTCAACTTCAATTTCAACTGGAACTTTAACCGTTTTGAACTTATAAGTGGTTGCTTAAGCTCGCTACTGTTATCATTTATTCAGACAGTTCACTCTTAACGAACACCAAAAATCGGTCCCTGCCTTTCTTCAGTCACCTTCTTAGTTTGACTCTATAAAGGTCATTAGATGGGCAACTTTGCGGCGATTTTTTCGTGAAAATACAAATTTTGTTACGCCACATTTATTTACAAGCATTGAACACATGATTATTGCTAAGAGGTCGACATATCGCAATAAGATCGCAGTAAAAATTGCTTGCTTTCTCATCGTGCAATAAATCGCCTTTGTAAGAGGGACACGTCGCTGGGACGGACTGTTATGACCTTACCGCGCGTTGTCCGTCAAACAAAGAGTTGATTGTAGGCTTCCTTTATCCTCAGCTGTTGCTTCGCATGTTTAGTTTTCTTCCTGTTTTCGTAACGCCTTATAACATGTGTCTGTTTTTAACCGTCGGTTGTTTCTCGTATTAACAGTTGGATCTCATGTTAATGGTTCCTTAACGGGTTCACCGAGGACGCACCTCCTCTTACAGCCCATGCAGAAACAAGAGCCTGAAGTTAAAAGGCCCCGATCAAAGTCCTTTCCTTGGGAAGAGCCAGGTAGTGAAGGGAGTTCCCAGTCAACACTATCATATGAGGAAACACCTAAGGAACCGTCAGTTGAGGTATGTCCCGGGGGGGATAGTACTGCCATATATGGGCTATATAGGTATGTGCCGCTGTGAAGGGTATGGTTTTCAAGCAGTTTACTCTGGGATAGGGTATATAAATCAGAGAGTTTAGGTCTAGAATAGGAAACTGATCAATTGGTTGAAGATTTAAGTCTAGGCTAGGGAAATCGGGAATTGACACTCAAAACTATAGAAAAATCAAGTCGGTTCTGTTTTGGCTGGACTGCACTAGTGACCTAAGTATTTTCTGGAAAACAGCTACTCTAGGATAGGGGGTGGGGGGGAGGGTAGGGATTTGGGGAGTTTAGTCTAGTATAGGGTAACAAAATTCAGCTGAACTAGCTCTAGTATAGGCTGAGGGTTCCAGGGTCCCAGCGGCACATCCCCACCAAAAATCCTAAAAGTACCCCCGGGGTCTTAGCTAAGTACACGAGTAGTATGCTATCATTAGTAACCAAGCCATAGTCCTGTTAATGTAATATCCCCTCTGGATTAAGTTATAATAAGACAGAAAAATTATTTTTAAATATTGCTAGAAAGAGCGAAGTTTAAACTAAAGATAAATTTACGATAGATACGGCTAGGGTTAGCTAGAGTTGTACCCTGATGTTTTGTGCAGTGATTGAAAGGAAAAAGTAGAAACTTGCCTCATAGTGTTGGACTGTTCGAAGATCTGATCCAATTTAGGCATTTTCCGAGTAACCAAGACTATTTTCCATCTCTATTTCTTCTTTTTGTTATTTTTGACAGCTTCTTCGAAATTTTTTTCCAGGCTTTCACTTAATAATCGTTTTCAAAGGCGCCCTTATAAACTGGGTGCCATGTTGGGCATGCCAAAAAAAGTAATCCTCTCTGACATCAGCCCTATGTCTGTCTCTGACAGATCATTGGTGAGGACTAACCACAGCACGCGTAGTGTTATTCAGTTAACGGACTCTGGCACTCGCGTACAATTAGGAGGTGGAAGGGGGGGGGGGGGCATTCTGGTTGGTTTTTTGGGAAATGTGTTTGATTTTAGAAGGAAAGAAATTATGGTAGAAAAGGGATACACAAACTAGTTAGTCCGGTAATGATCATGAACTCAGAGGCACCTTGTTGTGGTGGTGGACTATCTGATATTTGTCTACTTATTATTCCCTTCATATTTTAATTTTCAACAATCCCCAAATCGAATATTTTTCAAGTTTTCATAATTCTGAACATCCCTCCACCGTCAATTTTTAATCATTAAAGAAATGCAAAAAAAAAAACAACAACAACACAAAAACATCCAAAAATTGTCACAAATTTATTTAACCAATAACTACAACCCTATGGAGCCATTTTTTTGATTGACTGAAATCTTGCATAGATTTGAAAGAAAAAGGGCAGACATAAACGAAAGGCTTTAACCAGAATCCACCTTAATTTGACTTTCTCTCTTTGTCGTCCTTTTTAGCTGGCGGAGGATTGCGTGTTGGATAGTACGTGTAGCGATAGCTATGATAAGAGACTGGTAGAGACTCCAACCAACAAAGATCTTATAATAAAGGATAAAGAAGGAGAGGCAAAGAAAGAAACAGTAAAGACAGAAGCCGTTGAAGTCCAAACCGATCCAATAACGGATGAAGAATTGCTGTCTTTACAACAACAAAAAATGTAATTAGAGTCGGCAAACGACTGACTCTTTCTAAATTTTATATTCTATGTTCTCTAAAACTCATTTCTCGGGGAAAGATTTGAATTTCTAGTCCTTTGAGTTCAACGCCCTCAATCGTCTCATTCTCTTTGTCAGAACAAAGGAGTTGGAGATCGAAGTTTGCAAACTTAAATGTGAAGTTATAAGTTTGATCCAAGCAAGTATCAAGATTCCTTTAAAAGGTGAGTAACGAAAATCGCAAACCAATAACAGGGTAGATGCTCGTTACGTTTGTGTTGTAGTTTGCGAAAACAACGTCATCATAAAATCGCTTTAGGGTTAGCTTAGCTAATAGAGCGGTGGAGTGCGGAGCAGGTGTAGGCTCAATTCCTGTAACCGGACAAATACTCGCGGCCTTAAACCGATGGTACTGCTGCCATTTTCTGTATAAACGGCTAAACCTTTGCGTAGTTCCGATGACCACGTAAAAATGGCGGTCCCGTCTCCAGCAGGAGACGTAAGAACAGTTTGTTCGTCAATTAGTATTTTAAAGTTCTGTAAGTACATTGACACTTGGGTAAAGTTAGTTCCTTACCATAAATTAACGCTAATTAAAGCCCCAGCTTTATCTTACCTCCCATCGCTATCATTCACTTCGCGCAACACCAATGGAGATATTGCTATAATGCTCATTGTAAATTTTCCACTTAAAAGTGAAAAGGCCTCCTTGGACTTTTATATGTTTTTTTCTTTCTGAAATCTGTTTTTTAACGTTTAATTTTCGCTGTTTTTTTTTTATCTTGCTTTAGATGATGACCTTGCAGATTGGCAACTAATAGAGGATATCAGGGTAAGAAAATAAAGAAAAAAACAAACAAGTCCAACTTGCTGTCAGCTACTGCGATGAAAGTCTTGAAAAATGGTATTTTTTTGGTTTTGTTGGCGTGACAGCAAATGGTCAACAGATCTGTTGCTCGAGAATGAGAGGTCACAAGACAAATCGTCTTTGGCTGCTGTGGTATTCCGCAAATGATCTAACTCTGCTTTAAAATATACCTCGATCCTCGGGCATGACTACAAACACACTAGACTTTTTCCATCTGCTTTACAATTTAGTGTTACATTCGGCACCGCTAAAGTTAAAAACGTTGATTCCTCCTTACCATTCCTACTTTGGTTTGAAACCGGCTTAATATACGAATTCGAGGATGCCGAAAGCAGCATTGGTAGAAGATAGCGAAAGGAGGGCAGGCTGATACTTTTTCGAACCAGAAAAGGAATTGTGGTCAAATTATTGGGAGACTTGTAAAGTTGTGGTGGTGGGGAAAGGGGGGATGGTAAGATTGTTTGACTGCCTGGGAAAGCGATAGGCTCAGATCATCGGGAGTTTCGAAAAACCGGGGGGTCCGAGAAATCGGAATTCTATTGTCATTTCGTTTTTTACGGGGGAAGAGGGGGGCTACGAATCTAGCTTCTCCCTCCTCTCTATCACAGGATGGGCGTATGACTTTGCAAAGAGCGCATACATAGTAAGCGGTGGACGTTCTATTTCCGTCGCTCTTTTCTATCTAGCTTGCAAAAGGCATGTTATTCAAGCGCTCCCAAAGGATGATTGGGAAGAGTAAAAAGTGTAATTAATAGGGTGAGAAGGTGGGCATATGGCTCCTCCCCCTGTCCCCGTCGTCTGCGTTCAAGTCCCCTCTCCCTTCCCCATCCGCCTGCACTGCACTGTGGGCTGTCTCGGATCCGAAAGTTCCTCCCCTTTAAGGAGAGAAGAGAGGAGTACACGCTCATTTCCCTAAACAGCGGCTGCTTATCAGTGAGTTTTCGCAACAGAGCGGCAGAAAGAAGAGGACGGCAAAGGGCGACAAACGTGACGGGGCCATTACTTGCGTGTTTTGTCGGGAATTCACTTAACATTGGTGTTTTTTTCTTCTACAAAAAGATCTATTTAAAGGAATGTGAAGTTTGGGGGAAGGTTTTTTCGAACACAATTATTGTCACGCTTGCCACACAAGGTTTGCCGTCGACTTTCCCGTCCTGTTACGTAAGTTCACTATTGACAGATTAGAGGACTGTAGGCTCACTAGTAAAGAAGACGAATAACCTTGTTTTTAACAGTGTTTTTTTTTTTATTTACTCGGTATTTACTTTTTTTTGCAGTATAAAGACCGAATTTACAAGCTGTTAAGTGAAGCGCGACTTTACAATCCCAGTCTACCTGATTTCGACGGGTAAGTTTAGTGTCTTTGTAATAAGATTGTGTGAAATTGTATCCTGAAGAGATGTTTAAACCATAAATTTCTTGCAAAACACGGCAGGGGGAGGGTGGGGCTTTCTTGTATTGCTGGGAGGAAACTTCAATCAAGAGTGTATTTATGGTCGACCGGTCCATTCCCTATCCCTCCCTTCACCGGGTTGCTTAAGGCTGAAGTTGAGGTTCGTGACATGAAGCTTCCTTTCAATTTCGTTGTGTAAGTTCCTTCATTTGCTTTTCGCTTTATAGAAGTCTGGAAAGGCTCACGTTACTCGACGAATATGCCGTCGCATTTCTTGAAGTTTTATAACAACATACAGTAACCTAAGACATTGTGTTCTTTGATTTCTTCTAAAGTGCGTCTAGTATTTAATCAGTTGATGTGGGTGCAAAGAGCTTATACTCGCACAAGTTCACAATACAGCCTATCTGTGTCTGCATTTAGCTAGTTCCTAGGTTATCCCGGTCCATCCAATTCGGATCTGTCACGTGACGTCGGATACGTCACTTAATAAAAATAGTTGACTGTGGACGCCAGTGGGGAAGCCTCGACGTGATGATAATTCTTTCATGATGGTGATGATGATGATGATGATGATGGTAATGGTTACCATAACTGGAATGCTGTAAATGTTTGATCATATACTATGCGAATTTGTGCGTTATAAGTAATTGATAAATATTTATGCAACTTTAGAGGGAGTTTTTACACAGGACTGCTTTAGTGCTTGGTTTCGTTGTCGTTGTTTGAAACAAAATTTGTTCCATCCGTCATAAAATCCTCCTCCTTCTTCGTGCTCTAGTATTTATATGTTTTTTACGTGCGAATGTAACTTCAAGATAGATTATTCGACGGATTGTATTGATTGGCAGTCACAGATCTCAGCTGGAGCTATTTTGTTGTCGTTTGTCTTTCTCCGCGAGTTAAACACACTTACAGTTACAAATGAAGGCAGAATCTTTCGCTTAGTGGTCTTTGTGTTCATTAGTAATACCACGATGCAAATGGTGGTTTCTAGAAGCCTGTTTAATGTCTGGAATATCCACCATGGCCAGGCCTCTACATGCTCTACATCGGAATAAACCCCAAAAACCCCTGCTGCAGCGTAAATCGTCAGAATGCTTATCAAAGCGGATGCAACCGCACACGCTATTATCAGATACAGCAGGCGCCGCATGCTGTTGTCACCGGTGATTTTGGTGTTTACATTGGCTCTGATATTCTTGTGAATCTTCCATCCCACACTCATGTAGCCAATCGCCAGTAGGCTGCCAAGCAGAAGAAAATAAATTTGACACATAAGCAGAAGAACTTTGGCTTCCAGGAAGTAAACCACCACAAAGTCTGTGACAATTACTAAGATTACGTGGAATATTACCACGGGCATAATGAACTGGACTCGCTGGAATCGAGGCGGGGCAATGTTCATTTTTGTCGTGTCGATCAAAACAAGAAGAAGGAGGCTGAGAGCAGAAATTATACACGGGTGCCCCAGAGAAAATAACAGTTGAGTGACGACGAGAGGGAAGCGGTTGGTGGAGCCATACGGGTCTGCAAACAGCGTAATGGCCCGAGTTAGACTGAATATGAAAATAATGACAAGCACTGTTGATTTCAAGGGTGAAATTCTGGCCTTATCAAGGTGTATTCTGAGTAACTCGAATGGAGGAATCATTGTAATCACTGTAAAAGCCACAGCAAAGCCGTAGGTATGCATTGGCCAGGCGTCTTGCCACTTGGTGTATGCTTCATCCCAGTCGGGTTCTGGTTCTGGCCAAGACTGTTCGGGAGCTGCCGTTGGTTCTGTTTGGGGTTCAGCGGATGAACCCTCGGGTGATCCCTCGGGCTTTCCCTCGGTTGATCCTTCGGGAGTTGCCGATGATGTTCCAGTGGACTGCGAATCTCTTTTCTGCCTATCGAGGCGTTTTTCTTTGAAATGATAATCAGTATTTTCATGGCTTTTCATATTGTGCAACACAGCGTTATCGTCGACACTAACTTGTTTAGTGCCTGCACACTCGATATCTACACTTGTATTCATTTCTTCGCCACTTAAGATAACTTTTTTCTTTGCGACCTTCGCTCTCATGTCAGGTTGGGAAGTTTCCTGGGCTAATTCATTTCGGCTAATTTTGCTAAGAGAAAACAGTTCTTTCTCAAGCTCTGTAATTGATGCCTCAGGTTTAGAGTAAGTTAATTTCACGTCGCCTATTCTTCTTTCCTGTTTTTCTATCGAAGAAGAAACATCATTGCTTTCAGCCAGTCTTCCCCATCGGCAGAAAATAAGAATTAAAAACACTGTCGTGAGGTGAACGTAAGTTCGTTTCACTTCTGTCATAATTCTGTTAAACCAGGTTGATTACAGCGATATTTTTCTTGAGATTCCTGAAAACTAACAACAACAACAAAAAACATTACCATTGTCAAAACAATACTCAGAGAGGATACATCTTGTGGTTTATATCTTAAGAGAAAAAATGCCCGAGAGTAAACGTGAATCAAACGTAACGTATAGGGGGCAAATTCATAACAAAGACGTCACGAACTAACAGTAGCTGCTAATCTTAAACAGATTGCTAATTAGGAAGGTCGGTTGTCTGTGAATGCTTTATTGAGCTGTTTAGTGTTATTATAAAAGAACCCAACCAGCCGGGGTTTTTGTAGCTAAAGTGGAATATAAATGAAAGCATTAAGATCTCGTTAATAGTTTTTCAATTTGGACTAAGACGTCATGAAGTTTTAAACAATAGCTTCTAATCATAAACAGATTTCTAACTAGGTAGGTCGATTGTCTGTGAATGCTTTTTCTGAGCTGATTGGTGTTAAAGACCCCAACCAGCAGCGGTACACTGCGTGAAATTTGTAATTTAGTGAAATTCACAGGGCCACAATTCTCCAAGGCACTTAGCATGCCGTATATGTAATGAAACGTGACTTTTTAGAGGGTGTCATGTGAGGTAACGTAGCATGAAAATTGAGATTTTAAAAAAAACTTTTAAAGTTTGCGTAATAAGAACGTGGCTAAAGTAGAATAAAGATAAAAGCATTAGGATCTCTTTAATACGCTTCTTAATTAGGTGATAAAAAATTGTACATGTATGCCACAGAATATTTGTTAGAGTGAAGAAGGTGCACAATTTAGCTTTAATAAGTGCCGTCGTATTTTTAATCCGACAGATATTCACTTTCAGTAAAATCCAACTGGTGGTCTATTATCAATGCTGCATTCTGATTGGTTGAGCTACTACTAGGCTATATGTTATAGCCCACTAGTAGCGAAAAGCGTCGGCTTTTTGGCGGCAAAAAAAGGATTAATGTCTAGCTTTAACTAGCTAAAGTTGTTTTGTCTCGATATTTTTGACCAACTAGTTGGATTTTACTAAAACAATTATTCCTCTCGCCCTCATAGCGACGGAGTCAATAGCCCATGAGGCCTTCGGCCTCATGGGCTATTGACTCAGAGCCCATTTGGGCTCGAGGAATAACTGTTAAGTATTATTATGAGCGTCAACATAAGAAACCTTAAAGAGGCTGCGTCACAAAATTTATCAAATTCAAACAAGACACCCCGGGAAGCTTCATTGTACTAAATTCACTTGCTTGACTGACATTTAATTTTGAGTTATTTAGTTTAACATATGGATTTTAAAATTAATTTATCCATATTTGTTTTCGGTGTGCAGCTGATTTTATTCAGCCTTCTTTCCATTTGTTTTATTCCTGTTTTTCGATTTACATTGCGGATTTACTTGACTGTATGATTTACGCTCACGAGCTGAAGATTAAACTGTTGAAGTCCGAGTTTGAGTACTGTCCTGTTTCCAGTTGTAGCACATCCTAGTGCCTTGGGATAGTGACGAGTTCCTTTCCCGGTAGCCAAGCGAGTTGCAGAGTTAGTTTTGCCCAGGTTTTTCTTACGCCGAAGTCGCACTCTTCTCAGTCAATGAACAAGTTCACTACAACTCTTAAGACTTTCGGGGCGGCGAAGCTTAAAAGGGGCGGGCTGCTGTGTCACGTCTGCTTATTAGTTCATGTCTTTAATATTGCCTTCATCATTAGTGATGAAACTTCTTGCAAGTAGCAAACTCATGGCTTCATGTGAAACAAATGCCTCCCAAGCGGAGCTTTATATCAAGCGTTACTAGCAACAAAAATGAACTTAGATAAAGTGTTGGAACAAAAAGTTCAGTTCGTTCAGTTCCAGTCCGTTCAATTTTCTTCAAGCTTGTGCCTACCTTTATATTTTGTGGTATTTATACCTTTTTAAAATGTTTTGAGTCGTTATTTTTACGTTTCACTAAATTTGGTGGCAGTACCCACTGTGTGAAGTTTGATAAATTCCGTTACACAGCTCCTTGGATTAAGTTATTGAAACGATTCGGTGTGGCTTCTTACTGTGACTGTGGAGTGTTGGAAAGGACCGCGAAGTGTGTCCATTCCGATAGAAGCGCTTTTGAAACGTTTGAGTAGTGTTTTTTTCGTGTGATTCTGTTTTTCAGCTGACTCTTGCTACCGTTGTTTTGGTTTTGCGTAGATGATTATATCTTTTCGTTCGTCGTTCGTTTTGAAATAGCCCGCTTTTAGATTAAAGTGATTTAAGTTGGAAAAGTGGAACAAACATTTTGGAACTGCAGTACCGATTTTGGACCAGCTGTCGAAGTTTGCGTGTTTTTATCCTGTATTAAATTTCCTTGTCAAATAAACAAAAGGGTAATTTCTGTTAACGACCTTACCGACTTCTGTGTTATCTTAAGCAGCATTTTATTGTTCGAAAAGTAAAACATATATTTTTAATTTGCTCTTGTAAAACGCCTGCCAGAGCATACGTGTGCATGAATAACCGTCAGTCGTGGTTTAAACCTTCTTACTATGACCCGTTGTTTTCGTCGTCTTTTTACGGTATTATTAATATGGAGATTACTGATGTTTTTTTGTTAGAGCCCTTGTCTTGAAAACGCGAATTCGCAAAGTTGCATTTTATTCGCCAAGACAAAATTCTCAATGTTCATACCTTAAACCTCTCCGGCCTTTAAAACAAGCGACCGCTTTATATCATCAGGTGAACTGAACACAACTTGGTCTTTTCCCCTCACAATCCAAAATTCATTCACTCCCTGTCTCATTCGTCAAAATAATGTGGTTCATAGTTTTTCTCCCGTCGAATAAACCCTGAAATGCTCTAGCTGTATGAGATGAAACTACCTTTTGAATCTGTGAATAAATCATTAAATGAAAGCTATTGACCAGCTTTTTCCTGTGGTGCTGTCCCTGATTACACTGTAGAGGGTGGCATTGATGCTAGTCTATTGTAAAAAAAAAACCTAAAGTGTGTTGTTTCGTGCAGAACGTAAGAGTAGTTCTATGTGCTGATGTTACCTTTAACCTTTAAAAAATTCGAACCGAATCTCTTTGAATATTTAAATGCAACGCAGTAAGCTCTACTTCATTTATGGCACCGAAATGGCTAGTTTAGCAGTTTAAAAGCTTTCTTTGAAAAAATAAAATGCAAACTAAGTTGAGGAGTTTGTTTCTTTCATATTGTTGTTAGTGCTGTCTCTGTCTCTAAGACCAATAGGAGGCAAGCGTATTGGCGGTAATTTCGTTCATCTTCACAGTCAGAGTAAAACACAACCCAATTTCTACTTTATTCACTCTTACCTGCTTGACTTTGTGTGGAACGCTGAAAGTAGAATTTCCTATTGTAAGTTCTCTTTGTGAATCCGTAACTCACCGAAATCTTGTTACCTCTCCTGAGTCAGAGTTCTTTCTGTGTAATTGATTTTTCAATAGCTTTCAGCCACCTGCCTAAGACATAGAATAGATCGTGATATTGATGATTTCACTGTCGCATAAATAACCCACCTTAATGCCACGAACGTGCAATTACCCTTGGATACAAGGTCGCTGTTTACTTGGTAAAAAGAGTCACCTATCATCTAGTGTCTTTGTTTACAGCAGAAAGAAATAGTAGCGAATTTCACGACATACTAAGTAAGGAATTTTCCTTTTAAACAAATGGTCTAAGCAAACAAAAATCGACTGAGTTTATTGGTTTCTTGCTAATTTCGGAAATGGCAAGAAAGGTTTTGTCATAAACTTGGCTTAATTTACCATTTTTTAAATAAGTTTAAAATCTGTCTTTTTTCCCACCAAAGTCCAGTGTTTTAAAGTGTTGGTCTCACGCGATTGCGCGCGAGTAAACTTGAAAAGTTTTCGTTTTGTTCAGTCTGCTCAAAGGTGCCAGCTTGTTGACTTTCATTCGCAATGTGTTGAAAAAAGGCTGGGTAAAAAATGATGTTTACAAACTACTCGATCAATCGTGCCAGTTTCGTTTTACATGTAAGAGCAAAGAAATTGCCAGTAATCGCTTTGCCATAAAGGCTTGGGCAGACTTATTCTAATGAACGTTCTTACGCCAATTGGCACATTGACACTATTGGCTTTTATGCAAGATAAGTTATTCGGAAATGATATCGTTGAATATTCTCACCTGCCATTTATTGACACCTTTGTCCTGGTAAATATTTCCCAACATCCGTTTGCTATATAATTACGGGTGAAAAAAAGCTCAAAATAGTTATTAAACATTTTTTTCAAGTAATGTAATGAGCAAAATTGACAGTAAGAAGCCATCGTTAGTCTGCCATCAGGATGTGAATTCGAGCAAGTTTTTATCTAGAAATAATACTTTAATATTTACCGTACCGCAGCAGTACAACTGGTGATTCTGAGATCATTACATAACCATTTTTCACGTATGCGTGTTAATGAACGCTTGTTATAATAGTACACGAACGAAATTAAGTCTATCTGAGCTTGTTCAATATATTTGTCGAGCAAAAGCTGCAAAAGAAACTCAGCTAGCTAAAGTTTCTTTCTTTCTTTTTTTTTTCCTGCAATGATGGCTCTGGTACTGTGTATTAATTTTTATAGATTTTTAACGTGACATGTTCAAAAATCGAATGATGTTTGATTCGTCGTCAGGGATCCCTTTTAGCCGGTAAATTGAACCTTTTGAAAGAATGGTCATTGATAAAGTTTTGTTGTACGAATTTTTTTCATGGTAGTCATTGTTGTTGTGGGAGACACTTGATTAACTGCTGGTGAGCGTTAGCGAGACAGCATGTCATTCTTAATGAAAAATTCTTGCAAGGAACACTTGGACAAACAGCGGCGAGGGAAAGCCGGATCTTGTCGTAGATGAGGATCAACAATATAAAATAACACTTAAAATTGAAGGCAAGGCTGATCGGTTTGCTAAGGTTTACAAATTGATTTGCCCAATATTTCGACTAGACAAAACTAGTCTTCACCAAGGGCTAGAAAAGCTAAGTGAGAATAGAACAAACGGTTACAGTATATAAAATAATACAGAAATAAAAATAATAAAATGCGATGGTAGAGGAATACAATACACAAAAAATTGTATAAAGAGGTTACATAGAAATATATGTCAATAGATTAAATTTCATCTCGTCTGTTCATCCCATAGGGTTCAAGTGTTTTGACTTTAGATATTAAAAATCCTTCGCGCGCCTTTAGGATACCGTCCCTGTCTGAATTAATTAGTTCTAATGGAATGAGTTCTATGTCCTTGATGGAATGATCTGCATTATAATCTGTATAGGTAATAGCATGATTTGTAGTGATATTTGGCATAAATACCACGAGTGATATTTCAAAATTGTTATATGTAATTTCACGAGCCAATAGGCGAGTGAAATTTGAGACAATTTTGAAATATCACTCGTGGTATTTATGCCAAATATCACGTACAAATCATGCTATTATTTGTTTATACTACTACCCGCAAAAGGTTTGTAATTTTCACATGTAGGTATTTCAAATTAAGCTGAAATACCGCTGCTCTAAGCCAATCAAATTGCAGAAATTTCTCATGTAGTAGTATAGCTGGGCTATTCTCCGAGCGAGTTAACCCTTTCACTTCCAAATGTGGCCAAAGGCAAGTTTCTACCAAATTTCCAAATGTCATTTTCTAAAGTTTTGACCAACAAATAGCATCATGTGAAAGTACAGGCAGAGAGCTTTCATTTGAATGGTCACATCATAGGATTTCGTCCACAATCTCAAAACTTAGAGTTACCTCACAAAACTCTATCAAACACTCTGGCAGTGAAGGGGTTAATCAGTTATTTATACTAAAATCTCCCAGTTCTAATGCCAATACTCAAGAAAGCACGTACTTCAACATTAAAACGTCCAGTACCAAGGGTAACATAGATTCTGCGTCTTTCGTTCCGAGCTCTGAAATTTACCTCCCATAGAACAGCCATAGACGAGATAAAAAAGGGATAAAACAAACAACAAATTCCAAAGAAACTGTTAAAAACTAAAGGTTTACCTCGTTGGCCCTTGAAGACAGCGTCGTATGCGCATGTCCGAAAGTGAAAAACCCGCCTGGCAAGCCTGGCACACATGGAACCCAACAGTAGATCTCAAAAAAGCCTTGATCGCAGGTTATTAATGTGTAGCGTTAATGATTTATTTTTTTAAATAATTTTTTTCTCTTTTTTTTGTTGCAGCTCAGCCTCCTTTAGTTTCAAGGACAGCTATGGCTTTATCATTGGATCCAGAGAAAGTGAAAGCGAGCTGTTTCACTTTCTTTGCCGCGAGTTGAAGCAGCATTATTCAAGTTTTTTCCAGGTAACACTCTTTCTATCCAGGAGTAGTTGATTATAAGGCCAACCTAAGATCGTGAGAGAACAGTACTAATATAACCTACTTTTCACGTTGTATTCTTATTTTAAAGATGGATAATCGACTTGAACCGAATTCGAAGGTTTCTATGAATATGTTGAGTTTAATCCCGAGTTAAAAATTTAAAAGACGTCGTTAAAAGGTCGTGATGGTGTTTGATGGTTTTCTCTGTAAGGACCCGCTTGAAAGAAAGTAACAAAAAAAATTAAAAAATGATGTTATAGAAAGAAAAGCCAAGACACCCTTACCCGTGTACTTTTTTTTGGTTTGTTTTTAGAACAGAGATGGTCATGCTCGTCTCTGGTCGGAGTACATCAAAGCCAAGCAACAGGACTCGAAAAACGTATTCTTCAAAGAGGCAAGTGACGTTTATTGAATACGCTTGTGCATCAGTTAATGCAAATGAAATAAACCATATTAAGAAAGCTTAACCCTTCATAAAAATTGAGGTCGTGGGTTCGATTTCCGCTTGCGGCGCAGATTTTTTCCGAGCATTTCTTTGTTGCACCTAATATTTGTTTCTAGTTTCATCCGACTTCGGTGGTTGGTTGGCTTAATTTTTAAAGTTGGCGTTAATTGAATAAATGATAATAAGATTATCTATGGAGCGTTACTTCGCTAACAGCCAATAACGCTATGCAAATCATGCTACTAAATGAACAGAATTAATTTTCAATCAATTCTATAAGAATAGCTAACTACATATCATCGCGAAAATTCTAAAATTTCAATTGAATATATATTTACATGAAATAAGGTAAAACCACTTTTAAAGGTACGCTTCTTTAAAGAGATGGGTTTTAGTTTTGTTAGATGACTTTTAAAGGCATTGATGTCGGCAGCCTTCCTTAACGAAACTGGCAATTCGGTGGAAAACGTTTTACATGAATATTAGTTTCCGCGTTGTTAACTTAGTGAATCCTTTATTTCCGCGACATTGATTTCTATTATTTTACGCCAGTCGTTTGACCCCTACCTCTAACGGCCTGTTTACATAGAGGTTGGGGACCCCAGGTTGGTGAGGTAACCCGCCTGTCCATACAATCTTTCATATGGTCATCACACCTATCATGTAAACGTGATCAAATTAAAATGAGAGATTATATAGACAGGCGGGTTACCCCGCCTAAGCGAGACACCTCACCTACCTGGGGTTACCCGCCTCTATGTAAACCGCCCCTGAAGAATTCTGTGATCTAGGTACAAAAGAAAGCTGGTGTCTGTATAGAAGTAAACTTTATACCTGTTGTATCAAGAAGGAATCTTTTTTAGAAATTGTATTATTATAATAGTCCTATCATGATCTCTTGATCATTGTCATTGATTTTCAAATCCCCCATATTGACTGTTTGCCCCTTCCTCGCCGAAATTTTGCGTAAGTTATTGTTTTCAAATACTCATGGAGATATGCAGTCGTCCCAGGAACATTTGAAAACAATGGTTTATGCAAAATTTGATGGGCAAACAGAGTGTATTATAGGGCATTCGAAAATAGAGAATTATCATTGTTATTGTTTTTGTGGTCACTTTCTTGTCGGTCGATGTTGGCGCGAAATTGGAGTACGGATACTGCAAGAGTCTCGCAAACGAGTCAACGGAAAATTAAAAAAATATGGAAAAATAGTATTTTTGACTTAAAAAGATCGTTTGACTGAGATGTTCTTTTATGATGTTGTTGATCCACATTCATCTACGGTATGAGAGCTGAAGGTAATCGACTAACTTTTGATTATCTTTTGATTTTATTAATTTATTTTCGGACAGCAAGAGATGAAAGCGCTTTTGAGGGAGGGGATACCAAGACCCTGCAGAAGAGAAGTGTGGAAAAGGTGATGATCGGGAAGCGGGAAGAAACTGAAATGCGAGTGTTTTCGATTTTCCACATTGACATCAAATCCCGTGTTTATAACATTCATCAATTAGATGGACAACTTTTGCAGTTGGGAAAACAACGCCTGAAAAAATCCAGGCTTGTTCGGGATTCGAACCTTTGACCTCTGTGATACCGGTTCAGTACTCTACCAATGGAGCTAAGAAGACAACTGGGAGCTGGTTATTTAGCCGGTTACCGAGTGAATGATTAGCACCTGAAATTTTTTTTCAGGCTTCCTTTTCGCAACTTCAACACTTGCGTCTATAGCTGCAATGATCTCCTCCACATTTAATTCTGCATCCCACAGTGTTAACATATGATCTTCATATATTCATTCTTCCATGACTTTTATGTTCATAACCTCATAGGTCGCTTACTTCTCTAGCAAAGTTTTAGTTTTGAGTGTATAACTTATGCATGCTTTTTTGGAGCAGACACGAGCTAGGATAGAATTGGCCTTGTGTAATACCATAATGCTTAAGCGTAGTTGACCCCGATAATGCTTCCTATTTCAGTGCCATGATGCAAAGGGTAGAGCATTTCAGAAGGGAAAAGGTAACAAGAGAGTTAATTACAATAAATAGTAAATCAAACTTTATTTAGAAAGCCTACTTCACTTACGTGTTTTAGGTTCCTGATAAAACGAAATAAATAAATAAATATGAATTTAAAAAAAGTAAATAAAGAACTATAAAGTACTAAAAACTAAATATCCTCCTTCAATCCCACAATGCAATTTGAGAATATATTATCAACAGACTAGAGTGATGCTAAAACTACTAAATGTAAATTACTATAAGCTACAACCCCGAACAAAACCTGTTGAGACAAATCGCGAAAATGCCTATTTTTTCTGACATCGCGGCAAAACCTGAAACCTCCGCCAAATGAATGCCTGATTTCCCCCCTCCCCTTATCCAAAGTTGTTTAAGATAGCATGGCAATTACACACGTTGGTTTTTAGACAAAGACAACTTTGAATAGGGGGTGGGGAGGGGTTTACTTTTTGTGTTTAGGGGAGACGGGAGTAGGGCGCAAAAGTTAGAAAATAGATGGAATTGTCTCAACCGTTTTGTCCGGGGTTGTAGCCCCCCTCCCCTTTATAAGCTTCTTAAAGGCTGCAATATCCCCAGCTTCTGGTGTATCATGATTCAAATCATTCCAATCATTACTAGCAAAATTAATTGATGTCCAATGGTCCCATTTGCGCTTAGCATCAGTCTTACGTATGTTAAACTTAGATATGGAATTATATCAATAAAAATGTTGATGATGTGGTTACTGCGATTTTTCTGTATTTTCCAACAATTGCAATTTCTGGTGCATGGTTAATATTAAGCAATTATTGGATGGTGGCTTAGTATGATATGAAGAATTATTAAATACAAATTGGCATGTGTGGATCACCCTCCTCCGAGCGCCGCTTTTTAGCTTGACGTCTGTGCGTCTCCTTTTCAGTCGATAACATTAAAGTTGACGTCAATCGTAAATTAACAGTAAACGTTTTGCAGTTTGGTCGACGAAAGCTTGTTATAAAATAAATGAGCCAGAGCATTTATAAGCCAACAAGAAGAGGAAAAATTTTTAACGTGAATAATTGTTCATTTTTGTACTTTCTTTTATTCACCATCATGCGCTGCATTAGGTCGGTTTCAACATGGTTTGGGCGTGAAGAGGAGGCATTTATTTGAATTCAATTCTCTGCGTTATTTCAGGGTAGAGGTTATTACGAAAAACTACTTATTCAAGTGGAGAGGCGCAAGGTATGATGTTTTTTTTTTTGTCAATCGATGCGACCCTTGCATCGCCTATGATGTCACATTTTAATGCTGAAAGAGGACAGATGCACAACTTAACTTTACTTTACGCGTCTTATCTAAAAACAGCCCGTAACACCTGTTCATAGATAAAGAAGCGTCTTAACTAAGTGGCGTCTTACTTTAGACGAAATATACCTTTTATACTCGACAGTTTGCGTCTTTTTTAGGATGCGTCTTACGTTAGACCTGCCTTAATTTTCCTCGTGTGAATGGCTCTTTTGAGTTCAAGTCCAAAGAACTGCAGCCTTCAGCCATCAACTTCCAACAACATGAAACTGGGTGTCCTGGCACAGTACAGAAATGTCGGACCTCAAAACTTTTTGGTGTAATTGGGCGCATTTGCAAAAGTTACTAATTTACTGTGAGGTTTGGGTGGAGAGAAGCGACGACCGGAAATAAGTCTACGATCGCGGGCTACGAGGTCACGAATCTAACCTATATTTATAGATACTTGTAAAGCCCTTTTAACCTATATTTATATTACTAAAAAACTTTTTCTGTTGCTTCTATAAGAGTCTTGCTGAAAATCCTCTCAATGTGACGGATAACCAGATCAAGTGTGATCTACTTCGCACCATGCCGAATAATGAAAGGTTTCGGTCTCCGGAATCAGATGGGGTAGGTTTTAATGTCAAGGCTGTTTCCCATATGATCGCTTTGATTTCTGAAGAAATTCCAGCGTGAGAAACGATTTCGAAAGCGGTCGTAGCGGTCGTAGCGGTCACTATGGAGACCAGCCTTTTGGTGGAACTGTAGACTAGACGTAACGATCACTTTGATCGCTAAAGAGCTCAAAACTTCGGGTATTAATAATAAAAATATTAGACATATTTAGCAAAGACAAGGTGATGTCAAATAAGAAGAATATTTATTCCTTTGTCTCCGAGGGCATTTGTTTACATTTTTGAAGCCAGACAGCGGGGTTTTATAGGTATCGTGGGTTATTTGCGGCTTTCAGATGAAATAATTAACATGGGGGGAGGCGGGGGGAAGGGATTCGCTTGTAATTGACTGAGCCAGCGCGCGGAAAAGCATAAGAACCGCTGAGTCATTTTCCATTTTAGCAAGTGTTGTGGTAAAAATCGTTGCATTATTCCGAAAGACAGTGACAAGCAATTTTTCCCTCTTGGGGGATAAGTAAGTGCATATTTTTTAGTGCACGAAATGATGTTCATGAAATAATTGACTCTATTCAATTCGAGCCAACCTATGTACGTGCTGTTTCATAATTATTTATGTTAATCTTAGCGAAGTATTGCTTACCCTGTCGTCTAATTATATTAAACTTGTACAGGCGTCATGACTACTCCCCAACTTCGTGCGATTTATATTAGGCAGAATTTAATTGAAACTGATGATGAAAGGCAAAAAAGAAAGAAAAACAAGTTTCCATTGTTTTGAACGGGTTATTATTATTTCTTATTAAACGGAAGAGCAGGTCATTATTGAAACAGGAGCAGGTGACTGCATTCATGACCTGCTGGTTCTAAAACAATGATAAGGTGCGTGAAAGGGGATAATGCCTTTCTTCCTCGGCCGTCTTAAGGTGGATTATTCGCCGCATTTGTTTGGAGCCGCGGCATTTGTCTGCTGGATTCTTTTACTGCTTTTAAGCTTAAAAAAATGGAAAATTGTTAAGGGCAAACGCGACGGTTACAATGACCGAGCGCGCAGGACTCCTTTCCTTAGAGCTGAAGCATTATTTTATATATTTACCGCTCGAGGCGTAAACGCCTGCAGAATTTCGAGTTTAATTTACAGCCATCAAGTGCGTTTATTTGCCGGTAAATCACGAATAAGAAGTTTCTAGGATTGAAATTTTCAAGCTGAGTGCTCTGAATCGCACGTGACGTTGCAAATTTATTTACATTTATCTTTAGCAGTTTATCTTCTGATAGTTAGTTCTAATTATTTTGAATTTGAAAATGGCGTGATAACTACCCCAAAACGTCGTTCGATTTTATCGTTGATTTTTACTCGTTTTTATAGATAAAGTTACTCGACCATTGCTTGTAATCAAAAATTCAACTTACTTTTCTATTAAAGAATCGTTAACATTTCGTTATACGTGAGTGGAATCACATTGACCAGGGGCACCCAACGAGAATATAGTTCAAAACCACTTAAACATAGCATTGTTAAACGTATTTTAGTATTTAAACGGTAGATATAGGCATATTTTTATCCCCTAAAAATTTTTCATCTCTTCGGATTTCCTAGGCTAGCTGAAAGTCTACTGATCCGAAAATTATAGTGATCAAAACTTACCTTTTCGAAAATTTCAGCCAGATAAAAGGCTTCCGAAAATTCTAGGTGATCTTTTTACGGTAAAAATCCGTTACTTAAAAAGGGGCAATTGTATCATTTTGTAGATGTTCGAAAATCCTAGAAGAGGCAAGAAATTTTACAACAAATGCTCCGAAAATTCTAGATCTCAAATCGTCTTCCGAACAGATATTTTCCGAAAATTGACGTTGGGTACCCCTGATTGACGGAGGGCACCCAACGTCAATTTTCGGAAAAAAACAGCGTTTTAGTTTTATATTGGTTTACAGCTTCTTGCCGAACGGAGCCGAGTACTTTTAGTCATACCAAAAAATTACCCACATCGCCTTTACCTTGTTTTTGTTCTCGCGGTGAGCTGACCCAAACATTAGCTAGTTTGGCTCTAAAACCACTGCCATTTGGCTTGTTAGTGAGTCAGAAGTTAGGCGTGTTGGTAAGAGATTTGGCTTGTTAGTGAGTCAGGAGTTAGGCGTGTTAGTAAGAGTTAAGTTGAAAAATAATTAAAAGAAGTTAAAAGATGAGGATGTGAAACTGACAATGAGACTGTTGGTACCTTATTGCTTAGTGAGCGATTTTCTTGAACACCCTACACACTATATAAGAAAAGCATTCTGAATCCGACTAAAATTAAAGCTTTTTGTTGAAAATCTTTCAAAGTGCTCAAATGAGCTTTCAAGCGACAATTATAGGATTTCCAGCAGCCTGAAGGTCAGAATTGAACTTTATTCGCCATCACGGAGTTGAGAGAATTACGTGATAAGAGAAGATTTCCATGGGTGAAGCGTAAGCTAAACTATTAAATTTTCATGACATAAAGTTTTAGCATTTCTCTGTCGATTTTAGCAGAGGATGGTTTGAATGTATTTTCCGATGCTGGTATGAATTTATCTCATCAAAACTGAATTGTTTTGCTAATTTCTGTTTAGTTTTACGTAAATGTTTTGCCTCTATTTTCCCATTTTTTCCTAGTTCTTCTTTATGAGAGAAAGTCTTGATTTACACGTACACCGCATGTTATTTCAATTTTTGTTTAAAGATAGCGTTTTCTATATTTCTTTGTTTATTTGCGTTTTTTCAGTTAATTTTGACGAAATGAAACGCCGGACTCAAGATAGTGTCAACTGTCGTTGAAAATATTTTAGTTAAGTTTTAAATGATAACAGTGAGAAACAAACAGAATTCAAATCAATTTCTCAAGACGTTGCTGCCCACACAATAACATATGTTTATTTTTCGGTGCCTTGTTTTGGGTAACAGTGGTATCATAACTTGTTTATGATCATTCTGGAGAGCTCTCCTGTTTTAGGATTTTGCCTTGCAGCAAGCCAGTCGTTTTAAGACTGATGACCATTGACGTATCAGCCTATTAATTGACTGAGCCAGCGCGCGGAAAAGTATAAGAGCCACTGGGTTTTAGCACGTGCTGTGGTAAAAATCGTTGCATTATTCCGAAACAAAGTGACAAGCAATTTTTCCGTCTTGGGGAATGAATAAGTGCATTTTTTTTAGTGCACGAAATGATGTTCATGAGATAATTGACTCTACTCAATTCGAGCAAAACTATGTACGTGATGTTTCATAATTATATATGTTAATCTTAGCGAACTATTGCTTCCCGTGTTGTCTAATTATATTAAACCTGTACAGGCGTCATGACTACTCCCCAACTTCGTGCGATTTTATCTTTGTTTTTATTGCTTACCAATTTTTTGTCATATGTCTTATATTAGGCAGAATTTAATTGAAATTGATGATGAAAGGCAAAAAAGAAAGAAAAACAAGTTTCCGTTGTTTTGAACAGGTTATTATTATTTCTTATTAAACGGAAGAGCAGGTCATTATTGAAACAGGAGCAGGTGACTGCATTAATGAACTGCTGGTTCTAAGACAATGATAAGGTGCATGAAAGGAGATAATGCCCTCCTTCCTCGGCCGTCTTAAGGTGGATTATTCGCCGCATTTAAAAAAATTAAAAATTGTTAAGGGCAAACGCGACGGTTACAATGACCGAGCGCGCAGGACTCCTTTCCTTAGAGCTGAAGCATTATTTTATAATATTCACCGTTCGAGGCGTAACCGGCCGCAGAATTTCGAGTTTTATTTACAGCCATCAAGTGCGTTTGTTTGCCGGTAAATCACGAATAAGAAGTTTCTACGATTTAAATTTTCAAGCTGAGTGCTCTGAATCGCACGTGACATCGCAAATTTATTTACGTTTATCTTCAGCAGTTTATCTTCTGATAGTTAGTTCTAATTATTTTGAATCTGAAAATGGCGTGATAACTACCCCGAAAGGTAGTTCGATTTTATCGTCGATTTTTACTCGTTTTTATAGATAAAGTTACTCGACCATTGCTTGTAATCAAAAATTCAACTTAATTTTCTATTAAAGAATCGTTAACATTTCATTATACGTGAGTGGAATCACATTGACCAGGGGCACCCAACGAGAATATAGTTGAAAAACCACTTAAACATAGCATTGTTAAACGTATTTTAGTATTTGAACGGTAGATATAGGCATATTTTTATCCCCTAAAAATTTTTCATCTCTTCGGATTTCCTAGGCTAGCTGAAAGTCTACTGATCCGAAAATTATAGTGATCAAAACTTACCTTTTCGAAAATTTCAGCCAGGTAAAAGGCTTCCGAAAATTCTAGGTGATCTTTTTACGGTAAAAATCCGTTACTTAAAAAGGGGCAATTGTATCATTTTGTAGATGTTCGAAAATCCTAGAAGAGGCAAGAAATTTTACAACAAATGTTCCGAAAATTCTAGATCTCAAATCGTCTTCCGAACAGATATTTTCCGAAAATTGACGTTGGGTACCCCTGATTGACGGAGGGCACCCAACGTCAATTTTCGGAAAAAAACAGCGTTTTAGTTTTATATTGGTTTACAGCTTCTTGCCGAACGGAGCCGAGTACTTTTAGTCATACCAAAAAATTACCCACATCGCCTTTACCTTGTTTTTGTTCTCGCGGTGAGCTGACCCAAACATTAGCTAGTTTGGCTCTAAAACCACTGCCATTTGGCTTGTTAGTGAGTCAGAAGTTAGGCGTGTTGGTAAGAGATTTGGCTTGTTAGTGAGTCAGGAGTTAGGCGTGTTAGTAAGAGTTAAGTTGAAAAATAATTAAAAGAAGTTAAAAGATGAGGATGTGAAACTGACAATGAGACTGTTGGTACCTTATTGCTTAGTGAGCGATTTTCTTGAACACCCTACACGCTATATAAGAAAAGCATTCTGAATCCGACTAAAATTAAAGCTTTTTGTTGAAAATCTTTCAAAGTGCTCAAATGAGCTTTCAAGCGACAATTATAGGATTTCCAGCAGCCTGAAGGTCAGAATTGAACTTTATTCGCTATCACGGAGTTGAGAGAATTACGTGATAAGAGAAGATTTCCATGGGTGAAGCGTAAGCTAAACTATTAAATTTTCATGACATAAAGTTTTAGCATTTCTCTGTCGATTTTAGCAGAGGATGGTTTGAATGTATTTTCCGATGCTGGTATGAATTTATCTCATCAAAACTGAATTGTTTTGCTAATTTCTGTTTAGATTTACGTAAATGTTTTGCCTCTATTTTCCCATTTTTTCCTAGTTCTTCTTTATGAGAGAAAGTCTTGATTTACACGTACACCGCATGTTATTTCAATTTTTGTTTAAAGATAGCGTTTTCTATATTTCTTTGTTTATTTGCGTTTTTTCAGTTAATTTTGACGAAATGAAACGCCGGACTCAAGATAGTGTCAACTGTCGTTGAAAATATTTTAGTTAAGTTTTAAATGATAACAGTGAGAAACAAACAGAATTCAAATCAATTTCTCAAGACGTTGCTGCCCACACAATAACATATGTTTATTTTTCGGTGCCTTGTTTTGGGTAACAGTGGTATCATAACTTGTTTATGATCATTCTGGAGAGCTCTCCTGTTTTAGGATTTTGCCTTGCAGCAAGCCAGTCGTTTTAAGACTGATGACCATTGAAGTATCAGCCTATTAATTGGGCTATTTTATTTAAATTTCCGTTTTCAAAGATTTCCCGAAAATTATATACCGATGAATTTAAACAAATTTTCATAGCTTGTGAATTCAAGTGATCTAAGATCTTTAAAAGGTACCCTGGTAGTGCTTTGAGTCGGTTGTTGACACTTTTACTTCTTTTGATACACCCTTTACCTTACATTCTTGATTATCGACGCGAGCAAAGTCGTAAAACAATCGTAGTTGAGGAGAGAAAAATGGAACACATTCTCCGGATCTTCGATTTTCTGTTTTTGTTTGCTTATTATTCTGATTATATAATTGTTTTTCTTGAAGTGTTCTAAACCATTGGTGACCCACATTAACAGACCGATACACTACCCCATTTCGAGTAAAATAACTCACTAGAGAACTTACCTCACTGACAATCAATAGAAAGCAAGCAAATTAATTGCGTAGATCAGTTGAATTTACAATTTCAAACTTCTTTAAGATCTTGTACGTTTTATGCTAACTTTTCCAGGTCAAAAAGCTGTCAAGAATTCTCCGTGCGTTTTGTGTTCATCGACCTGATATTAACTACTTACAGGTATAAAGCCCTGGCTTTTTATCTATGTTCCCCTATTGTGACATTAATTGCTGTCCGGTAATATTATTGACAAAAGCAATATATATGCAAGTAAGTACAATTATTTCGCGTGGCAACCGAACAAATGTTTCATCATTGCGCTATTTTTGTCGAACATTAGCAAACAACTTCCTGAATGCCTCCCCGGAATCTTTGGTCTGGAAAAAATATGACTTGAAACATTTTAGCGCTGGTAATATCCTTGAGCCACGACACTTTGTTTCCTATCTTTTTCTATTTCCTTCATGTTATTAACGTATTCATATTTTAAAACATTAATGTACCCTGAATCAGACATGCATGTTGTTATGTCTGCCATTTGTAATTGGGGTGATATCCTGCGGGTCCCAAAATGCTCGCGTCCTGAATTTAAAACGTACACTAGGTTCGCTTGGGTGTGAGGTAATTCGTATCAGGAGGTCAAAAGACCCCAGATAAATCACTCTCCAGAAGTTAAATGACTTAATTAATAATTGGTTTTGACAACAAACCAAGGACCTTAACACTGGTCGTTAACTGTAGCCCCTAAGGTGCGAGGAAACCTCTTGGCCCATCATGCCCGCTCGGAATTGCCCATGTTGGTCCCGCAAGGCAAAGTGCTGTTTTTGGCCATCTAATAAATTTTTCTTCGTTGTTGTCTTTCTTGTCAGGGTATGAATTTTATCGTAGCCATGTGTCTCTTGTTTATGGATGAAGAAGATGCATTCTGGTAATCCTTCTTCAAATTCATTTCTCCTTCTTTTGTTCTTCAAGCAACTCACAACATCATAGCGAATTTTTGTTTGGTTTACAGGTCGTTGGTTGCCGTCTCTGAAGTTTATCTTAAGGATTACTTCGATCGTTCTTTGAGCGGAGCCTTAGCTGATCAAGTAAGACAGAATTATTTTCTGGTATCACTCTATTGCAGTTTTCATGTACTTTTCCCTTATACTGACAAGTCGTAAAAAGCTTATTACTGCAGCTGTTGGCATTTCAAGGAGATCGCATTTTCTTCGCGTTAAATCTCAAGAATGTTCTTTTTTCACTCAGTGACAGAGGCAATTCGGAAAAAAATTTACTTCAGTTTTTGCTTCATAAGTAGGCATGTTAATTCTAATGCTGTTTTTGTTTTTTAGCTCAGATCGGAAAGAGACCCCAGAAAGTTCTAGAGTGATTTTACTTTTACTTTTTACTTTTTTTACCCTTGAAATAGGTAGAAGAATACTATGTGCTTTTATGTCAAAATTCCATTGTCTTCGTTTGCTTGCTTGTAGAACCTTGTAGCTATCTTACACAAGTTGTTATTTATCTGTTTCACGGGTCAAGTAAAATCACTCTTACAACTTGTACTGTTGTGAATTTGTATTATATAACTTGAATTATTTCATCAACAGCACGCACACTCATTGGTTGCTTTGAGGTAACATGACATCAAACAGTAAAACTGCTTCCCGCCAAGTCTCTAAGCGGGCGGTACTCAGGCAGTGCAAAATCTATGACGTCAGAGAGTAGCGTGAAATGAAATTGTACAAGTAGAAGTTTTTCTCCGTGGCCCAAATATCAAATCCCTTAAACACTAGTCCCTGAAGAATCCAGAATATTTTGAGAATCACAGTAAAGGAAGTTAACCGCTTCCCTTTAGGACCATTTATTAAGTGTTTAATGTTTTTAAATTTTTATATGTGGAATCATAAAGTAAGATAACTTACTGTTTCGTTCCAGTCTGTGTTGAATGATCTTGTTCGTGAATTGTTACCAGTTTTGCACGAACACCTCAAGTACTATGCAGTGGACATCACCACGGTTACGTTCAACTGGTTCGTTACAATCTTTATTGATGCTGTGCCCTTTGAGGTTAGAGGTGAAATGAAACGTTCAATTAACAGTGTTCGTTAAATTATATTAGAGTTAAATTGCTCGGGAATGCAAGGGATAAATTTTATTCTTATATCGGTATAAAATGACGGAAGCTCTGACTGGTCAGAAACCAGCAGTCTTCCATCGTATACCCTGCGAGCAATGGTTTCTCCCGGCCGGACGCCACGCTACGAAGGGAGAGAAACCGCTACGAAAGATCGTTTGCTTCTTTGATAGAGCTGCCGTCAGCGCCATAGACGGCCGTGAATTTGCGCTTTTCCTTCTTCCAGTCTTTATCGCGATTATTCTCACCCAATCACTTTGTCAAATGTGGGCGAACCTAAACAAGAGAAATAATATTTCGTCGTTGCTTGTTTACGTTCTCCATAAAAAACGCGAAATTGGTCATTTTCCGCGTCGTTGGATCTTAAAGTCCGTAATATTTCCGGCGAAACAAGATGAAGTGATGTCATTTGACGTTTTGAAGTAGGCGTACGTGACGCGCATGCTCGATTGAAAAGCAAACCACTGCTCGCAGGGTATTCATTGCACTCACTAACAAAAAAACGAAAGCGGATCGAAAAGAGAAATTTCCCTTTTTCTCCGCATCTCTTGGTAGATGTGTGAGAATTGCAGTAAAACCCGTGAAATTATTACAAAGGCTTTGTCGCGAAAGCAGGTCAAATTCAGTTTTTGTGATGGAAACTGGCAACCTAATTAATCAAGACACAAATAACAGCTAAACACCGTGGAAGAAAGGTTTGAAGAGGCGGTGGCTAATAACAAAGAAGAAGAATTAAACGGTTTTGCAATTGGGGTTTTTAAAACTGCTTAGCCTGACTGTTTTTCAAAGTTCATCTCTGGTGCTGGTATTGTTAAGTATAACGTTCAGGATGCTTATATGTTTGGCACAAACCTGACACTTTGTCATTTACAATACTAATCAAAATGAACTGTGCTGTCCTTACGGACGACCTCTCGCGTTGAAGCGGACTCCATATATGTGCAGTCACACTTTTGTTCAGTGGATACCTCTGTTACGCAGACATTTTTGTAGCCTGGATCCGTTTATATAGCGTAGGTATGCGCGGAGTAAAGGGGTGCTTATCTTTTACGCAAACCATCTGGTTTAAAATCTTTTGCTTAAGTATTTAACTGTTAAATTTGACGTTTTTTGAAGAAGGATCTGCTATGAAGTATACCGAGATTAGCTGGAGAGACTAAAAGGAGTCGAAGAATGTTTTCTGAGGCTTACCAAACAAAATGGCACGAACCGTTTGATTTTCCACCCAGAATTTCCAGTTTTTCTATGTAAATGGTTAGTAATGTAGTTTTTACCGGTTGGTAGATTTCGTCCATGCAGATAAAACTAGAGTTGATCTATCTTATAACTTTCTAATAACATAAATGTATCTTTAGACTGCTCTGCGGATTTGGGATTGTTTTGTCTTTGAGGGAAGGGAGGTAAGTGAGGTTATTTTATTTTATTTCATTCGACCGTGTTTTTTATTTTAGTCTAATATATTTCTTGTACAGGACATTTAATGAAACCTCTATGTATTTCGCATCGGAGGGTGCTTTTCAAACACCTGTGTTGTTCCATGTTTGGCACACACTTCTTCTTTCTCACCCCTCCCGTGTTCTTTTTAACCAGGCACTTTTTCGCATCGCAGTGGGTTTACTAAAAGTTCAACAACCCGCATTGCTGCAGTTATCGTGCCCACTGGATATTATGCAGTACATGAAGCGTGCGACAAGGGTCACTTATGACAAAGATCAGCTCATTAAGGTCAGTTTGTTTAATGATTTTCAGTGTTCTCCCTAGGTATTTAAGGCTAGCGCCTGGCCTAATTCACTGGAAAATTGTTGCCGCCTGGCTTTAATACCAAAGATTTAACCAAACGGAAGCTTACATGTAGGTTGACATCTAGAGTTAGGTATTTCAAAGACAAAATCTCTCAATAAACTTAATGAAACATTGTCTGGTGTATTTATTTCTGTATTTTCTCGCAAGTTATTGATTATAAAATGTGAATATGTTCAAAACTATGATGCATTCGTTTCGTTGAACGGTAGCCATCTTGAAAAACACAAGGGACCTTCAAGGAGCTTATGTATATGGATTACTAAAGGAATTCCTGCCCTCACTTGCGCTCTCTGTCAACCCAAGATACGTGTAAAAGCTTGTCAAAGCAAATTGAGTTCTGTTTTTCAAACTTAAAGTAAGTTCCCAAGTCTATAAATTTTAATTCAGGCTACAGCAGGCTTCGTACAAACACCGTTGAAAATCACACTCAGAATACCCTTTGGCCTCCCCAAAATCCTTGGAAGAACACTGATTTAAACACTGTTTTACCTGCTTTTACATGAAGAGGGTCGCTAGTACTCGAAGCCGTATACTGAATATAAGTTTAGCACAAATGCAACGGCAAACTAAACGTTAGCCCTCTTGACAAAGCGAAAGGCCGGCCCTTGTAGAAGGGGTACCCTGGAAAGCGGATAGCATAACTCTCCCATTAAAGGTAGAGGTTTGTTTATCGTGGAAAGTACACTTAGCTTATCCAGCTAGTCTACAGGCACCCGACTCAAATAATACGAAAAAAATAATTCAAACCTAACATAACGGGATTAGAGACCCCAATTGGCAGGAGGCAACCAGTTGGTTAGTCACAAGTGTGGCCGAGGAGTTGAATTCGGGACTACCCAGAAAAAAACAGCTAGTGGTAGGAGCGGAACTCGAACCCGGGAGCGCCGGATTGAGAGCCTGACGTGCAGATCACTCGACCACTGTGCCTTCTGGTATTTATACGCTTCTGGGAAACTGCCCACCTACCCCTCCCCTAAACCAACAGCAACACTTACTTCTCACCTAGGCCAAAATTTTTGCTTAGGGGAGGCGTAGGTGGGAAGTTTCCCAGAAAGGTATAAAGATCCGTTGTTGATGTTATTGTTATTATTATTATTATTATTATTATTATTATTATTATTATTTGGATAACGAAAAAATTTTATTGACAACAATGCTAACTATTAAAATCCTATTTACAATTAATTCGCTTAAAAAAAGAAAAAACTATTCATTCAAAAACACTATTTACAATTCCTGTCGATTTAAAAAGCACTTAATTTAGCTTAAAAAAAGTTATTTTAAGTTATTATTATTATTATTATTATTATTATCGTCATCATTATTGGAACCCCTTTAGTTGAGATAAAATCCCTTGTTGAACGACGCATTTTTTCTGACGAAATACCTTTCGAAAAATGATGAAATTAGCGTTTTATGGCCTCTAGATTTTAAAATTTTTCTGGTTGGAGGGGGTTGGGGGTGCGTATGCCCTAGCGGCTTAGATCTTGCGTCTTAAAAGGCAAAAGACTCGCTATGGGACTGACGTTGGGTTCACGGTAAATGAAACAGTTTTAACTCGCAAGTTTTCTGGTTTTCATAACCAAACGTATTTCTGTTTGATTTCCTTCTCAGTCTTCGTACGACGAGTTGAAAGCCTTTCCCACTACAGCGATGTTGGATGAAAAGCAAGCAAATCATATGATGAATTTCAAATCAAGACGAGACGAAAAGACATACACGCTGGACGAACTTATGGTATGTTACACTTGTTTTTGACAATTTAGGGAAAATGTCTTGAGGTTGTTCGATCTGGCGCCCTGTGAGCTGAGAATGTGAGGAAAACTTAAAGACTACAGTTTTACCATATGCGAATGCATTTGTTGGTAGTGACGAAAGGCAGCTGTATTCGCAAGCTATTCACATTTCAGTGAAACTAGTGCTACTCTTCAAGATTAGTTATATTGTTTTTCCAGCATAACGGTTTCGTCAACCTAAAATGTTAGCCTTTTTGCCTTTCTTCACAATCAATATTTGACAAACAAGCACTCAAGAGCAGCCTCTTAGGCTAGAAGGACCCATGTTGAGATAAGATTAGCTTTGTTTCAGAGTTATAGTGTTGCGGCTTTGTTTGTGTGAGATTGATTATAGGAGATGAAAAAGTCAGGGTAACTTCTAAAAGTGGAATGAACTGGAACTGCCCCTAAATTTATCAATAGGAAGGAAATTGTGTCGACAAAAAACTGCCTTTAGGTACGTACCATGGAGTGTATTGATCTGAAACGAGTCAGTGAAACGTCTTGGGTGCTCCTAATTTTAGTTTGCCAAGAAATTGTTTGCTTGGGTGGTCTTGTAGTATTTATTGTCAAAATTAATTACTTTTAATTTATCGACGAGGCCATTTTAAACAATGGCAATTTTCAAGTTTTAGAAATTAAAAATCTGAGTTTTCGTAACTGTACTGTCAAGATCAACGAGTCATTGTTCAGGATTAATTTTAAGTTTTCGGAAGCCGTTTTATTACGGAGAAATGAAAAGCGTAGAATTTTTTCTCATTCAGATACTAATAAACTGAGTCGCTTTTAAGTTGAGGGACAATTAATGAGGAAAAACGGGAACCATACGATATCCAGCGTCTAAAGTGAAGAACTGAAATAGGTCATAGCAATTTGTACCCAAACAGCTTTATATTATGAAATAGCCTGACACTTTAGTTATATAACAGACCAATAACAGCTAGAGGTTACTAATTACTCCCAGAACGCAATAAACTTTTTCTGAAAACCCTCTTAAATATCAATTATTCTTTACATTCGAATTCATTGTGAACAAAGAGCAAATTTTAGAAAACAGAATATTTTACAAATAAGATGAATTGATTCAAAGTGGTCTAACCTCTGTATCTGCAATCTCTAGGCTACCAAACAAGATAATTTGACCGCGTTCTCAAAACCCCTCTCTTCTAAACCCACTAAGTCAAAAGGGGAATTTGTACATAGACCGCTTTGAAAATGGTCTAAAGTATCTTAGATTTGGGTATTCCATTTTTCCCCCATAATCCGACAAAACAGCTGCTCCTTTTTCAGCTGCTTTTTTTCAGGCGACCAAGTAATTGTCTAACCAATTCACATTCTTTGGCGAATTCTGGTGCCGCCTTTAAAGGATTATGTTGAGAATGAGCGCATGATTCTTGTAAAGGAATCGGGAACTTCAGCTTTAAATTTTGCTTTCCATGTGGCCAAAAGTAGAAAGACAGAGCTATCCTTTCGTCCAGCAATTAATTTTGGCCTTGTTTCTTTACGTAGCGTTCCCGCGTGAGTTCGTTTACTGTGGAGATTCCCAATCAGGAAAAACTTGACAAACCGGATCAACACGAAATACTGGAATGCGCGCTAGCAACCAGTCAAGGTAGGGGCATGTCTGCTTTCTCTTGAGATAATCGATATAGTTTCTTCAGGTAAATAGACCTTTGTTACGCAGCAGTCATTTTGCCTCAGTAGATTTAAAAAGCTTTGTTTATGCACGAGGCTAGCCTTGCATAAACAAAGCTTTTAAAGGCTGCCGCGTGACAAAGGTCTATTGTAATTTAAAACAAACGTAAGAGAGGATTCTGGGCAAAAATAAAACACAGAAGTTAAACTACTTCTAAGCTGACCTTTGAGCTTTTGCGTTTGTCAGTCAACGGCAGAGTAAAAGTGACAACTATATCGCAGTTGAGGCTCAGGTATTAAAATCAGTGACAATTTACGATTCACTTTGACTGTGAACATGACTTCTGCAGTAAATGTTTTCGAAACGGTGTCAACAACAGTCCTATTCAGCATTACAATCAGCCGGACGAATATGCCAAAGACTATTTAATTGGGCTGTTTTACTTACCGTGAGTAGGAAAACGTCCTTGTTCCGATGCGACTTTTCTTTCCGTTTTCTTGATGAAGACTATCTATAAAGCAGTAGAAAACAGCGTATGAGTTTACCTTTAAACGTTACTTGAAGGTTATAGATTTAATCTTCCATAAACGCTTTTTGTTTGTAGCCAAGGAGTTGTCTTAACTGTGCCGGGAATGCCAGCAGCCTGGCATTGTTTTCTAATGCTCTGTGTTCTTCAAGACCAAACAATAGCGACAATAACAAACACTTAACAAGCTTGTGTAAATGATCGTGGTGTGGCTTTCAATTCACCTTCTTTGTACACAGTGCCCATTCTAGAAGTTCTCTATAATGAGACATCTATCCCACTGTTTGAGAAGATTGGGGACGTTTGTTGAATATATATCGTTATCTCAAAATTCAGGAAAAACAGAGAAATGTTTGTGTTTAGTAAATGACATAAAAAAGACTGAGAATTTTTCTCTCTTCGGCGAGCGTCCTAGCCTCGGGTTTTTGCATGGATTCTTAGCTTTATATTCGGATTCATCAGTGTTTTTGTTATAATCAAGCTCTACCTGGGGTAAAGGTGCTTTCATCGCTTTGAACAACGAATCAGACTGTCTAAAATCAAAAGGGAGGACTCTGTAAACCGCCTATAAAATCCGCTTGAAAGATACATGCGCCAAATTACAGTAACCTCGCACCTTTTTAAAACTGGCTCAAATTTCAGTGGACCCCTATATGTTGCAGCTCTTTTGTTTTTAGGCTAGTTTCCGTTGTTAACTTTATTCGTTTGTTGTTTTCCCAACCAATTCCGTAAAGGCCTTGTTACAGCTGCAAGGTGCCTCCCAAATTAGCGAGAGATTGGAAGGATGATTCTGAATAATTTTTTGTGTCATTTAGCAATGAAAGTGTACCAACTTACAGTAGATTTAAAAAGCTTTGTTTATGCACGAGGCTAGCCTTGCATAAACAAGGCATTTAAATCTCCCGAGACAAAATGGCTGCCACGTGACAAAGGTCTACTGTAATTTAAAACAAACGTAATTAGGATTCTGGGCAAAAATAAAACACAGAAGCTAAACTACTTCTAAAGTGTCCTTTGAGCTTTTGCGTTTGTCAGTCAACGGCAGAGTAAAAGTGACTCTTATAGCGCAGTTGAAGTTCAGGTATTAAAATCAGTGCCATTTTACGATTCACTTTGACTGTGAACACGACTTCTGCAGTAAAGGTTTTCGAAACGGTGTCAACAACAGTCCTATTCAGCATTACAATCAGCCGGACGAATATGCCAAAGACTATTTAACTGGGCTGTTTTATTTACCGTGAGTAGTAAAACGTCCTTGTTCCGATGCGACTTTTCTTTCCGTTTTCTTGATGAAGACCATCTATAAAGCAGTAGAAAACAGCGTATGAGTTTACCTTTAAACGTTACTTGAAGGTTATAGATTTAATCTTCCATAAACGCTTTTTGTTTGTAGCCAAGGAGTTGTCTTAACTGTGCCGGGAATGCCAGCAGCCTGGCATTGTTTTCTAGTGCTCTGCGTTATTCAAGACCAAACAATAGCGACAACAAACACTTAACAAGCATGTGTAAATGATCGTGGTGTGGCTTTCAATTCACCTTCTTTGAACACAGTGCTCATTCTAGAAGTTCTCTATAATGAGACATCTATCCCACTGTTTGAGAAGATTGGGGACGGTTTCTGAATATATATCGTTATCTCAAAATTCAGGAAAAACAGAGAAATGTATGTGTTTAGTAATTGACATAAAAAAGACTGAGAATTTTTCTCTCTTCGGCGAGCGTTCCAGCCTCGGGTTTTTGCATAGATTCTTAGCTTTATATTCGGATTCATCAGTGTTTTTGTTATAATCAAGCTCTACCTGAGGTAAAGGTGCTTTCATCGCTTTGAACAACGAATCAGACTGTCTAAAATCAAAAGGGAGGACTCTGTAAACCGCTTATAAAATCCGCTTGAAAGATACATGCGCCAAATTACAGTAACCTCGCAACTCTTTAAAACTGGCTCAAATTTCAGTGGACCCCTATATGTTGCAGCTCTTTTGTTTTTAGGCTAGTTTCCGTTGTTAACTTTATTCGTTTGTTGTTTTCCCAACCAATTCCGTAAAGGCCTTGTTACAGCTGCAAGGTGCCTCCCAAATTAGCGAGAGATTGGGAGGATGATTCTGGATAATTTTTTGTCATTAAGCAATGAAAGTGTACCATCTTTTTGGTTTCCAGGTGGACTGAAGCTGATATTCAGGAAATATGACCTTACCTTTTAAAGAACTCCTGGTTTTAGGTTCTTGTTGATAGTTTTAGACCCTGTCCACATGCAACCGGATATTTTACAGCAAAAAGACGTTTTCAAAAATCTCCACTCTGGAGATCATTTTGAAAAGATGCGTTTTAAGTTACCGTTTTGGTCTGTTTTCACCGGATACCTGCGGACAGTAGGCCTAGCCGGAGAAAAGGATCTCTGTTTTTAAACAAAAAGGGACACTTTAGGACGAATTACGAAAATAGCGAAAATTATAGCCCTCGTAGGAAACATCTGTCGAAAATAAATTAACCTTATCGTGTTTTCTTCGATGATGGTTATCAAGGCAATAAAGGCAAATAATAGAATGATTAACCGTGGTCATCTGTCATGATATGGACCGGCTTCAATGCATTTTTTTCCCAGTTAATATGAATTTAGTTGCTTTGTGTAAGCTAGCAGGCCCCTCATAGGCCTTAAAAATTTTGCTCTTTTTTCGGTGAAAGTTAAGGTGGCTCGATTGGATTTTTTTAGGGCCAATACCTACCAATTTTGAGCATTAACCACCTAGCCATTAACAAAGATATGGAAAAATGATTACCACAGCTTTGTCAGACACAGATGAAAATAGATATTTCTATCTTTCAATATAACCATGAACATTTCATACAAGAATATCTCGATAACGCTCACATAGATGTCGCTCAAAGTTCACAAACATTGGGGCAGGTATTGGAGGAACAAGCAGTCCCTTAACGGATGGTGGTAAAAATCTCTCAGTCCTGAGAACTAACGGCGGCAAGTAAAATAGGTAATGATGTCATTTTGTTGCTATGACGACTCTGATGTCAGCATAACACTGATCACAACAAATTTTCATCTTTGTCTGATAAAGCTGTGGTAATCGTTTTTCCATATTTTTGGTAATGGCGACGTAGTTAATGCTCAAACCTGGGAGTTATTGGCCCTGGAAAATCCAATCAGGAGCCACCTTAACTCAAGGTCGTATAAAGATCGTCATCCGGAACAACCGTTTTCGGTTTGTTGCGTCGGTCTAAGATTTTTGGTACTCTTCTCTTAACTTAGTCTCTGTTAGGAGAGAATGGAATTAATCTATCCCAATCATAATGAAGTGTCAACGAGAATCGTTTTAAGTGTCGCACTGACCCTCAAAGGCGGATCTTATTGATTTCAATCGAAAACATCTTAGCTATTTGTCTTTGAGAAATCATGTTCTGATGTAAATAATCGTGAGTCAGCAAGTACTTTTTATGATTCATCCTGGTTTACATGTTTCTTGCGCTTTGAACCTTATTTTCATTAAACCCGCTCTATGATATTACAGAAATTTTATTTTTATGTTCGGAAATGACGATTTTAGCCACTCTCCTGCGCCAAAAACGCCCGTTTTCTCTATTAATATGCCGCTTTCGTGGTACATTCGTGCTTGAATGGTACGCCACTATGGCTGACAATTTCTCCCGATGACTTGACTGTATCCTTTCCCGCTCTATACACCAGCACCCTTGCATGTTTTCCCGCCCTAGGCACTGTTTACATAATTTTCCCGCGCTTCGCACTCGTGAGATGTGTTCCAGTACTTGATATTGCTTTCATGACGTTCCGTGCTTCCAGCTGTTGCATTGTTGCGGCATTTTTCATCATTGAAGCTATTTTTGTTCTCTGCCGTCCTTTTAAACACTATTATCTTATATTACTACTAGTGGTAGTTCTTTACTGGCTGTAGGAATTTACTTGACATCTTTAGTGGTAAATAAAATACTATCTGAACTAATTTCCTTTGCCTGTTTCTTTCAGACCTGTCGAGCCCGGTGTGTTTGTTCTGTGGTAGTAGATACACCACTAAAGTTTATCAACTTGACATCAATAAGAAGGAAATGAGGACACTTGACGTGGATGTAAGAGCCCATTAGATTCCCTTTTAAAAAATACTTAAAACGACTGGCAAGGGCCCGCGACAGCGCTTAAGCTAAGAAACTTAGCGGTATACTTGGAGGCACAATTTCGAACTCGGGCATGCTTACATCTACATTCGTAGAAAAGCCAAGAAATGTTTAACTGAACAAGGCTTAAAACCTCCATACAAGCTGGAAGAATGCGTAATATTTCGCACTGATAATAACCCTCACTTGAAACTATATTGGCGTGATTAGCACCTTATACAGAAAAAAGAGATTTTCACACGAGAGTGCACAAACACTAGTTCACCTATTGGAACGTAATCTTGGAGGTTTGCTCTGAAAATTGCGTTGCAGGCTTATGTCGACATTTGTTAATAGGGTAGTAACGCCTCGAGAAACTACAGCCGATTGGTGAGAGGTACTCATGCTGACGTGTAATTTAGATGCCTGACTCACTCGAACCTCCGTCATCTTTTACATTTTTAAACGCTCACTTAAGCAGGCTTTTATCATGCGTTACTTCGCTTCTCTACTGACTTAACAGGCAAGATTGTTTCCTTCCCACGGACATTAATTTCCACAAATCGTTTGACCATGGTTTTGTTTTATCGACAGCTGAAGTCACGTGTTTTGTGCGCCGACATCCTAGACGATGGCACTATCTTAGTAGGAACTGTAGCGTGGTACATCCACGCGTTCCTTCTTGAACTCAGGTGACCTTACGCCGGTTGCTATTTTTTCATTTTTTGGACTAAGGAAAGGCAAGAAGCTGGACTTACACCTTTATACCCTTCCAAGATGGCGAGTCCAACAAACAACAGAGGAAGCTCTGTTTTGTTAATTCGTTTGTTCGTTTTTCTGACGGAATACAGATTTGTACCCCTGCGAGGGAAGTTTAAAAGCTTACCGAGAAATGGTACAGGTATTTGGCTCACATAATGTGTAAAAACAAAATGTCGTGAAGACCAAAGGTTGTGCGATTATCCAACCAAGTAAAAGAACTTTTAGGATGCAGCACAAATCAGCTAGATGATTACTTGTACCAGGGTGGTACGGTGCCGCATACTTGGTAACAATTGTCACAACCGTTGAAGGGCATTCCCCGGACCAACGTGTTTTCGTCTGGAAAAATTACCTCAGTTTGAAACGAATTTTTTACCAACAGTTTCAAACAAGGAATGAAGGACTTAATGGGCGAAAGATCGATTCGACTGGTGAATAAGTCTAGGTAATGTTTTCTTGTCTGAGATAGGGCTTTTCTTTATGTTGATTTCCTCTTTTGTTTAAAAACAGTGCGGAAGTGTGGTGCGTGCAGCTAAATGAGTCTGTCGTGGACATCGCTCATATGCCGGAAGGAAAAGTGTTTGCTGCCTTAGCTGATGGGTCTGTTGCTGTTCTCCAGGTACTTTGTACTTTACCATCGCAATCAAGTTATCAGTTTTAAAATTGCTTTCTCTATTTCGGGCAGTTCGTTTGGTGTCGAAAACACCATGCTTCATTTATGTCTTCTACCATACGGCCTGCTCTGCAAGGTAGAATATTCGCCCGGTCGGCTTGTTCCCTTTATGTCCCATTATGAGGTATTTGCATTAAGAAGATTTACCTATATCCTTATTTGATTTTTAGTAATTTTATTTAAAATTGCTCTGTGAGTTCAGTCTGTCACTCCGTCTTCCTTGACATGACATGCGTGTGAGGATACTGAAAACGTTCTAGTTCTCAGACGCGCTGGACCTCACGTTTAGAGTTATTAATCAGTGTTCATAATCAATCGCTAAGGGAGTACATTTCCTTTCCCTCAACAAGATACTGAAATCACAGATAAAAGTACATCAAACATTTAAATTTGATATTACAACTCCTTATCTACTACTAGGCCCCTCTAATATCATTTTCTTCCCAGAATGCCAGCAGACAAGAGGCACCGTCGGAAGGCTCTCATGTCCGTGTCGGTGGTGCTCCGGTCACGTGTATAACCCTTGTGAATGAGAACGTGTGGTGTGGCTGCGCCAATAATGTGGTTATTCTCGATGGAAAGTAAGTCCTTACAATGCTACATCAGTAAGAAGACGATACTAAAGACCTTTAGATTCTAAGACGAGTACGAGATTTTCCCAATACTAAGTATTGCGCGTGGTTGTGAACCCGCGTCATTTTGGCGGGAGAACGTGGTCTCCGTCGCCATTCCAGTACGGGTTGTAGCGAGAATGTCGTAGTGACGAAAACAAGTTATCAAGTGTTAAAAGTACTGTATTATCATTTTGCAGTCAGGAGACGGCTTATCCTCCTTCAATAAAAGTAACCGTGTTAGCTTTTCTGTTGAAAAAAAGAACTAATATGAAACTTTCCGGGGTGTTGACTTTTTGAGAATACGCGAAAAAAACTTAAAGTTAATTCTCTTCCTCGCAATCATCCTTGTCCTCGAATCTTGAGGACAGTTCCTGAAAGGTCAATTAGCGTTAATCCGGGATTAAGATTTTATTCCGTTTTTGTATTTCACCTTCCTGTGTACTGCTTGGAGTAACATTTTTTATTATATGGCTGAGTCTGTTTTCGCCATGCGATTGGTCGATTTTCGGTCCGTAAGTCGCTATACGGACCAAAATTTCAAAGAAAATGCTCATTTCGGAGCTCTAAATCTCTTTACCTCGGAAAAAAAGGTTGAAATAAAGTTACAAGACGTCTATCAACGTTGAGGACTTAGATTTTGACTTTGTCCTTCAACATTTTAAATTGTGTTTATTTGTGAACGAAGGCGATGAAAGAAGCAGCTCGTAATCTTATCAAAGAGGATTCTAGTCAATGTTTGAAAATTTTATTGTAGTACACAGTTAAGAAGACGAAAATCGACTGGCAGAGGTTCGATCGTCATTACTGTATCTCGCAGTAAAGGCTCAACAGCATTTTTTTAGCTCGAGCTACATGTTCGTGGGCAAGAAAACCTTGCTAAACATTTGGCTTAATCCTGGGTTAAAGTTAACCATCTTTCGAGTTACGGACCTTGTTTTTTGATAACTTAACAGTAAGCGCATTAAGTATTTATCTATTCTCGGCATGAAATTAAATACCTTCACTTAAGCATTGTCCTGGAAACAGTGTGGTTTTTAGAATTGTTTTTTTTCACAAGCAAACATATAACTATTTAGAAACATAGAAAATTGATGTATTAAAACATGAGACAACCGCTGGCAGGAATCAAACCTATGACCTGTGTCAGTAATTGAAACCTTGTTGCACGCTTTAGGCAAGTGAGCTACAATAGAGCCCTTTCACTCACGTGACCAGCATCTATGCAAATATATTGGAACAAACAACGTGACGTCATGTGAAAACTCTCTACAGATTTTTCGGATATGTTTTCTTGCTTGTAAATACCTGTTCGATGGGTGCCAGAATGTGGCCTCCTTTTCTAAAAAGGCGATGGTGAAAGCCAGGCTTTGTGATGTTCACAGCTGTAGCGATGCATTGTTAAACATATTTTTTTCAATCCAACTGCCAAATCGGATTCTATGCTTTAATTGACTCAGAATTTTTAGTTGGGTGAGATACTGTCCAAAGTGGCTGTTTTCCCTTCGAAAGTAGACAACATGCTATTAATCTTGATGCTTTTTTGGTGCAAAACATATTTGCATTAACCTCTTCCATTCTCAGTTACAAAATGATTTCAATTTGTAAATGGCAGGCATTACCGTGGGACACAAAAGAAGATTTGAAAGGAATAATTACTAACAAGTGTTTTCAACCCGTTAATTAAGCCAATTTTAGTCTTCACTGGCAGGTTTTAGCGGGGTGTTTTCACCCAGTTTATATTTTTTTTTCTGTTTTTCTCGTTGAACATGTTTACAATAATTCTACATAACTCTGTTTTTGTTCCTTAGTTACTATCCACAACAAACAAAAACGTTACAAAAACAAGCGATAACAGCTGACAATAATGTAAATACAATGTTAGAATTTTGTTACACAACATCACGGCAAACGGCACGTTAACAGACGCTGTTTCCTTCCTTTTGGTGATTGCAAAGTATATTGATGTATTAGCTACTAGAGACAAGTAGTGCGAGCGCGTGAATCAGCGTCATTAGGTACTTTACGATAGGACGACGCGAAGGCAGCGAAAACGTCGCTTCAAAACTGAATTTGCGTTCTTTCGGTCTTTATCGCGATTATTCCAACTCACTTAGTTCGTCAAATGTAGGCGAACCCTCCCGGAGTACAATTTCTAAGAACCATATTCAAGTTTAGAAAGACTGGGATAAAATTTCGTCGTGGTCTGTTCACGTCCTCCAGAAAAAGTAAAATTAGGCAATTTTTCGTCGTAGTCGTGCAAAAAACGGCAAAGAAATGTACAAAAAAGTGAGGTGCACGTGTATAGTTGTTGTTTTGCCTACTAAATCTCTATTGTTGTTTTGGACGTTCTCGTTGCCGTCGCGTCGTCGGTAGGCTTTTGTACATTATGCTTTTGCTTCCCTACTAAAATGCTCCACCTTAATGCTCCATTTTTCCCACTAAAATGCTCGGTCTCCCCAAAAAGGTCACTAAAATGCTCGGATAATGCTCATTATACAAACGGTTTTTTTAAATTAATTTCAAAGTTTACACTTACAAAAATGTGCAAGTGTTGCAAGTAACAACGACAACGTGTACAAGTTCATAAATACAGCCAAAAAAACCAGCTGTACATGTATTAGGTTTTTTGTGAATTTTGAATTTTAGTCTTCATTTTGTTTAAAAAAGCAGGAGCTCATGGGGCATGGGCTCCTGAAAAAAGTTAATTTCTATTTTATTTTCTCGGAAAAATTAATTTTCCGGGGAAAATGCCACTAAAATGCTCGAATAATGCTCAATGCTTTTGCCTCACTAAAATGCTCGAAAAAATGCTAGCATAATGTACAAAAGCCTAGTCGTCGGATCGTAAAGTTCCCATTTTGGCGGGAAAACGCGATAGCCGTCGTCACTCTAGTATATTGTAGCATGAAAGTCGTAGTGATCTTAAGGTCTCTACTGACAGATATGGGCTGTACGTGACATGCTAGGGTTACGTAGTTCGAGTTCTATTAAGACCATTTTATTCAGACAGAGTTCCTGTAGAGAACAGATAAAAATTTAAGAGAAGATTGTTGTTGGGGTATCAAAATTTCACGCTCTTTATTCCTGTGTCGTGCTACTAAATGCCACTAGATGTACTGATGTCAAAAAATGCGTAATAAGGTCAAGTATTTTTCGCAAGGTTACAAGGAAAAGGACGATGACAGTTCATCAAATTTGATTTGTGACGCCGGGTTGATGCTTAAAGTTACAAAAAAGTGATCGTGCTTAGTTTTCACTTGGATAAATTCACTTGATATATCTCTTATAGAATTCCCAGTATCAGGAAAGGTGACTAAGGAAGCTTAGTGTTAAATTCAACCTATTTTTAACCCCCAACAAAGAGGAATTCGGTACGACATAGCCCCTCTTGAAGTATTTTCTCTTTTCAGATTCGTTATGAATGGATCATGCTTATATGTGTAATGTCTCTTTCCCTTAATACACAGCTTAAAACCTCCTTACCTGCTCGGAAACGATGTTCTCTTTCTACCTGAATGCACCATCTAACCATACATTGTCAGTATAAAACGCGTGTGTGCTTTAAAGTATTTACATACCTCCCTTTAATTATGAATTATTACCAATTTATGCAAAATAAGTGATCTTAGTAACAGATTAAAATGTTTGTTTCCCAAATACAAAAACACACTAATCAAGCGGTTTTTTTTTTATGGGAAGAAAGGAAATCCGATGTTTTCATAGGTTCACATGAAGAAATACTTTGTAGACATACAAAAAAGTTTTAAAGGGTGTCTCCTTCTGTTCTTCTAATGTGTATTGTATTAAGCTCAGTTGCTGTCGTAATGTAGTCTGTTTTTACTGTGAATTTTTGAATAATGCCTGTCTTCCGAAAAATTCAGCTGATTACGAAAATCTGTTGTGTTTCCATACTGTGAATACGGAACTTTCGTCATGCTTCTTTTTTTTAAATTTAACTCAATTAGTGCGAATAAAACTGACTTAATTGAATTACACATATTTAGAAAACAAAGTTTTGGGGTGCATTAGTATTTGCTCGCCTACTCGGTGAATTAATGGATCTTGTTTTTTAATGGATTACTGTCAGATTTTGTTTACAAATAATGTGGCAGCCTGAAGCTTTTGAATCTCCAAGTGAAAGCAAAAACCGCCCACACTTTACCACAGTTACATGTTATGGAATTGATAATGTAACCTTTTCAGTACCTCGAGCGATAAAAACGGTATTGAAGAAAAACATGACAAATTTCTTTTGTAAAAACTAAATGACACCTTGCGAGAGAACTGCCCCAGAAGGTTAATGTAGATGAGTGACACCGTAAAATTTTTCTTAAAGACGCAAAAGTGAGAACTATATTTGACATAAAGGAAAACAAAAAAGTTCGACTGTCATTTGTTTTATTAAGGCGGCGGTTTTGTCTGCTTCCTGTGTTTCTATTTGAAGGATACGTTAGTAATGATTTTTCCGTCATATAACGGTTTTAGGTTATAAACGCCAAAGTAGTTGAGGCACCCTACACAGCGTCTTAAAAAGCACCACATGAAAAAACCCTTGGATAGCCATCCTTTTTTGTCGTGATTTTCTCGAGTAGACATAATAATTCTTCCACAAAATGAAATGACCAGCTCGTATTTATCATTCAAAGGTGGCGGTATATATTTTTGGTATTGCCGATTATGTGTACACTGAAATGATTTTAAAAACTCTACACAACGCTGCCACACAGCTAATTAATAATACTTTCTAAAGCTCTGCTAAAGACACAAACAGGAAAGTTTAGTGCTCAAAGTTTTAAGGCAATTGCAGGTGAAAAACATCTGGTATCTGATTGTGCGAGAAAAAGTGGGTACTCTGGAGTACACTTGTAAAACGCAGCCGAATGCGAGCGTTTCATAATTACCATTAGTCCCGCGAGCAAGCGTGAATACTTCCACAACTTACGATAATGTGATGGTAGGTTTTCTATTTTGTGATATAAGTGCTCTATAGAATTAGCTCTTTCTTCCAAAAAATTACTAGTTTAGACACTTCTTACGGTCTCAGTAACTAATATCGATGACTGTAAGGAAATTTCATGCGGTTTAATTAAAAACCTCCTTCACGAAAACTCCACTCAAATTTAATTTGAATTTGACGTTAAATAACCCGGAAGATACCTGATAATTGAACGGTTTTATTACGAAGGATGATTTAATCACTTTTTTTAAAAATATATTTTCAGTCATTTATTTCATCTCAATGGGCGGTTCCTGGGCGGTATGCCAGAAGTTGTGGCGTGTATGAACTCAGTTGGCGGATGTGACCTTAGCAAGCTGTTATTTTTCTCTTTGTTCATTTAGCAAGAACGCTCAATTAGTTCCTGAAAGGTCATCCTCCTAGGACAAACGTCTTTCAGATGATCTTTTATTATTGTTATTATTATCCGATGAAATTTCATTTCTTTTGAAATGGGAAAATGGCAACACCCGCAAGGGTGTGTAACAAATGTAAACATGTTTTCATTTTTTCGTCAAAAAAGTAGGGTTTCTTTCATCGATAAAGCTTCTCGCCTGAACAAAGTTATCTTTTAACGAATAGTACTGACAAGTCCAAGTTTTAATCATAAACATATAGTTAAGTAACAAACTCTAAGTGTGAAAATACCATCCTTAAATTGGCATTCCTTTCCCACTTTTTCCAAATGTTTATTAGTCGTTTGCCCGCGGTCAAGAAGGTCATGGGTTCAATTCTTGTCGGGGCGCATGCTCGTAGCAACTTGAAATCTGTCTTTGAAATTTTCATTAATAATAGTTATTATTTTAAAAATGATAATAATAATAATAATATTGTTATTATTATTATTACTACTATTATTATTATTATCATTTTTATTATTATTATTATTATGATTATTATTATTATGAATGCTCCACGTTCTGGAGCAGAACGTTTTTCTGTTAAATCTATCATTTTCTTTTGTGCTTTCGTTTATATTTCTTTGTTAGTTTATAATTTCATGTTTTCTTTTCCTCAGTTTTCTTGTCGAGCTTGGTTCACTGGTTGTGTCCGACTCTCGTCGACACCAGGTCTCTAAGTTGACTCACGGTAAACATGGCGTCTGGTGCACTGTACGAGGGTAAGAACCCTTGCGTTATGGATTAACTTATTCATATTGTTTGAACACTCTTGATAATGCTAGCCTGTAGACAGACGTTGTTTTATTTTTCTTTCGTTCTTTTGAAAAACATCGGCGTGCGCGAGAGCGAGGCGAGCACGCGAGCGCGGAGCGCGAGAAAGAAAAATAAATAAAATCTATTTTCTTCTTCTCCTTCCCCAAACCTCGTCCCCAGGGCTTTTCCCTCAAAAACATGGGTGGGGCGGGAAAATCTTTTCCCGCCCCACCCATTTTTTGAGGGAAAAGCCCTGGGGACGAGGTTGCCCCTTCCCCTACCCCTTTGCGCTGGTGGTCAATAAATCCCCCGCGGTTTATTTTTCTTCACGCCCACTCGACGGGCTTTGAAGAGAAAATAGAGGGTCTGTGAACAGGCTAGATAATGCTGACGTTCTGGGAAAAAAAAAAAACACTAGAGTCAAGCTTAAAGGCTGTCAAGCCTCATAATCAACCTCTTTTTACCGGTTTATTGGTAACTCTAGTCTGACTGAACTGTCACTCGTCTCCTCCCCTTTCAGATTATGGTAACTCGGAATTCGTTTACCTCTAAACTTGATCTAATTTAAGCCGTTTTGCTCACCTTTTCGCACTATTTTCCTTGATTTACGTTTTTACATGTATTGTCTTAAACTCTGTAACGATCACTCTGTTAAGAAGTACCCCATCAGTGCAGTACCTATTTCAATAAAGGTTGCTCTCGTGAAACATAGTGCATGATCCATGATTCATGGAAAATGAATTTGCTTCCTTTCAAACTCTATCGTGTCTATCTGGACCCGCTCAATTTGCATCACGCTTTTTTGTACATTTCTTTACCGTTACTCTACCACTACGACGTGAAACATAAAACAACGATTTTCTTTTTCTTTTTGTAAACTTAGATACAATTTTTTAGAGTTCAACTCCTGAAAAAAAATCACCAATATTTGACAGATTAAAAGAGACGAATAAGAGAGACCAAGTTTGAAACGGCGCGAATTCACTTTCTCGGTAACGTTGTCGCTATCGTTGACATCGTCGTTGCTTCAGCTTGACACCAACGACAACGAGAACGTCATAAGAACAATAGGTTTGACAAGCACGTGCATCACTCTTCTTCGTACCTTTCTTTGCCGTCACTGCTCAACTACGACTTGAAAATGCCTCATTTCACTTTTTACGGAGGACGTAAACAAGCGATATCAATATTTTCTTCTCTTTCTGAACTTGGATATTGTTCTTTGGAATTTAACTCGTGGAGAGTTCGCCTACATTTGACAAAGGTAGTGAGATAGAATAACCGCGATGAAGATTGAAAGAACGCAAATTCACTTTTTAAGCAAGATTTTCGCCGTGTCGCCGTCCTCGGATCTTAAGGTCCATAGTGGCAAGAGGTTGTATTCTAACTGGTTTAAACAGGGGACCCATTTATATCGAAGGCAGTTGCCTAGGATCGGATTCAGCTGAAGAGGTTTTCATATAACAACAACAACAACAAATTTTTATTCTCATTTTGGAGACATAGTCTTTTAAGGGAAGTGGTCGCTTTAAAGTTGCGCCGGACTTTGCCTACATTTTTTTCCTCAGGTCATCCTGCGTTCTGCTTCTGGATCAAGTGACTTTTGACATTCTTCTTAAAGTTGACAACGTTGCAAGCCTCGATACTAGTTCTGATACAGGGGTAGGTAAACAAGACATTAATGGATGGGTTAGTTTTTTAAAAAGCTGTCGGTGGTCTTGCATCATCAATAGGTTTGAAATGCAATGATTTCTTTTTATAAACTGAGCTCATAAATAGAGGATACTACCTAGCTCTTCAAGTGCTGAAAAAAACATTCACGAGTGAGCGCAAGCTCTAGAGAGCACAAACGTTTTTTTTTCTTGCTTCAAAAGGTGCGCTTTTTATGTTGCCATAGCAACGGTGATCTCTTAGCCTGTGGAGATAACATGTTATATTTTGTGTGCCAGGTCATCGCATTCAAGGAATCCCGTGTTACCACAGTTTTGGCAGTTGGTGAGGAATTGTGGGTAGGGCTTGGTAACGGGCATGTCGTGATATTTGACGTGATCAAAAACAACACTTATGAAGACGAAGCGTATGTGGTACTCAACGAACACGAAGGTGCTTGAATTATTTTCTTTGTTGAATTATCTAAATTTTCTAACTGTTTATTTCTCGATCTAAGGAGAATGTTGTGCCTTCTTGGTGTTCAAAAAGCAAAGGTGCTTGAGAAATTCTTTGTCTCATATTTGCCTCTTTGCCTTAGTTTTCTAAGCTTTTTAAACCTGCAAGATCTAGATATAATGTAATGGGGTCTTTGTTGTTTATTAAAGGAGCATAGACACGTGTTTTCTTGGCAGATTTCTTTAAGGCCCCGTCCACACTAGTCTCCTTCGCAGCCGTTATTAGGGTCGTCACTCGTCACGCAACGCTCCTCCCCACTGGAGGAGCGTTGCGTGACGAGTGACGACCCTAATAACGGCTGCGAAGGAGACTACGTCCACACGTATCCGGAGATTTTTGTATCCGCAAATTTTTTTATGCGGATACAAAAATATCTGCGTCCACACGTAGCGTATACGAATTGTATACGACCGTCCACACGTATCCGATTCGTATCCAGACATCTCAAAGGATTAGTCAACAGAGCATGCGCATTACAAAGAAAGCTGAGTTTTTGCTCGCCGCCATTTTGGAAAATCTCGCGCGGAAAAAGACTGGTTCTGATACTGTGACGTCAGCGTATACAAAAATATACGGATACGAGCGTCCACACGTATCCAGATACACAGCGTATACAGAAATTTCCACTCTGGAGAGCGTATACAGAAATCTCCGGATACACCGAGCGTATACGGCGGACACGTGTGGACGCTAGGTGTATCCGCATAAATACATACAATATAAGGAAACAGATACACTTACTCCACTACACTATCCCTAACAAGAAAACTGGCTTTTCAGTTTTTCTGATTTCATCCCTTTAAAACCACCTTGTCTTAAACTTTTAAACTTACCTTTTAACCAAGCTTTACAGATTTTGGTCCTGGTAACAAGGTTAGTCGTTATCTCTGTACAAATTTAGTGCTTATATCATTATATCAAAAGGATTAGAGGCACAGGGTTCATATAAAACAGGTTTTAACGCTAATGTTGTTAAAAAATTAGATTTACGTGTGAATTTTGTGGTCTTTATTGTTTGTATTTTAATCCTTTATTTTAAACCTTGATGAATATTTTGCCATGGATAGATAAAGACTACTTAACAATGAATGATACCGAAATAAAAAACAGCAAAGCTAACAGATACCATGCACTGATTGCCGTATCACTACAAGTCAATTATTAGTCTCGTATTGAATACAAGATACATCGCTTACAAGGGTGGATACGTTAAATTAGTTTAATTTCAGTTGCTTATTCAGTTTTCATTTTTTTGAATAAGATAAAAAGCAAGATGAGAGTTCTACACAACTGGAAACAATTTCTGCAGTATTATCAAAATCGACATCATGCACCGACGAAATTTCGTCACAACCAGAAAGTACTACTGCGTCGGAAAACGAAGATAAAACATCAGAAGAAACCAGTGCGACTGGTACTGAGCAAAACCATAATGTTAAAACTGAGTCAAGTGAAAATTGTGAACTGTCCTCAACGAGTGTGAGCAGTCGAGAAGTGTCCACTGAGAACTCAACCAATGCTACGAACAAAAAACATCCTGAGAAACAAATTGGAAAAGAAAATCTGTATCATAGTGATTACAGGTTTTCACTGCGACTGAGAGTGCATTACAGAATCAATGAAGAAGCTATTCGGTGTCTGCTGTTAGTCAGGTGGGTGTTAGAACAGCGATAAGTGTTGTTTGTCAAAGCGACGCGGCACTTACCGTATTTACTAGAAAGAGCACCGCAGCGCGTATCAAGTTCTTTGGATTTGTCGGTCCGGTGCTTAGGTAAATTTTCCTAACACAATAATACGTAATCAATGTTTTCCATTTTTTTGTTCAAATAAGAAAACAGTAGTTAAGGAAAAACGTAGTTAAGTTTGTTTCAAAGGTCTATGTCCCTTTTCAGATCCAAATAAATTACATTAACAGCAATATCAATATATCTGCTGCATGAGCATTTTAATGTTCTCTTTGTCAAAAATTTTGTAAGCATCGTAGTGTTGCTATGAGGGGGCTAGAAGAATGTTGCGCTAGGTGCGGCGCTTGTTAGAGGCGGCACTTATTAGCCTATGTGTAGTCGTACCCACACACCTCACTCCCCAGCGAAGAGAACGTCCCTTCCGTTTTCTCCACTGGGGGAGGTACAGCTGCATGTACGCTTACATGGCACTTATTTGAGGATCGCGTTCGTTCAGGTAAATACAGTACTTAGTGTGAAAACTTTTCAAGATGGCGCTTATTCGAATTTGAAGTTCATAATTGCAACTATTAAAACTCAGCCTTATATGCCATTCACAGGCCCACTGTCAAAAAGTTAGAGATCTGATCGCGCGTGGTTGACCAAATTTGCCCCGGTTGCTTTAGGAGAAAGTTGTTACCTTTTTACTGTTAATGTTCATGGCAAAGGTAACTGGTGGTTGTCGTCACACAGACTCTGACCTCCTCTTTCAAAATTCTTTTCAAATTGCCATGACTCAAGGCGATGCCTTTAAATTTCTTAAGTCGCGTCAGGGATTCCTCTCAACTGGACTTCATTGTCTCTTGTTCGCCTAATGCCGTCATAAACTCAATTACTTCAGTAATAGGAGTTAATCATTAACACTTGATAGCCCACGTTCGTTATATTAAAATTCTAACATGACTCCGTGGCTTTAGGGTCAAAATTGCATTTTCACGACTCCATTGTCTCGCGATTTCCAGAAGATGCTGGAGCGCAAAGAAAACCAAACCAAATATAGAAAAATGACCAGAGAGCCTCGGAGCCATGTTAGAAATTTAATATATCGAACGTGGGCTATTAGCTGACTTCTGTTTTAATTATACAGAGAGGAAGATCCGCTGGTTCTCAGTTGTGGAGGCTCGTTTAGCGAAGAAGGGGCACTTTCTCTGTGGCAACGGCAGAGAGAAGAGGTTAGTGGCAATTGCGTTTTCGAGTGTCAGGTGTTGTTCTCCGTCTATACTGTCTCGGATAAATTTGAAAACGAAACGCTTTCTCGATCTAAGACGTTAATAGCAACGTGCGCATTACTTAACGCCTGCACTTAGATCGAGTAGATGAGCCAACTAAGCTAAGCACCCGCCGGGTTTACACCTCATTTAGAAGAGCGCCGGTCGGTTGAGCGAGAGTTCGAGAGTAAAAACCGGCCGCTCACGGAACCACCAGAAGATCATGCCAGCTGTCATGAAAACCTTGTGTTTGTCCGGATAATCGGCTCATCAGTGGGCAATAACGTTAAGCTGTTGGCCTTGTTTCCTTCATCTTTATACATTAATTTGAAGGGGACGTAAAACAAATTATATGGCATTCCGACTGCCATGACATGGCAGTCGGCATGGACGTAAATCCCCGTGTCATGGTCTATTTGACGTGATTTGTTCTGGTGAAAAGGTTGGTTAACAATATACACGAGTGTCTTGTGTTGTCATGACTTCATGAAGATGATTAATGAAGTAAAGTAGTTGCTCATTCATCTTGAATCTTTTTTTTTTTCAGGAGACAGATGAATGGCTACCTTTTTCAATCAAACATCGGTTCACTGAGACCCCTGGACCAATTCCGAGACGGAAAAACACGCCTGTGTACGTTTGACATCGTCATGGTAACAGTTCCTTTATAATTTTGAACATAGCTACACGTTGACAAGCTCCTCCAATGGTAGGCCTTAATCATGAATTCGCTTCACCGATGCCGCCACTAAATGAAACCGGATAGAACCCTTATATAGATCCTGAAAACCAACAGCCACGCCTAATTCTTGTAAATTAAATCTCAGCGGTATGTAGATTTTCAAAAATTGAAAAACTGAAACGGAATGGTAAATTTTTGTTTCATATTTCTTTGCAAGTTGTACGCAGTCAATTCATATTTGTCGCCGTATGTAAAGTAATCCAAGACAGTCTTGGATTCTGAATTCCACGCTTTGGATTCCTCCGACTCTTTGTCAGCGGAACTTGGATTCTGGTTTCCATTCTTAAGCGGGATTTCGGATTCCTAGGGTTGAATTCCGGGGCGCTTTGCATTCAGCCCAAAATTCCGGAAATTTCCGTTGGTATATCAAAGGGAACGGACCATTTCGGTTTGGTCCGACCGGAATATTCCAGACTAGCTTTGAAGGAGATCGTCTTTGACCGGTCTGGTCATTTCGGCCGGTCGGACTGAAATTAAATGTCCCTTTCCATTTGACAAAATTGCTGTCCCTAGTACCGCCCTGTTGTATCCTGCTTACAAGAACAATAACCAAACGCGCGGTGGCTTGGGTCAGGTCTGTGCAACCGGAATGTACCGCTCCATTAGGCACGTAAAATTTCCCAAATTTCAAACCGGAATTTTTGTTGAATGGAAGTCCCCCAACCCTGGATTCAACAGGCAAAAATTTCCCGAATTCTGGAATCTCGATCACCTAACTTGGGGCAAATATTTGGGCCCACCTACCCCTCCCCTAAGCCAACATTTTGCCCCAAATTAAAAGTAAGTGTCAATGTTGGCTTGGAGGAGGGGTAGGTAGGCAGTTTCCCAGAAACGTTTGTCATGCAATATATATATGTAGGCGAATTATTATGTAAATCACTGCATATTAAGAAAAGTCGCTTGATGCTCGTGGTATTGTAACTGAGATGTCTTGACGGTTTTCACGTGACCCTTAATATAAATATCCCCCGATTTAGTCTAATGTGAGTGACTGTTTCAAACTTGGTGAAACTCGAAGAGTTTTTTGAACGGCTGAAAAAAATAACATCTCTGCATTTATCCAACGGTCCTTGGATCAACCTAACTGTAGCCGAGAAAATCGACGGAAAAATTTATCCGTGTTTTTAATAGGTAAAAAAAACACTAATTGATAGTGAGAAACAAGAACTCATAAGAAATGAGTTAAATTTAACTATAAACGTAAAATATTGCAGCATCAAAGCAGATTTAGTAGCACTGAATTATAGATAAATGATGGAGGAGTCGCTCGCTCGATCGACTTCGATCTGATACAGGAGTCCTGGTTTCAATTTTCGTTGGGCAAGAAAATTCGATGGCAACCTTTACGATCCACTTTCGGATCTGCGTGAAATCCTGCGATTAGTATCAGATGTGTTTTTAGACTCTGTGTTTCATTTGGTGAACTGCTTACAGTCCATTAGTATCTAGCCGTTCAGAGCTTATAGACAAGCAGAGGAACCGAACTTGGTGATCGTTTTATTGGGGATGGGTTCCATAAAAGAGTTAAGAAAGTTTTATAAAATGATATTAAATAGTTAGTAAATTAAAAGCGACTTTGAGAACTCGCGTTCTTTGGAACTGGTATTCAACTGAATATTGAGATAGGTCAAAAGATACGGTGAACATTAATTGTGGAAACATGATCTACGTGTACGAGAATAATGGTGTCAGTAATTGTATATGAATGAGCAAATATTGAAATATTAAATATAGATTTATTTGCAAATGAAAGAATTATTTTAAGCTATGGAATATATTTTGTGTGCCTGAATGAAAGTAAAACCGTTATTTTTCTTTATTTTTTGAGTCACATATCTATCTATCTCTTTTGATAACTTTCTACGGACAGTATTTGTAGCAGTCTAAGAAAGAGGTGTTCGTCTCAACAACTATGCATACTTAATTATTTATCAGTCGCGGATCCATGCCGATTTCCAAACAGAAGCCGGTCAGGTTTTTCGTAATAAATATATTTTCTTTCATTTAAGTAAATCTCTAAGTTAAAGTCTTGAAAATGGTTGTAATAAGTTTGTCCAGTCTTGTCCAAATGACCTAGAACTTGCTCCCTTGAATGGAGATTAAATCGTCCCTTGAGAGCTTGCCGCTAGCACTCTCATAAAAGCAGCTCTTTCAGCGCTCGTTTTCGGAAATCGGTCACCATTTATCATAGATCCGCGCTTGGTAATCTTGTACATTTTTTACACGTACTCGAGTACAATGTAGATATATTTGTCTTTTAGCTATAATTTTGTCAGGGACGTGTAAAGATGTTAATGTGTTTTAAATCTAGCTGGATAGTTGAAAACGTAGCTAGCGAAAATTGCAGGCATTTGACTGAGAAAGACAAAGACTTCAAGTTTCTTACATCCGATAAGCCCAAAAATCACAGCACGGAAGGAGAAGAAAAGCTAGGAGAGTAAAAGAGAGAAAAAGCACAAGTTTGAACTCTTAGTTTTTATATTTGCTACTCTGGAGATTTTGCTAAGCGACAAGGACTTCGAACAGTAACGTTTTCAAAAATCCAACCAAAATATATTACAAATGATAAATAAATTTTTGTACATGTGATGTAATGTGTTTAGACCATTTCCAGAAGTTTTGAGTCCCTTTTTCTTCCGTAAGATCGACGGTTTACTACAACAGGCAGCCCAATCTCTTGCCCCGAGGCTGCAATCAGTTTGATCAGCACTAAGGATGGCTAAGGGTAAATTCATCATTGCAATGCAAGCGACCATCTTGGTTTCAAATAAGGCAAGGCGGCAGGCGATGGTGTGTACTGATGTCAGGGGAATAGGCGCTATTTTTAGATTTGCCTCTCCTCCCCAACTTATACTCGGTGCATTTGTAACTAAGCTGCGGCCTGTTAATGGATCTGGACGATCTTATCCGGAAGTATAGGGACTGTAAACAGCCTACAATGTGTTAGCTAGCCACTGTTTATAAGACCAATATATTCACCTATTTTTTCAAGTACTGATAATAGTTTATCCTTCATTGTGTTAACTAACCAAGAAGAACTTTGGCCAAACCACCGAATAAAGAATGTCATTGTATATCGCTTCTCTATGCACTTAAACTTTTCCGTCAAATCAATCTGTTAAAGAAAAAGAACAGAAGTTAAGTATTGTTTATTTCCTTAAGAGCTTAGTAATAAGTGGATAATTGCATTTTGATAACACAGACTTTCCTTCGGTTGTATATCAGAAAGGTGTTTATTCAGTCTGCAGCGACCAGTGACACAGGCGGCTCGGAAGAAGATTTTTCCTTCTGAGCTGTCCGTGTCGCGGACTGAATAAACTTCTTTCTCATGTTTTCACCAGACTTAAAATTCCCCATCACATTTCTGTCATTGATGTTGTATGTATTCGCAAATCAAGCAGCGTTCTCGGTTTTGTCCAATTTCACGACTACCCCTGGCGAATTTCCGCTGACCAAAGAGCCCGAGGACTCTGGATACCAGATTTGGTTTCGTCATGTGACGTCTCGCTTCCCGTTTTGATTAGCCTCTATTTTTGAGACTAAACAGATTGGAAAAAAGTTTGAAATTGTGGTACACCCTTGTCACATGAACGGTAACAAAGACTCTCGTTCTGAGTGACATTAATAACTTGCATGCATCATTGATAGTTTTTGGTACATTTCTTTACTTCCTAGTTCACTGCATGACAAGATATTTATAACCGTATGGAGTCAATCAGTGAGATTGATAATTCTGAAACTTCGAACGTCACTTTATTTATATATTTATTTATTAAAAAGGGTCATAAGCGTAAAAGTAAAGCATTAAAAACGTTCTGATTCCGATTCCGTCAAGCCCATGAAGCCTTATTTCGACTCGTCGCCAGCGAAACCCAACTTAGCGTGAAAAAAAGCGCCTTCGACAATATCCTGAAAGTTAAGGGAAATTATCATAAATCCCCTTGTGGCGTTTCGATGATCTTCGGAAATAACGTTGTCAAAATTAGCTAGAAGTAAAACGAGCTCTGCTTGTTTGAATACGTTAAGTTTTTTTCTTTTCTTTTGATTGTGTCAGCTGTTTATATTTGATGTTGAAATAAGAGAGTATACTCATCATCATTTTCCTTTTAGACAGTAAAGGGAGGATTAATGATATATGCAAATGTTTCAATAGTTCTTTTGTTTTCGTTGTCACTTTTTTTCTATTCTCTCATTACTCTACTAGCTGCTATAAAGAAGAAAGGCTGATTATAGTTTGCATTTCGGTTAAGAATTCAGGTTTTAGTTCTCTCTAAAAATTAACTTCTTCCAGAGTTGTGTTCAAAAATTTAAAAACTACTGATATTACCTCAATGCTCGGAAGGGCAGAAATCAAGTAATTTTTAATTAGTCATGAATATTCAAACACTGAAAAAAATTTTGGATTTTTTCCTCGCTGTGTGTTATTTTTTCATTGATAATATATCGAGCGAAAAATAACGTCTGTTTACTAGTAAACTCTGAATCGTGTCTACGCGGGCTTTGATAGTAGAAAACACTTTAGTCATTGTTGCTATAGAACAGATAACCCCTTTATTTGTTTTTTTTTTTCCTTAAGGTTTTTTCGGAAAATATCGTTTTGCTCCTGTTTTTTAGTTCTCGTAACAGAGGAGAACTTAAATATAGTTTCCTTGAAAAGGGCTATACTCGATGTTAAGATTTCAGATTTACACAAACGTTTGGACAAATCATACTGAAAGCTTACCCAGCCACCCTGACTTCTAATCCAAACTGCCAAATGATCCAGTACATATAGCCGCACACAGTTTAACACTGTTTTAACCAGCTCGGGTCGTCCCTGGTGTATACAGTCTGCACTTACAGCCGCAGCGAATGCAAACAACGCGATGATTCTTCCCCATGTGACTCCCTCTCGAAAGAGTTCGCGACCAAAGTTGCGGAAAATATCACCAACGATCACCTCGCTTCGAAGCTTCACCTTAAGTTGTTTAGAGACGTTGTTGTACAGATGGGGGTAGCAAGTCTCCAGTAGCTCGCCAACTTCGATTATTTTGGCAGAGATGGAGGTGATTTTTTCGGACACGGCTTGAGGACGGATAAATTCAAGGTCAGACTCGATATTTGAGCGTTTCAATCGTTCCTCGATGTAATCAAGACAGTACAAATTTGCATCGTTCGCTATTGAGACGTACTCCTCGTTAAGTTTGGCTTCGATAAAGGGCTTCAGCTTCTTAGTGACGGATTTAAGCATGGCTACCAAAAATTATTTTTCCATGAGTATTATTTAATCCTGCTCTCTGTTGGTCGCTGATAAGACATTGAGACCGGCATAATAAAGAAAAAAGGCTGAAAGGACAGGTGGATTTTATGTGAGAAACGTGCAGGTGGCCTTATTAATGAATTAACTACATTTAAATGGCTGACCTATGCTAATCAGCATTAGCAAGCGTTGTCCTAGAAAAAACAATTGATCCTCGGTCGCGGTGGTTTGGAATGACAACCTTCCACGCATGCGAGCGTTTCATGCTGTAGATAAGAAGATACTGGGGAGCTTTAGCTACGACGACGGCGAGGGCAACGAGAACGTCAAAAAAGCAATAGGTTTGTGAAGCAAAACAACAACTTTGCATGCGCCTCACACTTTTTGGTACATTTCTTTGCCCTCACTGCACGACTACGACGTGAAAATGCCTAATTTCACGTTTTATGGAGGACGCGTGCGACGAAGAATTTTTCTTTCTCTTTCTAAACTTGAGTGCCGGCGGTCCCCATAAAATCAACTCCAGGGAAATTCGCCTACATTTGACATTTTCGGCGAACTGGAATAAACGCGACAAAGTTTGAAAAAACACCAATTCGTTTTAAAAGTCACGTTGTTACGTTTTCGCTGCCCTCGCCGTCGTCGATACTATGGCGTTACGAAACTAGGGAGCTCAAGCGACGACGGCGACGGCTACGAAAACGTCACTTAAACAGTGAAGTCGCGCTACTTCAAACTTTATCGCGCTTATCCCATCTCGTTCAATAAAAGACGGTATCAAAGTTAAGGAAAAGAAATAGAAAGTGGTTGTCTTGAGTTCACGTCCTCCACAAAACGTGAAATTAGGTATTTTCACGTCTTAGTAGTGCAGAGACTTCAACGGAAATGTACAAAAAAGCGTTGTGCAAGTACAGAGCTGTTGTTTTGCCAATCTGAACCTTTGCTTTTTTGCCGTTCTCGTTGAACTCGACGTAGTCGTTGCTTAAGCTTCCTATTAGGGACCTTACGAAACTACGAATTTTGAAGGACTTCTAAGGCGAGGACTTCTGGTTCAACGATTACTCTGAAATTTATATGGCATACTTATCATGTCAATAAAAAACCAATACCCGAAATTTCAGTACAAAATATCAGCAAAAATTTTTTCCTATACGCGATTTCCTTTGTACAGTATAAAGGTCCACTCAACGGCTAATTTCGTAAAAATGTTCCTGTTAACACCAGGAAAATCGGATTATTTGATATTGTGTGCTGAATGATATATTTCAGTTCCTAGCAATTTTTTGTAGCAAACGCTTTAAAATCAAAAGGGTTATGACTTCAACGCGCCTTTATTAATAAGCGCACCTTAAACTAGCAAGCCTTTTGAGCTTTGCCGTGAGAATTGCTGATTTAACAATTAGACTTCATCATCGAAAAGGCACTCCAGCTCTCGCAAGCACCTTCCACCCGCATTCTCTTAGCCTGCGTAGCTGGCGGTTTTTTGGTGTGTGTGTGTGTTTCTTTCTTTTTTTTTTTTTGGTTCGGAAAGTAAGAGATACCGCGCGAAAGCTGAACCGAGGACGGGGTTCAATTTCGACTTCGGCTCAGCATTGGTGCTGCTCTGACTCTGACAAACGGCCAGCTACGCAAGCAACCTCGTCCCCATATTGGAAAGCGAGGAGACCCTGGGGACGAGGTTGGCTATGCAAGTTGCAACACAAACCGACCGCGTTGGCCAGGCGAAGCGCAATGCGAAACGCCGGAATTAACGCGGGGACCGTTTCACTCGGTGGCGCAACATTAGGCCCAGTCCCCTCACTGCTTCCTCTTAATCGCAGTTTTTCTGTCGCCTGTCGGCCGATGTCCGGTTTGAAAAACTCAACATTTTTGTGATGGAAGTGTGTTGGTGAAGTTTTAAAAGTGAGCTAGAGACGATGTTTCCTTAAGAGGTAATATGGTTTAAAACAGTGGAAGAAAAATAGAAACCCGCCAGTAAAGTCCAAAATGGAAAACAGCCTGGGATATTTGCATCGTCAGCCATATTTTTTGTTTGTTGAGCTGGGGGGTTTAGCTTTTAACACTGAGCGGTTTCGTTTTCGTAAGCATATTTCGACTGAAAGCGAAAGGAGAAGCATCAAATCTCATCGCAACGGTCCGCGTATACTCTACAGACCACTCAGCAAAGTGGATAGTCGACGAAATTTTAAGACTAATTCCAAGGGACTTGGAAAATGTCACGAAACAGTTTCCAGAAACCCATTGATGTAGAAATGATTCCAGCGTCGGAAACGGAACCGCAGTCTCATCCTCTGGCAGCAACAACCCAGGTAAAGAACGAAGCAGGCGGCTTTGTGTGGAAAGTGAACGACATGGAGAGGTTAAGGCGTTTTCTTGTGCTTGGGTGCGAAGGCGGTACTTACTATGCCACGGAGCAGAAACTTGGACAAGAGAACGCTCAGGCCTTGCTGAGAATTATCACCGAAGGTCGTGGCCCAGAGGCGGTAAAAATTATCGTTGAATACAGCACCGATGGTCGTACAGCCAAACAAGACCCGATCATTTTGGCCTTAGCTATGTGCGCTCGTTCAAGTCACTTGGAGACGAAACGTGCAGCGTATGCTGCTGTCACGCAAGTTCTGCGAATTCCTACACATCTTTTCTCGTTCACTGAATTCTGCGAGAAGCTGAGCAAGCCAAAGTCCACCGGCTGGGGTCGAGCACACAAGAAAGCAATCCAGAGATGGTACACAGAGAAGAAACCGCGAGCTCTAGCTGTTGCCGTGACCAAGTACAAACAGAGAAATGGATGGTCGCATCGTGACTTGTTCCGTTTATGTCACGTAAAACCGACTAACCCCGCTACACAGTTTATTGTAAAGTACGTGATTAAAGGTTTTGATGCAGCAGCGACACCTGGTGTCAGCCAAGATGTCCTTTCAGTGTACAACTTTTTAAAAGTAGTGGAAGAAGCCAAATCAATGAGCAAAACTGAGTTGGTACAAGCAATAAGAGAACATGGGCTCGTGCGGGAACACATTCCTACCAACTATCTCAGCTCTAGAAAGGTGAGTCTAAGGAGATGTTTGTAAGTGCTTAAATGACTTGTTGTTGTCTGACAAACTGATTGACACATCTATAGACAGCGAGTCTGAGAGAGAATGAATAAACAAACAATTCAGCATATGAGCAACCAAACAGCTAATGATGATGATGATGATGATGATGATGATGTTATGTAGTCAGACTTGCCAAGTTTGTTGTAAGTCTCGCCTTGTCACTACCTATCTCATGCTTTTTTGAAGCATCTGTAGGGTTCATTTCAAAGTTGGATAGGAAACCCAATCTGACAGAAACGCTTAGCAGTCTCGTTTGTTTGGAAAATAAGTAAATTGCTGATTTGGTGTGTTGTTTCCACTCTTCAGCCTATCACAAACCCTGTCATGACTTGCCGCTGTCACTCACTCACAAGTAAACCTAAATCCCTCATTTTACGATGGCCACCAACAAACATGTGCATGTCAGCAGCGATGAAGAAGATTGGTCGTGGTGTTTACTGCTCCAGCTTTAAAATGATACTTTGCCTTCTAAACCCATAATCCCTGCTTGAAGTCCTTCCACCTAGAAATTTGGGACATCTCGCGACTTTTTCCCACCTCTCACCACTTTTTCCAGCTCTAGGTCCAGAATCTCAAGATTTTGCCTCTTGGTGATTGGAGAGTCTGTGTATTTTTTCTTATACAATTTATAATATCTGAACATGTTTTGTTACCCTACCACAGATTTGGGAGGCTCTTTTGGAAAACATGCCTATGACTGCTATGATAAGAAATCTGGGTAAAATGACCAATGTTGGAGTATTGGCACCTTTATCAGCTGGAGCAGCTCGGGTCTGTGAGATGTTAAAGAGTGAGAAGAACCTTAAAGATGCACGTGTCCATCCATTCTCAATCCTAGTAGCTCTGAAACAGTATGAGGCAGGTAAGGGAGAGAAGGGCAAACTCACGTGGATTCCCAACCAAGACGTTGTGACTGCACTTGACAAGGCATTTTACTTGGCTTTCAAGGTTTGTGTTCTGTAATTTGTTGTATTTATATTGAGGAATTTTTAACTGAACTTAATGTACTTCCAATCATAGATACCTTTATTTAGTTATGTTGCTTTATTTATGTCAGGCAAGGCACAGTGATAGCCTGGGGCTTGGCCTGCAAGGCTATAAAGATGGGTTAGTGAAAAGGCTATTGCTTTTTCCTCACAGAATGTCTGATTTGGAAGCAAAAAGGACCCATAAATTAATGAACTTTGTTTGCCCCAAGAGAAATTGAAAACAATACTTAACTTTTTTTTTTTTTTTTTTGGGGGGGGGGGGCGGTGGGGAGGGTGCAAAAAGGATGTTCTTGACAATGCAAAATGGCAAAATTTGGTGGGAAATTATGTTGTTGCCCATACTTGTGTTATTTAGTGGTAAAAGAGAATGCATGTTATGGTTGCACACAAAGGTCATTACTTGAACAACATTTTCTTGGTGGTCATCGCTTTCACCTAATTTCTGAGAATGTTTACGCTTTTCTGGTATTTTGTGGGAGAGGGAGTACTCAGGAATCATCCCTTTGTTTCCAATACAAATTCACACAGTAACTCAAGGACAATCTTTTTATTATCATTTATGCATGTACTTTTACAGGCTGTGGAGCCCACCAATATGAGATATCTTTTGGCGATTGATGTCAGTGGCTCAATGACTTGTGGTAATTGTAATGGAACAACCATCACCCCCAGGGTTGCTTCTGCTGCTATGGCGATGCTTACAGCACGCACTGAACCACAGTATCACTTTGTGGGGTTTTCACATCACCTGGTACCTCTGAACATTAACTCTGCTCAGAAACTTGATACAGTCATAAAGACCATTGAACGAGTAAGTTGATAGACACTTCTGATGTTTTTGTCCTTTAAACTTTGTTAAATTACACACATGGAAAAATATTTTCATGTTGATCACCTAAGAGGGACTAATCCGAACTTGACAACAAACTCACAAAGGTACGCAAAATCAGTGACGTGCATTCTAAGAAAAGCAAATCACATGTTTTTCACTGAAAGCGAAGTGTTTTTGTGGTAAGAATATCGCCTCCAAATATATCTTGCAGTGGGGACAACTTCGAGCAACTCATTGACATGCAGCACTATAATGCTTTTGGTACATCAGCACATTTAAAGAGTCAAAGATTCAAGTTGTAACGATACTACTGAAGAGCCATGAGGCGAATCCAACAGAGTTGTTTTAAGCTGTTGTGCAAAAGAACGTAAGAAAATGGCAAACTCCTGGGAGAAGAGCCCCACAGAAATAGCAAATTCTGAAGTTCTTGGCCGACTACACTTTCACACAGCATCATTTTGTCGCTGGTATGAAGCGTGAGCAACAGGCTGCCATCGATGGAAGACTGATCCAGTCGCAATATGAGTTTTAAGACAATGTCCGAAGAAATTGCTGTATTTCGGTAGCCCAATAAGTTGTAGACTGTCCTAAAGTTTTTCTTCTGTTTCCCCTCAATTTCATGTCAAAACATCCACAAACACGTCACAAAATTCTTAACACAACAACACTTTGTATTCAGTGAAAAACTTGTTTTTCTTAGAAATCATGTGATTTTGTGTGACTTTGTGATTTCGTTACCAAGTTTGTATACACCGTAATGCAATTCCTACTGTATGCAGTTCCTATTGTATGTACTTGCATGATCAGCATGAAAATATTTTTCCATGTGTGGACTTTAACAAAGTTCAAAAGAGAAAAAATATAACTGAGGTTCCTTGACTTGTTTCATTTTTGTATGGTAAAATGTCAATGATCCAGGACAGATTTGTCCAGTGTACTAAATTTCTTAATACTTTTATTTGCTTATCTTAAAATACCCTGCTGACCCAAGCTTGCCAGACTGTTATCAAATCAGTCATTGGACCTAATGGTAGCAATAATTTTAATGAGTTTGCCCAAGGATTCACAAACTTAAAGTCAAAAGTCTCTCATAAATATTGAATGCCTGGACTCTACCCATACTTGTTGCCCAACTGTGAGATGAAAAGCTTGAATTAGTTGCCAGGGGCAGCTTCATCTTTTGCCCTTTTAAAGTGAAGCTTCTCAATTTTTTTTGGAATTATCTAATATTTAATTTATTGCTCATTTTTACAAAGTAAGGCATTTTACTTTTAAGGTGCCCATGGGAGGAACTGACTGTGCTCAACCCATGATCTATGCCAAGAAAAAGAACCTCAAAGTTGATGTCTTCATTGTTTACACTGATTCTGAAACCTGGGCTGGTCGTATACATCCTAGTAAGGCATTGGAGCAGTACAGGAAGTACTCTGGAATCAATGCTAAGCTCATTGTTTGTGCAATGACTTCCAATGGTTTCACGCTGGCTGATCCTGAGGACAGAGGAATGCTTGACATGGCTGGGTTTGACTCTGCTGCTCCAGATGTCATCAGGCAGTTTGTTCTAGGGTTATAAGAATAAAGAGGGTGTTTTGATTGGCACTGAGTTAAAAAGTTTGTGTTTGAAAAAGCAGTCGAGTTCAGGAAAAAGAATATCAAGAGCCATGGCTCTTGATAAAATATAACTAGGGGGCTTAAGCAACAATGACAGCGAGGGCTTTGAAAACGTCACTGAAGTGAGTTGAAGTCATCAGCATGTTGCTTCAAACTTTATTGTGCTTATTCTCTCTTAGAGTTGAATTCTAAAAGACAGTATCCAAGTTCAGAAAAAGAAGAAGAAAGTTGTCACCTTGTGTTCGCGTCCTCCACAAAATGTGAAATTAGGCATCCTTCCATCGTAGTAGTGCAGTGATGGCAAAGAAATATACAAAAAGCATGATGCACAGTGAAAGTTGTTGTTTTGCCCTTCTAAACCTTTTGCTTTTATGCCGTTCTCGTTGATGAAGCCATCGTCATCATTGGTGAAGCTCCCTATTTAACTAAATAAGTCAGTTGTACACAAGGCTTAGTGGAGATTTTGTAGAATGTAGTTTTGTTCAGTTCATAAGAATATTATATTGAAAATATTTTAGCAGGTTTGTTGACAACAATGTTAGAAAATCTGTCAGTGATGTTGATCATTGTTACAGAATTATATACCTTGTCTGATAAAAGAGTTTTCACTAAAACCACTCTCTCTCCCCTCTGTAGCGGCCTCTTTGTGTCATAGAGAGGCTGGGGAGAGGGAAAAATGAAAGCGTGGGGCTCACGATGGGAAGAGGAACGAGAGAAAGCCTTTTTCTTCTTCCTATCGTCCCCCATTTGATTGCTATTCTTTTACTTCTGTTATTTTTATTGGGGTACCCAGCGGGAGCCTCTGTGGCACAGACAGCACAAACCAAGCATACAAAGGTGCTTTGACTTGCTATGCTGTGGTGAATTGTGTTGTTTACAGCCATTGAGTCAGTAGAGTTATTTATACTGTTCACTGATACTAATGCCACACATAAATATTTAAACAGGTTTTTTTCTCTGGCGGAGAGACAAATCTCTCCTTCAAAAAACAGTTGTTTGTTTCAAATTCATGAGATGTGCCTAAATAAGCTAATAATAATTAAAATATTTTGTGGACACAATAATTTAATGCCTGTGGAAACAAGGAGCGCCTTTGCGTCAACTTCTTTTTATCTTTTTCTTTCTCTCTTTTTACATTTTTTAAGTGAACAACATGTTTTCATATGCACATGTTGTAGTTAATTATTTATGATTAAACAATTAAGATGATGTGAACTGCAGAAATGCTGAATTTTATGGTCTTTGTTATCTCAGGTAATTTTATTTTCTTTTGTTGCAACTTCATTAGCATACATTACCATACACAAAAACAAACGAAAAGCAAAAATTACCAGAGATAAAGAATTAACTACAACACATGTAAACCACAAAATCATCTGAACCAGCTAAAAGGCAAAATGCAGGTTCTGAAATGCATCCAAACACAAGAGATCGATAGGGACTGCTTACCGTTTACACAAACCACCCGACTGGACCCCGGGTTGGAGAATGACCCACTAAAATGTGTATCCAGATCAGGTGAACAGACTGAAAGGAGTAGAAAAAGTGCATCCCCTCAAATCACAGTCCATGTTTTCTGAAGATAAATTCTCAAAGGGAACTGGGCGAACCATTTGATTTTAGCTCCAACCAGAATCCCGTGTAAATGGAAAGGTATGGGTTAAAGATCCTTATTTGGATCTCAGTTCCACCTTTACCAAAGCTGTCCAGGTACCATTAGCCATAACCCTTGGGTAGATGGTTCTTGCCCTCGGGAAAGCCACTACCTTATGTTATGTGAAAACTGCCTCTGAAAACTTTCCATGGACACCTCACAGTGGCGGATCCAGGGGAGGGGCCCGGGGGGAGGGGGGCTAGCCTGAGTATCAGGCGTTTCTGGGGAAAAGGGAAGGAGAGAAGCGAAAAAGGGAGGGAGCGGCCCCTCCCCCTTCTCACATCTCCTCTCCTCTCCCCTAGCCCCTTAGGAAGGCCTGATACTCAGGCTAGGGGGGGGGCCGCCCCCCTTATTTTTAGGCCAAAATGAGGCCCCTAGGGCCCCCCAATTTTTTTTTTTGAGACGGCGCCCTTCCCCCCCCCCCCCCCTTATCTGAAGGTCTGGATCCGCCACTGCCTCAATCACAACAAAACGAGATGTGGGTGGGGGGAGGGTGGGGGGCTTCGATGGTCGATTTAAGTCTGTGGACCAGGTGAGGAATTCAAAGTGAAGTCAGCCAATCATGAAGCAGTTACATATACCTAACAGTAGAAATCACGCTCTGTATGTGCGGTATTCTTCATTCATATGATAGCGCGAAATCATTAAAATAGCGAAAAAATAACCCTCGTTCGGACTGGTCAAGGGTGTGTTTCGCTAAGAAGTCGAATGTTGCAACCAATATTGATGCCGCAAATAACTAGCTTGACTGGCGAGCGATAAGTTGACGTATCTTTGACTGCAAAATATGAGGGCTCGGCATGCTTGCCTCTTTAAAAATGCTGAATTACAGTAATTGATAAGGAAGTTTTTACGCAAACTCAGGAATTAAAACCGAATGACCGAAAACATTTTACGGCAATTAGAGATGGACCATCAGAAAAGGCATGGGTGTAAAAGCAAAAAAAAAAAAATGCGCAGCACGTTATTAATAAAAAATATACTCCCATTCCCTCATAAGGATGTCCAAGGGAAAAAAGATTTCACCACCGGCCACCCTCACCCACTCCACCTATTACGTTTCCATAACATATGGCCTATCCCTTTTCAGTGTTCTTGTTTACAAGACCTTTTCCGATCAAATCAAGTCGCCAGTCCAAGTTAAACTCCGACAAGCGACATTGCCTTAAACAGCAACATAAGCCAGTTGAAATGGCAAGAAACGACACAAAGATGGTTGAAACTGCGGTAGGGAAGAGCGACAAACGCAAATACAACAGTAAAATACTGATGACAACAATTGGTCTCAATCAAGGGGAGCACTGGAGAAGATTCTAGTCAGTAACCAAATGTAGTATTTATCCTTGTATCTCAGAATGAATTTTTTTGGAGCCAAGTATGAATTTTACAAAAGAATTTCGAAATAGGTCTAACCTGGAAAAATTTACTTTTTTATGAATGTTAATCAAATGAATTTAATAGAAAAGCAAATACAGGTAAAATGTTACAATGTTGTTGTACACCGAAAAGTAGGGGTGATGAATGGTCCATTACAATTTTTAACTGCTCGCAAAATTTTATCCTTGCTCGATTTGCTCGCAAAATTTAAATGAGTGCTCGCTTGTTCGTGCTCCCCAAATTTTTGCAGTTGCTCGCATGTTCGCTTTCTTATCAGTATAGAAAGGAAGTCGAAGACAGACCTGCACGGACTCCCAACGTGGTTTTTGTGGTTGCGTCGCATTATCAAATGCCTTCGAGTTACATTTTTGTTTACAAGCATGTCTTTCAGAGATTTACCTCTTTTGTAGGATATGATCGGAGGTCTTTTAAAAATTGTTTTCAGCAGAGGATGATTTTCTATAAGGCACCAATTTGCCATCAATGTCTTTTTAAGATCTTGTACCGCTGGGTGATAAGTTGTAACGAAAGGCAATAGTCTCTCTTTACTTTTTTGCTTTTGTTTTAGCCCCGATTGTCTTTGGTCAAAGCTGACCTCTGACAACGACCTTTCTATATCTTGTTTAGGATACCCGCGTGTCGAGGCGTTGTTTAAAGTTCGCAAAGAGTTTATTCTAAGTAATCTTATTGCCTCGCCTTTAATGAAGCCTCTTTTTACCCCTGGAGGGTGGCACAAGGTGAAGTGGGTATATTGAAAGGTTTCAGTCGGCTTATAGTGGGTTTTGATACGGATTTCTCTGTGATTCGCTCTCCTTTGAAAACTGTTGTATCAAGGAAAGTTATTTCGTTCTCTGATATTTCGGCCGTGAACTTAATTGTAGGATGGAAATTGTTAGCTTCTTTAATAAAAAGTTCCACATCTTTTCTGTTACAGTCCCAAAGGGAGAAAACGTCATGCATCAATGTAACGCTTCCATTCTCTTAGCTTGGTGTTACTTTGTTGGATTAGGTTTGTTTCAATCTCTGCCATGTAGATATTTGCAAAAGACACTGCTATTTTTGTGCCCATTGCAATCCCATGGGTTTGGAGATAATTGTTTCCACTGAACTCAACCGTTTTTTCAATTAGAATTAGGAGAAGGAGTTCCCTTAGGTAGTGTGTGGGGATCGGAGGCGGGTCATTGTTGTGAAACAACCCGTATGCTTTGCATACTATTTCCGTTCCCTCTTCTTGTGGACTGTAATTGCTTAGATCTCGATAAGGTGTCACTCAAACTAGCTTCAACGAACTTTGTGCGCTGTAAATTAAAACACCGTTTCAAAATATTTTATGTTTTATTTTAAAGAAAAGGATTTATATATATGGATTGCTGCAAGCGGAAAATAATTATAAGAAGTGCACGCTGCTGGCGAGTTGTACTCTCTAAACTGCTTGCTGCTCGCAAAGCAAATTTTTTATCTCTGCTCGTGCTCGCAAAAAAATCGCAGTGTTTGCATGCTCGCGAATGCTCGCAAAGACCATTCGTTAAAGACCATTCGTTACCCCTAAAAGTGCTACGTAAGCATAATTTTTACCTCGGGTAACTTCGGGACCCTCGGGTAACATATTAAAGGATAACCAGCCGCTCACTCTGGCAAATCGTTTTTTTTTTCTTCTTACAGATCACAACAGATTTAAAATAAGAAACGTGAGGAAATATAAAGTGATTTTAATTTTTTTTCGGACTTCTACTGATGCTACAACCGATTGCAGACACTTGAAGTTCTGCCTTGGAAGTCTGGGTAAGAGTTTTATTTGAACAAAGATCCCGGAAGCTTTCCGCGTCGCGTCAGCCATTCTTTGTATGAGTCTAACTTTCATAAAAAACTTGTAAAGCGAAAACTGTTTCTTGACCGAAAACGAAGGTAGATACTTCAGCTCGGTCCGTGTTTATTTGATTAACCAAAGCGACGACATCAGTTTAGAGCTAGACATTTTTGTTTTTCTGTATTAGCGATCGACAGGCGTCAAGGAAAGAAAACATGGCGAACCAGCAACCTCCAGATGTTGAAATGGTTCCTGCTTCACCAGGAGTAACGCCACAGTCTGCACCAATTGCAGCAAATCAGGTACAGAACGAAGCAGGCGGCTTTGTGTGGAAAGTGGACGACATGGAGAGGTTTAGGCGTTTTCTTGTGCTTGGAAGCGAAGGCGGTACTTACTATGCCGAGGAGAAGAAACTTGGACAAGAGAACGCTCAGGCCTTGCTGAGAATTATCGCCGAAGGTCGTGGTCCAGAGGCGGTAGAAATTATCGTTGAATACAGCACCCAGGGTCGTACAGCTAAGCAAGACACGATAATCTTGTCCCTAGCTATTTGTGCTCGATCAAGTCACTTGGAGACGAAACGCGCCGCGTATGCAGCCTTGTCACAAGTTCTGCGAATTCCTACACATCTTTTCTCCTTCGTAGAGATCTGTGAAACTCTGAGCAAGCCAAAGTCCACTGGCTGGGGTCGAGCACATAGAAAGGCAATCCAAAAGTGGTATACTAACAAGAAACCCAAGGCTCTCTCTGTTGCTGTGACCAAATACAAACAAAGAAATGGATGGTCGCACCGTGACGTGTTTCGTTTGTGCCACGTTAAACCAAACGACCCAGCCATTCAGTTTATTGTGAAGTACGTGATAAAAGGTTTTGATGCTGTGCAGCCTGATGCAGCGACGCCTGGTGTGGGCCAGGATGTTACATCTGTCTTCACGTTTCTCAAAGCAGTGGAAGAAGCCAAGACAATGAGTGAGGAGAGGCTAGTTCAAGCAATAAAAGATCACAATCTTGTGCGGGAACATATTCCCACTAACCATCTCAACTCCCAAGAGGTTGGTTATTGCTCCATTTGTACCAAGGCTAGAGCATATGTCTTGAGTGTAAATTAATATGGCTTTTTTCTTTACAGTAATAAATTTTCTTGAATCAAGCAAAAAAATTTAAAGGAGGCATAGCTCTCAGTCACTAATGCCAAGTGGTTTTGAAGGTTTCAAAGTATTGCAGCACCATTCATTTGTGCTTTCCTGTCTAATATACATGCAACGTAAAACACAGTAAGCATGGTAAATTATTGCACAACTTCTGGTACATTTAATGTGCAATGGGATTGTTGTTGCGTCAATGACTTGGCTTTTCGATCTTCATACCAGTAATTCAAGGTCATCTTTAATTTCTTGCTATGGCTGAGATTGCTCCAGATGTTAGCAAAGTCATTACACTTTATGGATGCAACTTTCAGTAAGCGTGATGGATCATAAATTTGGTATCATTATTTTGGCAATTTTCCACATGGTATTTCTGAATTGGCAATTTTTCTTACAGTATTCAGTATGCTCATATAAGTTGTCATGGTAACTATACCTGGAGTTGCACTAATGTACATTTAAACAACTTGGCCTTGATATGTGCCACCAACGTCTCCAAATTTAAGCCTCATTCAATTATGACGGGCCTTTTGCAATAGCTGGTTACGTGATCGACTTGATTTCAGCAGGGATGTAAAGAGCACATAAAAATTATCTAACCTGTAAATTGTCAGCCACATATCTTAACAGTACCTACTGTAATGGCTGCTGAAAATGAGAAGAAATTATTAAGGTGAAATCCATTAGGAAATTGAGTAATTATTGTAATTTTCAGTGGAAAAAACCTTGTACCTGAATAATTTCAAGCATATTGCATTCTTTTTCACACTTTTCAAGGGCTATTATTATTCATTCAAAATTTTTCCCCAATTCTGATTGGCTAAAAGCACATGTTTAATTCACCATAACCAGTTACTGATGACCAAATTTGGAGGAATTTTGACTTTAACGAGGAAATGACGTCAAAAATGCAGCGTTTTCGCAGGTTAAGGCACCGTTAACCGAGAAGACCTGACCTTTTTGGTTGTGAAATTAAAAAAATGGCGGACATTTCACTTGTTTCAAGAGTAAGAACTAGGCGAAAAAATAGCTAAAAACACGGCAAGAACAGCAAGAAGACAACTCGAAGGGCGACATCTGCTATTTGGAGAATATTTGCGGAGCTGGACAAACCTAAACATACACTATCGAAGATGAACTGAACATCGATGGATCGATGGAGGTAAGCATGTTTTAGCTATGTTTTTAAACTTGGAATTATTTTGAACGAATAATAAAACAGTTATTGAATTCGGCTTTCGTATCGTATGAAGAATTATGGAGATCTCGGAGGGTGTTATCCGCCTCGGCCTACGGCCTCGACGGATAACACCCTCCTCGATCTCCATAATTCTTCATAAGATACTCAGCCTCATTCATTAACTGTTAATTAATGTAATAAGTTGTATGAAATAACTCTGAACTAAAGGTTCTTATTGGAGCCTGTGAGAACAAACTTCAAAATCCTCAAATTTAACAAAATGAAGTCTTCCGCATGACAATTTTATGTGTGTTTTCTCAGTTCCTGTGAAATTTGAAATTTATTTTCTCAGGCTCCCGTAAGAAATTGTCTTTGGTGTTATTACAGACAACCTATTATATCTATAGCCCCTTGGAAAATGTAAAAAAGAATATAGTGTGGCTTAAAATATTCTGGTGCAAGGGTTTTGTCCACTGAGAATTAACATTACTCAATTTCCTACTGTATTCTGTCTTACTTTTGTATGGTGAAAACAACTTTTGCCACCAGATCGTGGTTGAGTGGTTTGTCATACAAATCCTTCTAAATTTTAAAATTTTCAAACTGTCAAAAAATCTTTCCCTTACACATTACAGGGCTCAAATTTTCATTTACAAACAAAGAAAATTGAGTTGGTATTATTATAACATATGAGCAGATATTATTTTAACCATTCTCCTTTTGTGGTATAGATTTGGAAGGCCCTGTTAGAGAAGATGCCAATGACTGCTATGATTAGAAATCTTGGCAAAATGACCAACATTGGAGTACTGGCTCCGTTGTCAGAGGGTGCCACCAAGGTCTGTGACATGCTGAGAAATGAGAGGAGCCTTAAAGATGCACGTGTCCACCCATTTAACATCCTCTTAGCTCTGAAACAGTATCAACAAGGGCAGGGAGAGAAAGGCAAGCTCACATGGACACCAAACCAAGCCATTGTGACTGCACTGGATGAAGCATTCTACTTGGCTTTCAAGGTTTGCATTCAATGTCTTATTGTATTGAATTCCAAAGCTCACTATGAATTTTTTTGGCTAATTTATAACTTGCAACAAGAGTCATACCAACTAGCAACAAACCTCTTGAGTTAAAGTTGAAAGCTTGAATGGGTAGAAGGCTATTTCATACAAGGGAAAAAGTTTGTACCCTGGTTAAACCAATTATTATTGGTTAAAGCAATTTTTGCTTTGTTATGTGGGATTTTGTGGACATTGATGTATAACATATATAGTTAATGTAACAATAAATCCCCCCCTTCCCTATTTTTTGCTTTATTTTTTCAATAATATATGTAAATTAAAGCATAAAAAGTAAGGTTGATGTTTTGGCATCGTCGTAATGCCATTATCTAACTACAATTTTGCTAGTGAGTATTTACATACCTTTGCAGAATGTAGAGCCCACCAATAAGAGATACCTCTTGGCCATTGATGTCAGTGGCTCAATGTCATGGGGTAACTGTCATGGAACAACCATCACCCCCAGGGTTGCTTCTGCTGCTATGGCAATGCTTACAGCACGCACTGAACCACAGTATCACTTTGTGGGGTTCTCTCATCACCTGGTACCTCTGAACATTAACTCTACTCAGAGACTTGATACAGTTGTAAGGACTATTGAGCAGGTAACTGTAAACACTTTGTTTTTTTAGTTATTATGAATCTTAAGACCTGAGGTTGGTGACAGTGGTGGAAAGGTTCCTAAAAAAGTGAATTTGCATTCTTTCTGTTCAATTTTCACCACGATGTATTCCAATTCTTTAGCTCTGTTAAATGTAGGGAAGGCGGCTTTTTGGAATTCCAAGGGCAAGGGGGGTTATTTGAACTGGAAATCCTAAGGCATGGGGGGATACTTACGATTGGAATTCCATAGGCATAGGAGGGTTTTAGATCTGGAATTTCCACGGGGGAGAGACGAGTGTATTCCATGAAAACACTTATTTTATGGACTTAAGCAGTTCGCAAATAAAGCTCGAACTGACGACACTGCTGGCGACCCTGGAAGCGCAGCTGCAGAAGCAGGATTTAAGACAAGCATCCATCAATCAGTGATGCTTTCTTGTTCATTTGTAGAAGAAAACCAACAAAACATGGGTTGTACATCAAGCTTCAGAGACCTTAATGCTACAAAACATCCTTTTTTCTTTTGTGAAAACATCCTCATAGATTATTTTGTCCATTCAATGTGAAACATGGTCTTTTGACCAAGGACACTATTTTAATTTTTGAAGATCGTGGGATTTGGAGCAACTGCTGACTCCAAGGGCTGAAATAATAAAAAAACAACAAAAAAATTTGTGTCATATGCACTTTAAAAAAGGGTGATAATTACTAAACGTTTTCAATTCTCAGTGTGTGTAAAATATGCATCCAAAATTTAAACTCGTTTTTCGCCTCTAAAAGAAATAAATTTGCCTCCAAAAATGTCCTTTTGCATCTTCAAATTGACAAACGATTTGCAAGAATGTACAATAAATTAACAAGATGGCAGCAAATAAGAAGGATTTTTGATGTCGAAAACTCCACAATCATCTTGAGAATATTCAATTACTTCTCTATACTTCTGTTACAGTCAGATACATTGCTTAATTCTACAAAATGCAAAGCAGTGATCAGAATCGAAAGCAACGGCTGAGCAAATCAACTGACATCTCATGATGTCATCAGCTTTTTTTGATCCTTTACTTGTTTACACGGAAAAAGCAGGTTTTAAATGGCCAAAATTCCAGAATTTTTTTGGGAGACATTTTTTAAAGTTCAGAATTGTTTATTAAACTTATCCAAAGACCAAAATCTGTTTAAAAAAGTTTTGTGTGACTCATATACACTTTAAATATATGTCTTCTCTCTGCTCTTACTTGAGGAAAAATGATTATCTTGGAGAACTGCTAAAGCTAATGGTCAAACCTGTGACTCTAAACTAAGGTGAAAATTGTGACGCAGGTACTGTACGACCAGCGTGTAATGGCTAACTTCACTACTCTTCAACCTCTAGGTACCCATGGGAGGAACTGACTGTGCTCAACCCATGATCTATGCCAAAGAAAATAATCTTAAGGTTGATGTCTTCATTGTTTACACTGACTGTGAAACCTGGGCTGGGCCAGTTCACCCAAGCGAGGCACTGAAGCAGTACAGAATTCAATCTGATATTGATGCTAAGCTCATCATTTGTGCAATGACCTCCAATGGTTTCACGCTGGCTGATCCTGAGGACAGAGGAATGCTTGACATGGCTGGGTTTGACTCTGCTGCTCCAGACATCATTAGGCAGTTTGTTGTTGGTTTATAAACCTGTCTAACCTCCCAGGTATCATAAAATCGTCTATTAAAGCCCCCTGTTGACATTTGAACTGGTTTAAATTGCTCTGGATTTCCGTAAACCATAAAGAAAAGATCTTCTAATTTTTCCAATCTGGATAATGCTACATAATCAGCCCCCTCTGGAACAAAAGGGCAATCTAGCCAAATGATAACCTTGTATAGAGTTTGTGCTTGAATTTTACACATACTGTAGTTGTACTATATCCACCCCCTTAAACATGCCTTAAGTGGATAAGCTCTCCCCACAAAGACTTAATAGAAAATTTACCGTAGATTTATAAACACACCTTTGATGTACAGAGGTACTATTTGTGTAGAACTATGTTGACAGGCATGTGAGCCTCCTTAACACAGCATAATACTCTTCAATTTGCAGGCTTAGCATTACATGGCCATGCAAAGTCATTTAATTATTTCAATCACATTTGTCTGAGAGACAAGGAATTTTGAAAATACCTGATAACTGTGGTTTTAGAATAGTGGGTTCTAAAATCATACAAGTGCAAAGGTAGTATTTAACATTGGAACGAAATGATGATTTTATCATAGATATGTTTTGTTAAAACCATTTTTAAGAAGTGTGTTTTTATGTAAGTGCAAGCATTGTATGCATGCAACGCAACGGAAACAAAGATAAAATGTATTTGAAATGCAAATGCGAACTTTGCCGTGCCTCGTGTATAAAAGGATGATAAAAAACCTGCACGTAACGAAGCTAATGGCACTTTCTTAGGATTTTTTATCAAGGACTGTTCGTGCTTTATACCATGCTTGGATGGGGCCCTGGTCTTTCTCACTTAGCCTGTTCGAGGCTCCAAAAAATAATAGTTATATGCAGAGTTCTTGAAAACTGATGCGAAAAATGCGAGACTTATTTTCGCTTGGCTTGTTTTCATGATGTCCTTACTAAGAGCAACATTCATCTTTCTTTTTAGCACTCAGGCTTTAAAGCCAGTCATCCACAATTCAACATTAATCTCTTGTATGTTCTCGTGAGTAATGCTTTTATAGAACGTTCAGCCTCTAAAAGAGCAACTCATGGAAAAGTTGATCAAAAAGTTCTCCAGTGTACCTCAGGTCCATGTGAACTTTAAACTTTACCAGTACATGTTCTGTGTATATTTTGCTTTTATTTCTTGTTAACTATTTTGTATTTTTGTAGTTGTTGGACGTCCAGTTTAGAAAGAGACCTTGAAACAAACTTTTCAGACTGTTTCGTTAAACCGAAAGGAAAAAGAAGCTTGGAGAAAGAAGTTGAAATTCTTTCCAAGTCAATGTCAATGAGAGAACTTGTTTTATGAGTCAATGAGTCAAGTTGTGAGTCAGGTGTGGGTTAAGTGCTGAAAATTTATTGATTTGGGTTAAGCAGTGATTTTAGTGATTAGGGTTCATCATGGTCACGAAGTGGTTAGCATTTATTTAGGTTAAGATTTGTTACTTTATCCACCGCGTATGTATTTATGAAAGCAATTACTCGCGGGAAATCCGAGAGATCCCAAGTATTGGCTCAAAACTCATGGACTCATTTACTCTTAATTCTCTGTGTTGATTGGTTTCACAGAAAATGTATTTAGAAAAGTGTGTAGCATATGCTTCTTGATATAAGGGATCAAAGGATTTAAAAGTTTTCATCGTGTAATACTGGTATTAAATTAACTTAGTACGAACGTCCACCTGTAACTGAAGTAGCTGACAGTATTATTTGCGTCAGTCCGAAGTGGAAATAAAAATAAATGCAACTCACTTGAGATATTTGGTTTGCAATATATGGTTAAAACGAAGTGGGAATTGACGTACGGAGAAGAATTCCAAAGCGTTTTCTATTCGTAGTGACCATCAGTGACGTGTTTCTCTGCCCTTGGACAGTGGATGGTGGACTGCATGAGGAATTGTTTCCATTTCGTGGTGCCCCTTGGTCATTCGAAAGATTTAGAATCGCGTCTACGGCAAACTTCAGATACACGTTGTCAGCTTCTCGAAATAGGAAATGCGCAAATTCTATTCCATGAAACGGTCGTGAAACTACATATTTTTGTGTAGATGTACAGCAGTGCCGGATCCAGACTTTGAGATGGGGGGGGGGGGGGGGTGCTGATCATCCAGACCCTTACATAAAGGGGGAGAGGGGTGGTCTCCCAAAACAATTTTTTTCGGCCCTTCGGGCATCAGTTTGGTTTAAAAATGAGGGGGGTGGGGGCGGGCCCCTCCCTTGGATTCGCCGCTATCCAATAAACCACGAGTAAAGGGAAAACTTTGTCACGTGCAACAAATTGACGCTTGACGCAAACGTGATTCTGAGTCCATCATAACATTCTTGTGTCTATCTTATATTTGCGCTGCTTCAAACTTCATCGCGCTTATTCCATATCGTTCAATTCGTCAAATGTTGGCAAATTTTGGTGGAGTTAAATTCCAAAGGACTGTCGGCGAAGTTAAGAAAAAGAAAGACGTTTTCTTGTGTTTACGTCCTGTACAAAACGTGAAATTATTCAATTTCACGTCCTAGTCTTACAGCGACTGCAAAGAAATGTACGAAAAAGCGTGATGCACGTACAGAGCTGTTGTTTTGCCGATCCAAACCTATTGCTTTTTTGCCGTTTTCGTTCCCGTCGCCGTCGTTAATGCTTAATCTTCCTACTGCCAACCCCTCGTTGTGATTTAGGGTGAAAACGTGTGGAAACAACTGTATAAGTTTATTTGGAATACAGAAAGAACTGGTTCAAGTGTCACGAAAACGTGCCTTTCCTGGGGCCCGTTTCTCTAAGGCGGTCCCGAAGCCTGATCTTCAAATTATTACCTACGGGTTCTAGCTTCCTGGTCAATCTTAAGAGTGATAGTATTATTATTGCTTCACTACCGAAACTTTATTTTCAAAAACCGTTACTAACACGGCAAAGATAAAGGGGACGACTTTCCGGGCGCGTCAATACCATGACTTTAGAGAAACTCGCCACTCAGGATTCTTGAGGACATGTAGTTTTCGACTTTTGGATGAATAATTATTAGAGTTTTGAGGAGATACTTACAGGAGTTTTAACTACGATTTTGTTCAAAGCCGTGGAGTCTGCATAGGATGTGAGTGGTAAGCAGTGTTTTGGTTTGTTTTTTACGCTCCTCGCCATGATTTGTAAGATGAAACTCAATAGTCTTCGTTTCACGGCAGTTTTACGGATTTGCGACCCTTATCCTTCGACAAAATCAGTTATTACTTCAGAGTCTGGTTATTGATGAGCCCAACCTTTACGCTAGCCACAGCAAAGGAGCGCGGGAACGCGAGAGGTGACGTGAACAAGAGAAACGGCAACCCTAACCTTTACTTAATTTTAGGTTTTCCGGGGTTTTTCGGGTTCACGTTTCAGTACATGCGGCCAACGGCTATCATTATCCGTAGAGTGAAACTAGTGCTTAAAGAGTGCTTTACAGATGCTTGGGCTTTGCGAGGCGTAAACACAGGATTCTTCTCCAGTGGCAGTTCCATGCTGATGAGACTAATATGGACGAATCAGCTATGACTGTCGCTGCTTAGTCCTGCCTACCGACGTGAGCAAAGGAAATAGGAGAGGTGACGTCTGCACGCAGGCAAGCAGGGAGTTGATGTTGTACGTAAAATGTCTTCTATTCACATAAGCAAACTGGTCTGTTCACGGTTTGGGCAGATGATAAACAAAACCCAGGACTGATAAATTTAAATTGGGAATCGAGTGAACCATTTGCGCAAATCAGTTCCTTTTATCGAAAAACGGCAACGAAAGCCGGGATGAGTCTGAAGAATCGGAAACGAATCCTCGTTTGGGACCATCTGACCTGGATTACACTGTCAGAATCATCTTTTCAGACATTCCGTTGCCTCCGAAATGTTTCACTGAAACGACCTAACTAGAATTTTTAGAACGTTTTGGAAAATGTAAGCGAATGAAAAACTACTATTGCTGTTTGTTTTTATTATGTATAAATGAATTTGCACGGTGTAACCTTAATTCACCGCCATTTTTTTTACTTTGTTATGCGTGTTTGGCTGTAGTTATAAGACTGAATAGGGCCCATTTCAATTCGACGCGCGGAGGAATCATCTTCATCGCCAGTCCTCTTCGTTCAGAGGAACGAAGGTCCTCCCCTAGCTAATTCTCGTCATCCGGCTCTATTTTGAGCACTAACTTAATATTGTCTTTCGCCACGTAAGTCCTTTCTCCTAAAGTTCCAACATCCTTGTTTGCCTTCAAGTGTTTCGGGGCTTCCGGTTCTCTCTAACGCTTCCCCTGTAAGTTCCATTCAAGGCTGTCTTAGCCACATGTCCGTTTGGTCTCCTTAGTTGGTAGCCAGCAATCCATTGCTATGTTTGTCCTTTTATCGCCTCCTCTATCGACTGCTTCAGGGGCACCCAATGACTGTTTTTTGTAAAATATCTGCTCGAAGAAGTAAATACTGCCTAAAAGTAAATAGCTTTTAATAGAGTGGCTAAAAATTGCTAGATGACCGTTCAACGGATGTACGATTTTCGAAGTACTATATGAAGAATTCCCTACGATTTTCTGACCTCCCCAGGTTAGGCTGTATTTCGTAGGTAAAGAAAACCTAAACTTTCGGATTAGAAAATGTAATGTAGCCAGGAATAAAAAAAAATTCGTGAAGCATTAAATTGCATCTAAAATTTTCGGGAAAATAACCCTGAAGTCCTTTCAATTTTGAAAAGACCCAAGTTACCCCAGGATGACCGAACAGATACAAATTTCATAGCGCCTTGAAGAATGCATTTCTAGAGATCTAAGGTACTTTGGGAAGCCTAAAAAGTGTTTTCAAAGTATTTAGGAGGGATTTGTTGTTGGGTGCCCCTGCTGCTTCCACAGGCCACTAAATCCGCAGGATACTCCTTAAGCAACTGTTGATGAACACTGCAACTTATGTCTCAGCTAATTGGGTTATCTCCAAGTTTATGCACCATACGAGAGCACGGCCCTCACATTTGACCCAAGTTTCTCAACTTGGTCCGAGCTCTCGATGAGTCAGCACCGCAAAATCCTGCCTCATCCAGCTTCCCAATGAGTGCCTGAATTTCCTCCTCACTTTCCTACCTCACCTTGTCTGCCACCTCAATCCGCCTTCCCGCAATCATTCCACCGTCGCGTTGTTTGGCACCAAACGCATCAGCTTTGCATCTGTGGAACTGATCTTCAGAACAACTTTCATACTCTGCTCCTCTTAGCCCGTGTCTTGTTCCTCGTGTCTTGGGCTGGAGTGACAACAGGGCCAGATCGCGAAACTCAGATCATTAAGGGATACCACGCCTCCTTGCAATAGCCTGCGAAGCGCAGATGTATTTCGGGTCGTCGGAAATACGTCAGCGCTTCACAGGCTACCATGCAAAGGCTGTCCCTGTCATCCCATCTAGAGGGACCAGGAAACAACAAGGGTAACAGAAGACAACCTTGTCGTAACTACCTTCTCATGCTTAGCGGTCTGGACTTCTATTATGTCCAACCCTCTGTTTTCTGTTTAGAGATCGTAAAGCGCGCGTGCGAAAATAAACACTGCGGTGGATTTATTCGTATTTGAATGAGTGATAACCCTCTTGATAGCCTGCGTAGAAGCTGGTTTGAGATGGTTTAGGAAGGTAACCTGCTTTTTTACGAATAATAATTTACGAACAATGAAACAACGGCAAGCTTCGTAGGCTAGCTCGAGGAAAAAGGTTGGTATAAACGGACTCTTATTAAAAAGGGGTGCTTGCAATTTCAACAAATTTGTTGCTCCAAAAATATCCCCCAATGGAGGGTTATTGCTTTGAGCCCTACTTCCCCCAAATCCTTACCCTGCGAGCAGAGGCCCTTCGATCTTCCTAGATACTTATCTAGGAAGATAGAAGGGCCTCTGCTCGCAGGGTACCAAATCCTAGACTTTCTCAAAGTCCTTCGCTTTAGCCTGAATTTCATCCGATTACTTCGAGTCGCGAGAGGAGAAAACGACTCGACGCAATCGGATGAATTTCAGGCTACCTTCGCTTCTCATTTCCGGTTCCAGGGTTCCGGTAGTTGGAAAAATCTTCCGCTCGCGCTCGTGAAAAAATTTGAGCTCGACTTGTTGGCAAGCCTACCCAAATCCGGCACTATGGAAACTCCAGGGTGGATTCATACGCAGCAAACGTGTACAGCCGTCTAGGCCCCGTCTACTCGAATTCTGATGTATTTTTTAAGACAGCATATTTTTTTACCCGAATAATCCGAGGATGAATGAGCGGATTCACAGGTATCGTGTGGACGGATAGCCTCCCACGCAGGCATTTTTAGGGGAGCTCGTTGGGAGGGATGAAAAACGAGCTCCCCTAAAAACGCCTGCATGGGAGGCTAGTGGACGGAAGGCCTGTTTTAAGTGTCGTCACTCAACGTGGGGAGGAGCGTTGCGTGACGACCCTAAAACGACAGTGAAGCAGACTAACGGAAGGACGATTCGTGTTAAAAGATATAGGAGGCAGAAAATATAACAGCACATTTTACATAACGGTTGTATTTCAAAAAGTATAATTCGCATTCACTTGGTACATATTTACAGTTAATCCAGGGCAATAACTTCTGTAATTTTTCTCGAACTATTTGTAGCGAATATTTTTCCTGGCAGTGAATTTCATACCCTAATCTTCTTCTATTCTTCATATAATCGAGAAAAAGATAATTCTTAAATTCTCAAATATCTATCTGCAAGGTCTTTAAAATGTGTTAAAAAATTGAGATAATCAAGTGACAAGAAAAATTGACACGAATCGAACATATTTTATAATACACACTCTTGTTACCCTCTGAATTTCCAAGCCCTCGTGAGTAATTCTGAGCATGTGTCCAACTTCAATACGTGATAGTCCTTGTGATAAAAATAAGAATTTTAATAACTTCTGCAGATATTAGCGGATCTCAGTAACTCCAATGTACATTTTCCTTTTGGGATATCATGTTACTGGGATTCATAGCTCAGACGAAATACAGACATTTTACTTGGTCTATTAAAGTAACGGGTCGACACAAAAGATAAAAGCACAAGAATTGTTGCAACAAAACAGGGTCGTTCGTCACAAAACCTACATTTTGCTGCCATTTTCTATCATTCTTTGGCGCCAGACGTTTTAAACCTCTGCACCAGCGTATGTCACCTTCATTTTGAAGTCAGAATGGATTCTCTCAGGGCTACAAAATCTAGATTTTTCGCGTTACTGACCTCAATACTTACAGGCAATTTCAAGAACTATGTGGTACTTTTCAGGTTTCTCTTAATATTTACACAAATTATTGCAAGTAGACAAAATAAACCTTTTCATAAATGGAAATCATCCTCCAGTACTTTTACGAAAAGGTATGGTGTATGCTAAGGAATTTTTGAGTGCATTTAGTGCGCGTCCCAGGAAAAAAAAAAAACAGCCACAAGCAACATTAAATTTGCCTAAGCATCCACTGTTGAACATAAAAATTAAAAACTCCACATGCTTTAACTCACAGAAGGAGAAAATTCTGGCAAAAGATTTACACAAAGATGAACATCATTTTACCGTGACAGGACAGTATACATCGTTACAGCTGTCAGGATGATGTCGCTCTTACAGTGCTACAAATGCTGTCCAAAGCACCGGAAAAGCTGTGAACAACCTTGCCAATCCTTTCCATATCAACTGCATTGAGATTAAGACCAACTGTCTGCATCACACCCTCAATGTCACTATACTTGCTCTCAAGATCTGTTACAGTCCGACGAACTCTAAACCTAGCTTGAGGTCCCAATGAGTCAGTTAAGCTTGAAAAAGACTCCAACACCTCTCGGGAGATTTTTTGAAGATCACTTATAGTGTCAAGTAAATTATTTTGTGAATCATCCATTATTCGGGCATCAGTTAAAGAAAGTATCTCTTTAACTTTTGATTGTCCTTGATTAGAAAGCTGCAATATCTCATTCACTTGGGGGGACAGACTAGGATCGGGTTTAAAACTGGGAGGGGTGATTTTAGGTCTCCTGGGGATATTTGGTTTGGCCGGGGGTTTTGGTTTAGGTCCCCCAGGAGATGGTCTATGGCCAGGAGAGGGCAGATTAGTCTCTGATGGGACGGCTTTTTGCTGAACAGCATTGCTGCTACTATTGCTGGGTTTTTTCGCAACACCTGGAACTGAAGGAGGAGGGTGTACTGGTTTGGACTTGACGGAAGGTTGTCTAAAAATGTTTGGTCCATTTCCAGTAGGTGACATTGGTCTTTCTGACTTTCTAGGAGTGGCCACCCCTTTTCCATTTTCGTGTTCGTGAGTGCCATGCTGTTGGTCAACACTACTAGGGTGCTGCTCTCCTCTGTGTCTAACGCGGGGTAATGGGCGTGGTTTAGGGGAAGAAGTATGATCATTGTTCACCACCTGTGATAAACTGGCATCAATTGAAGCTAGACTTGAATTGGAAGTTGACTTCTCAGTATCCTTCAGTTTAACTGGGGGCGGAGGTGGTGGGGGTCGGTTTCGAGGGCGCGGAACTGGACTTCTTGGCTTGCCACCGTCAATAGGTAGATTATCTGATGACTTGGCTCGTGCGGGACATGGCTTGGTAGCAACCTCTGTTGGTTTGGGTTTCTTAGAATTTTGAACATCCTGTTGATCCTCTTCTATGGGCTTCATATCTTCATTGAAAGGGCTTGAAACCTTTTTATTATGACCAGGGACGGGCGGTGGAGAAGAAAGAGACTTTTGTAGAGCTTGACGAGGTGTGGCTGGCAGGGGTTTAGTTTGACCCTGATGGAAAGGGAGGGGTTTATTAGGGGTTTGATGAGGCATGGCTGCACCCAGCTTCGGTCCCTTTTCATGCCCTGGAGGTAAAAGCGGACGCCTCAGCTGACCCTGCGACTGCTGTTGCTCTTTTTGCTCTTCTTTTTTATGTTGGTAATCTGTTGGCAGAGGTGCTGGAGGACGTTTCTGTAAACTACTGGCATCAAATTTAGGAGGATGATCCTCTTTTTCGGATGTTTTACCTCTTGCTACATCGGATGACTTTCTAAGAGTTCCAGACCTTGTTCCTAATTCCTTAAGCACATTACTCATGGCGGGGCCCCCTTGTGATTCCGTTAGCGAATGGCGATGGGTAGATTCCGGTTCTTCATTAACAGTTTGTTCTTTCACCGCTGGCCGAGCTGGTGGTTCTGGTGGGGGTCCAGGGGGGTTGAGTGAGTTTGCAAATTTCTTGAAGGCTGAGCCTTTTGATTTCGAGTTTTCATCTTTCTTGTTCATGTAGTCGCCTTCCTTAAACGACGGAAGGTCGTCAGTGTCGCCTTTCTTCTTGGCCTTTTTAGTTTTATCCTTTTTCCGCTTTCCAAGAGCCTTTTCTACCTCTGCAAAGATAAGCAATCCGGAGAAAAAATTGTAAATCATCGGCAGTTAATGTTACCTTGGTTCTCTCACTGCATAACCTAATAAAGTGATTTTCATTTTTCATGCCCAAATAGTTCAATTTATCCGTGTAAAAGCTGGATAAATCCGTACGCAGTGGATAAGTATTAGGGAAACCAATTGCATTGTCAATTAGACAGAGATTTATCTCGTGCATAGCATTATCCACGTTTTCAACAATTGCATGGTTACTACAGCCAGAGATTTCTGAAATTCCCTGACTTTTTCCTGACAAATGTAAAATTTCCCTGATCAACTGAATTAACAATTTCACAAATTAGTCCTGATGACTGACTCAACCCTCCCCTTACAGTATCCTCTCCACCAACTTATATACGCTTTCAGCAAGTCACGTGCAGTGAACATGACTTGATAGTTCCTTAACATAACATGCAAAAAGGATTTATTCTCTTGAAAACCCAACATCAGCTTGTCGTTCAATTTCATGAACAATAATTACCAGTACAACATGATTTATGTCCATTAAATTTAAACAAGAATTTTAAATGTTAGAAAACAATAAAACTAGAGGGAAAAATAGATATATACTCTTTAAATTTCACTTTTCCCTGACTTCTTTCCAAGACTTAAATTCCCTGACTTTCCCTTGACCATTTCATAACCTGTGGCAGGCATGAACTGAAGGCCGATATCGGCTCTTTCCAACTTTTAAACAACTTGGGCAGACTACTGTACTCAAAAAGAACTATTATTATTTTTTAACGATAGCTAATATTTTGAGAAACCAGTAAGAACCATCATTAAACCTAATGTAACACCCTCCATACAGAGAGGGGCTGTAATTTACTGACAGTGGCTTTAAAAGTCTCAACAACCTGGCTGGTTTTCTTCACTGAATGAAAAGTGGTTTTTAAAGCAATCCACTTTGATTTGCACTCTTTCCATATGAAAAAATACACCTGGAGCCCACGAAAAATCTTCCACAAAAAGCCATCCCCAAATCAGAAGAAATCAGCAGCAATGCTGCACAGATGGCAAGATAAACCCATTGATGTAGAAATACTTTTGGAAAGACCTTTAATTACCTTCGTCAACACTACTGGTTGAAAAGACTGTGTTCAGCCACTTGTGGATCTCTGAAAATGTTGGACGATCTGCATGATCCCAACTCCAACCTAAAAACACATAGCAACAAAGTCAAAAGCCTGTCTAGATCATAACTGGTAATAAATTATACCCTCTTTTAATGGTTTGAGTGGTTATTTTTGTGTTTTGCTCAATTTGGTCAAGTGTTGCCACTGTTGGAACTTCAATAAATTTCTTGACACATCTCATTTGTCTGAAACACCTGTGCACCACTAATTATCTTAATTTCAAATTAATTAATTTCAAAAACTTATAAGGCGCAAATATCTATATAAATATATTCAAATGCGCCGTAGGGGAAAAAGAACAAAAACAAAAACAAAACAAAACAATAATACTACTAATAATAAAAATTATAAATAATTATGATAGTAAAAATGATAAAATAAGATGATAATATAGATATAGAATAGAAAAACTATTGGCTAAAAGTTAAAAAGATAAAATCTGTTAGCAAAATCTTAAAAATTATAAGCTGAAAATAAATCTTAAATTGCAATAATAATCATGAATCCTATCTCATGATCTAGAACTGATCAACAGAAAACAATCCCTTTAGATTGTAGATCCCAAGGATAATAATATTGATGACTAATCTCTAATTTTATCCAACGTTAATTTTGATTTTGTACGTAATTTAAAAAATAGTTACTTGACAAAATTTCTTTGTTTGGTTAAAAAAATGTACTAGTCTATTATTAGCATTTTTATCACTGGAAAATGCTTAAATTCTTTTAAGCCCTATGTGTTTTATTAAAACAAAGTAAAGAGACTTTTAAAATTTGTTTAACTGTATTTAAAGATTTATTAGCCTTTTAGTGCTATGGATCTGTTGTGTGCGCTATGAATACTATTATTTAATATTTTGTGATGTTGCTAGTTAAATTCTTAAAATAGATGTTAAGCAAGCCCAAGCCAATATAAACATTTCACTAGTTTGAGATTATAACTCAAGGTAATATTGGACTCACATTTTTTCATCATGTCATACACCTCCTGAGGGCAGCCATCAGGGCAAGGCATTCTATAGCCAGATTCTAACATTTCATATACTTGTGACAGGTCAATTCCTGGATATGGTGACATCCCATAAGTTGCAAGCTCCCACAATAGAATTCCAAATGCTGTCAGTTCAAAAGAAAATTGAAGTAAAATGCCACTTAACGAAACATTTTTGACTTTCTGTAGCAGATTGATGAAGGAAAGGTGACTCACATGCAAACCTCCCCAACAGAGAGATGATTAAGTAGAAAAAGACAGAAAAACTAGACTTCAGCAAATGTGCATTGTCAATGATTGCAAACTCCCACATTTTTTTAACTATGGGAATTGCAAGATCCTTTTGGGCTCCAGGTACATACTCATATAGATTAAAAAAAAATTTGGACAGATTATCTGGTTTCCCCCTGATGATCAGATCCTGACAGGATTACAGTCTTGTGACATGGACTTCATAAAAACACCAACACTGCAGAAGACTGCAAACCCTAGTGTTAATTTGGCAATTATTGCCAGATTAATCCGAGACTTTGCAGTCTTCTCAACAGTGTCATGGAAAAAAAAGAAGCCCAAAATTCCCTCACCCACCCCTTCCCCTGAATCACCAGTGCTGTTATCACTATCGTGTATCTACATGTATGTTCCAACACAGTAAATTAAAATAATAAGAGTTTTCAGGACTGTGCTCTAGCAGAGCCCAGTGGCCCCTGGTGCCTAAAACTTGCTCTTGTGCGACTAGAAATCTCAGATTTTTCATACAAATCATATGCTGGGCACCCTAGATTTTACAGGTTCAGAGCATTGGACTCCCTTCAATTTTCCTTAAAGCACAGCCTTGGTTTTGTTTTGGAAGCCTTCACTCCTTCAGGGTCTCCAAATAATATCCTGCTAGGATAACATGTGAGCTGGTTGGGTCAAAAAATATAAAAAATTCTTCTGTTTTCAAAGTAGCAGTAAGGTTGCAGTTACTTTACTTCACGTCTCTAACCATGGTATTATTTCTACTTCACTAAAACTGTTGACATAACATACCCCAGACATCAGATTTAATTGAGAATGTGTTGAATGCCAGTGCTTCAGGGGCAGTCCACTTAATGGGGAATTTTGCACCCTCATGAGCAGTGTAGATGTCATACGTCACAAGTCTTGACAGACCAAAGTCAGCGACCTTCACTAGGTTGTTTTCCCCTACAAGACAGTTCCTTGCAGCAAGATCCCTGTGGAGAGATTAATCAGGTCAAGAGACAAGCAGTCACACTTAAGTAAAAGCTGATTCCTTTCTACAACTACAAGAAAACAGCCTAAAGAAACCTCATTCTGCTAAGCAGCATGGAAATCCAACTACTTATGATGAGAGTAGCTTACTTATACTTTAATATCTGTAAAAGCGAATAATAAACAACAGTGTATTCAATTATAGTAGACCTCCCAATCCCTGATAAAGAAATATCTGGACACTCATGAAAAAGGATCTGGAGATTCTACAAAAAGGAGTGAGATTCTAGTTCTTCACCAATCAAGATAAAACAAACCCTTTTTCCATTGGGGTGATTAACTGTCTGTTTATATATATCCTTGTGCTTTCATGTAACAAGATGCTGCTTTCTTAAGTTTCTAGGATGAAACTTATACAGCCAGAAGTGGTTTCTCATGGATAAGCCAATTTCATGGTCAAAATTTTAATGGCAGGAAAATTGCTTCAAGTAATTTAATATACAAGTTTAGCTGAGTTAGAGTATTTACTATTTTTTTTAACAGACCAAAAACACTCCACCATTTTACCCCAAAAATGTTAAAATGACAAAGAGCAGTGTATACACATATCACTTTGAGTGAGTAACTGATTCTGTGGTTACACAAAATACATGGTGTGGTGGCATAAAATGTGACCACCATCTTAGATCACAAAAAACTTTCACAAGGTCAAAGATTAAGTACTAACCACAAACAATTTGGAGTGTATGCTCTTAATATTTGTTCTGGGTAGTTTTTGTTAAAATAATTTACCCAGATAACTTTGCCCCCATCAAGTTCCTTGAGGGCCCCTTTTGGCCAGGAGAAGGGGCCCATTGGCTCGCTAATTGACACCTCTAGTCTACTTCCCTCTAAATACAAGAGTAGCTTACACACTCGTGCACATAAAGAGTCCACCACAATACCTGTGAATAAAATTCATACTCTCCAAATAAGACATAGCATCAGCTACTTGAGTTGCCATGTACATCAGGGTGACGGCATTGAGATCCTTGCTGGCAGGACTTCGTAAATAGTCCAACAAATTCCCATGAGGCATAAACTCAGTAATGATGTAAAATGGTGGTTCTCTTGTGCAGACACCCAACAATTGAACAAGCCGAGGATGTTTAATTTCCTTCATAACTGAAGCTTCTTTTAAAAATTCATCTACTTCCATGGTCTCCTCCTGAAACATGAGATCTCATCAGCAATATACTCAAAAAGACCAACAACAATAAATAATGTAGTACAAATTGTAACAATAACATCAACAACAACAACAGTGTCAATGTAAAGGTCACACGGGGTCTGGAAGGAGGTCCTTATCCTGCAATCCTGCTCCTTTTTAACGACAATCCCGCATCCCAAACTTCTGTCGTACAAATGTATCTACCCCACACACTGCTTTCTTTCCTAACACTGCATCCCATGCCAAGATTTTGGCGGAACATGCTTCCCAAGTAGCGGTCAAATCCTGTATCCTGTCTAGAATTTTTGCGTTTTCCCAGATCCTGCACTGTACTTCGTTCAAATCCTGGATCCCGAGAACACCCTTCCAGACCCTGGTCACAGTGAATGTATCAAAACAAGTTTTGAGAAATGTGGTCTTTTGGGATGAGAGCTGCCTAGTAAGCGTGGGTAACGTAGATCCCATGGAGGTCTCCTCTGAATAAAACTGTCCCTTAAACAGAGGTGTCCTAATGGACAGGGCTCAACATGTAATTTGTAATGAAGTCAACAAAATCAGCCTCTGTATTTGCACTGGAAGTACTGACTGCAGCAGGGTTTAACTCTATGTATTGACTAAACTAAACAACACTAACCCTAAGCGTCTTGACAGCTATCGGCCTATTATACTTCTTCCACATTCCTTCATAAACCTCTCCATACTGTCCGCCACCAAGCCGATGCTTCATAGCAATTTCTGTCCTGGGTATTTCCCACTCATCCGGCTCAGGTGAAAAGCTATAAACAGCTGGTTTATCAGTCTTTGCTGCTGGATAGTGCAGAGTTGTTACAAGTCCATCTGCATGTACAGAATGATGGTGAATTAGCTCTGCAACTGAGGCAAATCTGTTTTCCGTTGAAACATACATTTGTCCATCAAAAGCATTGTTAATTCTGTAATGATACACACGCGAATCAAATCGCAATGAGATTGATAACTGCCCTGGGCTACTTTCACTTTCACGAACAAGGAAACTACCATTAATTCCACTACTGAGGAGATACTCAGCGGCATTACGAGATATCTGTCCATGATACCAGGAGTGTTTTTCCAAGCTGTTCACTGGTTTAACATAATTGGCTGGTAGCCATCCAATGTTTCCATTCCTTGTTTGTCCCTCACACCATTCATTTGTGTCATTGTAGCGCCAAATCTCAACCTCCTCTCCAATTCGAATACTGAGTTGATTGCTGCCACTAGCTTGAAAGTCATAAATGGCAACAAATATTGATTTGTCCTGGTTGTCCTCTCTTAAAAGGTCATCCTTGGAATCCCAATTTGCCGCTTGCTGTTCTAATGGAGTTTCTGGCAAAGGCCTTCTTGAAAGGTCTTTATAATAAGGAATATGCAAACACAAACATAGTAAGATAATTGAACCAAATACTACTTTCAAGACTACACCAAAAACTCATGAATAGTATGTTTTTGTGAAAGCCAATTAATTTCTATTACGTTTCATATTACTTATCACAGTGCTCAAACTAGTACCCAACATGAAGTAGATAGCCCATTTGAATTAAACCTCTGTCCCACTTCATTCTAAAAACTGTCAAATCCATGCAAGTGCTCCCAACTAAATTAATGTTCCTCAGTCCTCAAATAAGAGCCTCTGGCATAGCTACAGAGTATGGCACCAATTCTCTACTGTAGATATATTCATTGGGGTAGCTCGGTGGCCTAGGGGTCCTGACTGAAGAGCCACCAAGCTACCGAACGACTAATTGTATATGTTGCGGTTAATTTTTATTTCAGTTAATTTCTCCTTTGTTTCAAATTCATTAGCACAAATTACCATACCCAAAAATAATGGAAAAATAAAAATTAACTGACAGAGATAAAAATTAGCTATAACATATCCATGAACATTTTTTATTCTTTAAGATGCAAACCCCTACTGATAAGCCACTGAGTCACTAAGATAAATATCTACCTTTACTTACTCTTTACAGTGCGACCTTATTGTGTTATGACCAATCACAGCAAAGATCAGGACATTCAAACTGGCCACAAAATCACAAACTAAATACCATTGCTGTTTGCAGTTTAGTTTTCTTACGCCTGATTGGCTTTTTTCTTGTAACACAATAACATTCCAGAAGTATTTCTGATGTTCACAGTTTTCCCCATTTTGACCGTGAAATAGTTACTTATAAAGTGTATGCGCCTTGCTCACTACCTAATTTAGCACTAATCTTTGTTGTTCTTTCAACACTCATCATGACTGGTAAGCCAGCAAACCACTTCTGTTTAAAGGGGCTATGCCATGGTTCATGTATTTGCTATCTTTTTGAAAAGCTAAAATGTCTATTCCATTAATTGACTTCCAAAAATAATGGTCCTATCAGTATTGTTATTTAAGTTTTAATGCCATGCCTACAAAAATCACCATAAAAAAATTATGTTTAGTGCTTCCTGAAGAAATTTGTTTTATATCTTATATATTTGTTTTATATATTTATGTTGTATTTAAAGTATTTGTGTGGAGTGCCCGTAAACTAGCTGGATAAGCTAAACGCACCTTCCACAATAAACAAGCCCTTTAAACCCTTTTTTTATATCTTTTAGGAGCATTGCAGGTAACTCGTTAGGAGCATTGTAGGTAAAAGAACTAAGTAATGACTTGAGCAAAGAATTGACCTCAAACAGTAAATTATATCCTCATGACAGACATAGCCCCTTTAAGACCATACACTGTGGCCCTGTATTCCATAGTGGCTCTGGGCCTCTCCCCACAGGCTTTCAAATAAGAATCTCCCTCTAACTTCAAAAAAGTAAATAAGTTGCCAGCATCTAACTATGTATGAATGGTAGGTAACTATTATAACATTCCATGAAAAAAAACGTGAAGTAAAAAATCTAATGGAATTTAGTTGAGATAAAAATTAATAGTTCAGACAAGGAATTTGCATAATTTTTATACCGGTACTTTGAACAATAAAAAATACCAAAACAGCATCACGTATCTACATTCGGAATTTTTTTCCTGTTCCACTGACTGATTGTATTGATGATGTTTTGAATTTTTGTAAGGTATTCTCTCATATCTAGAACTGATCAGAAACACTAACAGCAACCTTGACGCAAACAAATGGCATGGAAAAATCCCAAACCAAACTGCACCAAACAATTACATATACATCAGCACACACACACATCAAGGTTTCAAGATGGGAACATGAGGATAACAATATTACTAAAAGATAATTATTATCTGAAGATAATGTGTTTAGTTCTTCAACATGTTACTCCAAGATTTCCCAACTTTAAAAAGAATGTTTTAGTGTTGACAAACCTTGGGCAGTCAAAATAAACATTTCTGATTCGAACCTGTATATGATATGTACAATATACAAGTACAACAACAATATGACGTTCAATTGACTCATAAGTTTAATGAAAGCATAGATAATGTTTGAGGGTCATTGACTTAAAGCTTCAAGATTAAGCAACTAGTTCCAGACGTACTGGAATCGGTAAGGAGAATACGTAATAAGTCAAAACCGGCAAAATGTGTGACTTTTAGCTTTTTGATCAGCCTAGATCATGCTTGTTTGGATTGTTAACTTTGCTGACCAAACTTCAAGGAATCATCAATTACGCTACCACTAATTACGCGCGCTCTGTTAAGTTTGGACAGGAAATTTTACGAATTCGCATCACCATATCACGATTTATAAAACATTTCTCTAAGTTCATCCTCTTTCGAACGGAAGAGTTAATACTGGGCTAATATTTTTTGGCCAATGATATATGACGATGATATTAAAATGGCGGACGTCCAGGTTTTATCTCGCTAGCTATTGAAAGAGCTTCACCCGATTGTTTCTATGAATTCAGAGGATATGAACCTCTGTTTAAATATAGTGATGTGACCAAAATGATCTGCTTCAATCCATCTCAAAAGCAAACAGAAAATATCTTACCGCATACCACTACCAAACTACTAAAAGTCTCGTGCAGAAAAGCCACTGAGTTTGTGTGGTTTACATTAAGCCCTAAGATATCAACTTGAACCGATTCAAAAAGGTGGAGTTTAGCATTTCAGTGCTTAGCATTGGCTTACCTGAAGAAGCCTGTAACTCGGATTTTTCAGCATCTTTATTCTTTATCAACGACTTGCTATTTTTGCCAGACCTTCCTCGTTCCGCAAAAGCTTTTACTTGCTGTTGACCCATGGCATGGCTTACCAATAAGCCTTGGGTTTCAGATGTCCACCCACAAACGCCATTATTTAACCAAATAATCGACACAAACCTCCAGTGTAAATATATCAGAACTCTCACCGAACCAAGTTAATATATTCCATCACATTTTAAGCTCAACAAATTCACAAGAAACATAATCAAACGAGCTTAACATTACAAATGTTCTCCCCCTTCCTTCCTTTTTCTATGTCATACGACCCGGAAACTAGACCCGACCCAGTCCCTTTCAGCGGAAATCGATAAACATGCGCAAAGACATCGTTTCTTCTTGCGCGCTAAATTCAAGATGGCGTCCGCGACAAGATCAGTGAGGTAACCTTTGAAAAGTTTATAATTTTCTATGCTAACAAGCTCTTGCGCTATTGTAATCGATAGATAAAACGTTTGCGGAGTAAAAATTTGCACAGATCCTAAAATAACTTAATGCGTGCGGTTCTGTTACGTGCAATGCACTCTTCAGGTTAGACTCCAACCTCACCGTCTACCCACTTTCTAGTGTTAGCTGTTTATCAGCAAACGTGCCTTGTAGAATAGAAGGGTTCACGGTAGTGGCAAGTAGGGCAAAGTAGAGCAAATATAGCGGAGAATTTTAAAGGAATTTGATGTCAACTAACTGGGATAGAAAACATCCATACACTTAGCTTGTCTGTATTAAAATGTTTGCAACAAACGTGAGAGAAATGCATGTAGGGAAAAAATACACATTTCATAAGCTTCCCACTGAAGATTTTAATTTTTACACTGCTCAAATTTGTTAAGTAAATCTTTCACCAGCTACCTATAGCTTTCAAGCCATGGATGTACAAGATATTGATCAGATTTTTATGATGTTATGTGACATCAGATTCCCATAACACTTTATTTTCCACTATGTTTGCCAAATTCCAAAATGGCAAACAATGACTGTGAACAGGGCTTGAAATGATTTCTGGTGAGTCTCCGGACACAATGACCGGCCAAATTCATTTTAGCTCCGTCACGTATCGTTCTGGCTGGTCAAATTTAGAAGATAAGTAACTCTTAAAACAGGGGCTCATGAACCAAAACTGGCATTATATATTTCCAAAAAAGTCGTTGCTTAGAACTTATAGCACTTTAAAGTGCTCATTGTCAACAATATAAATAAATTAATGTACACATTAAATTTGTCCAGCACCTCCAAATATAATGTTTTCTGGTGTACATATCATGGTGTGAGATTTTGATTCTAAAACTCCACCAGTACTCCATGTTACTCCCCATTATTTGGGAAGAAAATTGACTAATAAAAGTGAAAATAGTTTTAGTTTTTGGTGACTGGAAGTGCAAGGACCCTGATGTCTGTAAACAACTGTTCTAGTTGCATTTCAGCCATGATTTCAGATCAAAGTTCCGCAATACACAGCGACTCGCTATATACTGATAACAACTGAAACAACTGAACAGGATGGAAATTTTAATATTTATTTCATTTTCAATATGACTGAATGTGACCCAGTCAAAATGACTGGCAAGACGAAAGATTGACCGGTCAACTCCCCAAACAGTCCGGACATTATCCGTTGACCAGCTGTTATTTCGAGCCCTGGTGAAACCTTTTATACAGGTCCAATACTGGTGCATTAGCGACTGAATAGCTTGGTAGCTTGTCAGTCAAAGTTGCCTAAAAAGGTGACCCCGCATTATATACAGGTACTTAGGATGGTCACTTCGTTCCAAGCCAGATTGTTCCACTTTAAAGATTATTTCACAATATAGTCAGAACTTTTCATGATTCTTTAAGCCAAGAGTAGAAACAAGGGCGCTACTCTTGTGTATACCTGTTTCATTCTTTTAAACCCAACAAGCCAAAAAAAGTGCACTTCACATAGAATTTTACACTGAAACTGTGAAACGATCTGACTATAAAATGGAACAATTTGGTTTGGAACAATTTGGTTTGGAACAATCTGACCATAGAATAAGTGACTGTAAACTGTTAGGTCTAAAGGACAGTTGTGTTAGAAAGAACATGAATGAAAAAAAGCATTCTGTATTAAGCTTTACTTATTAGCTGTGGCTGTGTGGGATGTGAAATCTGCTTTAATTTATGCAAAAATATGAATATTATCCCTGTTAGTAACTTAGTTACTGCAAAAATAAACTCAAATCAAAGAACTGCTAAACTGACCTCCAAAAAGAAGCAGGCAAGCTAGGCTTAGAAAAAGGGAAAAAAAGGTATAATAGAATGATATGACTTCTATGTTTTTTGAATCAACATTTTTTTAATTTTGTTTTGTTGTTATAATATTGCTATCAGGAAAAGGTCAAAGAAGAATGAAGATGTACCAGAGGTATGGTTGGTTTTAATGACCTTTATTTGTTTTTTGATTTTTAATACTTATACAAAAGACATTAAGGTAGGTATTAGGTGAAAAGGTAAATGCGTGACAACGTAGCATTCATACATATGTACCACAGGACTCCAAAGGCCTGTAAAAGGCCTGGTTTCTGCCACATAAAATAAAATGTAACAGTTTGTAGGGTCCCCACACTGCCTACCTCGAATAGCCTTTGCTCAATGTAGTTAGTGTGAGTGTATTTATGTATTCCTTTTGCAGCCAATAAAGTTGCTTGTTGTTGTTGATGATCTTCAGCACCATCATTTTATCCTTGTTGCTCATGTGAAGCCATGTTTTTGAGGGTCTCATAACATGACTTTTGCAATTCCAAGTCAGCAAGCACTGGTTGCCATTTTTCCCTGGTAGTGTGCATAAAAGGTTCACACTGATATTAATAAATTCTTACTTGCCAATACACGTTTTGTTTATTGAGGTCATTGGTAATCAGCGGATGTCTTTCTCAAATCTGATTCTCTTAGAGGAAGGTCATTAGAAACACTGTGCTGTAGGTCTTGTGAGTGGATCTTGTAGGGGCTTGTGACTACATTGTATAATTCCATTTTCAACAATTCCAAACAATCTATAGATGCCTTTTAAAAGTAATCAATTTTTTATTAGCACCTAAATTAAAGTCATCATTACTTTTGATAGGATCTAGGCCTGCAGGCAAGTGGATTCAAATTCTCCCGGCAAAGCCGTTATCGAAAGGTGAATTATCATGCTACTCATTTCATAAGCTTTTTTGTGATCCTTCTTGTCAAGTGTATACAACTTTTTGTATGTTAATATTTTAAAATATCTCATGACGGTTTCATTCTTAAGGTTAATCAAAAGAAAGGAAGTGCAACCAAAAGTGTACGTAAGAACAGAAGATCAAGTTTTGCCCAAGGAAGAAAGAAAAGAAAGTCTCTGCTCTTCTCATCTGCTCCTGAAAAATCTGGTAAGCACTACTTAATATATAATAATTATTGTTTTTTTGTTAAAAGTTTTTTGATTTGTCATAATTTTCTCAGGACACTTTTCTAGAGTTGCTTAATTAGTGGCTTAAAATGTGTGAAATAGTTTTTGGGTTCATGGAAAACGCTGTGTAGCTGTGAAAGTCAATTCAAAGTATGTCCACTTTATGAGAGTTAATGGGATCATTATTTTGATCCTCCAGCCTTATTTATGCTCTCTTGCTCAGATAGCTATACTGCCAAACAAAAACACGGTCCTTGTTTGTTGCCTGACACCTTTTATGACATATCTTTTGTTATGAAACAAAACTGTTGATGATTATCATATACACTCATAAAAAAAGGTCATGACAAATGATGTAAATCTTTTAAATTGGGTCATGTTAGGTCATTTTGAAAAATTATCTAGGCGGGAGGTTTCTTCTTAAACAAATTTAGATTTTTAATGAATAATAAAAAATAAAGATATTGAGTAATAATAAACCACTACCATGCCTAAATGATTGATGTCGTTGTTGTACGCACAGCTTTCCTTTATTTGATATCCAATGTCTATGTACAGTCCTCAGCAATTCACAAGAAACAATTCCTGCTTTCTCATCCCAGAGCTCTACAAAGAGATTCCCATAGAGTTGCCACCTGAGGCAAGACTAAGAAAACTGTTTGAGGCTTGTCTCAAGGTAAGAAAAACATTTCCTGTCAGTGACATGTATAATATGTTTAAACAACTAAAGACTCTGAAAACTAATACCCAAAACTGCACAATGTTGCTCCCATCCAGCAACAGCCCCTAACATGTTTGAGTACTAATGGGTGCTTTTAAAAAATAGCTATTAAAAAGGGTAACTCTTGGGTGAATTTTTTGTTAAAATTGTTGAAAACTTAAGTTGCTGTTGCTGGTGCCCATTTTTGTCTACTTGTTTGTCTGTATTTTAAATACTATTAAAAACGTTTGATTTTTACATTGAAGGTTATAACCGTTTTTTCTTTAATTATATTAGGATGCAGTAGAGAAACTGGATAGTAATTTGTCTGAATGCAGTGTTGATGGAATTCCTAACTTTGCTGATGAAGGTAGATATAATGCAGGATCCTGAGACTCTTAACCCCTAACTCCATTTAAAACACAAATTTCTCATGTTCTTGGTGATTAAGTGTGGATTCAGACTTTATTCTCCTGTTACAATAGGACATTTAATCTTAAAGCTAATTACCTCTGTAGGACAAGAATAGAATACAGATGGAGTAGGGCTATCACTGTCAAAGTATATTGAGAGCATTTGCTTTTTTATGAGGTTTTTAGACCAGAAGATACGGTTATCCTGTGAGAATGATATCTGGTCATGTAAAAAAAATGTTCTGTCTGTTTAAGACATCCTTATACACTATTTGATCATCTCCAATAATGTCTACTATTGATTGTAGCTTCAGTGCTCCTAGGCTACTTCCAAGAAATGCATGTTCAGCATAAAAAAAATCGGCCTGTACTGTTGAAACAAATGTAATGGAAAATATATTTTTTTATGTTTGAAGCAAAAGAAGTGTTTACCCATTTGCAAGCCCTGATATCAGAAAGTGAAACAATAGACGAGGCTTTTAAACCACCCAATAGCGAAGTAAAGTAAGTGGCGGTAACATGTATTGCTGTTGGTTGCTGTGTAATGTTGGTTCCTGGGGAGGGGGGTGCCCCCTATAATGGCATATACAGGGAGGCTCCGCCCAAAAGGGGTACATTTTTCAGGCTTCAGGAAAATAAAAGGGTAGGAATTTCCCTAGTTGAAGTATATGAAAGGGAAGGGAAACTGTCATTTGGGTCTGTGAAAGGGCCAAAAAGGGCTAACAGATGAATTTTATAGCTTTATAAAGTCAAGAAAACATTCTGTTTTGTGATTGATTCCTATTTAAAAGACTGCATTTACAGCAGTGAAAAGGGATGCAAAGTTCTAAACAAGGTGAAAGGGGCACCATTTGTGAATAGAAGGTATACGAAAGGCGTACCTTTTTTGTAAAAAATGGTATATAAAATGGTAAGGAGTTGGACCTCAGGTCAGAGCCTCCCCTTATGAACATTTGTTGAGTAACTCCCCCCCCCCCCAGGCATTGGTTTTCCTTTCTAAATGTTTTTTTTTTTTCTTGTCATTGCCTTTTTTCTGAGTTTTATAGTTCTGCTTACTTTTTCCTCCCACCATACACATGCCCACAAATTGACATGCACCAGAGAGACATCTGGAAACAAGGCAGCTCCTGGATATTAGGCTTAGTACAAGGATTGTATTGAAGCTCCGAAAAAGAAAGAAAATTGCTGTTTTTTGTTTTTATCCTCCATACAACATCCTATTACAAAATGTCATGTTGTGGTCAAGAAAGTGTCAGCAAATAAATTTACCAAATTTTGTAATTTATTCATACGCAGTAGAGTTGTCGTTTTGATCATAAAAACTATGGCTTGTTTGACTTTCCTGTTGTGTCATTATTGTCATGGCAGCAGCGAATTTTTATCAATTTAGCACTTTGGAAAGATGTAAACGAAAATACTGGCAGAATGATAATTCAGATCTCAGTATGTATATAACAAACACATTAGCATATGGAAAGTGCTTTGTATGGTATTTATGCACTCGTTGTTTTTGTATCGGAAATCTCACTTGCTTGAATTCTGATACGCCTGCATCCCATGTGTAAATACTGTATGCATGCACTTTCCGTGAAGAATTTTATGTCTGCTTTTTTTTGCACGTACAGGCAAATTCCCAACCCCAAAAATCAGGAACTGGAAGCAAAGCTAACATCATGTTTGGCTGTCACAGAAAGGTGTGTTGTGTGAGTCAGTAAAACGTGCGTTTTTAACCCTTTAAGACCCGAGTGATGAAAATCAATTTTCTCTTAATGATGTCAGTACATAATCAAGAGATAAAGTTGTGAGAATATATAAAGTAATCACTTTTTGGAAAACGCTGTGATCTTCAAACGAATTCTCCCAACTAATTCATTAAAGAATGTATGGAGATCAGTCTTGAGAATTTGTATTTGTATTTAAAGAGTTAAAACATTTCCGGTCACAGGTGGGTGTAGTCCCCTACGGACCCTACCCAGGCGTTTTTTGTGTCATCTTGCAATACTCCTCGGAGGGTTCACTGAGGGTTGCACGAAGACTGAAAAAACAGCTGGGTAGGAGACTTAGTCAGAGGTAAATAACTTATTTTGATTAAAAAGCAGTACAAAAGTTCCAGGACTACAGTCTGTGGCTCCGTCGGTAGAGCGCTTTACTGCAGAGCGAAGTGTTGCGGGTTCGATTTCCAGGTCCGGACCAATACTCAGGGCCTTAAAATAATTGAGAGATGAAGGTACTTCCTTTGCTCTGCAAATGAATGAGACGTAAAAATAATGTACTTTACTAGTAATAGTTGACACTAAAGCTGCCCCCGCTCTGTATGTTGTCAGTCAATTATATTCTTGGTCTTTGTGTGTAGCTCTTTGAAATATACAGATTCATATAAATATTTTCACGCATATTACATATAAGGCAACAGGTGAGATAAAAGCAGGGATGCAAGATTCGATGCACTGATTCAGGTCAATTTACGCAGCTTTGATCAAAACACTCTAGACGTTTCGAGATTTTTTTTAACTTAAACGATATTTAAGACAATACTTTGCTTGAAAAAAGCTTTGTAGAGGGTCATCTGTGAAAAAGGAATACATTAGTACAGAATTTTAACCTCATTTAATTGCGGACGAATTTCTGTAATCGTCTACCTTTGACAGTCTACATTCTCGCGGTGCCAGCTGCCGTGCAAAAAGGACTACTACGCACTTAACCCATACTGCGAAAATGTAGCCTCTTCTCGGAGGATATAGTAATCTTCCATCGTGCCCTGATAAACTAGCTTGATTCACTCGTTCGCTTAGGACAACTTGCTTGCTTGTGGACTGAGTCGTACGTTCACGGCCCCAACGCCAAACTTGTGTCTGAAAAATCTGAATCGTTTTCAGTAAAAGATTTTTGAATGATAAACTCGTGTCGAGCCTACAGCTTTTTCGGTCCATAATTTCATTCAACCACAAGATTTTGTCTTTCGTGGTCAGTGAGTTTTTGATGCTTTTTTGAGAGAGTAAAATCAATATTTAATGAGACAAAGAAATGAAAATTGCAGCTTTTCTCTAATACTTTCAAAACAGTTGCTCCACAGAATGTCACTGAACGCACACGGAGAAAAGGAGAACGCACACAGAGAAAAGGCTCCCGAAAATTCTAGGTGATCTTTTTAGGGTAAAAATCCGTGAAAAATGGGCAATTATACGATTTTTTAGATGTTCGAAAATTCTAGGAGAGGCAGGCAAGCAAGAAATTTTACAACAAATGTTCCGAAAATTCTAGATCTCAAATCGTCTTCCGAACAGATATTTTTCCGAAAATTGTCGTTGGGTGCCCCTGTATCAAAGGCACAGCTCAAGCTTTTTAAGTCTATTTTCTCGTAAAATTACATCCAGGGAAGCCTGGTAAATGGAACGTTATCTCAGTAGCCTGGTCTTTTATATACATGTATTACCGCAGATGCGGCTAATCCAATGAATCAATAACGTGCGGAAGGAAGTACGTGTAGCCTGTGCTTAACGCGGGAAAACGGGTGTGCGCAACGTACGTTGTACTTCGAATTGATTGAGAAAGTGTCGCGAGATTTTTTTAGCTAAATGCAAATCATTGCAAAACCCGTAAAAACCGCTTGAATGTATCATTTCATGTGTGGCTTTTGCTAGATTGAAGACAGAAAACGAAAAATGGGATAAACTGCTTTCATTCCATCAAGAACAAGTGGCAAAGAAAGAAAGGTACAGTAATACGATTTTCCTTTTTGTCTTAATTAATATTTTCTTTTTACCTTGAGTAGTTTCTATCCATGCGTTTCGGGTATAGGAGACAGCACTGTTTACAAACATTTTTTGTTATTCAACGAGTGAAACAATTAAAGAATCTTTTGTTACCAGAACCCATGCGTTTTTGGTTGACAGTTATCGACAGGTGACATCACCGTGATGGCAATTGAATAGGAGTCAGGTATAGCTTATTCTCCACTTCATCTTTTCTTTGTGAATTTTTTATCGGTATAATTGTACTTTCTTCTTTTACAACAGACGACAAGACGAAGATTTCAAAGCCACTGACCAGTGTCCAGACTTCCTCTCTCCTGAGCAGCACCAATTGCTTTCTGGGAAGCCATCAATGAAAGGTTTCACGGAGAGGCTTAGCACAATGAAACAAGAGACAGTGACACAGGTCTGCCAACCTACATTGTACGCCGTGATTTCAAAGGATCTGTTTTAACCCCGAAATAGAACTTTTTACCGATACGGCGGCCATATTGAATTAATTAGATTTAAGGAGTATTATGGGATGCTCAGGGGGACATGAGTACGATCCGATATACTCGCATCAGTATTAATGCGCGCTTTTCGGGCCAATTTTTCTGTAAGTTTTCCTGGAAGAAGATTGTAATGAGAAAAAAATATCGTTGTGGCGTGTTTGGATGTAATAATGATCACTTTTTTCCCGAGAAATAAACAGTGACGTTCTTTTTTGCCCCAAAAAGCGCGCGTAAATACTGAGCGAGTGCCCCATGGGCATCCCATAATACTCCTTAAATCTAATAAATTCAATATGGCCGCCATATCTGTAAAGAGGTGTATTGGAAACTTTCGGTGCTCAAAATGCGGTCGGTTATTTTTGAGTCCAACTTGGCTGCCTAAATGAGGACCAAAATTTATTCTGCGTGGCAGGCGCCGGTTAATTTTTTGGTTGGTTTTATTTAGAGCGCGTGCGTCCTCGAAATTTCTTTCTTCGCCCTTAAAATACCGGCGCCTGCTACGCAGGCTAATTAAAGTTCTCTACTCCGTAAGCTACAGGATAAACAGTTACAAGCTTTCGGCGCGACGATTTCTGGGAGCGTTTGGGTGGACATTTGCAAGTTACTTGTTGCGTTTGGACACCATCGAGCGACTACAAAGCTTGTCCACCGAATAGATAACAGGAATCTTTGTGCAGAAAGCTCTAAACTGAGCTTTTCTTCTTTTAACCGATTGTGTTTCAGGTTAATACAATGGCACAAGCAATATCTGTGGTCAGTCAGTACGAAGAGGCAGCCAAAGTCTTCGTTGATAACCAAGTTAAAACATTTTGTAAGTAAAATAATGAATTGTAGCGAGGAAAGTACTAAGACGTTCACGACTATCAGAATGAAGGCAAGCGAGTCTTGGGGCGCTTACCATTTGTCAGAACTGGCCGAATCCAGTCGTAAACAGATTTCCTGCCTTGCGTCTCGGTCTATACCACCGTTATTCACCTCCCCTTCGGGGGATAGTTGTATACTATCCAGTTAGGTAAGTCTGTTTCTAAAAGTTATTATGATAGTGATCGGTTTTAGCGGAAATTTCGAGGGAAGACTGATATTTTACTTTAAAAATGACTGGTCTGAACGCCCAGTTCTGACTTTTGGTAAGCTCTTCAGTTTCCAGCCGTGTGCTGTGGCTTTGCAGTAAGAGGCCGTGCAAGCGAGTATCTGAAACTTGGTAAAAATCGAATTAAGGGTTTTTTGAACGGCCGCTAAAGCTTAACCATGTATGTATTTATTACTGTTCTAACCCTTGGCTTAAATTGTAAGACTTGAAAATACTCGTTAACCATTTTATTTCCTTGTCGAGTTTTCCGCGTCTCGCCCAAATCACGGTATTCCAGAGATAAAATATGTGCGCTCGGCCTTTTTTTTCTTATTTTGTATGTTATGATTGGCAATCCTTTAACCCCCGCTACATTTGGTGAACAAAGACCTACTTTTTTTTTTAATTTCTAACACTGATTTTCCTTTCTCCTCTCTCTCTCTCTTTAATTCTCAGCTAATACAACGTTTGAAGGTACAAACCAAGTTGGAACGCCGAGAACAGTTATTCCAAGGCTGCTGATGAAACTTTTTTAACTTCTTTACCTTCAATATTGGATAGAGTCTTTCCTACCAATCATATTTTTGTAACTGCTCTTTTATACATTTCTGTAGTATAATCTCGTGGTGTTTAAAAAGCGGAAAAGAAGGAGCTTTTGCTTCGAGGACTAGAGTCAGTAGAGTCGATATACCAGAGGCCGTGAGGCATGATCTTAACATCCTTCAAACGGACTCTAAGATACCCTTTCGGGCACTAATTTTCGCTGGACTTGAGTTAAGCCATTTTCGCGGTCGCCAAAAAATCGCCAAATTAAAGTCCCGTGTAAAAGGCAACCGCAAAAATTAGCGAAGCGGAACTTAATGCCTTGGTGCACATGTTTGTTATTAATCTAAGGCTCGTTTGAAGACTTTGAAGAGCTAATTGGCTTGTAGGCAGACATATCGTAAATTCTGGACTGCACTGGAAAGTAGGTTATAACGTTATGCTTTGTCAAAACGAAATGTTCATTTCTCCATTGTGAAAATGAGTCAAAGCAGATTACTTTTTTAGCGAGAAAGCTAGTTCTCTTTAACGCGTTTTATTTTCCCGAATCGCGACAGTTTGAGAAAGGTTCGCATTCATGGCCAACGCAAGAGTACCTTTCCTCTGTTTTGCAGTCTGTGCGAATTGTCGTGGCTTCGGATTCAGGTTCAAAATATAAGTACTTAAAGGATTCTGCCCAGGTAGGAATGAGCTGTTGTATAAATTCCGCATCTGAGATTAAATCGAGCACTGATATTGTTGCGACAACAACGTCAGTTTAATGATAATTGGTGAGGCCCGTATGTTCAGGCGAGCGGAGCAACTGTCAGGAGTGGGGTGAAGATTTTGCAGGGAGGATGAGGGGATGGGTGAGAGTCAAGATGAGTTAGTTACTTTAATGAACGTGAACGCCCATCTAGATTTACAGTAGTTGTAGCCGGTATTTTGAAAAACGGTGAATGCAAAAGGTACTTTGGAAACACTAAGTAGTAGCAAAGTAAAGGAGCTTCCCACGCAGACCGCATATGTTCCTTATAAGGCTTCATCACTCGTTCCTCCCCCATCAACGAGCAAGAGTCTCGGGCGTGTGAGGCGAGAGAAAAACATTTTTAGCGTCACTCCCCAGTCTCGCACTATTTCAGCCTCGCTCCAGACCTTTTGTTTGACTGTTCGCGCGTACTTGAATAAGTAAAAATACGGACTGTTGTGCAGTCTACCCAAATCTAATTCGAGTACCAAACTCACGTTTTCCTGTATTAGAGAAGCACGGGCGATTTAACCCTAAATAATAGCAAGCTACAGCTGTAGCCGGATTTATGTAGACCTTTCTCGCGTTACTGAAAAGAAAGACACCAACTTGAGGCTTGAGTTGACAATCATCAAAGGATTGTGCTCCGTCAGGGAGTTTCCAACATAAACTTAAGCGCCGGTTGTTTTTATCTTTGATGTTTGCTGCCTTCAACAAGATTCCTTTACTATGTTTGCATGAAGCCTCAAACTCGCTTCGTTGTGTGTTTTGGAGCGGAAAGTTCGTTTTCACTCCGTTAAAACCAGCATTTAAGTAATAATACGTGGTCAGAAAAGCCCCTTTCGTAAGAATCTTCCCTAGTGGCATCACAATAAAAAACTTGAATAATAGCCGTGCAAGAGGATAATAATTCCCAAGAGGAGAACTGGGTATACCGGCTCTTATGACGACTGTCTGTCAGTCTTATTTTCACCGACTGCATTCGTTTTGTTTAGCATCAAAAGCCAAACATAGTGGTAATTACAAAAATAATCTACAAGTGGATGCAAAAACTTTCAAGGTTTGGTAATAAATTACAAATATCAGTTCCACCCTTTCATCGCGCGCAACGTGGAGGGGAATGGGTACCAACAAGGTGAAGAGTGTGACGTCAGGTATATATAGCGCCGGCGCTATTTTCCCAAGGTGCACCAAGTCGTGTTCGATTTTAGGGGGTTTGTCGCTGTCAAACAATTTCAGCATAGGGATCATCATAAGTCTCAGTCAAGTCCTTGTGTTCTCTATCGTTTGTCTTGTGTTTTTTCGATTGTATTTGTCGTACAAAGTAGTCGGCAAACATCTGTAAGAGAAATAGAAGTCAGTCAGTTGAGTAACTGTTGGAAAGTAGACGGGGTCATGAGATCCACGTGCTATGCTTGATCTAAATTCTAACTGAAATGTTTTCATTAAGTAGGGTATAGTCATAATTAATGATAATTTATTTTGTGGTAATTTTGTTTAACATCTGATCGAGTGAGTGAAAGTCATTCGGCTGCCCTCCAAACTTCAGCGGAATGACTTAATGGTGCGTTCCTTGAGAATAATCCGGATCAAGATTCATTTTACAGGATCTCTCGGATCATGGTTCACCGATAAAACCCATCCGAACAAGGATTCATCGGAACCGCTGATGCACCATGAATCGAGTGATCTTGGGTCATAAATCATGATCCGGATCTTAGATAAAATCTAAAAGGTCTAAGTTAAAGAAGACGCATCATCATTCAATAGCCCACATTCGATATATTAAAATGCTAACATGATTCCGAGGCTTTCTGGTCATTTTTTCTACATTTGGTTTGGTTTTTTTGTGCTAGAATATCTTCTGGGAATTGCAAGGCAATGGAGTAGTGAAAAGTTTTCAATCTCGTCCCTGCAGCCTCGGAGTTGTGTTAGAGTTTTAATATATCGAACGTGGGCTATTAGCTTTCTCTCTCTTTGACCAGCAAATAAGCCTACCGAGAATTTTCACGTGAAGTCACATTGGTCATATTTGTGAACCAGTGTTGATTTCTTTTCTCATGCAGGCAATTTCTTTTTCTTTAAAAGAAACTAAACTAGCCCCAGATCACGTGCATAACAACACCCAACATCATCAAGACCAGGAGAAAAATTTCAGTGGTCGCACGTCAACAAAGTCCCAAGATTCCTCAAAATGGAGACTTTACCATTAGATCCCCCCCCCCCGGGGGAGGGGTTGTATTTCACAGGAGGTAGCCTGCGAGTAAGCTCTCCATTTTACACTTTCGCGTGCTACTCTGATCTCGCGTGGCTTCTCGCGACTCCCCCAAATAAGGAGCTTGCTCGCAGGTTCAGAGAGCTTATCTCCAATATAGGCCCTAGGAAATCCCCCTAAGTTATTTTATTAACAAAACGTAAATCTTAGAGGACATTGAGACAAATTAGTTAGTTTCTTTAGGTTTGAGATCTCTGTGACATGGTCTTTCAGATACTGTTATCCGTCGAAAATGACAACATCATAAGACTTATAAACACAATTTTACAAAATGACGAATTCAACACTCTTTAAAAAACGCACGGTTATTGCATCAAAACTCAAAAAGTTTTTGTTTACGTTTTCGCCGTGTCGATATCTATAACTTAGAAAGATTGCCTCAGGTGCAGTAAAACCTATAAGGGAGATAAGCTAAGTTATTCTTGATCGTCTCTCGGTGGTGTTAGGGGAACCTTCCCACTTGCTAGTTTTTCGAAATGGTTCCGGATTCCAATCCCTTGAAGAAATTGTCGATTATCCATTCCACCCGCCATCTTGAACATGAATTTTCAATGCACGGGTCGATTAAATTACCTTCATAAGGCGATGATTAATAGACGCTGCTATATAAATATCTACGAAAATAGATTTCAAACCAAAATCCATCTTAAAACTTATCATTATTTACAATTTTAAGTACTCGATTAAGAAATTTGTCTTCACGTTATCGTAACATTATAAACTGCTCTGTTAAAACTTGCCACAAAGTTACTTAGAGACTACTTCTGTGGTTGTAAAAATAAATCGGGATCTAATTTATAAGCATCCTTTAACAATCAGGAGCGGTGTAAGTCTTAAGTATGACAACTGTTGTATGAACAGCTAATCTGAACATTATAATAATAAACTGTTCCGCCTGATTTAAGGCACAAATAATAAATATTATTCTCTGATGTAGAACAAATTTAAACAATTTAAAAGCAACTTCGTTTAAACCGCGTTTCCTAGCACAAATCCTTAAAGGTTCAACTCGGATTTTTGAGTCAACCACAAGACTTAGAAGGTAACATCTCGTATGCCCGACTATAAAAAGCCAAATTTCCAGTAATTTAGCCCGCTATTTTTCAGCCGCATCATGCAAAATCTTCAAATGTCACAGTCCATATCGCAGGTTGACTTTGGATCTAGGAGGGGGCTTTATGCGTGCGAAGCTAATCTGAAACTATTCCAGAATCAGATTACCTATGGAGCGTGCACGCGAACCTTAATTGCTCTCCGCCGCCTTCGGATGAAATAAACATACAAGGCGATGACAGCGAGAGCTATCGCGGAATAAAGAATTAGACACATGCTGGCGTCAATCGAACTCAGGCCGATAGCGCTAAGATGAGAGATAAAGTGACGCTTGCTTACAATGTCAGTGTCTTCCAGTTCAGGAGAGGAGCGGGCGGGAGGTTTCTTGATCCTAATGTTGTTCACACCGTAGTGGTTCTTCAAGAACTCCAGAACCACGCCTTCATTCCAGTGAATCTCGTCGCCAGTGCTGGTACCAGGGAGGCGACATTCTTCGCAGAGATCTTTCGACGGAAACTGGATCTTAGGATGTTTTGGATCTTCGCTGTTGTCACCGGCCAGACGTTTGTTCACCTTGTTGTGTCTACTCCACATCCACAGAATCGCGCTGTTGTGTGAATCCACCTCTGTTTTGAGATTCTTAGACATAGCCATGAAATGCTTTCTGCAGTAGTCGCAGCTAAAGAAGTATTTGATGTAATCTTGGATTCGTAAAAGGACATCAAGTCCCGTCAAACCACTGCTACTTCCGCAGTTGACAGTCAAGGTATGAAACAGAGTCCACAGACTGCACGGGTAACCACGATATTTAGGCTGGCTTCCCGCACAGGCCGCCCACTTTGCCTTACTGGGTAGAGGAGAATGAAAACCATCATTTGACTGACTTGACTTCAGATGCATCTAAAAACAAACAAAAATGAATACCTTGGCGTTAACGATGTTTTAAGAAACGTTTGCAGTAGCATATAATAGGGAGCTCAAGCAACGACGGGCAACGGCAGCGAAACATCACTTGAAAAGCGAATTCACGCTATTTCAAATTTATCATGTTTCATTTCATAGAATTTGTTTTAATACTTTAGAATAAAGATAAGCGAAAAAAGTTTAACACAACGTTTCGATGTCGCCATAACATCATTATCAAGTCACAAAGATAAAAACAAAAACCTGATCTAATATATACGGTTTAAAAGTGACAAAATAAACTAGTCTTTGACTCTGAAGATGACTACCGCACAGGTTGTCGAAACGTCAGTCACTGTCAACAACAACAGTCCTATTCAGGACTACGTTCACCCGGACGATCAAACTCAATCTACTTTTGAAATGACTCCTGGGTTCAAACCTTTCACAAAATAAACTAGATACCAAAAGTAACATGTTTGCAGGTGTAAATGAAAATATGTTAAACAAACAGTTTTGCCCGAATAGAATGTGATTGTGCGTTAAAGCTTGGTTTCTTCTCCTTAATAAAAAGCATTTCGTAAATCAAATAGTCTAATTTTTAATTTGATTCGCAATTTGTTTAATGTTGAGAAAATTTAATGGAGTTGATTCTAAACGACTGTACCTAAGTTAAAACGTGAAACTATGAAGTTTTATGTGTAACAACGACAAAGAAATTTACAAAAAGTGTGACGCACGGGCAAAGTTGTTGGTTTTGTTATCTAGACCTATTGCTTTTTTTGCCGTTCTCGATGCCGTCGCCGTCGTTATTTAAGCTCCCTAAAGCTTCGGTAAAACGGGCAACAAGAAACGTGCAACTTTGTTTTGCAACAACGCTGCAAAAGGAGTGGAATAGCGATGTTGCGCGTTTCACAACCCACATTCAAACCTGTTAACAACCTGATTTATTGCAAAACAGGTTTGATGTGGGTGGTAAAACGCGCAACATCGCTAGTCAACTCGTTTTGCAGCAAAGTTGCAAGACAAGTTGCATAATTTCTGTTGCCCGTTTTACCGTACCTTAACCCTTTAAGTCCCAATATCCACATACAAATTCTCCAAACTGATATCCATGCATTTCCTTTAAGAATGTGTGGAGAGAATTTGAGAAACAAACAAGGCATTTTCCCTTTGGTGATCATTTTATTACTTCTCATTACCTAACCTCTTGTCCATGTATGGATATCATTAAGAAAATTGATTTTGGTCACTCTCGAGCCCTATAGGGTTAATATCTGGCTGTACTAATATACACTACACTTTCGAGTTACTTTCTCATCTCTCAGAAATTTACAATCAACAGTACCGTAGAGAAAACGCAAATGAGCAAATCAAAAGAAGAAAAGAGGCTACACGAAATTGGTTTCAAGCGCAGGGAAAAATGCAACATATTTACAAGCGAACAGGATTAGTTGCTAATATTTAGAATGGCGATTAACTCCCTATGAAAATGGAAAAAGTCTCTTGATCAAAATTCCATCCAAAACAGTTCAATCACAAAGGATAAAGTCAAATTATGCATTAAGAGAATAAAAGTAACTTTAACAGAAATATTTCACCGTTTTCTCAAAAATGTCTTCATCAGTCGAGTGTTCCATCTAGCTATCGGCCAGGTGAGTCCGTAAATCACGCGACCAGTCATTCATTTTCATATCATTTTATTTTAGCTCCGTACTTTTTTTAACAAGGGTATGTTGCCAAAGCAAGAAAACATTTTTTTTGCGTGAAGTCCTATATTAACTCGATAACTCACACCATACCTGAGCGTCCTTCAGATGGTACAAGTATTCCGATCTTAGCATTGTTTTTCGTGGCTGAGGTATTAGTTTCACACTCAACTTGCTGAATATTTCGCGAAGACTCGGTCTACCAGGAAAACACTGCAAAAATACCAATTGGTAACACAGGTCAGAAAATTATGATTTAATCCACTTCCCCCCACGACGACTCTTTCTCAAAATGATGGAGAGACAGGAAGTTGTTATCTTGTCTTCTCATGCCCATCCTCCTATTACAGGAGCCCATGAACCGAAGCGAGCAACTCCCATACTGTGCCAATGTCTCGTCGCTTTCACGGACCGCTTTATTTCAGGTACATTTTTGAGCATTTTTTCCCGCGAAAATGGAAGCTCCGCTCCGTCTATGAGCGCGCGCATCCAGAGTGCAAGATATGAAATGACGAAAAAATTAAAAGTCATCAAACGTCAATAATACCATTTTCAGGTCTGTAGTTTAGCTGACTAACTGTGGGGCCTAAAAGATGTTATAAATTTGCGCCAAGTATCGTTCTAAACATAAAACCGGTCAGTAAAAACGCCGTGATGGTTTTCAAAGTAATGGCCAAAACAACTCCTCTTCTCCGTGTAAAAATAAAATTGAGAGTATCATAGAAGTTTTTTTAAACTGTTAGACAGTTTAGCCAACTATGAGACGGCCATCCGGAGATATGGCTATTGTTCTCGTGACATTTACTTACGGTCGGTGAAAGCTTCTAGACCTGTCCTATCGCTTATTGTTATTCTAAAATGCTGAACAGGAGTCTTTTTCATTGGTTACCATGAACGTCTGGCAGTACTCTTCATCGTGGGGTAGGCGGGTAAACCAACAATAGCTGCCAACTCAACTTCTATCATGGCCTCAAGTGTCACACTTGAGGCCTTGATAGAGGTTACGTATCACATCTCAGCAACTGTCATACTCACCTTTCCAAGCATGGCCACGAAGCCCTGGAGAGCTGTTAACTCGAATTTATGGAAAATTAATTTGCTGCCAACTTCAACGTTGAACATGTAGGACAGGCCACTTTCTAAGTCTTGCATGTACACCTCAGAGCTGGTGAGGATAGATACAGTAAGAGACAAGATGTATGCTAGTTAGAAGGGGGTTGGTAGTGGTGGTGGGAGGGGGGGAACACGGGTTGGTTTGTACTACCAGGGCCTTCAACGTTGGACCCCGTTTTAAAAATATTTTACATTGAAAGTGATACCCATAATAGAAATAGTCAAAGTTCTAAGGTCCTGTTTAGCCCGGAAAAAATATTGTAGTGTCTTTACGGACTTAACCCAGGATGTTTCGATTTTCACCGGGATTCAACCACTACCACACACTACTAACTCGCGCACACATTTGTGTTCTAATCCTCAGAACAGTCAGAGTGCATGCTCGATTATAGAAACATGGGGGGTAGACCTAAATATTTATATATCCTACAAATACAGAATGTGCTTATCTTCAATTAATAAGATGTCGTTCCAGAAAAAAAAAGTTGACGTTTGTCAAATTCGTTAATAGGTTGGCTAGTTTGGCAAGGGCCTGACAGCACAGTATAGATATTCATTTATCCGCTGACACTGCAATGCTTTCGTGCCATTTTTTTTTTAAATACACCTCGTTCTAGGAAAAGTCTCGAATATGGAAATGTTATGGTTTAGTTGGTTTCATCCCTGGCTCAAATATTACAGTACTTTTCTTTGTTTGTTTGTACAGTAAGCTGGTAAGGTGTGATAAATTTTAAACAAAGGCGATAATGAACCACAATAAATTAACAGTATTAAAATCGTGACCAAGTTGGACAGAAGGGGCACATTCATGTGTACGTATTTTGAGTGCACAACCCCACCGGACCCCGTCACAGAAGCCATGACCAACAAGAGTGAGCAGAACGTAACCAAATGAAGTATTCATGTTTCTGACAAATTCCCCCAGCGGAAGGGCTAAAATCCAAAAGTTAAAAGCAAAGCATGTTTTTGAATGCTTCGGCATAGAAAAGAAAAGAAATATAAAAAGTAATGCTGTAGAACTGTTTAATTATCTCTATATAACCTGTCGCCGTGTAATTAAATCTATAGTTATTTTGCCATTTTGAATTATTTAGAAAACGTCGATGTAACAGCTGGTATAGCCTGCGCAACAAGTGTTTCCGTGTGGTTCCGGAGCAAAGAAAGACCGCGCGAAAAATGGATCGAGTAAAAGAGGGGGTCGGGGAGGGGGGGGAGTGCAAAAATTCCGTTCCTCCCTCTTCCACTTTGCCCCGAAACCGCACGGAAGCGCTTACTACGGAGGCTACAGCTGGTATAAGACTCCAAATCAGAAATACTGCCTTGTCTTGTCTTGACTAACAGACTGACTGACCTGCTTCCAGCCTGTTGTTTTCTCTGATCCTCTTTGCCGTGACGTTTTTTGTACACATCCATAGCATCCTTGACAGCTGCCAGTTCAGGGAAGGGCCGAACTACCTGACAAACCTCATCCAGAGCAGTCTTAAAACCTGCGTGAGTTTTTTCATCACTGTAAAGCATTAACAAGACAAAATCACTTTTAACTTTTCCCTAGTAACTGCTAGTAGACAAGATAGGGACCTTAAGATCAGACGATGGGGACAGCAACAAGAACGTCAAAAAAAATGGTTTAATAAGCAAAACAACTTAGCAGGTGCAGTACACTTCTGGCTAGATTTTGTTCCTGTCACTGCACGACTACGACGTGAAAACATTCAACTTCACGTTCTATGGAGGACGAAAAACAAACAACGAAGAAATTTTCTTTCTCTTCCTGACCTTATAATTCAACTCTAGGAGAACTTCGCCTACGTTTAATGAAGCACGTGAATTAGAATAATAGCGATGAAGACTGAAAGAACGCAAGTTCACTTTTGAAGTGCCGTCTTTGTCATCGCCGTCTTCGGGTCATTTGAAACACACCACCGCAATGTAAAAGAAACAAACGTACTGTGAAAGATGCCGAAATGTGCCTTTTCTGTGCAGCAGAACAAGGGATGGAAACTTCTTTACTGCATATTTTTCCACAAGATCTTTCTAATATGTAAGAACAAAAAAAGTATCTACCGTTAGACAAGCTTTTATGTAAATAAAAGATCACCAACAAAAATCGTTATACAAGCTAATGAGGTTCCAGTCCTAGATTATCAAGCGTGGCTGACTGAGTCTTAGGTTGAGTCTAGTGTATCGTTAATTCCTCAATGTGTGGCATGGTCATGCCACTTTTTACTAAAGTAGTGTACTCGGGAATCTTCATTTTTCTGTGAATAGATCCTTTTAACAAACACAACGCAAGTTTATTTTCTGTTAAGTAAATAGAATCAAGTGGTACTTACATTTTTATTTAATACTCTTCTGACTCCCAAGCGAGGGCATTGTATAAAATCTAAGATGACCTGAAAAAGTTGATAACTAATGTTTACTAAATGAAAAATGTTCTTATTTTTAACAAGTTTTTAGTAACAATGATTCACACCTCAACTGCTCACCCCGGGGGGGGGGGGGGGGGAATACTCCGGATTTCAAGTGACAGGAATGATCAAATGGGGGCAAAAATCAAACCCCAAAAAAATTCCTGGACCAAAATTTGACCCCCAAAAAATCCCATAAAGAATTTCCGAGCCATAAAAATTTCCAGAGGAACTACGCGGCCGGGATACGCGGGAATTATCACGAATCTTCAGACTGTTTAGAATACCCCAAAAAAACCCTTCTTGTGGAAATTTTCCTAACCAAAATTGAAAATTTCAAACCCCAAAAAGTCCTTCGATCATCACTGTCACTTGAAATCCGGAGGTCCCCCCGCCCCTGGGCTGCTTACAACCATCGGAGTCTCCTTCGTAGCCGTTATAGTCTCGTCACGCAACGCTTCACCTTTGTTTGGGAGAAGCGCTGCGTGACGAGACAACCACACAACCACCAGTTTACCATCATGCGCATGCCCAAAATAAGGGCGCTTACTAAAAGTCACGACTGGCAAGCCACCAGGACCAGTTATTTTGAAAGTAAAATAGTAGTCTTTTCTCAAAATTTTCCCTTAAACCCACCACTACCGAACATACTATTCAAGAATATACTGATATGACTGGATAGTCCTGATTAATAGTGGAATTCTCCTTACAGCTAGACTGGATTGGCCAACCAGTCAACAAATGAAAAGCTTCCTTAGAAAGCTGTCATTTGGCAACTTGTAAACAACTTTTTGGGTCATTTTGCTTCTTTTTGGCTCTACTAAATGGCTCGACTAATGTTGCTTCACATGGCGTTTTATAGCAAAATCTCAGGAGCGGATAAATTTGTTAATGACTTAAGAAATGTATGTACATGAAAAACTATGTAAAACAGCAAATAGAACATGCAAGCAGATATTAGGGTTATAAGGCTAAATTATACAAGTCATGTTGAAGGCGTATTGTTTACCGTTTAGTCGCCTCTCCGACTCCAAACATTGCATTTCAATAAATGGATTTTAATCTTTGATTTCATCCAACATTTTGAATCCCAAACAACGTTTCCACTTAGTCACCCATGTTCTATGCATGACGAATATGATGTTGGACAAGAATTTCTGATCCTTTAGCCAGGGCTTTAGCAGTCACGACATGTAAACTATATGTGTTCAGGGGGACCCAACGGCAATTTTCGGGAAAATATCTGTTCGAAAGACGATTTGGGAACTAGAATTTTCGGAACATTTTTTGTAAAATTTCTTGCTTGCCTGCCTCTCCTAGGATTTTCGAACATCTACAAAATGGTATAATTACCCATTTTAAACGGATATTTACCCTCAAAAAGGCCACCTAGAATTTTCGGGAGCCTTTTCCTGGCTGAAATTTTCGAAAAGGTAAGTTTTGATCCCTATAATTTTCGGATCACTAGTCTTTCAGCTAGGAAATCCGAACAGATGAAAAGTTTTTAGGGGATAAAAATATGCCTATATCTACCGTTTAAATACTAAAATACGTTCAACAATGCTATGTTAAGTGATTTTGAACTATATCCTCCTTGGGTGCCCCTGTGTGTTATGCCTGAGACAAGCATCTTCAACTTACCTCACGGCCAATGTATGACGTTGGTACCTCGAAAATTAGTGCTAACTCATCATAATTTTCTGATGTTCTGCGACTTCTGCCTTCTATAAAACTAGAGACAAACTCTTTCCTAAACAAAAAGATAAACGGAAATGTCAGGTGTTAGTATTACAATGTCCACGTTCAACAACCTGCATTAAAGGGGTAATTAATCCTAATTTAAAGTACTGGAAAACTATGCAGTAATGAAGATGTTAAAAAGTAACTTTTACTTGTTCAATAAAGAGGAGAAGTGTGGCGTCATGTTACCATTGTAGCGAAATTTCTGAATCTCAACAATTTTTGATGACAGAGAAGGCAAGTTGCATTTTCGAGTGATTAGCTACGGGCTATGAGCTACTGTTTTGTTCCTGAGTTGGAGTAAAATAATTCTGCCATATGTGCAGGACCATGGTTAATTTTGCAACCATGGCATACTGTTGTTTCACATTTTGAGGATTGGGCCATGTCCCATCTTTATGTCATCTGTCGCCATTTTATCTAGTCTATCTAGTCTGTTTCAAGGCCATGTTAACAGGGTCTCATCATATTAATACTATAAAATATTATTTTATAATTATTCCATGTGACTATCTTCAAAACAACTGATTAATAATTTAATGTTTGTTTGAGTTTGTGAACTAAGAGTAACAAAATTCTCTCTAAGTATTTTCAAATTAAAAAATTGACTCTCCAGAAAAACCCTCTTACCCTACTGGTATAAAATCCACATCTGCACGCACCAAGCCAAGGTTTTTCTGTAGTTCTGCAACCTTGACCATTTTATGAAGAAGGTTTAATAAAGTCTTCTCTCCTGATTGATTGAATAACAACATTTATTATATACCGGTAAACACCAATGAAATACAAGGTGCGCTTTTATGCATGAAAGCACAACATCTTCACAAGTAAAAGTAACATGTTATCTTCACCTGTGGAAAGGTCACTCTTGCTATGACTACATAATAAATCACGTCCTTTAGTAGCAAAAAAAACTATTCAAGTGAAATGGTTTGGTATTTCATTGGTGATTATATATTAAAATAATAGAACATTACATCGCAGCAAACAAGAGATAGGAAACATGTGTACATGTAAGACTTCTGAAAACAGCATACCTGGAAATTTTTCACCTAAATTAGAACTTGGAGAAGATGCATTGAAAAACTGTTCGAAAGAAAAAAAAAATGTAACAATAATAAATATTAATGATGGTTCAGTCACTAGACCTCTACCATTTAGCTCATTATGCTGGGAAAGCAATATAAATTTACATGGCCACTTGCCCAGGGACAGGTTTTGTCAAAATCAATCATCAGCTGATAGCCAGGAAAATGCCCATACTGTAAATAATTATTTACAGTAGTATTTTTGCCTAAAAAAAAATGCAGATTGTCAAAGGGATGTACAGTCGAATCCTGGTAAATCAAACCTCCCGCTAACTTGAAGCAATTTACATTTCCCTTCAGATCACTTTCTATATAACTTTACCCTCGATAACTTGAACTCTCGGTAACTCAAACTATTTTCTCTTTCCCTTGAAGGTTCAAATTTTTTGGGAGTCGACTGTATGTGCAAGACAGCCTTAATTTTGTTTTTGTCATTTTCTTTTTCATTTGACAATGTTATTGCTTTGAGGCATTTTAATATACTTGAAGAGTGTAGCTTTCAAAAGTAAACATTTTAAAATAAAAATGTAGGCACATTTTTGTATGTATTTTACTTAAAGGAGAGGTAGCCATGCAACTATAAATGTTTTTTCACGATGTATTTAACAAGAGCCCACGTCTCTCTAGTCTCCTTCATAGCTGCGATGGCCAGGGTCTTGTAACACTCCCTGTCCAGAGAGTATTGAGTGACTCCACCCCCAAGTGGCTGCGAAGGAGACTCATTCGCTCTTAGCTGCTTTAGCAGTAAAGTACATTTTTATCTTCGTCCAGTATGCCAATATATTAATGACTCATTTTTAGAATTACTTCAAGTAAATTATCATTGGAGTAATTTAACTATTATTTCTAGGGTTGCAGAAGGAATCTTAAAAGCCTGTCATAAGAGATGTCTGGGCGTTTTCCAGACCAAACTTGTCCCTGGGCAAGTGACCATGTAAAAATTGCTTTCCCAGCATAATGAACTAGATGGTAGAGATTTAGTGACTGAACTAATACTAATATCGCTCAGTATAAAACATGGACTGTGGACTGTGGGCTATGGACTGGGCATAAAATACAGACCAGGTGTAAAACACAGACTGGAAAATACGGACTGGGTATAAAACATGGTAAAAACTGTGCTAATTGGTTCTAGGTAAGGAAAAATAAGATAAAGGGATCAAGACTCGTGAGTTTAAGTTATGAAAGCTCCTTGATATTCTTGGTGGAGGTGTACCGCCCGGTTCTCCAAATCCTTAACCTGCAATTAGGTGTCTTTCTGAACCTGACCAAAATGCTATTTTCTACACTCATTTTTAGACCTAGCCTCAGTCTCTTATATTCAATGAAAGGGGTCACAAACACGATGTACATCTTTGCATAGGTGCAATCATTGCTTATGGGGCGTAGCCAGCCCAGGCCATCAAATTTTTGGTTTAATCACTCTGTGCGTTGTTGGGGTGAGCTAAAAAGCTTAAGAGCTGAAAGTGTTTTTACACTAATACTAATATTAATTTTATTACAGAAACAAGATTATGTTCTCCCACTCCCAAAGTTAATTGATGCCTGATTGATAGATTAAACTGGAGACGCTAGACAAGCTTGGAAAATCCATGCACCTTTGATAATAACATTACCAATGCAAAATAGCTACAAGACCAAGTAAACAAAAGAAGACAATGGAATTCTACTACCTATTTCATGGGTTAAGTAAAATCACTCTAATAACTGTGGGAAACTCAACTGACTGAATTAAGATCTAACGAGGTTAAATTTGAAAGATGACATCTCTGAAAAATAATGTACTTTTCTAAAAAAATGTTGCCAAGTTGCTCTCACCTTTACTGTAGGATAACCTTCTATTTCATAATTTATACATGTCTGGAGATTACGTTCTTCAGCACAGTCAATAGCGCCAACATGTATGAGCTTTCTCCAGTCTGAAATATATAAATTTCAATCAGAGCTATTTTTTAATATTGGAGTGCATAGAAAATAATAATAAAAAATAACATACAACCAGCCATGCAATGAAGTGCTCTAGGAAGGCAAACTACACTATTCTCAACATCTTTATCTTCTGGGTAAGTGAAATCCTGTTTTGATAACGAAGACCGTACTATAACAAACAATTTTTTCAGTACTGTGGTACTTTCCAGATTTAGGAAATAATTTAGAAAATTGAACTTTTCTGAGTATATTTCTAATAATAGTAACTGTTGTAAACTCTGCAGTGAACAGACCATAATTTATTTTTATCTTATTATTATTATTTTTTAACATTAAGTATCACAGTATCATAATGATCTACTTTCTGTTGTATTTTATTGAGGGTGTAGATTTTATTGTAAATACTCATTTTTAGCATTTTTTTCTTAAATAATTACAGTATAGTCTATTTACTGTCCCCAGCTAGTCCCTTTGGGCTAATTAGCCATTCTTGTCATTCAATTACCAATATTTTTATACATATTTATAATTTTCACTCCTTACAGTCCCGCCCACAGTTTTTCACGTTTTTATTAGACTATATAACTTTTTAAATTCATTCAGGTACAACACTGAAGCCAAAACTTCAACTTCTCAATGCCTGTTAGATAGGTATCTCAAGTTACAACCATTCAAAAGTAACACCTCACAGCTTGTGGGCTTATTCAAGTTGGCCTGATCTTTCTTGCGGATAACCAGATGCTACAATTCAGACATAACACTTAAACTCAGAATCATTTTTGCAGCAGCAAAGGTGTATTAAACAAGTTGCAAATGGAAAAAGACAAAACAAATTCATGGTACATGTAAGCATGTAAGGTGGGACAGGATGAAATGAAGCTAAGAAAGAGGAGAAAGAAGACCCAGTGAAAAACAAATGGAGGCCAAGAGGATAGATCATTGATCTCCTGGACATTTTTTTTAGACTGAACCTGCAGAGGAAATAAAAAACCTGACAGCATTATTCACCCCACCTCTCTCCCCCCAAAATTAAAATATTAGGTACCATGATGAGAGGGAAAGAAGAGAACAAGCTGATTAAAAATTCCCCCTTCCCACTCCTCTTTCAAGATCTTGTGGCTTGTGGCTTGTGGTGCATTCTAGTGGTTTCATGGTCAAAAGATATTCAATTCAATTCATGGTCAAAAGATATTCAAGTCAGTTCTAACACATTTTACCTTAAAATGACATTTTGCGTTTAGGATATTGCACTAGAAAATTTCTTATAATCACATTATTGACGCATTTGGAATGCCTAATCTTTTTATCTAATCATTAAAAGAGGACTACTGTACTGTGTTACTAATTATCAACACTTTCTGCTTTAATTCTATGTAGCTTAGCTGAGTTGATTATCAGAATCGAAGAAAAAGAGAAAAAAAAGAATGGCTGAATAATCAACAGAGATTAAGCTTAAATTAGATGCGGAAGAAATGTAATCGTTGCAAATGTCAGGTGTTTCTACTCGATTTCACGCTCGGCAATTTTTTGTTTACATCCTGGTTGCGAGATTTACACGTCAGCCATTGCTTTAAATTTTGTTAAATCTCCATAACACAGCTAAGCAAAGCATGTCAGGACACACGAATCTTGATGGCATTTTAATTGTTCCGCTTCATATTGCTCTCTTCGTCTCTCATGTTATGATTAATTGATGTGGTAAAAGCGAAAAAAGGAACACGACCTATCTGACGTTACAAGACTAAATATAGATCGTTTCAACCCACCACGACAGAGAAAAATTTTAATTTTCCTGGCTTAACAAAGAAATAAAAAATCCTAGATAAATAAGATATAAAGCACTGGCCACTTTGTAGCTATGCTACATAGTACTTCATTAAAAATATATGTTACATTTAAACAAAGAACGGGCCATGGAGCAGATGTAGTCCCCTTTCGTTTTTCCTGACGTCGTTTCCTCTCTTTCCTATCCCTTCTTTTCAAAATACCCCTGTATTTAGAAGATATCTTACTTAACTTTCCTTACCTTTCGCCATCCTTGCTAGCGTTTTCCATGTCGGAGCAAAGGCATGACAATGTCCGCAAAAACTGGAGTAAAACTCGACGATCCAAGCCGACTGACTATTATGAATTACACTGGAGATTGTATCGTTTTCTAAAAGTACTATATGGTCGGCGGATGAATATAATACACCATAGGAGAGTCTAAAAGAACAGTAAAATACAAAAACAACTAGAAAACATCTACAAACAAGCAAGTGATCGGCCATACTTATTTCCTATCTCAAGCCATCTGAAGGGTCTGAAACAGTCTGAAATAAATCCGTGGTTGTAGTTTACCGCTGCATGATTGTGGGCTCAAGTCAAAGGTGGTTCGAAAATGATGAAAAACTGTGGACAGGGCTGTGGAAATAGGAGTAGGGAGAGACAGTTGTGCAAGAAAAGAATTGAGCAAGGATGGGGTTTAGCACCGAAATCCAGTTATTAGCGCTAAACGCTGTTTTTAAAAAGGCTAACTTTCATTCAATGTAATGAGCAACCCCATGTAAAGTACGTTGAAAATAACCAATGTCGAAAGTTAACGCTTAATGGTATTGTAGATACAGATTCAAGCCTTACACATGAAGAAATTTTTTCCATTCTTTTATTTACTACTTTAAATTCTAAGAGTCTTTCGTGTATTTTGAGTGAAGATGACAACCTGTTCTTGGGAATACGTTCCAGTAAAAAGTACCCTTTCATGAAGTTTCAGTGAACCAAAATAATAAACAGACTAAAGAAAATAGGACAGGACATCGTCTCAAAATGAACATCTCTAACTTCCTTACAATCGTTCATTTGTCTACCCTCTTTAAGACAGGAGACCTTATTTCATGACCCTGATTTATTTCGTTTCTCGTTCAAATTACAGTATTGTTTTTTTTAACTGACATTTTCACTTGCATGGAATTAGTTTTTTTTTTTTTAAGGTAAAAAAAAATGTCGATACCACACATGTAGACAGCTCTCAACTGCAACTTTCACACTCTTTTGAGGGCTTTCCCGTCCAAAAAGACAACTTGTTAAAAACGCGCGCCAAATAACTTGTATACCCTGTTCATCGTCACATACCCACTTAGGCGCAATAAGGACATCGACATACTGTCGTGCATCTGAAGGTATTTTATGTTTAGGAAGACTTTTTGGCACACGATTGACAATAGCGCCATATACGAGGAAAAATAAGACGCGTCTTACATAAGACGCGTCTTAAATAAGACGCGAACTTTCCGTATAAACGGCACATTTCGTCTAAAATAAGACGCGGCTTAGCTAAGACGCGTCTTATTAGATAAGACATGCTCGTATAAATGGTACAGTTCACGTCTTATTTACGACGCGTCTTATGTAAGACGCGTCTTATTCTTCCTCGTATAAATGGCTCTAGTGTGTCTGTATTAGTGAGCCGAACCGTTCTACGAAAATCTCTTGGACAAGAACAAAAATGTCCGTTAACAGGTAACCATTCTAATCGGAAAGAATGAAGAAAGAATGAAAGGGATTTTTGAATTCCCGGGACAAAAGATAAGTGTGCCCGATATAACGTGGTATCTCAATGTATAAGGCGGACGTCTGTAAAGTAGAGTTTGACTGTATACTTTTAATTCGGGGTAGAAAGGGGACGGAGGACGAGGGGGTATTTTTAATTTTGTCCGAAAACTTTCGTGGCCCTTCCTTTTTCTCACTTCTTCAGTCATGACCCTCCCTTATCAGACAAAACAAAAACAAAACAATAAACCAACGGTGACCATCGACTGTTATTGAACCCGATAATCCAAGTTATCGCGTTCTGCTACCGTGGGGAGTATCAGTGACCGTGGAATATGACAATACACCTGCCTCGACTAATAAGTTACCCTTTTAGTCCCAAGAGTCAACGGGGACAATTTTCTCTTAACAATACACTTTGAAGAGAAAAGGTTATAAGAATTAATAAAATGATCACTTCAAAGAAATAAAGTGCTTTCATGTGATCTTTTGATAATTTCTTTCAACCAGTCCTCTACAGTGTAGCGAAAAGTGTGGAGATCAATCTAGAGAATTAGTATGGGGATATCAGGGCTTCATGGTTTAAAAGTGATGTTACACGGGACGATTCGCAACGACGATTTTTAGCGCAACACAGCGTTGCCCAGTGTTGGGACATTATTTCAAATGGTTGCAACACTGTTCCAACATTGCAACGAATCGTCCCGTGTACCATCACCTTAAAAAGAGATTTAATAATTTCAAGTAAGGAAATAAAAATAATAAAAAGAGTTGTGTTTCTTCAATGATCAGGGGTTTTAATGATATTCCGAAGGCCCTTATAATTCACAGTTCATTAAAATTTCAAGTTAGCAGCAGGTGAATTTGCTAACCAATCAGAAGCTAGAAAAACTTAAAACATTATTGCTTAGTTTCCTATAATGTAAATTAAACTATATTTTCAAGAAGCATCACGGATCGATACATGTCGCTTCAAGGAAGAAACGAGTTCCTCAAGAAAGATGAAATAACAAGTTTATTTTCACCTCCGTCATCGAAATCAGTTTTCAGATTTGGGTTACTTTAAAGCATCATCTCAAAGTAGTTTTTTCTTGCGGCCAAAACGTCGGCGATGAGGAAAATATCATGAGTGAGCTTATTGCTACCGCACCATTGTATGCAAAAACTAGAGTTCATTTTACAAAGATTGGAAATATTTTATGCACCGGCAAAGGTTGTATCGGCTGCGACAGGAAATTTCACGCAAGTGAAGACGAGGAATTGTCGCAAATTCTTGGCGAAGTTGATTCCGTGGATTTTAACAAACAGGAACCTCGTTTTCTTCCAAACTCAGATGAACTTGCATGTCACGAGGACAAAGCTTGTTGGTATGGCAACACGTTTCCTGCTCGGCGGATTTTGATGGGGACAAAAAAGAAACCCAGAAAAACTAAGCTGCAAAGGATAAGAAAACTTGGAGTGGAACAAGGCAGTGTGAAAATCAATTCACCTAGAACTGCGCTTAAAGAAAGAATCAATAAACCTGATTTATCAGGGTTTCGTGATAGCAAAGATCTTTCGAACCGTCAACCTGAAGGAGATCTTTTAACAAGTGGGAAATTTAAGCAGAAAACGCAAGAAAAAAGTAAAACAGTAACTTTTGCTGCCCCTCTAGTTAGACAGAGCACATTTACGGTCGGAGAAGAAAGAAGAAGATTCAAAATAAGCGATATCAAACCTGAGAAAGGTACACTCAAATCAATTCAATTATCAGGAAACAGACAGGGTAGTTTAATTCATGCAAGGTCAAAAACATATCCGTTTATTGCCGAAAAGAGAACAAATTTCTTGAAAATGCTTCAAAATAGTAATGTAGGAATCTTTGACATTGAAGCAATGCAAACCAAAAAATCATCGAAATGGGTTGAAGAGGCTTTGAAATCTGGCGCAAAAGAGGAAGACATTTTCCCTCTGATTCACTCTAAGAAACAGACTAGAGCGGTTAAGAAAATTAGTGAAAATAAAACAGCGCTTGCACGGAAAGACCCCAAAGAACAAAACAACAAAAAACCACCGACAAAAACATCTGAAAGAGATTGTCTTGCTTATGGAGAAAACAAATCTGTTCTTGTGATTGAACATGCCTATAAAAGAGTAAAGGAAGACGACAGTCTGCATAAGCTTGGTTTCCGATCTCAACGAGGTCAAAGACATAAGAGTTTTCCTCGAGTGTCAATCTTGGAAATTGCAGAAAGTCTGGATGACCTGGTACAATTAGGAGTTGTTAAACTGATCCAGGAAGTCCAAGGACGCTGGTTTATTCTGGTAAGCAGCAGGATTATTCGCGATCTTCTTATTCTAAAAGGAGTTACCTTGCGTGGAAGGACTTTTGAATTGATTGATCTAGATGTCGCCGCGAAGTGACCGTCAACTAACACAATTGCGGTTTGAACCAGCATCCAGGCTGGACGTTGGCCGCAATTCCTTATTTGGCCTAAACGGGTATGTGCCGTTGAACATGGTATGGTTTTCAGGGTCTTGAGCCTTTCCAAAACATCTAATTCTATGATGTTAGTGTGAAAAATTACGTATGAAAAAGGGTCATGAAATAGGGTATCTTACCTTAAACAGGGTAGCAGCCTTAAACTCCAGGCCTTGGAAGTCAGCGGGGGGGGGGGGGGGGGGGCACTCCTCTGACCAAACTTCCTTTGAGTTCTCGTCTACCTAGAATGAGTACAAAACATTGGCTACGAGCTAATACCAGAATCTTCAATTTACCTTCTTTAAAGAAACGATAAGCAGCCTCTTTTATATGGCAGTAATCCTTTGAAGATGAAATCGCGTTTCTTCAGACTTTTCCGCGTTTATTACAGTTCGCTTGAAATGTCAAATGTACACAAATTTCCCTGGAGTTGATTTCATGGGAACCGCACTACAGCTTTTTATTAAGGAAGAGAACGAAAAATTCGTCGTCGTTTGTTTACACCCTCCACAAAATGTGAAATTAGGCATTTTCAGGTCGTAGTCTTGCAGTGACGGCAGAGAAATGTACAAGAAAAGGGTGATCATGGTGATGCACGCGCAAATTTGTTGTCTTGCTTAATAAACCTATTGCTTTTTGATAATTGCCGTTGCCAAGGTGATTACACGAGACGATTCGCAACGACGATTTTTAGCGCAACACAGCGTTGCAACATTGTTTCGAATGGTTACAATATTGTTCCAGCATTGCAAAACTCTGTGTTGCGCTAAAAACCGTCTTTCCGAATCGTCCCGTGTAACATCAAGGTTCCCACTTTCTTGGCGGTGGAGCGTCCACGCGAAGCGAGGGCGGCGTCAGTAGCCGTGACAGACTGACTTGCTCCCAGTCTTCAGGCGGCTCCACCACAGGAAAAAAATACAGCATTCGCCTGCTAATCCCTCCAGCTTCTTAACTGTTTGTGTAAAGTAAAATTCTCACATCTTTAATACCTGAATAAAACATGTGAAAAAATCTGGCGTAGGCCAACTTTCATTTGTTCGCGCTTTGTGCCTGGTGTCCATCTTGAAAACAACGCCACCACACCACGAGTGTTCACGATGTGTTCAATAAGGGTTTCCAAAGATCCCGAAGGGTTGTTCTATTATTTAACCTACTGTATGATCCCTGGGTAATCCCAAAGTTTTTTTCGACTAACCGATCCCAAACATAGATAGAGAAGAGAGAATCAAAAAAGAAACGCAATGTCAGATACACCTTCAGGAGAGTTGATCATCCAGTAACCAGGCGCGCATTTCATAGTAACTAGTAATATTGAGGTACGTAGTTTTTAGCTTGACTCAGGAATTCAAGCTAGAGCGTAGCTTTTTTCTGCAGGGATCTCAAGAAATGGAAGGTGGGCTTGATCTTTTCTGGGAGACTCACAACTGAAAGATTGACGAGGAGATGCTGGTCAGAAAATTAGAATTTTCCAATCTAGGTGTGGATTGGGCTTTATATGATCTCTAAAGGAGACGCACAGCCAGGTGCAGGCCCCTGACACAATCCTATACGATACCTTTGAGGACAAAAATATTGGCTTTTCCTGCTGAACACCATTAGTGATACCAATTTCTGCAATTTCTACCCTAAAGCGAGACGACGATTATCCCCGTATATTGGGGAAAGCTTAGCGCTTTTCTTCTCCGTTTACCAATCAGGGGCACCCAACGACGATTTCCTTTTACATACCTTGAAAACACGTTTTAGGCTGTCCAAAGTACTTTTACGTCTCTAAAAATGCGTCCAAGGCTGCGCTATAAAATTTGTATCTGTTCGGTCATTCTAGGGAACATGAGTCCTTTGGAAATTACAAGGGCTTCAGTATTATTTTCCCGAAAATGTTAGATGCAATTTAACGTATTACGAGGTTTTCTTGTCGAAGAACATGCAACACGAGCTCACAAAATACTGTTGAGCCTTTTCCGAGATACGTTGATGATAAAAGAAAATGTTACTCTAAGCAGTACAAAGGAAGGTAAAATACAAAAAACCAAACAAAACTTAATCCCGGAGCGCGATTCATTCAACCAAAGTTCAGACCAGTCCGACCGGGAAAAGTGGTCCACCTCAAAAGGTGGACCAGTTTTTTCGGAAACTTTTCCGGTTGGACCGAACCGATCCATTGAGTTTTGGACCGAAATTTGCAGAAATTTTGGTTCAACGGATCTAGAATACGAGTAGTTCCCCATTTTTCCTCAGGGATAGTGGAGGGAGCGAGCGAAACGAGAGCGTGCGTGAAAATCACCCCACGCGAGGAACTGCGCGTGTCGCCTTTTCTCGCATGGGGTGATTTTCACGCGCGCTCGCGTTTCGCTCTCTCTACTATCCCTGAGGAAAAATGGGGTCTTCTCGTAGTCTAGAACGGATCGCGCCCCCGGAGGACCCCCTGGAGTTATTTCAGGAAAGGGCCAAATTCGTACCCAGATCCCATGAACCAATAAGAGCCTTGCGGCAGGAGCCTGCTTGCGGTTGTTCAAAATGGCGGCACCACGGGGGCATTTACTCAATTTATCAGTCATACTTTTTTTTGGCTTGCGTGGGACGCCATTTATTTGTCTCGCTGTGTGTCCTCTTCGCGTTATAGTGTGGGAAAATCTACAAGCCCAAAAAGCGACGGTAAAGTTAGAATCTTGGGTCGGCAGTTCACAGGTAAGAGCAATGAGCTTATATCAAGCTTTCGATTACTGAGTAGTGTTTTTAATTTATTGCTGTGGCTATTGCTGGTTTTCAGTGTCACGCCATTCAAAATAGATGAAAATAAAAATCAAAACCGTTCAATAGATAAAGTCCAGAATCTGGGAAATGAAAGGAGGTACATATACAAAGACCCTGCCCAAGATTCAGGTCAGAGGAATATTTCGTATACGAGATATCCGAAGAAATGTTTTAGCCAAACTTATAGATTTGTATGGAGACGCCATGCTGGTCCTCACCTGGATGAGCTCCAACATGGCAGACAGAAACCAACAGAAACATCTGTTACCGAGTTTTGCTACAAGAGCGTGAATTTATTCTTTGAGAAACTTATTAACATTAAAGTAATACTTTTTCTAATACACAAACTGTTTAGATAGCAAAATTTTCTGAAATAAGTCATTTTTTTAACCTACATGACAGCTCTCTTGGCCATCATGTAAATGCCGCGTGACACAAAAGTAGAAATTCAAGTGTACTCTATTACAAAACCAAGAACCCTTTTGAAGCGAAAATTTGTATGAAAATTAGTTTTCAGCTGCTCTAATACATCGTGAAAGTAAAATCTTGGTAGGATTGATGGTTTTTTAGGTTGAATTTTAGTGACATCATGTGAAAACCAACAATATGGCCGGTAACTGGTCAAGGTTTTTAAAACACTAAATGACTGGCAGTCCTATATTGTCAGTAAATTTCTCAAAATCAAAAAATCCCAACTAATCTATGTTGATAAAGAAAAGTCAAGTGATCCTGAAATGCTTTAAAGATCTCAAGTCTAGCGTTTGGTTTACGCTGGGCTCAGAAGACAAAACCATCAGTTTTGTGACACTTAGAACTTTGTTCAGCTCGTCTGCCAGTCAAGGTTTTCAAACACTAAATGACCAGCAGTCCTATATTCTCCGTAAAATTTCACAAATCGAAAAAAATCCAGCTAAGCCAAACTATAATATGTCGATTAAGAAAAGTCGAGCAAAATTTACTAAGAAGTATTATATAGGACTGCCGGTCATGTTTTCAACACCTTAACCGGCAGTCGAGCTCAAAAAAGTTTTAAGTGTTACTTAACATGGTTTTGTTTTCTGAGCTCGGCGTAAACCAAATGCTAGACTTGAGATCTATAAAGCATTTCAGGAGCGCTTGACTTTTCTTAATGACATATGATAGCTTAGATTAGCTGGAGTTTTTCGATTTGTGAAATTTACTGAAAATATAGCACTGCCGGTCATTTAATGTTTTGAAAACCTTGACCGGCAGTCGAGCTGAAAAAGTGCCAAGTGTCACAAAACATGGTTTCGTTTTCTGAGCCCAGCCCCAGCGTGAACCAAACGCTATTCTTGAGATCTATAAAGCATTTCAGAATCGCTTGACCTTTCTTAATCGACATGTGATAGTTTGGTTTAGCTGGGTTTTTCGATTTGTGAAATTTACTGAAAAGACGGGACTGCCGGTCATTTATTATTTTGAAAACCTTGACTGGTTACCGGCCATATAGCCACAGCGATAAATTGCGTTAATTTTAGTTACAGGCTGGTGAAAAAATCCGCATTCTGAGACCACAAACGAAAAAAAGGACGCAATAAAAAAAACTTCCATACCTTCTTATATCAGACAGCCTAATAAGCCATATTATTGATATATCAAGTGATAAATGAGGATATGTAGGTCATCCCCTGTGCAATAGTGTTGAGGTTAAAATCAGCACAGCAGATGATGGACCTGTAAAAAGTGTATTTTTGTTTTTGTTATCAGGACTAAAATGGGTGGTAACCATAGCAACTTGCCTCCCAGGCCGATTGGTTTTGCTTACATGTGCATAACCATTCGTGACTCAGATACACTGAGCATCATACTTGGCAGTGATCATGAGGCATCCATCGTACGCCAGATCATACAAGAAACATGGCCCAAAGGGATGCAGAAAGAAACCTTTGAGCTCAATGGAGTATACAAGTTCAGATTGAAGGGCAACCCATTTTCCCCTCTTAGTTCATCAAGTGAAGCAATTGCTTGCAGGAGAATGGCCGAGAGAATTTTGAACAGGCTATACCAGCTTGGATGGAAGCTTCAGATGACAAGCACCTTATCCCAAGAGCTTGATCTGGCCACTTGGATATTTAAGAAAGTTCCAGTTCGAGAATTTACCCCACCCCCATTTCTTGTTGTTGGCCTTAGTAATCTTGATAGTTTGATGATACTCAATGCTCCCAGTGAACTCCATCAAGTCTTCAAAGATGCCATAGAAGAATCATGGCCCAGTGGAATACAGAACTGGACAGTTGACAATGAAGTGCTGTCCATCAAGCTGAAAGGTAAGCCATGGCTTCCAGGTGGAGAGGATACTGTCCATTCAAGAGCAATGCTGCAAGCAATCATCAGCAATCTAATAACAAAACAATGGAATTTATATGGAAATTCCAATATCAGGGCTGACAGCAATACGTTCTTCTTCGAGCACGACCGAAGCATGGTACCATGTGAGCACCCACCTCCAGCTTTTTTCATAATTACCTTCAACATGAATGATGTGCTAAGGGTGATTGGCCTCTCAGAAAGCTTAGTGCCTGTGATTCAAAGTACTATCCAAAGTGCTTGGTCAAAAGGAATTGAAAAAGAATCACACTATGCTGGGAGTTACCAGTTCAAGCTTAAAGGGTGCCCATGGTGGGCATCAGGAAACGAGGCAGTAGAATCCAGATTCCTTGTCATGAAACTGATGGAAGTTCTATTAGCTCATGGTTGGAGCCCTATCACTGCATTTGACAGCTCAAGAAAATGGTGTGATAAGAGATCTCTGCTTTTCAGACAGACTCAGCCTCGGGACACACCATTTTTCTGTTTGAGTCCATATCTCAACGACAAACTGCGGTTCATTAATGCACCAGAGGATGTAATCAAGGTATGTTATGACAAAGTGAGGGGTTCTTCCATTAATGTATGGGTCACCAAATGTCCCCCCAAAAATAGACTTTTAAGCTTTTCTGTGCTGTAGTTTGGAATTGAGCTCACTCACCCAAAATTGGAAATATTCTTCGATTTATAGTACAGTGTCTGGGGCATTTTTGCATGTATTTGGTCACTGACAAAGATTATTTCTTTATAATGAATTTTGATGCTTGTTTGTCATGTAAGACTTTTTATTATAATGTAACAGCCAACCTATAATTTTGGGACTCGGTCAATTTGTGTTTATCATGAGGGAAGGAGGGTTTGGTTTTTTGAGGGAGGTAATGCATTTGGAATTGGAACCCCGGCCAAATTTGTAGAAGGCAAGTCGTCTCTTCACTACTGTCACCCTTGCTCGCTAACAATAAGGGCAACAACAACAACAATAACCTTATTTACTCTCAGTAAAAGAATCATTAGGCAAAAAAGGGTATGAGTCATCAGGGTTGTTTTCTTTTTCACATTTTTAGATCTGCCAGAATGTCATCCAATCCCAGTATGCCCCTGGTATTAAAAACATGAAGCAGTGTGGTGACAGCCTGAGGTTAAAGCTTCTTGGTAATCCTTGGTGTGCCTCAGTTAGCAGTCATAGTGAAATCCATGCCAGAAACATGATATGCCATTTAATTAGTGCTCTTGCAAACCATGGTTGGATGGCACTAATATCAGCTGATTTCTCAGGGAAACTTTTCTCTAAAGGAGGCACAGGCTGCCCAATTGATGTTGACAGTTTTTTCTTCATTTATGAGCCTGCAGTTGGGTCTACACCACCAACAGCTCTATCCTCGCAAATGTCATAATCTCAGTTGTAACTCCAGCTTGAGATTCAACTATATTCCTCACTTTTTCTCGTCTAGTAAAGACAATAGTCAAAATTCAACAAAAATCCAACTTTCCAGTTGTAAAATACTGATAAACAAACAGTCCTATATGAATGCACTGCTCAGTTATTTTTATTTGTATGGACACACCATAGGTTTTCAACCATAGTCTCAAAAAAAAGAACCATGTCTGAATGTACTGCTGAAGGACCTGAAGAGTTTTCATATGAATTGGTCTCAGGTCACACCATAGCCTTTCATCCACAGACTTAAAAGTTAGAGCTACATGCTGAGTAAATAATGCCATGTAAAAGTACTGCTGAAGAGGTTTCATTTGAATGGTCACACCACAGGATTTCATCCATGAGATGTAAAAAGGAAGTAGTTGGTCTTGCAACTGGTAATGTTGATATAGAGTACGTCTAGGCTGCTTCACCTGCCTTTCTTTCCCTGCTGGGACAGTTTAATGGAACTCAATGTGCCTATAGATCTGCAAGTTCCCAAAGATGTTATAAAAAGATTATCCACAGGCGTGGACTAAAGGTATCCAGAAGTTGACATATTAAATTGAATTGCTGTTAATCAAGCTAAAAGGTAATCCCCTGGTGTCCAGATGGTGAGGAGGCAGTTTATAAAAGGTTATTGATGCAAACTATCAACAGTGATCGTTACGAGACAACGGAATTTATATGGAAATTCCAATATTAGGGGTGACAGCGAGACTTTTTTTTTGAGCAAAACCCATGCATGGTACCTGGGCAGCCACCTCCATCAGCTTCAACAGCACTAACTTTTTGAAGGTTATTGGAGTGCCAGAGAGCATAATAGGGACCTTAAGGTCCCTAATGTGTGCATACTGTGGGTTTAATGGGACTATTTTGTGTGCAAATTCAAACCACGCATGTCAGGTCATTTAAGTACATAACAGACTTGCTGCTATACAGTAGACAACAGCATATTTAAGAACCTGTCTTTAAATGTTTCCTTTTATGTAATGTCAAATGGAATTGAAGCTACATATTTAATTGATAGGTTTATTTATTTTAAAAAAAATTCCAGTGAACAAAACAAAGCAACTGTGATGATCATAAGGTATAATTAAAAAAAAAACTGTAAACGATTCATTGCTGTGTGCTGCTTCTTACTTAGAGGTCGGGAAAGGCGTTACATATATAATACTTTAGCAAAAGAGAATAATGGAACAGAGAGGTCAGAGCCAGTCTAGCCCTTGGGGTTTGTGAATTTCACCAAAGCTATTTTTAGACCAAATGAACGCTTGAAATTAATCGGAACAACATTGTGCATTGTTTTCTTTGAGGCAGTCATACATGGTCTTGATGATGTTGCAAACAGTCGATTTAAACGTGGAGAGGTCTCAGGAATTAGACTTCCGTTTAATTACAACCTCTAAAAGTAACCTAAGTGAAATTCCCATATCCCGGCCAACGCCCTAAGATTCCCTTTCTGTCCCATTGTTTTTATTTCCTTTTCTTGTAACAAACTGTCAGTAAATTAGGGATCATTTTAGCAATAGACCCAAAGTTTGATTCACAAAGTGTAACTTTAATAAAAATTTCCTCACGACGCCCTCCATTAATTTTCAATGGTCCGTCCGACACCGTACAGTGCTTTTTTGATGTCAAAAGCATAGGCTGCTCTGAGACTCTACGGGAGTTAAATAGAATTTGAATTTTACAAGAGAATGTATGAGAATAATGCATGGTTCAATTTAACCTGTTACTAACTCCCCCCGGGGCATACCCCCCAGGGATTTGCAATTTTTTTCTTTCTTGGTTGTCTATTCCCCACCCTCTGGGCTCGCAGAAAGAGACAATTCCCCACCCCCGAGCGCGTGATGGACTTCACATGCGTTGTTTTGGGTACTACTTATAAGAGAGTAATATTGATTTCCGCACAAGAGCAAAACGAGACGTTTTTACTAAAACTATTAAACACGTTTTCTAAACGTGAATACTAAATTTGAAAAGAAAACGAATAAAAAACTTTTAACCTCTTCCTTGAAAGAACGACCAGCGAACAGAATAAGATAAGAAGGTTTCTAAAGACGCCTGTTGTTTTTTCGGACCTTAGTCTCTTTAGCCCTGAACGCTACCTTGAAGTACAGATTTCATTTTGTTTCAGGTTATTCTTGCCCAACCACTTTCCCAAAAATTCCTGCGGTTTCCCTCGAAAATAAGCAGTCTCGGGGTCCGCTGCCATCATGTCAACCGCGCGAGGAATGACGTACTTCGCAAAAACTTGGACAAGCTAGTTTCGATTTGCCCCGCCCCCTGCCAAAAGGGATAGGACCGTTTTAAAGAAATCCCTACCCCCTAGCCCGAAGGACTGGACTTGTCCCTGGGAGTGCCCGGGGGGGAGGGGTGGTAGCAGGGAAAATTGAACCCTGCATAAACAAAATAGGTTATAAACTGAAATGGCTCTAGAAGCGAACTGAAAGTAAAAGACACAACACAAACGAAAGGTCAGTCATTTTTATTTCGAATCTTTTTAAAGAGCGGAATTTAGTACAACGAACGCCCATATGGTCTGGGCTGCCTGTGTCAATAGGGAAAATTTGCTCAACGCTGATTGGTTACGTTTCTTACCTGAGTTGAACATTGAAAATCTTGTTTTTGAGCAGACAGTTTTATTTTTGGAATCCTTAGTAGATGAGTTGAGGAAACCGCCTGCCAACCTTTGAAGTCCGTTCTAACCAGTGCCAGCTTTGCGATAAATGAAAGGACTTCCCGACTTAAGGATTTTCTCGAACTCAGGAGGAAGACAGCAATTAGCTTGTTCGACATCTTTAATATCATTGTGGACTTATGGTGAAAAAGCTCTTCTTCGCACGGTCATATCTTCACCATGTAATTTAAAACTTTCGAAAGAAAGACTGGGAAAACTCGCGTCCAAATGACTTGTTCAAGATTGATTGGACTTGAAAACTGTGGAGAGGTTCGGTGATGCATGGACAGGTTAGTTGAAGTTTTTTCCGTAGAAGAGTAAAACCACTTAAAAAAAACATTTCATGTTTATATCCCTTCAAAAACGGCAAAACTTATACTGTCATAAGTTTAAACTTGAATTCAAGCGATCTTCAACTGGCCTTGTTTTTCAAGAAAATTGTAAGATTACAATTGTACGATTATCAACTTCCTTTATGCTGTAAGAAAGGGTTTTTTATTGCCTTCAAAGAAAACTTAATTTTAAGCAGCAGATTAGACAAAGAAGGCTAAATTCCACATGAATTCGGAAAATCTTACGATATTTGCCTGCAGAATGTCTTTGCGCGAGCATTCGAAGAAAACTCGTCTTCAGAGCAGCGTTTGTGACGAAATACGTTTCCATAGCCATTCAAAGAAAACAATCATTTCGCTTCAGCTTTTCGTACGTGTGTACTTACTTTTGGTGCGGAGCAGTTTTTGATATTTTAAAAGTGACTTTTAGAAAAAAAACGGCGAGAAGCAAAAACAAACAACAAAAAGTCAGTAACCAGTTGAAAAATCAGTCGTCTTGTGAAAATCCCTGTGACGATCACGATGGCTTCGGCGAGCGTAAAGTGTGTAAAGCAATTATGCAAGGATGTCGTTAGACAAATGAATGAGGAGTGCAGCATACAAACAGAGGACACCAAGGTCTTGAATGTTCCAGAGGAAGCAGAGTTGGATGAAGGCAGTTATAATGGTGAGGATTCCTGGGACGCTTTAGTAGAGTTATACAAGAAAGAAAATGAAAAGCTAAAGGACCAGCTTGCTCTAATGAAGAAAGATCTTGAAGAAGTTCATAGCGAGAATGAAAGTTTTCAAACTGAAGTTGAAGCTTTAAGACTTGAACTAAAGCGTCGCAATTCTAATGAAGAATACAGAGAAAGAGCATTTACAAATCTGAGAAAAGACATCAAGAAAAAAGACAAACAGTTAAAGAGTTTGGAAGATGAACTGAACTATACGCAGATGGATAAAAACTACTACTTGTACCAGATTGAACTGTTAGAGGATAAGCTGAAAGAAAGCAAAGAAAAGAATGCTGATTTACAATTTGAATGTGACGAACTGGGGGAGATGGTTAAGGAGTTAAAGAAAATCAAGGAAGATGAAAACAACTTTGCGCAGATGGATAAGAACTATTACTTGCATCAAATCGAACTGTTAGAGCACGAACTGAAAGAAAGCAAAGAAAGCAACGAAGATTTACAATTTGAATGTGACGAACTGAGGGAGACTTTTGAGGAGTTAAAGGAAATGAAGGAAGCTGAGGACAACTTCGCGCAAATGGATAAGAACTATTACTTGTATCAAATCGAACTGTTAGAGAACAAACTGAAAGAAAGCAAAGAAAAGAATGAAGATTTACAATTTGAATGTGACGAACTGAAGGAGACTTTTGAGGAGTTCAAAGAAATAAAGGCGGACGAAAACAACTTCGCGCAGATGGATAAGAACTATTACTTGTATCAAATCGAACTGTTAGAGGAGAAGCTGAGAGAAAGCAAAGAAAACAACGAAGTTCTGCAATTTGAATGTGACGAAGTGAGGGAGACGTTTAAGGAGTTAAAGGCAATGAAGGAAGCTGAAAACAATTTCGCCCAAATGGATAAGAACTATTACTTGTATCAAATCGAACTGTTAGAGGAGAAGCTGAAAGAAAGAAAAGAAAGCAACGAAGTTCTGCAATTTGAATGTGACGAACTGAGGGAGACTTTTAAGGAGTTCAAAGAAATAAAGGCGGATGAAAACAATTTCGCGCAGATGAATATGAACTATTACTTGTATCAAATCGAACTATCGGAGGATAGGCTGAGAGAAAGCAAAGAAAGCAACGAGAATTTTTCTCTAGTTTGCGCATTAATTTCAAACCATCCTATTTTCTTACTTTTTAAATAAGCAAAGCTTTACACTATTTTGGTTGCAGATATTTTAAGAACATAATTGACAGTAAACTAAACTAAGAATGAATCGAGTTTGAATGTGTGTTTAATATTCATGTTATAGAAAAAAATGTGAGAAATAGTTTTCCCAAACTTCGACTTAGTAATGAAATTGTATTATATAAGTGGAATTAAGTTTAAATAACATTGAGAAAATTGTTTATAAGCTTTTGTCTGTGTAATTGTGTTTAGGAAATATTGCCTCGTTTGGGCCCGTTATGGGCTAATCGCCATTTGCACAGCTCCCATTGTCCCACAAAACTTTGCTTAACCTTTGTCTTTAATGTCTCCGGTGTATTATAGCGGTCTCTGTAAAAACGAGTACCACACTGCCAAGAAGCTAGCAAAAAGTTTCCCAGAAGTCTTTTTAAAAATCATCTTTCGTGTCACGTCTCAGAAATTTTCCCTCGCCACGAGCCAATCCGTGGAGGGGAGGGGGGAGGGGGGGCGGTTGGGGAACTCGCATATATCATATAAAAGTGACGTGATGCTCGTCGTCTCGCTAAGGGATTGAATGAATTTTTACCAAAGGTATCGCTTAAGGATGTGCATAGAGAAATATTTACATAAAAAGAAAGAAAAACCGTCGAACTTTGTCTCCATTAGCGGTCAAATAAAGCCCCAGCTACGCCCAACCTCGTCCCAAGGGCTTTTTCCTTAGAAAATGGGAGGAGCGCCCTATGGACGAGCCGGTTTTTATAACGCTGCTCCTTGCTTCCAAAATTGAATTCACAAAACGACGGCGGCTGTTTTCTCAGGCCAACGACGCTCAGACCACGTGATCCGAGACCCACAGTAAACGATCGAACTTTTTTTCGCGCTGACCGAGAGCAAGAGAGAATACCTCCCTTGCCGAGAGGCCGGCACAGGCTCCTTGTGAGGGATAGACTACAAGTAGTCCTCATTTTTCCCCAAGGATAGTAGAGCGAGCGAAACGCGAGCGCGCGTGAAAAATGGGGACTGCTCGTAGTCTATGTGAGGGATAATCCACATCAGCGTATTTGAACAACCTACTGCAGTCGGGCACGCGCATTCGATCGGACGCTGTTGCTAAGTTACGCGGTTTGTGAGCAAGTCATGGCTTCCCGGCTTGTTGTTTGTCTTGTTTTTGTTAAGAGATTCTACGACTGGAACGGTTTTCAATCGGGAAATGGCCTTTGATGTTTCAAATAAGGACTTTCCGAGGACTCCGGGGAGAGGAGCAATATCGAAGACGTGGCAAAAGTCGAAATTTGAAAAACAACGCGAAGAAGAAGTGATTCGCAATGCCCACGAAAGAGGATATTTGAAGGCTCCAACTGTTAGTGGTATTTGGGACAGCATAGGTGAAAAATGCGGTCTTGGAGAAATCAGCTACCTAAATATGAGTGGGATATGTCTTCATACCGTGAAAACAATTGACTTATGTACAAGACTTCGAATCTGCGTGCTACATTCCAACTACATTTCGACGTTTGATTCCCTCGCTTGTTGTCGCGAGCTTGTTTACATGGATTTGCACAATAACCAGGTGAGTTTGAAAATGTGATTTTTCCTATTAAACTCTCTCTCTGCAGCTTTAAGTGTCATGTTGGGGATAAGGGGACGTACCGCAGTGGTCTAAGAAACTTTTGATCAGATACAAAAGCTCAGAAACTTCTTAAAAACTTACATTTATTTGTGTTTCTTTGCTATTATCGTGGGAAAATATTGATGACAACTGATGTGCTAACAGTGCTAATTTTTTTTGTTAGATTGCCAAAGTGCCTGGTCACAAGTTTTGGGCATCTCTTACTGAACTCAAAGTTGTATTTCTTCATGACAACAGCATTTCAAAGCTTGATAATGTACATTACATGGCAGCATCCCCAAGCATCTCTATTCTGACACTGTATGACACTCCGCTTAGTCTAAAACCCAACTACAGGCATCACCTGGTGAACAGTCTGTGGTCCTTGAAATCTCTTGATAACTTTGTCATCTCTGATGAAGAAATAATCGAGGATTCATCATTTGGTGGTTCCTTCGCACCTTTGCAGCCAAGTTTTTTCGTCAAGTCTTCATGTTCTCTAACAAAGGTAAGCTGATTTAAATTTTGTGTCATTTATTAGTCTCCTCTCTTTGGAGGATCTTACAGCCTGCTTCCCATATCTCACCAACCTAACTGTAAAATAACCGCCAGTATTGCCTGGGATGCCATTCCGGTATGAGCAAAGAAGACACTGCCAGGCAACATTGCGTGACACAGGGTTATACCTACCAGCATGCCTGTGAAGTTGATCTGAGTTAAACTCCACAATACCTGGTGGTATTAAGACCTGTTATGACTCTTGTTGATGCTGGTGTATGTTAGATTGGTATCCTTAGCTGTCATCAAAGTATGGCAGGCAGTGCTGGCAGCTAATTGTTACAGGTAGGCTTTTGTACTGGTGCCAAAAGTGTGCATAGTTGTCTTTGAGAGAATTGAATTTGTACTCATTATTAACATCATTTGTATTTATACATCCTGGATAAAGGCTTTTTTCTAGAGGCACTTTACAAAGAAAAAAAAACTAAAACCAAGCTAAAAAACACAAGACAAAAACAAACAAACCAACAAGAAAAAATATTGTATTTACTGTACTTTTTGAGCATGACTGTAAAAGTTAATGTGGCTAACTGTAACTGTGGTTCTTGTTTAGGAAAACACATATGAAGAAGCCATAAGAGAGGTTAACAGGCTTATAGCTGTAGTGAATGGTATCCAGGCTAAGTACTGTCCTGTTCTGATAATCCAGCGTTGTATTAGAGGATATTTGGCAAGAACAAGATATAAATTTATCCAGGATTTGAGATTGTGGTAAGAGCTGTTAATCAGTGCAAGTTTTTTGCTTTCAAGTTGTGATAACCATGAAAACCAGGATGATTTCTGAAATGTTGTGCCCAAGCAGGGAAAATAAAGTTAACTATTAACTTAATGTAAGATGAAAACACTACAAGCACTATGGTTCAATCAGATTCAGCATGCCCCCATAAATTTTGTTAATGAATTCATTTGATTGTCTTAAAAATTGTACTTTTTATTTCTTTTTTTTTTATTTCATCGTGGAACTCAGAAACTCGAGATAATCATTTTGGTAGTTGTGGTGGTCATTTCCTTCCACGTTTTTCATGTTTCAATGGTTAGAGTATCCAAATACATGTAAATTCATTTCATCAAGAAGCATTTGAAGTAGAAAAAGTTATTCTGCCCAGGAGGAAAGCCCAGTGTTGAAGCACAACTAATTTGAAGCAAATGATATTATTCATGGATTGACTGGGTACAAATGTTGGCCTAAACACCACCACCCCCCCCCCCCCCCCAGTTGGGGGTGGTAGCCTGGCCAGGAGCCAGGTTTTTTTATTTTATTTTATTAGCTTTGCCACAAAAAACAAACAAACAAACAAACAGAAAGAACGTTGGCAGGGACACCGCAACAGCTGTGGCCAATTACAGCAGGCCCGGATACTAATAAAAAAAAAGAAATTTTAAAAAATACTGCAAAACAAGAACAACTACAGCTACAGGTTGGGTGTGACTTGGCTGGCAAAGCAAAAAAGAGGCAGAAGCTGCAGAGCTGAGTAGCCCAGCCAGTACTTAAAGTCAGAGAATGACATTGCTTCCCTTGTTAGACCCTTCAGGGCAGTCATGGGATGGCTCTCACTCAGTAATAATGGCAGGCCTGTACAAATAAACGGACAATTACCAGCCAATACTATGCAAGGTGGTACCTAGATTATTTGTAATATATAATGATTATATTACAAATCTAGGTACCACCTTGCATAGTATTGGCTGGCAATTGTCCGTTCGGAAGAAATGAAACTTCCCTTTTTATAACCTACATGTACTTTTATGTCGTTTATTTCTTGAAAGGGCTGCAGTATCTATCCAGAGGTTCTATCGTCATTACAAAGGTTTCACTGAGGGGGGTTCCCTGCCACCCCCCACGTCCCCAGCTCCCAGCCGCTCTTCCACGGCCTTGACTCGTTTTGATTACGAGGCTTATTTGCATGGCGCGAAACCAGCGTATCCCAGTAGCCCTCGAGGTTCCTCGGGAAAAGTTTTAAGAAGAACCAGGAGTCGAAACGTGTCAATCACGGTGGAACTAATCAGTAGCATTGCTGAGGAGGGTAATGGAAGAACTGAGAGCAGGGTCACTACATCTCCTGTGGAGGATATCGAGCTGACAAGAAAGGAAAGTTTTCCCGTTAGAATCACCACAAGAATTACGTTGAACCTGAAGAGGCTGGAAACGAGTACTTCTGACATCATCAGGGCGCAAGAGGAGGCCGTGAGCGTTCAGAGGAACCTGGGTTTAGTTGGTATAAGATCTAAGAAAAGTATGAGTGAAAGCCGTGAGTCAATGCGGATTAAATTGGCTACAAGGAATAGAATCAGGGCGAAGAGCAGAGAACTGAAAAAAGAGGAGGAAAGAATAGGAAACAAGGATAGAAAACAGAAGAAAAGGGAGCGTATTGGAAAGTACTATGCTGTGAATGTGTTTTTGGGGCGGGTTGTTGATACGCATCCCCGCACCGAGAGCCAACCGATTGAGACCGAACGAGATCCGAACAGGCTTCGGTTCAGGTTATCGGGATTTCGTCCTCCGATTCAGAAAGTAGATCCTTTACGCGAACTGCTGATTTCGAGGCAAGAAGCGGGAAAGGATGTAAGAGAAGCCGCGAGGGAAATAGAAAAGAAAGCCGCGGAGGAGCCCAGAAAAGTTGCCGTCAAGAGACATACGGTTACTACGGACCAGAGGTTGTTTATCCGTACTCATGGCACAATGGGGTTGGCGTGTTTACGGGCTGTACAGCATGCGTACAGAGAAAGAGAACGGGCTGATGCAGTATCTTCCAAGGCCAACACCGTGGCGCAGCTCAGGGAAGACAGAGAACAAGCTAAAGAACGTGTCAAGGTTTTTAAACAGGAATACAAGGAAGCGTCGCTAAGAAGAAGGGTTCGGGATGGTGTAAGAACTGCTGAAGCATTAAAGGAACGACAAGCTAAGGAGGTTATTGAACACGAGCGGCTCTCAACCGCCAGAGCTGTCACGGCAGAGCAGGCGAAATCTCGGCGTGCAGAGCTTGCCTTTATAGCAGACTTCAACTGCCAGCATACGTCTATTTCTAATGCGCTGCAGCGTCATGACAGAGTCTCACACAGAGACGAGCGGGCTCAAGAAATTGAAGACTTTGTCCGAAAAGAAAAGGAAGTCACCGAAGACCAACAAGTTTTGGTGCGCCGCTACATGGAACACAGGCAGCTACTGCGTCAGGCGGAAACCGCAATGGCGCGCGCTGATCTGGACTCGCATTTGACACGCGAAGCCAATCAGCGCAAAGCGGCGGCAAAAGAACGCGTTGCGCAGATAAAAGCGCGAAATCGGGAGACAGTCGAGTACTTCTCTCCACCGTTGACGCATGCGCCAGCTAAGCTTCCTCCACTGGCTGTTGTTTCTCCAGAGCAAATGGACGTATGGAATGATTTGGAGAAATTTGATTGGACGCCTGCGAGACACGATCGTTCGTATTCTGAGCCTTACAATAGAGTGATGTCGTCAAGGAGACAGCGCATGTATTCTTTGGAGCCTACATTTGGGGTCGCTTAATCAAAAAGAAATACTTCTTCATTTCAGAAATGTTCAAGGGTATTCTGTTGCGTAACTTTCATAAAACAAAGAAAGATGTTTAATCCTCTCGAACCTTGTTCGCTAAACCAGAGCTACATTTTTACAGTGTGTCAAGTTGAAAATTTGCGAGTTTTAGATGAAGAAGTGCACATTTTGTTAAGTAAAATTATTGAAATAAGCAAATTCGTAAGGGAAAGAAACGTCTTTTCAAATTGCTGAAGCCCGATACGGTTCATTGAAAACTAATGAGATGTTGTAAAAGTGAATTATGTTCTGACGTTCTGTTTTCTTTCTTCCACCAAATAGGTTGGTAATAATGATGATTTGTCTTAAGAGACCTAATTTAACCTAAAAATCTATTTGAAATTTCATATTACTGGGTTATTAATTTATGCTTTACAGTAGATTCTATTGTAATATATTTCAAAAAGTTCACCTAGTCAAGAGTTCGTTCTGTTTGATTGTATATGAAAAAGAATAAGTACGTATGTGGCTGAATGGCCATTTTGGGCAGGGTTTCTACAGAGACTGGGTCGGCATTGTGTCGAACTTCATTATTGGATTGTTTCTGATTACGACTACGCGAACGAGGTTTTGTAGCCTGCAAAAACACAAATGCATAATTTTTCCTGCGCCTTTCCCCGTCGCGCGTGTCCCTGGCTCCTCGCTCGCTTCGCGCCTGCCTTCGTTCGGCTGAAAAATACTGGTTTTTCTGCAGGCTTGACTGCTGGAGATTTTCCGCGAGCTTGAGCCAGCGTCATTTTGGCAGGAAAACGCAATACTGGTTATCATTCTATTACGGGTTTTGGAAAGAGAACGAGTTATCCATTGCGTTCAGGAGAGGTCTTTTATTACCTCCTCCAATAAAAATACCAAGCTAACTTTCCGTGTTGAAAAAAGAAGAGAAAAATGAAGCTTTTCGGGGTCTCTATCTTCTCGTCCTCGAATCTAACAGTCTCTATTGGTTGTTAAGAAGTTGCGCATGAAACTAAACGGGTCGGAATTGGTCCCCCAAAGCAGTCCCATAATGAAATTCGACGCTACATAGATCCAGTCTTGTGCTCATAAAGTTGGCTTTTAATTTTGAGGGCATCCATCCTGAAGCAGGGTATCATTTTTACCCTAGATTGTTGGCGCTGTGTTTCCCGTGTGATCCTTAGATACGGCACCGGTATTATATCAGCTAAAATTCAAGCGCGTAATTGCACAGCTACATGAGAAAACCATCTTGGTAATACTGAACTTAACCTTAGAGTAGTAGGAAAGCGATTTACTGCGCTTTTCAAAAACACGCGAACTCCGAATTTCAAAAGCCAACCGACGTTTGCGTCTTTCGCTGCCGTCAATCATCATAGCGGAGCTCTTACGAAACAGAACTTTACTTAAACGGGTTCAAAAAGTCATGGTTTGTGATCTGTGATTGGTTGATTTGGATCCTTTTTGTGGGTTCCTTCAAAGTTCGTTGCTTGTGATCGTAATTATGATTGACGGCAGCGAAAAACGCAATTGTGACGGCGGGTTTTGAACTTAAGAGTTCTTTGACTCATATCCAGTCGTCACTGATCAAATCTGGGAAGATATTGATGCCCGCAAAGGCGCTTGGGAAGGAGGCAAAAACTGTGTGTTGCCGTTTTTCTTCCTTCCTTCCCTTGACGCAACACGAACTCGCTTAAACCTTCCCATCAACCATTGCGCAAACAAGAGAAGCGGCTGGGTACGAGTTTGTAGTTTTCGGGTGTTTGTTAAAGGCGCTGTAAGGAAGATTTGTGTGTTTCCATTAAATTTGAGGTTTGGGCCTTAAATAGCGTGTTACATGGTGCCTACAATCTTGAAAAGGACTTGGATTTTAGTAGTCGTCTTGAAAAGTCCTTGAATTTGGTTAAGGTCATTGAAAAGTACTTGCAATTGATTTCTTTATTAGGTCTTGAAATATCCTTCTCAAACTCATTAATAATTCATTAAGAAAATACAAAGGAAATTAATGTTTAATGAGTGTTTGGAAATCGGATGAAACACTGCTTAGTATTTGCATCCTTAATTTCTCCTTCAAAAATGATTTTGTTTGAGAAGAAATATCAAACATTCGACACAGTGTTTCATCACCAGATGAAACACCTCGAAGTTCGTCAAAAATACTCCGCTGCGCGTCGTATTTTCAACTCTCTTCTCGGTGTTTCATCTGGTGATGAAACACTGCATCTCATGTTTGATATATTACTTGAAATTCACTAATTGTTTACGCCATGCACCATTTTCTGTGCAATTAGATTATTTCGCCGAGGAAAATTTGGGACATCCTCGGTGTAAGAACCCTATGCATGAACAAAAGTTTGTTTCTGTTTCTTTATTTCAAATGCTATTTCTGTACCTCAGGCGCAGCTCCAAGTCATACCCAGTGACTGTTGCACTCTTGCAAAGCGTCATTGCCGAAAATCAACCATGCCTGAAGAAGTAAAAAATTGTAAAAAGCTAATAATAGATGTTCAAAAGAGAGTTAAACAATTCCGATTTATTGAACAAATCTTAGTCCTTGAAAGCTTTAAGTTGTCCTTCAAAAGTCCCTTAAGTTTGCTTGTCTGAAGTTGTACGAACCATGGTGTTTACTTTTGTTTGTCTCATCCTTAAATTAAATAGAGTCAGCAAGTGATCGACGATTCTGTATGACCCACGTACGAGAAACTTATCACATTTGCAAATTCTCGTGAAAAGTTGATCATGTCGGGTAGATGGAAAATACTGAGGGCGGATCATTTCGAGGGGTGTACAGGCTACTTTCATTATAACGAAGAAGTAAAAAGAGCAAGGCTGACTTTGAGAATAACAGCCGATGAGAATGTATTTTTCCATTATTTCGTCTGGCATGGCCTGAATTTTTTAGGGATTGACTTAACCTGCCATCAGGCGTTTTTTTGAGACTGAGAGGGAGGGAACGATCGCGGTTTAGGAGTGACGAAGAAGAAGGCAGGTCTTGCCTGACAAAGTATTGGAAAAATACATTCTCATTGCTAGTCAGCATTGCTCTCTTTCTGCTTAACAAGCATGGCCCTAATTAAATAGATAAATTTGCACAATGACAACTAGATTTCAAGGAAATAGAGCGATAACTGCTCTGAATGACGTTTGCAAACGAGGCTAGTTGCTCACGAAAGACGAAAAGAGAGGGAAAAAAGTTATTCCAGGCCTCTCTCAGCCTGTTGTGTCAAGATGAAGAAAATAACTCGCTGGGGATAAAGTTGCCTTTTTTTAATTGGTTCGAAGTATTAATTCTGGAATGATACAAAATGATTGTCACTAGGCTGATTTCTCTCTGTGACTTATTACTCAATTATAAGAGCAAGGAATGTACATATGGCTGAACAATATTCCTATCAAATATTTACACTGTGGATGTGATTATTTGCCAGTCCCATTCTTGTACAATTTGCAGCTTTCGCGACAAGACCATTAAGGTTATAAATTAGCCGAGTTCTATTTAATTGAAAAATAAATTATAGCACAGGATGCTATTAACCGCTCTCACAGCCAGGCGCATGATCCATGATGCCATCTTTAATAGGGGGATTTATCTAAGTTTCTCAGAATGGGCTATTACAGCCCAGTCCCTAGGCGTCCTCTTCGCGAGAAGTCTGGGAAAGGGTGGCCGAGGGCTCTGAGCGCCTCTTCCGGTGAGACGTCACAGCTCACAGTAGAGTCCTGGGCCCGGTTGTTCGAAAGATAGATAGCGCTATCCAATGGATAAATAACTAACTATCCACTGGATAACGCAATTGATTTTATTTTTAGCGTCTTTCCCCAGTCTCGCTTTCTGTTTTCAGCCTCATTCCAGACCTTTTGTTTGACTGCTCGCGCGTACTTGAATACGCAGTCTACCCTAATACTTATCCGCTGGATAGTGATTATCCAAACAACCGGGGCCAGGATGAGCACGCATGAAAAGTTAAATTTATTCTCCCATCGGCTGTACCTTTTGGGATCAGTGTAAGATTCTGGTAAACTGGCTACCTACCCCTCCCCTAAAACCTACATTTTGCCCGAAGGAAGAATTTAGTATTAAAGTTAAGTTAGGGGAGGGGTAGGTGGGGCAGTTAGCCACATCTCGTGCTGATCCAAAATATTACGTACGTTTTGATTTAAGTTGAGATAATTTATATGAAGACAGTGCACATTATTGGGACTTAAAATCCCTAACTATCTCAAAATACTGTGTTGGATCAGGCGATGGTGCGTTTTTTTTTTATTGGGACTGGCTAAATATTAGAGGTAGAGTATGCATATTTTTCAATACCACGCGTCGTTTATATAATTTGAAATAAACTTCTAAAATATATATTTATAACATCTAATTAACTATACTCTGCAGTCTAACTGCAACTAAATATTTCTTTTTTCATACTTTATATTTTGCGAAGGTAATTTTTTCCTCCAGCACGTTGGATCGCTGATACATGACTAAGATGTATGAGCAAACGCTAAAACAAAAATTGGGATAACTGATGGCCATGAATACCGTAAATCTTTGCTTTATCGCAAGGGCTCTCACATCCGATTAGAAAAACGATAACTTACTAAATCATTACGCGGGTGTGTTTTCTTTGGGTGTAGAATTTGGCCATTTCGAATTTGAAGGAACCTGAAACAATCTAATCTGACGTGAGGGCCCCGTGTGCTTTGTCAAAGTGCACACTTGAGTACCTTAATTCCAGCTTCTTAAAAAACAATACTGCCAAAAGTTTTAAAAAATATCCAACTTATCAACTTTGTCAGGTACATAACGCCTTACGGCAGAGAGGGCTAATTGAACTCGCCTTCAGTTCCAATTTCTGACCATTCACAGATATTATTTTCCTTTTGCACTATTTTAGCCAGAGCACCGCGACGCCGCCACTGGGTTTCCTGTGAAATGACGTCTGAGGAACGAGCGCAGAATTCCATACTGATGAGCGTCACTCACCAGATCAGGGTAGTGCCTGATTGGTTGAAGATTTCGCGGGGAAACAAGTGATGGCCGTCGCGAAATCTAGGCTGTTTTCTTAGGGTAACATTAACAACAGCTCAACAGCTCACAGTCAACATAGCTCAAACCTAAATCCGTTTTTGTTTCTTGTTCTCTGACTAATTTCCGCTATGGGTTCGTCAACTGTTTCTTATTTTAGACATCACCCCTTCGCTTTCACTTTTTCTTCTCAGGGAAACGACTTGCCCTCATTCAATGCACTAGCAATGATATTCTTTCCTGCCATTTCGTATTCCTTAAATTATCTAAAAATCTTGATTCTATGGTTACTTTAACAAAGGGCGCCAACATTTTATTTAAACCGCGTCGAAGGATTGTAGGCTACGGACTTTTCTGGAGGGACGTGAATGGCGTAAAAACCTCCGCACGGTTGCAAATGTTTTTCAAACTACTGCGACTGTTTTTAGTGTATTTAACATAGACAATGAAATTTTTGTTACGTCTCATAAAGTTTGTTGGGGTGTTATAACAGGTTCAAAAAGTCTGCGATAAATTGAAGCGTTTGTAAAAATGTTTGCTAAAAAGCGCCTAGTTCAGTTTCAGACGAAACGATTCGGGAAAAACCCCGTCAAACGCCTGTGGCCGGCTAACTCTGCTTGGGTACCCTACAAGGAAACCTGATCACAGGCTAGTTCAAAGGAATATTTTTTTCACGGTATTTTTTGTAAGGCCTTACGTTCAAGATGGCATACATGTAGGTTACGTGCAACAGCTGAGGCCAACCTATTTTTGAAACTCCAACGATGTTTTCAAGCTCAATGCTTTCTGCCTTGAATTTACTCAGTGTATCACTGGAATCAGCTCGGCTCCATGAACGGCCATATACTATTGCACTTTTCATTGCTGCTGCTGCTGCTGCTACACTTATTAAGACTGCAAAGCTCTTTCATGCTCATTCTTTCTGTACCTGTCAAACTTCTTATAAAATTCACAAGGGGTCGGGTCAGCTGTCAGTTTCAGAAATGTAGTCTGGTCCCTGGAAGGAGAAAACAAACTTTTTATGGAAATTTATCATCGCTCATTAAAATATTCCCCTTTTCTGGTTGACTTAAATCTCCTGTCTATTTTTTCATGACCACTGATTGCTAACCAAATTTGGAGGAATTAATAATCGAATAATTAAAAAAATATTGGACGACTAACGTCACGAGAGGACGGCAGTGTGGAAACTCAGCTGTTTCGGTGGGACAGCGAGCTCGACAAAATGGCATAAGATTTCATATGCTATGGCACGACGGAATAGCCGAATTAATGCCCCCAAAACTGCCCTCTCGATCTGCACAATTCTTCATATTGCAATCAGCCTCATGCAATAAATGTTAATTATTTCAATCTCACTATACGGGGGTGGAGGTGGAGGGGTTGGAGGTGACATGCCTTAAAAAAAGAAAAATCTGTAATTTTCGAGGAAATTTTATTGCTAAATTATCAGGAAAATAACCACAGAGGTCTGAATGAAAACTATTTCATGACACTTACATACGGTACAATTTGACTTCACAACCTAAAACTTGAAAACAACCTTTCAACCTATACAGATCATAAGCCCGTTTGTACACTCTGACTGAGGTGAGGTTTGTAAATTGAAAGTTGTGTGCAAACCTGGACCTAAGCACAACACTCACAGACCATGCAGGCACCCAACGTTCAGAGGCCCACAATTAGGAAAAAAATCTTTCTGTTGAAAGTTCCAATTTGCTTTGTTTTTTCTCCTCCTCCATGTCAATCCCCTTTAAGGTCAACAATTTTATGTTGCCACAGAATGGGAATGACAGCTCCTTATTAATAACTTTCATACCACATAACAATAAGAGAAGTAGTACTTGCAACCAGGAGACCTGGAAAAAAAACACAACATGCACACAAAAAGGAGGTAATGGGATCACACAAACCTCGTCAATTTTTTTATCAAGCATTTTAAAAAATTCTGTTTGAGACTTTGTCATCTGCCTGTAATTCAAATGATGAAAACACATATTGTTAGTTATAAAGTTGTGTGAAGTATGCATTTTGTATATGTTGTAGTTGTATGGTAAAAATATAACTAAGTCTCACTTTTTGCATAAAGGAGCAAACTGAATACAAATAGATCCTGTCCATTGTGATTTATCAAAATAAATTGTTTCTAGCTCCGAGGAAATGCGGAATAAGACAAAAGGAATGAATTATTGTTGATCCCTGAATGGAGTCTCTTTTGTTTTATTTCTCCCACACCTCTGAGTCCAAGAACGAATTGTAATAATTCATAACTGGATTAGTGAATGAACAACACTAACAAACCAGTAACTATACAACTATTTATAGTTACGTTTATTGTTCAATGATAAATGCCAAAGAATATTGTTTTTTACAAATAAACAACATTGAAGGAGACAATTAGAGTACATATGTGGGTTGAAAAAAACAAACAAACAAACAAACAAACCTATTAAATGATAACACATAATAATTATTATTATTCATTCAAAATATTTCCCAATTCTGATTGGCTAGAAGCACACGTTTAATTCACCATAACCAGTTACTGATGACCAAATTTGGAAGAATTTTGTGTTTCGCGAGGAGATGACATAAAAAATGCAGCATTCTTGCAGGCTAATGCACTGTTAACCAAGAAGACCTGGGGATGAGATTGAGTTGTTTGGTTGTGAACTTGAAAAATGGCCGACATTTCACTTGTTTCAAGAGTAAGAACTAGGCGAAAAAATAGCTAAAAACATGGCAAGAACAGCAAGAAGACAACTTGAAGGGTGACATCTGCTATTTGGAGAATATTTGCGGGGCTGAACAACCCTAAACATGCACTATTGAAGATGAAGTTATCATCAATGGATCGATGGAGGTAAGCATGTTTTAGCCATGTTTTTAAACCAGGAATTATTTTGAATGAACAATAAAACAATATTGAATTTGGCTTTCATACCATGAAGAATTATGGAGATCTCGAAGGGGGTTATAACACCCTCCCCATATCTCCAGCCTCATTCATTAATTGTTCATTATTTACTTACACTCTGACTTGGTTAATTGGAATGGGCTTTGGAGGTGCACCACAGCTTTCACTTGACCTGGGGAAACAAACATGTATGGAAATAAAAGATGAGCACATCAAACCTCAATGTGTATGTAGCCAGTTCTTGTAATAAATAATTACAAGAAGTGGCCACACATTCCATAAGCGGTTAACTATTAAAACTCACACCTTTTTCCAGTCAAAGCCCTATAGCTGGAGGCTCACGACTGGTGAGCACCTAAAACAAGTGACTGCAAATATTTTGGGGGATAATGGTTTAAAAATTTTCTGTTCTTTTAAACCTCTTGTAAACAACCATTGAAACATGCTCCGATCTCTTATCAGTTCGCTGTATGTACTACGCTTCTCAGAGTATAATAATTAGGAAGAACTTTAGCTCTTCAAAATCAAACCTGAAACAATTATTACCATTGAAAACTAATCAATGGAGAGCTTATAATTATTACCTGTTAATTGGAATAGATCTTCTTGCAAAAGTTCTCTCATCCACCTGAAAACAAAGTGATTTCATCTCAAATTATATTAATGAGGCCCCCTTCTGAGGGGGTGGGGGGGGGAGGGGGATTGGCTTGTCCCTAAAAGCAATATATTGTCCATTACCATTTCACCTGTCCTAAGTTTCGATGTCAAGGCCATGTTACTTGTCAGAATTTTACTTTAATTAACACTCGGCATCATGCACTAATTAGTGACCTGCAAAGCTTTACTTGTGGGGAGCATAAATAAGTTGCCAGTACAAAACACAGGTCACAGGTTATAAGTGTAGGTCACTGCATGCTCTGATGAATGACTGAGATAAGCATACGTTTCCCCTTTGGCTAAAACTCTACTTCGGGTTGTGATTAAGTCTATAAGACACTTTTAGTGTTGTTTATATACATGTACCATAGCATGGTGACCTTTACTCTAACCTGCACTTGAGACCTGTTACCTCCCACATTTTGTACCTGCTGTTAAATAATTTCTGAACCTATGAAATCTGGGTTACCTAGTTCATGTACTTAGGTTCTGAGCTTGCACTAAGATTTCTTTGCATCCAAAAGTCATGCAGGAGTAGCCATAGCTAGGTTTTTTAACTCCATTATTTTGCCAAAAAGATTTTTAAAAAAATACATTAATAGTTATTAATATTCCATACATATGTTTTGTTGCAATAAGGTATTATTCCATGGCAGGATTGCATAATTTGACAGTTCCAAAAACAATGTTAATTAAATGGCATCTCTGACACCTCTTATGATCAATGCCGATTTCAAGCATTAGATTTTACCTTTTTGGTGGATATAACCGAGTACATGTCATTGTTTGGATCAGGAATATCAGGTTCCTTGACTGAAGAGACACTGTTACTTGAATCTTTCCTCTTGAGGTTGTGAGTACTGCTTTCCAGAGAGTGTCTAGGTACATCTGAGGTGATGGAGAGAGCAAATGGAGTCATGTTACACTAATTGCTTAGATAGAATCTGAATAATGATAACACTGTTTAGATCCCTTGAAATAAAAGAAAATAAAAAATTATATTTCTTTTTTTATTTTATAATAATTATAAATTATAGTAATTATAAAATTATTATTATTATTATTATTATTTATTTTTTTAAGGATACCTCATTATACAAGCAATACAAGTTTGAACCAGTGCAAACATAATATAACCTGTCAACTCTCACGCACTATGTATTGGTGTCACGCCCATGGACTAAAGACCTCACTCCAACACATCAAGGACGATTTCCTGTCCCTGACTCATACTTGTTTTTTTCCCTTCTCACATGATAACTGGTAACAATGAAAATTCAAATCCCTCCCCCGCCAAAAAAAAGAAAATTCCAAAAAGGCGCTTACCGTTGATTTGTGCACAAAACACTCTGCTGCCTTTTGAATAGCTTTGGAAATGCTCAAAGGTTGTTGGAACATCTTCCAACATTTTAGACCATGTTCAGAAGTCTCAAGAAAATATTGGTAGTCAGAGATCTCCAGTGGGAAGTTTTTGGAAATCTCATTCATGAGAATTTAGACAAAAATCTCATACATTTAACTCAGAAAAGTTGGCAGGTATATAAACATGGTATGTCTAATTATTATTATTATTATTATTATTATTATCATTATTATTATTATTATTTTTCACTGGAAAACTGTTTGCCAGATGGAGGGTGCACTTTTTTATGATTTTTACCTATTGAGAAACATTTTTTCGTTACATGTATATGTACATGTAATCAATGTTGGTGTATTAATTATCACATAAAATGAAATCAAAAAAAAAAATTAATCACTACTAAACTTACAGTAATAAATGACTGACCTGGAGTGTGTGTTGCATGACCATTCTCCTTGGGCGAGTGAGAACTGGTGCTGAGCTCAGGACTTGTAGTCAAATGTTTGCCAGCAGAACATCCCATAATATTAGCCCACAAGGGGCAAGGCTGCAGCCAAGACAACCCAATGATGAAAGATCTTCTGCCTTTGCTGTTTTATTTCAACCAACAATAACCTACCATGATAAAGCAGAGTTCTCCCTAAATTTTAGCTCAGCAGGTAAGGGACAATTCATGGCTGCTATGGCAAAAAATATGCACCAGAGGTGCAATTTCCTGGGGGGGGGGGGGGGGGGAGGAAGTACAGTGAGGGACATGGCCCTGCTCTCACTGGGAAATTAAGACGCTAAATTCCCTAAAATGTCATTCTCTCACTTTAAGACCTATTTCACCCAAATCGACTGTATGTCATCTTTAGACAACAAATTGAAAACATTAATTTTAATTCCTATAATTTTACTCTGTCTCCAAAGTGTGTGTCCCAGAAAAAGAAAAGCTGGTATACTTTAGTACTTTTCCATATATTCATTCACTTCCCTGTGAGAATCAGATTGGATCACAACTTGCATATTTTTTGAAACTAAATATTTTATTTTAGTAAACCTTCAAGCGGTTGTAGGCGGTAAGAATTGTTGCTTCAGGCGGTAAATTTTACCGGTTACCTCCTGATAAGGAGAGCACTGATAAAGACAAGATATGGAATTAAGGACATTTCAAAGCGGATACTATTAAGATACCTATACCCTACCTAAGAATCACACCAAGAAAAAAAATGCTAATAAGGGCAAAAATGATGGATCTTGTGTCTTACAGGGAGGTGTCAGCTGACATATTGGTCGACAAATCGGTTGACATACCAGTTAATAATCAGCCAAGTATTGGTCGAGTGTCTGCCAAGTATTGGTCTGGCCTCGGTTGTTCAAAGGCTGGATAGTGCTATCCACTGGATAAATCACTATCCAGTGGATAGTGCAATTAGTTTCCATAATACGTATCCGCTGGATAGTGATTTATCCAGTGGATAGCGCTATCCAACGTTTGAACAACCTGGGCCTGGTATGTCGGTTTACTATTGGCTGATATGATGGCTTAGTGTTGGTTGATATATGGCCAATAGTCAGCCATTGATAGTCAGTGATTACTTTGCCAGTGGATCACCGATATATCACAGACAATCAACAACACTCCAAAACAAATGGATAACAGGCGAAGCCTGGGTTAGAGTTTTCATGACTGTCTGCTCAATCCTATGGGAGATGCATGCGTTATTTGTGTGACGATGCTAATACTGGTGATGGTAATTGGCCAACTGAGGGCCAGTTCATAAGATTAGCCAGCTTGCACGGTTAGCTAGGCTGGCTCGGCTCAAGCCGCAATCCTCTTAAATTTTTCATTGTGTTCATGTTGAGTTTTCCCTTGCTTTATTTTGACTAAGAACAATGTACCCCAGATACTAGACATTTTTTTTGCTTGCAGTGGAATGCTTCGGGGGCTGACACATTTTCAGATGAAACAGGGCATGGAAAGTCTCTGACACCAATGGTGAAAACATTGAGATTTGAATTAAAAACTCCATTTATACTTTATGTCTTTATTAGTAAGTTTATCCAGTAAATGCGTTGTCAATGGCTGCAACACGGAAGAGGTTATTGAGCCTACAACAGAGTGCATAATCAGCCCTGTTGCTTTTTCTGTGAAGAAAAGGGGAGGGGCTACTGTCATAAAAACAAATAATTCAGGTGTCAAATCAAAAGAAGTAAAAGTGCCTTAGGAAGCTCAGAGGATCTATTTGGTAACTTTGTTACTCACTACCATGCACTCTTTATATCTGCATGACTGAAAATGGAGTTAACAGATTCTTGAGGTCAGTCTCGTACTAATCAAAACCAGCTCCGAGATTTTCCATCCCCAATTATATGGACATTTGGGTTAGATTAATCTTAGGACAAAAAATTTAAAATTGCGTTTTACGGTGTTTCATCAACTTTTTTTGCAGTGATGCAGTGTTTGATATTTTTTTCTGCAGTGTTGTGGTGTTGACAGTCCCCCAATGTCCCCCTCCTTGATGGCCTTGCGATAACTCAATTCTTATTGTTTAAAGAGAAAATAAGGCTATTTTTTCACTGCAGGTGGACCCTTAATCCATTCCGCTTGTTTCCACTTTCAGGTTAAGTAGATAAAGGGTTAAGTGTTAGTTCTGTTATTGTAAAATCATGCAAAATCACCAATTACAGTCAAAGCCACAACTGAAACTAAGTAACTGTAAATAAAATGGGTTTGACATGATAGACAGGCAATAAATGAAATTGAACTGATTATTTTTTTACTGTTACTTTTAAGGTGATTCCCTGGTTTTGCACTGCGCATCTCTTACTGCGCATAACAAGATGGCCTCCGTAAAAAAGAGCATGTGAAGTAACATTATTAAAATGAAGTTGACCGAAGAGAAACGCTATTGCAATTTTTGGTTGCGGTTGTTTCTTACTGAGGTGAGAATCAATGTGGTGGAAATGCGCATAACGTGTGCAGTATGCGTGTTGCTGAGTTCGACTTCCTCACGAAGAACCTCGATAGTGGATGTTTAATTTGTGCTTATTCACTTTGATTTTCATTTAAATGCTTTCTTTATCACATTGTGTCCTAAATGTGATATCTTGATGTAAATTCTGTAAAAACGGATTTTTTAATACTTTCTTCCCCCTTTCGCATACATTCTATTTTGAAACTCGCCCCAGTCCTCTCTCAAAAATCAAGGAAAATGCATTTGGTGCGCACTTTCTGCAGCTCCACCACAAGAACGAGTACGGTGACCCCCATTTTTTATTTCGTGATTTTAATAACGACAGTGCTTCCTTTCAGTGAGAAAAAAATTGGCACAAATCTATGTTCAGTTTTTTGGCAATTTTACTAAATTGTACGGATTGAGCTACCACGTGTCGAATAGCGCGTGTCCAATGTAATTCTACTTTGGAGTGTAAAGTAAAAACAAGGGCATTAAAAGGCATTTTTCTAGTACGTAAGTGGATAAACAATACATTTAAGTCAAATTCTGTGCGATACCACATGCATCATTGCAAAAATCTCTCCTTTTTGTCTAGTTTTGGGCTGCGCGCGGTTTTTGTGAAAGGGTCCAAAATAGCCGTATTTGTCAGCATTGTGACGTCAAAACGAGCACGGTGACCCCCACTTTTTATTCCCTTTTTATCATCTTCTTGACTTGTTACATCAGTGTACCAAGTTTCATCTACAATCTATGTTAGGTTCTTTTACTAGGGAATCACCTTAAGTAGAGACTATATCATTCTAGACGTCACAAATTCATCCATTTTGACAACAAACCAGCCCTCCTGACCTAGTCTATATTTAACAGAGAGAATTAAGAGCCATCAAACGCAATTTGTCCTTCTTTTAGCCTTAAAATTACAACTTTAAAAGCCTACAGTACTTTCTCGAGTACCATGTAAAATTTAGTTCTCTTTCCAGTTTCCATTAGCAGGTGCATTTGTTTGACAAGCATTAACATGAACAAGGAAAGTCATTTGATGACATACTCAATATTCGTTCTTTGACGCAAATGTCTCTGTTCGCCGAACAGAACGTTATTTACAAGGTTTCAAATAAATGGGAATAAAATTAGACTCAAGAGGCATGAGGTTTCAAATTTATTATCATAATTTACCTAAGTACTTCGCGTTATGAAAACCACCATTTACTGTTAAAAAAACACATTTCAGCCTCAAAGCCACGGCAAAATGAAGAATTCACGTTAAACTATCTATTGAATTATGGAAATTGCCTCTGAGGTGACGATATTATGACACCGATACAGTCTATTTCATTCCTTATTCATAATCACCGTCCTTCGACAGCTCTCGTCATCCTAAGACCTTTCAACCTCTGTGCTGCAGGTATCTAAGGGTTCCATACCAACCAAATTGATCATCACGCCCACCGAGTTTGAAAATCTTTTTTACATTTATTTCTCGTGAGAAAGGTACAGTATTAGTTACCAATCGTCCTAGAACACGAAATCGACCATTTCCTACAGTCAGTTTGAACCAAAACATTAGCAGCTGGCCAGGTGTAAAACATCGAGTTCAATCACACGAAGAAGACTGCGCTTTGCTCGATATTTGTGAAAGGATGGAAAAACTCAATTAGTAACAACTACCAAGGTGCATATCCTGGTGGGATTTTTAATTCACACTACCAAAGTTCGCTTGCGCCTGATAATCTTATGGCAAATAACGCCATAACAAAAGGAGCTCACACTGTTAACTGAAGACAGATTATCGATAGCTATGCAAATGACCAATTCAGCAAACTCCCCTCGCGTATCAACGCCGAATTCCGTTAACTTTCGAGCAAAATACGTCCATGGTAAAAGATTAAACAACTTTAGTATTACCATGAGCTTATAGCGTGTATCCCCTTTAAAATATGCAGCGCTGACCGGCGCTCTATCGAGATTTCGTTGGTTAAGCTGACATGTTTAAGTTGATCTGCTTGAACCCGCTGGCGAATTTCTTGCGGTTCTCAAAGTTGTACATAACAGAAATAAACTTACCTAACGCGTGAATTAGCATCTATCTGATTATAAAAACTTGCAGGATTCCCGGGTATGTCGCAGTTTGAAAGAACGATTTCTGCATCACTTACATACAAGCTTATATAAGTACTGACAACGAGAGATAGACAGTCAACTCGGAGTGTGAAGATTTCCTCTCACCCTGCAAAAAAATAAAATATCAAGCTTACTTCTCGCTTCCTTATCTGGTAAATCAAAAGCACACCAAATGGTGGCAACTTTTTAGCTATAATTTGCGCCAGAGTTATGTGAAGAGCGAACCTTGCAAGAGACAAATTAAAATGCTTCTATGACCACTAACTCATCTTACTAGAATAATCAGCCGTCTGTAGTTTGCAATTTCTTTCAGCGGGTCTGTAGACTTCAGAAACAAACTGTCGTTTCTCTGGTTAGAAAGCGTCGTTTATTCTCAACATTGCCGGTCGGTCGCTGCACATTTAAGCAAGACTGGTTGTTTCTCCGATCCTCGATTTGTGTGATGTTGCCAAGGCGAACGGAAGGATGGAGTGACGGGATATGTAAAGCCCACGTGTCATCCCCGGCCGGGGGCCGTCTGCCATTCAAAAAACAGAATACCAAACTCAAGAACATATCAAACTTTCCAACAGCTGAGCAAAATCTGTAAGAACTTCCCGAAGGATTGGACAAGTTTTCATGACTGAATGATAAAATAGGTAGTACGAAACACAGGAGATGTAGGTATTTGTTTCGTGATACGTTTATTCGATATTTCCGGTCGCAAAAGAGAATCATGAAAAACTACATTCCGAAAAGATGCGATCACTTCGATCGCGGCATGTGCATTCTAATATTAAAAGCCGTGGCAATGTATCATAAGACATAACTTAGTAATATTAAAAGTATTTTATTTTTCAAAAGTTAAAACTCCATGCCAAATCGATCTCCGACTCTCCCGATGGATGTCTTCTCTCCCGAATTTTTAGGAATGTTAAGCCTATAAAGTTTTAAAAGTCGAAAATAACAGTTTTGTTTTTAGCAACAAATGGAAAAGCGAACGGTAAAAATTCCCTGGGACTGCCGGATTCCACTACATGCCACTACCATCAATACTCGCAGCACATTACAGAAAACTGGATTTCCAGTGTCCGTGGCAGGTTCAATATCTTCTCCACGAGTTTGCCTTGATGCACTGTTCCCTCTCGTCTTAAAGTACCCGGCCTTTCCCAGGGACCCAAGCCTCCCTATTGTTAGCTTGCTGATGTCTAATCGAATATATCATTGTTATATCCAATGATAATGAATACAAATATATCTAATAATAACAACACATGATATATATTTCATAATAAAAACACGGAAAATAAAACCGGGGAGAGAAAGAAGTAATTCCAGGCTTACGTCTCTACAGGTGGAAGAATTGACTGATAGACCATTTTTCCCGTCCTTTCTAAATTAACAACAAAAAGTGCTACAGGCCTGTAGATTTAACCACGTGGAAAAGAGTTTCAGGAAATTAATAAAAGAAAGATTTTTTTTTTGGTGTCCGCGTTAATAGCTACATTAAATTTCTGAACATTCAAACCTTCGGTAAGACTGAGAGAAAGAATCATATTTTAAAAAATTCTGGATAGTTGAGTACGTGGTAGTCTTTTCAAGTTCGCGGAAGTACTATCGCGTTTCTACTCATTTGTTTACATTAAAATATGTTGAATTTTGTGTGCTATCAACTGTATCAGATTCTTATCACGTTTCGTCACTTTAAGACTGAAAAATACTCTGCAATATTTATATTTATCACGGAATATTTAATAGTTTATTGATATATTTATTTTCCAAACCTCACTCTCTTTACAAAAATTGCCTCTCATTTTGAAGTCTATGATTTGGAATCTAAAGACTTCCAAACCGAAGAGTGTTTTCAGAAGAGATACTTATTTATCATTAAAAAATATAGTTAGGTTCCATGCGATGAAATTAAATTGCAAAAGTCCTCATGTGTCGCTTTGTTTTAAAACATGAGCTACGCTTTTTTTTGTTTCAACCAATGAAAACGATAAGATTCATCCCTTCGCAAATAACATGAAGATTTGACGGATGTTTCACGTCATGATTCTCAACGAGAAATGAATGGTCATCCGAGAATTATTTTCTTGGGCCCGAACAAGATTGATAATTCCAATCTTACTTTATTCTTTTCCAAGACTATGACAACGTAAACATCCCTTATCAAAAATAGATGAGATATAAACTAAAAAAATTAAAAACCACTTTTAATTTCCTCGACGTGTTCTGTTATGACTTTTCCTCCGATCCGTGACCGGCGATCACGTTAACTCAACGTAAATTTCTATTCGATCTGACATCGGCACTAAGTTGAGTTCCTTGTATCAGCCGAGGTTTTTAATTTAGTACCGTAATTGGATGTTTGATGCCCACTTAGCGACGCTTTTGTGGAACAAGTTAGCTTGTCAGGTTTTAAGAGTGCTCAGTGGGGCCGCTCGACAGAATACCCTCTCTTCAGCTGGAAATTGGGCTGGCTGGGAAATAAAGCATTTGCTAATAAGCTAAAATCTGTATAAGCGCTTCTCTTGCTGAGAATTTTTTTTTTCGATAAAATACGTTTACTTTTTCTCCTGGCAGGAAACGAGTCCTCTATCTTTTTAATCTAGAGCGAGTGAACAGGCAAGTGCGCGTGAATATCACCTCACGCGAGAAACACACGTTGCACATATGAAAATGGCGTCTTTTGCAAAGAAAAAGGATTTATTAAGTTGAACACAATATCAAGACTTACAAAAACAAAGTCAGGTGGCAACCCGACCATGAAGTACTTCTAGCGTTGTTGACTTAAGAAAAATAACTTAATGCCCGAGAATAGTCAATCGATAAAAATCGGTATCGAAAAATCAATCGATAAATCGATAGAAATCGGTGAATCTGATTTGATTGACATCGATTGTATCGATCAATCGGTAGAAATCGATGACACACTCGTTTCGTTCATCGATTTATCTTGATTTTTACCGATTTAATCAATTCATATCGGAAGATCATCTGTTCTTTAATAAATGAAAACTGAATTCATGCAAACAGTAAATGCATTGACAATTGAGCTGCAATTGAGAGTTGAAGGATCAAGCAATTATCACTTTTCCAAAAAAATCTTTAAAATATATATATTTTTTTCTTTAAGACCAAGCTTAAATCTGACGGCTTATATTGATCAGGTTGTAAGCGCCCAATTTGTCATGATTTAGATCTGCCACCCTTTCAAAAACAACCTCAGTGAAGTTCCAGGTGTGGTTACATACTGGTCAGGAGTTAATCAATAGATTAAAATCGAAATCGATAAAAATTGTCAGCAATCAAGTGATTTTTATCGATTGTTAACAGAAAACAATGAAAATCTTTCTACGGAAATCTTTTAACCTGAATTTCAGAAATCCTTCTAATCGAAGGGATGTCTGAAATTCAGGCTAGGAACTTTTTATCTTACGGTTGTATTTCTCGTGATACCTTCTTGCGAGAACATAATGTATTAAACCGAACCGTTTTTGTTGTTATGTGCAAAATAAAGGGTTTTAGAGAGGAACTTGTGTGTATAATAGTTTTTACATTTCTCATTTTCATATGTCTGTCAATCAGTTGTAACCCGGGGATATGTTTTAAAAGGTGTACTATCTTACTTATGCCAAAAAACAACAACAATAACAGACTTCCGTTATAAATCGTTAAAATCATGAAAAATCGATAATATCGATTTGACACAGCAATTTAGTTAATAAAATTTCACCGAGTTCCGTTAACAATCGATAAAAATCACGTGATTGCTACCGATTTTAATCGATTGACAAGGCCGGGCTTAATGTCTAAGTTTTTACAGACATGATCACTGAGCTACGACATTATTTACCCAATTATCAGGGACTTCAGTGGGGATTTTAAAATACTTTACACACTGAAAATTAAAAAGATCTGTTTCAGCCCCAAGTGTCAATTCAGCCCTGCAGGCCAAAGTCTGATTCAGCCCTTCCTGGAGCCATTTGAGCACAATCTAGGCCAAAAAAGCTCAATCAAAAGGCTATTCCAGCCCAAGGTCGGGCCCATTTAAGCCCTGGGTTCAAATCAGCCCTGGCTAATTGGACTGTATCGGCCCTGGTCCGGTCACTAACCTTAATCATTTTCATTGGCTCTGCTTGTATTACAGTGTAAACATTGACAAGGGATCGCTTGACATTGATTATATTAACTTTACCTTTATTCTGAAAAGTATTTTGGGGGTGAATAAGGTATGATGTATGTTACTCTACGGAAGTTCTTCAAGGGTACATTCAGACCAAACTATCTACAATAAAAACCTACAACTAAGAACCTGTATTTTCTCAAGTTGGCGTAAAAAGGTGCTTATATGTATAAATGGTGGTTAGCACAAATTTAGGCTATTAAGGTTCTTATTTTCTGAAGAAAAAATTGATTGTAGCTAAAAGTAATGAGTGATATTCAGCTTATTCCCTATATAAAATCTGCATAGCATTACTTGGCAGTTGGAGTGATAAGACACCTGTGTATTCAAAGAGGATCCTTAATGTTGGCTTATCTTATTTGCTTAATTCTACACAATTTTTTTTATGGATTTTAGAAAGCAAAAACCTGTTTCAAATTTTAGGCTAAACAGTTTTATGTATAGAGAGGTTCTAACTGGCAAATATAAGCCTAACAGGTTCTTAAAAACCAGGTTCTTACTTCCTAGTCGCGGGGTTTTTATTACATATTTTTCATGCAAGCTAAGACCTCTAACAAATTGAAAACAATCTCTTGCTACGCTACCCTCTTCCATTTAAATTGATACTGCTCATGCCCAAGCTCTTTATTGAGATCAAACAACTAAAAGCATCACCGCAACCCTCGCGCGTAACCTGCTAAGGGTGTCAGTCCCCCTAGTTCTACCAATGAGCATTCAGCTTTGCCCCCGGATTGCCGGTGGACAAATAAGATTAGCCTTGATCGTCTGCGATCAAGAGGAACTTCTTCCCTTTTTCTTCTCCCGTCGGCTGACCTTGCGGTTCTCCCCTCCCTCCACCAAAAAAATCGTCTTATTTTAGAAATAATCTTAGCGGCATATTTTTTTCACATCGGTATCCCTAGAACGCGCGAAAAATCAGCTGTTTGAAGGAGCCTTCAGGACTTCCACATGATGTTCCATGTCCTTTTAGCCGGCTTGGCGGGCGCAAATGAGTGGCAAGAAAACCCCAAAAGGGAGGCCAGGGTTTGTTTTTCCGCCTTGATGCGTGGGGTAATTATTCAATATCAGGAGTGAAATAACTTACAAAACAAATCATAAAAACAAGTAACAACAACGGAAAGAAGATTACCGCGATCAATATATACAATATACTTAAAGCTATGGCTTGAAAAGGGTGCTGCTTGCAAAAAGAGCGCCAATTAGGACATTTCCTCTTTGTGTCTGAGTGCTTCACAGTAATGCTGGTCTCGTGTTCAGCTGCAGAAGCAGAACTTAAAGCTGGCGAGGCACTGAGAATCATATTCACGTCAGTCACGTGACAACTCTGGGGAACAATTTGCGAGCCTTCGAACTCATTGTGGATCTGGTCAGTTCCGTTTGGAGCAACTTCTGCAGACGGTAAATAGTTGTACTGGATCGTTTCATTAGAGTTTCTACAGACGGTAAGGGTGTTAAAGTCGACGATAGTGTAGGTGTTCGTTGAAGAGCCCAGATACACTTCTTCAAAGACGTCTTCTCTGTGTTCGCCCTCTTCATTTTCCACGGTCGAATAGCTGTCATTTTCACTGTGACTGTACGAAAATCAAAATTAGGAGGATTAAAAAATAAAGGAAAACGACAAGAATGTTACATCTGTGGGATTAAACGAGTAGGGAAAAAAACCGAAGGTGTTTTTTGGAGTGAACAGCCTAAATTTTATGTTCAATTAGTTTGTATCAGTGGTTTGAAATGGAAATGGTCAGTGAAAAGGTTTGATTTCAAAAGTCAAATGCTCGGCACAGTGTTTTTCCCAGTTGGAAATATTTTTGAATCAACGATAAAACAGTTATTGGTTCGGTTTTTGTATGGTATGGAGAATTATGCAGATCTCAAAGAATGTTACCAGCCTCGGCTGAAAGTGAAATTGCTAATTAACACTCGCTAATATATGAAGTAGACTTTTGAAAATTTATCACTGAACATACAAATGTTTCCAACTTTATAACATATATTTCATATCATTTTAGTCCTATTTTTCTATCCTTACTCCTTTACTGATATTTCTTCAATATCTGACATTGAAGGCAAATATATAAAACAACTATAATGTTTGATGTACTGAGCAGCTGACTGAGTATCTTGGGTACCAAACGGACATCACATAAAAGCGAAGTTCAGTCTATTTAAGTGATTTAAAAGTAAACTGTCCTTACTTTTTCAGGGTAGGATTTGCCTCAGTTGACGAGTTAATCTTTTCTTGTTCAATTTCTGAGGATGGCCAAACTAGTCCAGAGTGTTTGTTCTTTAAATGCATCATAGTCGATGCCATGACCGCGAGGTAACAGTATTTTTTAATATTTTCGTCTCCAACCCTGGTTTCGCTAACATCTCCTTTGATCTCACCCGGAAATTAAGTAGTTTCTTATTATCGTGATAATCATTGGTTCACAGGAGGTCCGACAAAGGTGGGTATGGTAATTAAATTATCATAGCAAATTGTTGTGTCAAAGTTCTCAGGGGTACAAAAAAGAAGTAGTTTGGATCCAAAGAACTCATTTCTGTGTTTCTTTTTGCTTCATTGTGTTTACGCCTTCTTCAACAATGCATAAAACGTTTCGCCACAATATCGTGCACTTTTCTTTACTTAAGACTATAACAATATCAGAATGTCTAAAAATTGTATTCGATGCAGTTTTTTTTTCGTCGGTCTTTAATTTCAGGCTGCTTCTCCTTGCACTTGGGAAATTATTTTCTCCTGCAAGACAACCATGATGACATGTCCACATTGGACTTGTTTAGCAACTTGTACTACCATGTACCACGTTCCTTTGTACTCATGGATATAGGACGGGCATCTCCTTGCCAGTTTACTGGCTGTTTTTGTGCCTACACCATTCCTGAGGCAGCTGCTGTAAAAAGAAAAGACTTTGTTGAGTAAAAAGTTAAATTGTTGTTGTTTTCCTCTTTTAAACTTCTACTACCCACATACTTTTATTACCCCTGTCACATACTTATTTAAAAACGCTGCATCCCCTTGACCTGCTGTAAATGCACTGTCATTTAACTCCGAATTAATCACGTTATACTACTACATCAGAAATTTCTGCAATTTGATTGGCTTGGAGCAGTGGTATTTCAGCTTAATTGGAAATACCTACATGTGAAAATTTCAAACCTTTTGTGGTTAGTAGTATAAATAAATAATAGCATGATTTGTACGTGATATTTGGCATAAATACCACTCGTGATATTTCAAAATTGTCTAAATTTCACTCACCTAACGGCTCGTGAAATTACGTATAACAATTTTGAAATATCACTCGTGGTATTTATGCCAAATATCATTACAAAACATGCTATTACCTATACAAACCTTTTACAGTCCGAAATCACAGATGTTCCTACCCTATTTTTATATTTCGACTAGAGAACTCCCTTCTCTTCCATATACCTGAAGCCTGAAAAATGTGCCTCTTTTCGGCGGGAAAAGTACTCTCTCTGGGAGCGCTGCCTCTAACCAATTATATAGACCTGGGTTCAAACTCCAGAGGCAATATAACGATATATGAGTTGAGTTTATTGTATTACGGTTGTTTCTATTCGTTGCCCTGAGAGGTGCATTGAATTTTCCTGAGCATGCCAATTTTTCTGTCTTCTCTCATACCGTATTTTGTAGACAAAGAGCCATTTCGTGAACATGCTACCACTAATATCATATTCATTAATTTAATACCGTTGCAATTTCCAACTTCCTTACTTTAATTTGTTTAGTACTTGAAGATATATCATGGAGGTTTTCACATTCTCTTCTGTGGTGGTCTAAGACAATGGTGGACCATGAATTAAATGAAGAGAGAATGAAAACCCCATTAAATAAATCAGTTTCAACTGACTCGTTTGAAGAAAATGAAGACCATGCAGAATTTTAAAATTCTCAACATGTTTTGTCTCTGACGTAAGCTTTTCATTTAGGTATGCCAGAGTCACTCTATAACCCTGATCATTTGCATTTAAGCAAAACAATCACAGGAATGAACAGACTCTAGCACTATCAAAATGTCCTAAGAAATTGAATTCAATGTACTTTGCATGTATTCATGAGTCTTTAGGCAGCTTGATAGAACAGAAGTGATTTGGGCCACATGGTAGTGTTTGGTTACTTCCGGTGCATTTACCTCGTTTCTTTAGGAAGGGCTTCTTCTTGTCAGTTTTCCCTTGATTATGAGCTTTTTTAAAAAACATCATTGGCTGTTTTTGTGCCTATATCATTCCTGAGGCAGCTGTTGGACAAAGAAAAGACTGTTGATTAAAACATAAATTGCTCCTACAATCACTGGAAGAAAAAAATGTAATGAGTTAAATAAAACATCAGTAGTAATGGAGGCAGGACGTGCTGCATGTCTTGGGAATAGCGTCAATGAAAAATTTTAGGCCCTGTCCATAAGTCGTGCTTCTGCCTTGCTGAACGAAATTGGACAAAAGCACAGAAGAAGCAGGGCTCATTAATCATACTTTTCAATTCAGTTCAACTCGGAACGGATGGCAAATTGTTCTTGCTGGAAATATCTGTAAGTCCTAACTAGCTGTTCATCAAAGTTCGACAAGCTCGACTCTGCCGTGCTACACAAATTTGATGTGGCAGTGATTCAAACCTCCGACCATATTAAACATCTTAAAGTATCCTGTGTTCAGTTCTAAATTCATAAATTTTGGAACTGTATTTTCGGAAATGTGTTTCATATATTATTTCTGACTTTGATACTACATACACAATAGAGCTTCATTTTGACATCTGCATTGAACTTGTCCTTTTGTCAAGCTTCTGAAGCTCGGCAAGGAAGAAGTACGTGTCCCATGAACTAAGCCTTAAGACTCACATGTACGGCAAACAGCAAACCTCACACTCAAGTTGACAGTTTCTCATTGGAAAATAAACAGATAAAACTGCCCGCACCAATTCGTATGGGCAAGCAACTAGAAGAAAGAAAGCAATAGGTTAAATTAAGAGAACAAAACAAAAACGTTGCACGTACATCGTCGTACTTTTGGCTTCTCAATTTCACGTTTTTGAACGATGTGGTCACAAGGCAACAATTTTCTCTTTCTTTTTTCGAACTTGGATAAAGTCCTTGAGAATTCTACTCCAAAAAAGAATGATCAATCAACATTTGACAAATTTAGGGAGGTGAAATGATAGTGATGAAGTTGGAAACAGCGCGGATCAATTATTAAGTAACATTTTCGCTGCCATCGGTGTCGTGGTTGGGACCCGAGTAGGTGGCTTGAGCTCCCTTGCTGAATTTCTTTACCTTGAAAAAAGGGGAGCCTGATCCTTGTCTTCATAGACAGCCTTAAGGTCCAGCCTCTCCACTGAGTTGAGTGACAAGCGTAACTTTACCTGTCACTAAGTTCAAAATTATCCTGCGAGAATGGAACATGAAGCTTACTTAGTGCTAAATATTTTTAGTTGCTAGTTTTCACAGACACCCTGGCGATAATAACATGGATATGAAAATATCAATAATCCCAGAAGTAACAAACAAAGCTAGAGAAATAAGATCTGTGGACTCCTCTCTATTTTTAACACCACTCCAGCTAAGAGCAGCTACCCAGCTGGCTAATCATGCTAATCACTGCATTCCTCTACCATGAGGGACAAAATACTCCAGCAATTTCACTTCCAAAGACAAAAGTTATTTAGCTGGTCACACCATAGGATTTTCTCACAGACTCGTAAATCAGAACTTAAAATTCTTACAGATTAATAAAGGGTGAAAGTACTGCTAAAAAAAGTTTCATTAAAATGGTTACACTTTAGGAGTGAGTTCATCCACAGACCCAACAGTTAGAACTACCTACTAAATAAATAGTACCACGTGAAAGTACTGCTTAGTAGCTTTCGTTTGAATGGTCACCACATGGGATTTCCTTCACAGACTCAAAAGTTAGAACTGCATACTATAAAAATAGTACCATGTCAAAGTATTACTGAGGAGGTTTCATTTGAATGGTCAAATCATAGGATTTTGCCCATAAACTCTAAAGTTGGAATCATAAAATACTAGACAAATGGCACACCATGTGGAAAAACTGCAAATTGAAGACCGTTTTATCAAGATCATGAACTGGTTTTGGATTCTCCCTGAGTGACGCCCTCTAGATTTTTTGTTCCACTTAAAATAAAAATTAACGAGAACGTGGAGTTATTACCTTAAAATTACTCGGAGTTTGTTTTGCTGCCACAGAACCAGGGAAACAACCGCTTGATGAAGGAAGGCTTATTTCTTGCTTTGCCAGTTTCCTTATTTCCTCGTTTTAGTCTTAAGGCTACAATGATTTAATTTGCAGTTGACATAGCATAAAAATGATGACACTTAACCTTTGTTCATTTGAGCCTGTCCTTGTGTCTCATTGCTGTCTTCTGCACACTTTGCAGGGATGAGTTCTAAAGCATTGTAAATTTAATGGTTTAAGGCATTAATTATGACATAAACTCTCATTGTTATTTTAAAGTATCATTCAGCTTTACTACTACAATCAGTGGCTTAAACTTTGTACAAAAATTGGCTGACTGAGAGCTCCCAAGTTTGAGCATAAACTAGACAAGCTACGCTGCCACTAACAAAGATAACTGGAAAAATTACGACCACACAGCTGTATTAGATAAAGATGAAAATTTGATATGATCAGGGTTACAATGACATTGGATTAGCAACAAAATATCGGACACAAGGAGAGGCTGGAAGTAAAATAGGTATTCTTTTTAGCTTTCAGTCTCTCCTTGTGTCTGACTGCTGTCTTCTGAACACTTCGTAACTGAGTGAGTAATATAAGAAGAGCAGTTGTGAAAATATACAGATACTAGTAGAAGGTAATGTTTTGGAACGATTCCTAATGACAACTCTTAGCACAACACAGCCTGGAAATTTGGCACAATGTTCCAACCATTCAAAACAATGTTGAAATAATGTTGCAACACTGCCTTGTCACTGCGTTGTCCTAAAAATCGTTGTTCCAAATCATTCTGTGTAACATCACCTTTGTCAGTTTATTATCCATAAACAGTGACCCATAAACAACAACATTTAGTCATAAATTACTTAATTATTCTTTCTTAATAATATTGTAACATTACGTTCTATTTTATTGCATAAGTGATCAACATCCATCTGTTTTTTGGCTAGGCATACATAGGCTGTGAACAGCAGACCTATAGTATTGCCGGTCGTCACTTTTCTCCCTCCAAGGAAGAGAAGTGACCACTGGAAACATGTCTTTGGTTCACAGGCTAAGGCACACAAAGCTCTATTCAAATATAATTTCTTTAAGTCAGAAGTCATGCATTAGAATAGTTTTTGTTAAAGCACGTCTTCTCAGTAGCCCCTGGAGTCAAGATCACTAGAGAAGAAAGTCTCTAGTGATATAAAAACTTACCTCTTTCAACAGAGGGGCTGGGATCTCCAAGACTTTCCGGTGAACTGTCCACTCCTTTCTCTCCTTTGTCTCCCTGGGGATCTCTGTCTCGCACATCCCCATCTGCACTCCGGTCTCCCTTCTCACCTTTCACCCCAGTTGCTGCTTGTCCAGGCTCATATTTGGGTCCTGCAACAAATACCAGAAGATGAGCACCTCACAGATGTAAGAGCATTACAGTAAAACCCGCGACTAAGAACCTGTTAGGCTAAAATTTGCCACTTAGACCCCCTCTATACCTGTTTAGCCTTAAGTTTGAAATAGGGAAATTTGTCATTTTGATCTGTAAAAGGCCTAAAAGGGCTAACAAATGAACTGTTTAGAAGTCAGGGAAACCTTCTGGTTTTGTGATCTCGTGCATTTACAGTAATTAAAAGGGATGCAAAGTTCTGATTTAAGTAGGTAGGTGAAAGGAGTATGATTCATCCATGGAAGGTGTACGACCTGGACCATGTGGCAGAATACCCCCCCAAGCCTCCACCCCCTTACACACCCCAAGTCCGCACACTCACCTTGAGCACCCTGATCTCCATCATCGCCCTGAGGCCCTTGATCACCCGAAGGTCCAGGCTGGATCTTCGCACTTTTCTTTTCATTATCACCTGGTGCTCCCTCTGGTCCTGGTTCTGCTATTAAACCTGCTTCCCCGGTGGGACCAGGTGGACTGCTGTGAATTCTTTCCACTGAAACGTAGGCAAGTCTGTGTGTATTTTACGTCACCAAATATACATGAGCAGGAGAACACACTCAAAATTTGCCATGCCCTGGGAGCGATTGTCTGGACTTGCTTTATTCTTTGCCCTCCCCTCGTCTAACGCTCTGCACTGGTTTCTCGCTTTGCAGACAAGCCCCATTCAGCCTTGCTTGGCTCATAAACTGAGCACCTGCCATGCAGGCTACTCTAATAAACAACCATTACAGCAAGCTCTGGACGTAAGTTCAACAATCAACATTTTTGCATGGAAGCATACAAGGCACTACCTTCTTGCTGATATGCTAGCTGAGTGAACAATCCATTACAAGTCCACAGTCCTTGATAAAGTAATCTATGTTATGTATTCAACAACTACTGACTGGCACACTTTTAACCATCTCCACAAGAAGAGTGATTAGCAACTACCTCTTAGAAATTCCAGCTACATTTGACACTGATACTATTAGAAATTTGTGGCCAGAATCAAGAAATCAACAAATGAGGACATGCACCCGCAACCAATGCCTTTCGCAACAACACCATCCTAAGAAACCCTGCATGCCAAATTGCTGGCTACGCCCCTGTCACCCATTCCAAAACAATGCACATGTTAACAGGAAACCTTAACTGTTCTAGGATAATTGTAATTCAAACTGAACATAGACTGTCTTGTATAAGATGCCATGAGAACTTATCTTCAATGATCTTTTAAGATCAATGATACAACTTCAAGTGCTTCACAAATTTCAAAATTTGCATAGTGCTTGAAGTTGTATCATCAGATGTTTTCATCTTCTCATCTGCCATAGTCTTCGCATTCCTCAGATCAATCAATTTCTCTTTTAAATTTTCAATACCTTTTGCCTTTGATGTAAGCACTTCATTTGGGCAAGCTGCCCAAGTCTCTAGCTTTTCATGATAACTTTGATGCTGTTCCTGAAAGAAGAGAAAAGACTATGACTTTAACTGCCGTATTTAGAGTTTAAAGCCCTCCTTTATTATACTTAATGCGATGTTATCATAAGCACAGGAATAATGAATAAGCATAAGAATGATCATGAGCAGAAGCTTTTGCACTTCAGGATGCAAATGTCTACCAATTAACCACAAAAAAAATACAAAGCTCTAGCTTGTATTTACACTTATGCTTATGCCAAGGCTGTCTTCACCTGTGCAATTCTTATGCTCATGAATATTATTTTACACTCATGGGTATAAATAGCATCATGTAGTACGTGTTGATGCTGGTTAAATCCACAATGTGACTGTTAAATCAAACCAGTTGGAGACCGCTGTGTTGATGGTACATTTTTAAAATACACCATAAAAACAGTAGTCGCCAATTAACTGATGCTATTTTTTCATTTTAAATTCAAACAAACAGAAACTTTAAACCTAGATACAATTGCCCCGCAAATTAGCAAAGAAATGCTATTCAAGGCATGGAAAAGAAATTGTATTGAAATAAAAATGAGCTAACATAACAAAACAGAAGCTCGATCTGTAGATTTGTAATTGGTAGCAGACACTGAAAATAAATAATCTTAGGCATAAATGGGGAATGACATAACAAACAAATAATGCATAAATAACTAACTCACTACAAGACTTAGTGATTTATGCATTATTTGTGCATTAATGGCGAAAGCTCCTTCGGTGGCTCTATCTGAATAGATTCTATATAATTGTTTTTACAAGAAACCTATAGCGATCCTAGCTTAGAGAATGTGTGGCATGCAGAATGGGGTGGTGAAATCCTGTTTGCGCATGGTTCCAAACACAGTAAAGACATAATGATATTGTTTAAGCCTTCCCTAAACGCTGATATTATGAAAATCACTGTGGACAAAAGTGGATATTTTCTCGTTTTCACTTGTTGTTGTTAAACTGTTGAACTTTTGTATTTCGCTGTCTTTTTATTTTACTGTTTTGCCTCCTTTTTTTGCCCTGTTATTATAAAGTTCATTGTTATGTTACATTGTATGTTGAATTATGTTAAATAAATAGATTTAATAAATAAATAAATAAATAAATAAACACACAATGTTGTTGTTAAAATTTAACCCAGTCAAGTGCTTAGGATATGCTTAGGATATGCTATTTTCATGGCAGATTAAATTTTAATCTGCCATGAAAATAGTCCATGCCCGACTGGCTTTCCCAACTCTCAGGTATGGATCGGGAATAAGACCATTTGTTATATTCCTAAACTTTCTCTCAACTAAACAACGACTGCCATTGGTTTATTCTTGGTCACATGGCCTTGACTAAAATCAAATGTATCCCGATCATGATAGATTTGAGCAATAAAATTATTATTTATTGTACCCCACTCAGGCTAGGCTACATTACAGCATGTGATCAAAGCATGGTGGAAAGTGGTGTGACAGAAAGCGCAAAAAACAATGCCAGTTTTCTTTTTCATGAATGAACACAACAACACAAATATGAAGCCTCAAGCTAAAGAGCAGCGATTTTCAAAGTTATCCCAGAAGAGAAACAGCAGCTAGTGGAGGAAAAAGATGCAGATAATAAAAGGAAAGTACTTTGTAAATCATTCATTCAGTAGTTTTGAGAATTAAATTTGTGTTAACACAAATTTAATTCTCAAACGTACCAGGTCTCAACTGTATTGATTCATTCCGGCTATTGCTCCGGTTATTACTGTTGAAGTGAAAGTGGGGAAACAGTTAGATTTGTTTCCCTCGAGTGGAAACATCAGGACTTTCGGGAAACTGGTAACTCATCTACCAGAGCATTAAGAAAGAGCTCGGTAAGGAATTTCACATCAGAAAATCTTCTTATTCACAAAAAAATATGGATTCACTTACTATTTTAACCAGGGGCTCATAGTGCAAGTCTTTGAGCATAAACATGAGCCCAGGTTGGAGACATTTCTTCTCCTCCCTGTTGGGTGTGATATCATGTATGAAGGCCACCTTATCAGAGGCTATTGTAATCACTTTGCAGGCTTTCTCTGTAAGGTTGGTTAATGCATAAATAATGAGGGTCTACGATGTCGCAGTTAAATGCGCCTTCATAATAGTAGGCACTCGGTTGGTTTTCCCAGTTTTCCGGCATAAATGCAGCATAAAACCATTTATGATTGTATAACTCGGCTACAACAGCATTTAGAAGAGCTTTGTAGGTTGGGAACGTGTGAGCTGATCCCTCTTCCTGCATCTGCATGGCCTAATGGTAAAACAATATGCAATATATCATGTTAGTCAGCTGAAAATTCCCTAAACTCCATCTTCTTCAGGTTTGTGGCAACAAGCAGATCTAATTTGAGTGAAGTCTGCTTTCCACTTTCAGGAAGGGCCAAAGTGAAGGGTGAACGTCCGAGGCGTTATATAAATCAAAACTCAGTCATCAGGCTGGGTTAATTGGAAGGGGGAATTCTAGACAAGGGCAACATTTTTCTGTCTCTTATCCATTCTGAAGATTGCCTGCGCCACACGGAAACGAAATTTCCAGGTTTTTCTCTCGAGTTCCCAGAGGAGAAAAATGCTTTTGTTCTTGACCACCAACATGGCCGCCGTGACGTCACGTTCAAACCAGTAATACAAGATGACTTTTTGAGTTAGTTCTAACGAATTTTACTTACTGTAGAATATTTAACCTTCTAGTGTCTGCCACTACTTACAAATAACTTAACAAGAGTCTGTGTGATAGCCAAAAGACTGGATCTTGACGCATACCTCTCTTTTCCCTGCCCCCGCTGAAGCTGCGCGCCTTCTGCGACTTGTGCGCTCCATTCGCGCCATGTTGATCGCCATTTCGCCAACATTTCGCCTAAACACACAAGTCGTTCCCAATCTTCTCTCAGTCATCCCGAAGTTTGGCAGCTTCACATGTTGCCTGCGTGCAGACGTCTCCTATTGAACCTTTTCCTTTGTCTGCACGCAGGCAACTTCACATGCAACATGACTCGATAAGAATAATAGCCGTGGGCGATTATTTCTTTTTTCCCACCAAAAGGGGGCGATTACTCGAGGGAGGCGATTATTTTACATATTTCCGTCAAAGGGGGACGATTATTCGAGGGAGGAGATTAATAGAGGGACGGCTATTATTCGAGGAAACAGGGTATTTTTCCTTAACCCTGCGGGCCTTAATGTGGTCTAAGAGTAAAGTGGGCCCCCACCTCCCCTAGACTAAACTCAAGGACAAATTAACATGAAAGTCCCCATCTCTTTTCCCACATCGGCCAGATGCCCGGGTGTATCACTTCTCCTCTGGAAAAAGCCGTAAACTAATATCCTAGCTGGTATCCAGCCTAAGATGTCTTTTTTTCTGTTTAGTCATCAGAATCAGATCAATTACTTTTGAAAAAGGTTATGAACTGGTTTTTCACTTACCCTATGCCACGCGTGTATCAAGCAATGGCCGTCCGTTGGGACTGGCTCTCGACGCAATCCTTCCTGCTGGAGGTATTCATCCACGGAGCTTTCAACTGCAACCGCGAAAAATTACAGACGTTTCTTTCTCTGTCCGTTAACTTAAAGCGTGATTCCATTTAAAAATCCGGACCGCCTCACTCTACCGAGTCGCCTTAAACAGAATTCTGTTTATGCGAGCAATTGATAACAAGGCTGACCAAATGGAAATACCCTCCACACAACGTGGAAAGAACCTGACGACTGGACAGATAAACAAAACCAGAAGCAACAGAATTGATTGTAGGGGCGATATCACATCTAGTATAGGCTAAAGGAAACGATCTGTAAGTTCATGCGAAAGTCTCGGTCATTTTTCTTAAAGAAGTCTTCTGGATTTAAGAGTTTTGATTGCAATGTTTGAGAACTACGTGATCTGTTCAAAACTTTAAAATACCAGTAATAGTTGTTGACGAATGAAAGCAACGTTTAATTTTTGTCAGAGAGTGCGCTTTTACCTTAGTAACAACAGCGACATAAATTTCGAATTCAACATCATCGTTGAAGCATCGCGTTTACGGCTAACGGCAAACTTGAATTTGTACCACGTAACCAAGTTTCCCCTTTACTTGTTGTTTACTGTTCATCGTTCATTAAAACTACAGGAAAATAAAATTCTGTCCACAAGAATGGTTTAAAGCTGTTTTTATCTGCTCATTTCTAATTTTGAAAATTTTTCAACTTGAATCTCAAGTTTGCCGTTTGTCGTATAGGTCGTATAGGCGATGCTTAATGTCTCTATTATTATTTTGTAGCGCCTTTGAAGGCAACGCAGCGTCCAATGAAAACGCAAAAGCGCGCGCAAATGGTTTGGACAGGACTTTCGGTGCTCATTTTCCAGCTCTGCCATTGGTCAAGTCAGTTTTTAAGAACTGCGCGTGGTTTTGTAACTGTTATCATCTACCTTTAATACAACAAACTTTAAATTCCGGCGTATTCTTCTTCTCATTTTTAGTTTAAGTTGGATTATTAACAGTCAATTTCTAATATTATACTACTACATAAGAAATTTCTGCAATTTGATTGGTTCAAGGCAGTGGTATTTCAGCTTAATTTGAAATACCTACATGTGAAAATTACAACCCTTTTGCGAGTAGTAGTATAAACAAATAATAGCATGATTTGTCCGTGATATTTGGCATAAATACCACTCGTGACATTTCAAAATTGTCTCAAATTTCACTCGTCTAACGGCTCGTGAAATTATGTATAACAATTTTGAAATATCACTCGTGGTATTTATGCCAAATATCACTACAAATCATGCTATTACCTATACTTCCCGGAAAAATTTCAGTTTAATACCAGTGGAAAAAGGGTCGTGTTTCAATTTTTACAATCGCTCACGAAAAGATGCAAGTTTTTTCTTTGCGTTTATGACGTCAAATGGAACTCTCGTTCGTATTGTGAATCATGCTAACTCTAAGAAAACTGCAGCAATTTACTGAATAGTTATGCTTTCCTGCATCAACTTTTGTCTAACATTAATTCGCGCTTTTTGACTAATTTAAAGAAATAATTTCCGCTGTCTAACTTTTTGTTTTGCTTCGCTTAGTTTTCAGTAGTGCGCGCGCACAGGCAAAAACAGCTTAAAAAAAGAAAATTGTAATGAAGATTCTCAAACATAAAAATTCATTTTCCATCAGTTTCTCCTACGTGAAAAGTGTCTCTTTAGTTAACATTACTTGAATTTGAAGTTCTTGTATTAATGTCGAAAGCGTACCAAATCATTTTTGCCCGATTGTCTAACATAACCTGACTCGCAAGTGGTGAAGGGTATTGGCTTAACTCGAGTAATATAACAAGTTTACCGTACTTTTTAACACAAAAACTAAAAGGAAAATCAGTGAAGCTATCAACTCACCTTTACTCTGTTCACTCATTCTGATAATCAACTTTTGTAGCTTCAGAAAAAAAAACGCCTTTATTAATGCACTTGTTTAAGTACGTCTGTCAAAGAATTTTACTTCTCAGCGAATGCCTAGTTACCTTTATGACGTCACATGGAAACCAAATATGGTCAATTCGTTATTTTAAGCGTGCGCATTGTATTATCAATAAAGACTCCTTTTATGGTGTTATGACAAATCGCTATGAAGTAAACCTGTTTTGTTTCCTTTGCTATAGTGCAGAACTTGATAGCGAGCACGACGTTACTCGCTTCCGGTTGCTTTCCCTACTTTGTGTAACGCTCGCCTGGACCTTCAGTGGAAACTCAATTCAAACTATTGCACACTTCTGCGCTTTCAGTTTGGAATACGTCGAAATGTGTATTAACCCTTTAACACCCACTGTTAACATATAAATTCTCTACACTGATCTTCATACATTAGACTTAATTGAGAGAGTTTGATAACAGATCAAAGCATTTTCTCTGAAGTGATCCTTTTATTAACTCTCATAACAATTTCTCTTGGCAACACATGGTTATTGTTAGGAGAAAATTGATGTTGGTCACAACTGGGACTTAAAGAGTTAAACACATGCCTACTTAAGAAAATGCAATAAGTGTAGGATTATAATGCCCCACGAAATGCGCAGTTCTCATGAAACCGTAGCAAAACGAGCATGCTAACTGCATGCACCTTAAATGTCGCTGCTGTTGTTTCGCGCAGCAGTAAAATCGTCAGTATTAAGCAGCCTTAATGATACTCAGAACCACTTTAATTTAAAAAAAAAACTCTTCTAGGGCATCAGACGTTTTGGTAGGTTCTTTCTTCTTTTATTTTCCTTATCATAATCCTCTCTCTTATCCTCTCTTGTTGGAACTTAATAGTGGTTGACACGAGGAATTTTTTTCCTTAACAAGGAAAACTTTAATTTAACCTGAGATCAGGCCCAATTTGAGCGGTTCTCATACATTCTCTCTAACGGCTACCGCTAAAATTGGGGCTCTCTTTTCGTTTCGCGTTGCCCGCCGGAATGTAATTTTCAAAGCGAAACGAAAATAGAGTCTGATCTCAGGTTAACTTTCATTTTATTACACGTTAATTGATTACAATATACTATTGGTTTACCGTTTACCTATGGAATCTAATGTAAGAACTGCACTACAATGCTCATGAACAAATAACAACTATAGTTAAATTATTTAAAAATTTCATAACTTTAACTGATACCAATATTTGGCGAACATTATGTTAGCTATCAGTAGTTATCAGTCTAATCTAATTATCAGTTTGGAACCTCGATCAAAAACGCTTTGAAATTATACCCTAACAACTATAAGCGTTTCATCAAGCATTCCGATGTGTCACCTTTTTAAATCCTAACAAAATAAATTCTACCTTTAACAATTTTCGTTGCGGCTGTTTTACAAACTGTAGAGCAGTAAATATATATGATCCATGTGATCATGCTTGATATGGCATAGCCTGTTTCACTGCTCAGTCTAACTTCGCAGCTTTGCCGCTGGCAAAGAGCTGCGTTTTTTCTGGTGTCGAGGAAATATGTTCTCCTGTGTTGGAGTAGAATAGTAGGTAGTTTGGTGGCCTAAAGGAACCAGGCTAAATTAGCAATAATTTTGAACTACACTCACGCGACCCCACCTCGACGAGGATTAAATTTCACCCGGTACTAATGACCGGCGGCCTTCAAACAACCACATCACATTGATCTAAAAAAAAATGCATTTGTAAATATATATGAAATGTGCTTCTTGTTAGTTTTGGCATTTGACAGGTTTCTTTCCTTAATTAAGCAGAAAGTGTTCCATGGAATCATCAAACTCTTCCATAAATGGAGTGTGCGATGGCGAGGCCTTGTGACCGGTAAACTTGCTTGTAAAACTTTGGTCTCTGTAAGTTGTAATGTTGTCAAGTTTGCTCTTGCACCAAGCGTGAAGCATTTTTGATACATCTAAATCGTAGCTGTAATTGGATTCTTTGACAAGATCAGCCACATAAGCAGTCTGGAAGTCGATTGCGTCATGTACGTCTTTCAGTTCTCCCATCCTGGTGGTGAAAAGTACATCAAAATGAGTGCTTTACTTATTAAACTTCCTTTAACTTTTTTACAAAACATCTTGGAACAAGAAGATCTAGCATTACCGATTGCCTAAAAAGTTGCTATAAACTAATGAACGAGATTGAATTTATTAAATATTAATAATAAATAATGATATTAAAGGTGCCGAGAAGTGCATCTTTGCACTAAGGCAAAGCCAAACTAAATTATAATATATTAATATACTGGGCCTCCTACCGCTATTAAAGTTGTTAAAATTCCCAACTCGTGGCCCAAAAGTATTGGTTGCTAATAGTGCTGTAGTAGGTCAAATGTTCCTAACCCAGTGACTTTCATGGCAAAGAAACTTGAGAATATTGATGACACACAGCTTGGCCAAGGCCTTTCCTCTCTACCCGTACATGAAGAAAGAACGTAATTACCATTAAATTATTCTTACAACTCGATTTCAGCCGCCACTTTTAACGTAATATTTATAAAACTCCTTGCACTGGTCAACTCCATACCCAGGGAATGCGGGGCAGAAGCAGAAGATTTCAGAGGATTTAGACCGTCATTTTGGCCACGATATGCGGGTTTACGACAGTATTACTAAGATGCAAGTATCAGCTAGCGAAGACCATTTACGGTGCTTAGAAGAGGATTCACCCTTGCCACCATCTTGAATGCCAATTTAGTAATTCAAGGTAGAATATTGCGCATCTTTACAATTTTGGCTGTTTGAGAAATGGACAGTGTTGTTGATTTCACTATTAATTTGTAAAAGTTCAATTCGAGGCAAAAATTCTTGAAATTAATTTGGGTACATTTGCGATTTTTGAAGTACGGTATTTCCCCAGGGGCAGGGAACAAAACTGACGTTTTGACGTACGAATTTTAAAATTGCTCCTTTTAGTAGGGACTTGCTTAAGGTAGGAGGCAGACCTGGTCTACTGCTCTGGTATTCCCTGGGTATTATAGGGGTGCGGGTCTTTCAACTACCCCTCTATGTTGCTGTCAAATGGGTACCTCAACGAGCTAGTCAAATACCCCCCCGTCCCCGCCCCCAGGCACAACCCCCCGCCCACAAACGCATTTTACTTTGCGTAGTCGCGTTTCATTTAGGTTTGATGTACCTTTGCTTGCACTTTTTCATTTTGTTGTGCATTGGTACTTGAATAATCTACAAGCGCAGAGTATGCCATATGCTCCTACGCCACTGCAACCAGAACTGACCACTCAGCTCCCTTAAAATTGTGTCACGCACCAAGAGCAAATCATATGTTGGTGTCCTTCTTTGTGGCTGATACTGTCGCAATCTGTTATTAAGTGTCCTGATACTAAAGGTTATTTGATGAAACGTGACTAAAAAATGAACAACCGCATCATATTCGTATTCTCTCCTAAAATAGTCTGTAATAACTTTCCTTTCATCCCCAGTCGGTATACCTGAAGATGAAGCCATTGTTATTCAAAATGGAGAAAACTTCGATTCCAGAGTGCTCGTCGATATCATCATCTGACATTGCTTCTAGTCTCCCTAAATTTTGTTTAGTGTGAGTTGACGGTTGCGCATCGTGAAATTTTGTTTTGCATCATGAAACATTGTTGCGTGATGTCTGATGTCTTTGATTTGACTTCGAGAGTTCCTCAAGGGTCCTATCTTAGCCCTCTACTGTTTTCGATCTACGCAAGCAAGATATTTGATGTTATTCGATCGCATCTTCCATCCGTGCATGCGCACGCTGATGACACTCAGCTGTATGTTTCATTTTGTGCCAACAGTATTGACGATCATACTTCTGCCCTTGCTGCAATGGAACACTGCATAAGCGACATTAGGTCTTGGATGCATCATGATAAGCTATCGCGTAACGATGAATAATCTGAATTCTTACTCATTAGCTAAAGTTTCTGTTAACTCAATTACCGTTGGATCTGTGGTTGTTTCATCTGCTGGCGAAGCCAGAGACCTTGGTACTCACATTAATAAGACGTGTGGAGCAGCATTTTTCTATCTCTAAAATATTCGCCTCAACATAAAATTCGTATCTAAAGAAAGCACTGAGACCCTTATTTGCGCGTTCATTACTAGCGGGCTTGATTACTGCAACAGTTTTTTCTATGTTTTGCCTAACAGTCTTATGTTAAAGCTCCAGCGAATTCAAAACGCATGCACTCGCTTGGTTTATTGAGTGCCTTCATTTCTGTCACGTTACGCCAATATTACAGGACTGTTCCACCGGCTAACCGTGAGGCAACGCATTGATTTTAAGATGATTTTAATAACTTTTTAAGATTTAAAATAATGTGGCTCTTTCTTATAGTCTTTCGTCTCTTGTTTGTGTTACGAAACCTTCACGTTACAGTCTTCGAAGTTCTTGTGATGGAACCTTACTCCGCTTTCCACCAATGAAGTGATCAAAGACCCTTGTGGATCGCGTTTTTATGCTCGCGGCCCGCGTTTTTATGTCCGCAGCCCGCGTTTTTAAGTTTGCGGCCCCAAGCGTGTGGAACAGCCTACCACGTGACATACGGTCCAACATGAATCCATCAACTTTTAAAATGAAACTGAAAACATTTTTATTTTCCCAAGTTTTTTTCGTGACTAGGTTCTTGTTTTAACTTGTATATACTTATATTTAGGATTATTTTTACTATTTTTAGAACTTCTGTGAAGCGCATTCATCGCTAGGTTCTTAATTTTTACTTGCATTTAGAATTGTTATTATTGTTTTTAGAGCTTCTGTGAAGCACAATCTGTACAAGTGTCGATTATTATTGTTATTATTATTATTAGCGCGAAACTGTTTTGTGTCTCAAAACATCGTTGTGAGTCACGAAACTTTGTCTTGTTTCAAGCAAAATTGTTTTGTAACGGAAAAAATTTGGTTTTGTATCAGGAAATATTGTGTTGTATCGGGAAGTTTGTTGTGTTTTCGACATAATATTGAGTCGTGTTTTGCCCCCGGCCTGTGGGCCACCGTATTTTTCCTGAAGATAAAACAACAACAACAACAACAACAACAACAAAAATAATTACTTTGTTATCCAGTTTCTGCTGTCGCTTTCCATTTCTTCTTTATCAGGAAGTTTTAGTTCCCCCATGATGTACTTGACCACCCACTTTGCTTGTGCATCAAACATGGTGAATGTGTATGCTTGGTCCAACATACCGATGTACAGAACTTTGTCATTTCCGCCCCGGGTCCAGAGGATCGATTTGTAGAGGCCCTCTGGGTACAAGACATTGGTCGTCTTGAGACGCAAGCGCTCTTCCAAAAAAGGAAAAGAGTAGTGGTAGCCTGTGCAAAGTATGATGTCATCAACCTCCGCCCTGGTGCCATCTTTAAAATGGACTATGCTTCCTTCTATCTTGGAAAGTAGTGGCTTTTCTGTTATCTGTGGGGGCCATTTGAAACCCATCGGTCGAGTTCGCCAACAGCAGATGATATTTTCAGCGCCGTACTTAAGACACTGGACAGCGATGTCTTCTGCTGAGTAGCTGGAACCAATGGCAAGAACTCTTTTGCCTTTGAAGTGAGAGGCATTTCTGAAGCTATGTGAATGAAGAACTCGACCAGGAAACTGGTCAATTCCAGGAAAGGAAGGTATGTTGGCTACAGAGAAGTGCCCAATTGCTACAATGACGTAGTCAAATCTCTCAGCTGGAAGGACCTTGTCTTCTGAAAGATTTTTGGCGACTACAGTGAAGTCGTCGGTAGAATCGTTGTAGGTTACTTGACGTACAACATGACTGAAGTGAACCCAAGGGCGAAGTTTGCTTTTTGACCATCGGCCTGTGAAAGAAAACGTTTGTTAAACTCTTAATCTTAAAGCTAAGAAATATGAACCCCTGGTTGAAAAGAATCTTAAGTGAGTTTAATTAGTTCTTATTTTTGAATTTCTGTGATACACATACCAAATAGAGGTTACAGAAAACTCGCATTCCCTCCGATGAGGGAGTTTCCCCACCATCTGGGTTTTGTCAGAAATACAGTTTTTATGTTCCTCCCTTTCGTCTCCTTGTAACCCATAACGGGATTGTTTTTCTGTTTCTATCAGCGTTTTGTTGCATTGCAAACTTCTTCTATTTTTAAAACTAACAGTATTGGTATTTTGGCTCTTATCAACGTTGTATTGGTTCCCAAAAGGAGACTAACTTTATCTTGTATACTTCTTTTTTTTTTTTCGATTTATTTACAGCCTTGGCGGGGGTTTAATAGGAGTAGATACTTGGGTCTTTTTCTAAAAGGCTTTAGCCAAACAATAAATTTAATTCAAAACAAATACTTCAAAAAATATTTAAAAATACTTAACTGTCAGATAATTACGAAAGACCTCTCTCGGTGTAAACGATGGAATAGGTTTCCCAAAATGATCCTCAAAGGTATAGTCTGGAAGTTCATAACATTCCTTAGGAGCATTTGTCCACAGACCCTGGTACATACTTCCATGTACATGTTCCCCGTATTCATCGGTATCTGTGAACAAAGCAGATACATCTTTTGTTCAACGTTCTACGTGCTCAGGTCATCTATCGATTCAATTACTTCATGAAGAGTGCACCATCACCATATTTCTCTTGCCTGCCATTCACAGATACCACTACCACCACATTCAACAAACAAACATAATAGATTTGCATTGAATCTACATGGGCGGATCCAGGATTTCTCTTAGTAGTGCGTGCACTACTAAGGAATGGCACAACTGACTGCTGACGTAAACAAATTTTAAAGGCGAATACGAAGAAGAAGGCTTTTGACCAGGAAATAACATACAGTAGGAACTGCTGAGAACAATAGACGACTGTTTAACTGTGACAATAGACGGATCGAAACGCACCAATTACTGATTACGAGTCTTCATGGCCAATAACATCACGACTTAACTGACAGACGACCAATATCACTGCGACGTAATTGACCAATCAGATCAACAACCAGAGTATAAGACCATCAACTGACGTGATACAACTCACTTTGACTCTGAAGGTGACTGCCGCACAGGTTGTCGAAACGTCAGTCACTGTCAACAACAACAGTCCTGTTTAGGACCACGTTCACCCGGACGATCAAACACAACCTACTTTTGAAATGACTCCTGTGTTCAAACCTTTCACACATAATTAAAACAGTTATTAGATTCAGTTTTTCTGATTCCCGGAATAATCAAAGTCTAGGTAAGTGTTATCAGCGTAGACCTTCGGCTCGGCTGATAACACTTACCTCGACCTTGATTATTCCGAATATCACAAAACCTCATCAATTGATTGTTTATAATAGGAAGCCGCAGTTCATCTCAAGAGGGGGGGAGGGGGCACCCCCTGCACCCTCCCCCTAGACCCGCCCCTGACCTGGTGTTACTTACTTACCGGTTAATCATTCTTGTTCACCCAACAACCACTTAATAATTTCTCTTCTCCACTACATTTCATTTATCTCCTCTCCACCGGCATTAATACAACCCCACATTTTATTGTTTTCCATCTATCATTATTACATTAAATTGGTTTTCCCTCCACCACCACCATCACCACCCCTACATTTCTACTGTTTTCTATCTACCGGTATCATAATTCTAAAGACCTCATTCAACACCACATTTTTATTCCCTCATCCTCCGCCACAGTTCTAAGAATACACCCTAAAAACAACTTTGGATCAAAACAAGCAAATTAAAGACTTCGCAATTTTAATTCAACAGAGATCATGCTTTTTGTTAGATTTATTTCGGCGTATATAAGGTTATTTCTGTGAGTACTGAATCTGGCCCCGGTCGCTCAAACGTTGGATAGCGCTATCCAGCGGATAAGTATTGGGGAAACTAATTGCACTATCCACTGGATAGAGATTTATCTGGCCCCAGTTGTTCAAAAGATGGCTAACGCAATCCATCGAGGAAATCACTATCCACTGCATAACGCAACTGGTTTCCCTAACACTTGTCCATTGGATAGTGGTGGGTAGCGCTATCCACCTTTTGAAGAACGGAGGCCTGGTGAACGAAAGTAAAATGGTGGACCACACTCCCCAGCCCCATCTTCTCCGCGTTCCCTGTAACTTACTTAGTCGTTTACGGTGATAATAATAAACTTTATAAAAATATTAGGGACTTTAAGATCCAACGACGCGGACGACAACGAGAACGTCAAAAAAAAAAAAAGCAATAGGTTTAATTAGCAAAACAACAACTTCGCATGAGCATCACACTTTTTTTGAACATTTCTTTCCCGTTTTTGCACGACTACGACGTGAGAATGCCTAATTTCGCGTTTTCTGGAGGACGTAAACAAGCAACCACGAAATTTTATTTCTGTTTCTGAGCTTTACTGGTCCCTTGAAATCCAGCTTCAGGAGGGTTCGCCTACAATTTGCAAAGTAAGTGGGTAGGAATAATCACCATAACGACTGAAAGAACGCAAATTCACTTTTTAAGCGACGTTCTTGTCGCCGTCGCGTCGTTGGATCTTAAAGTCTCTAATAATTAAGATAGTACGCGCGCTCTGATTGGAAAGCCTGTTTTTGCAAAACAAGATTACGCGTGCAAGACTTGGTGTACAAGTCTTCCCGGCTGGTGACAATTTCTCTTTTAATCAGTGCTATAACTAAGCGTTTTGCGTTTTTTTTCGCGGGAAAGTTAATTTATTAAAGCAATGTAAAACTTTTCCCCTGTATTTGCTTAGCCTGATATAAACACGAGAGGGGTCGGAAGAATTGTCGACATTTATGTAAGTACAGCAAAATAATCTCCTACCTGTTCGCCATGAATAGTTCCAGAGACCACCCCAATCAGACTGCTTTTCAAAGCACACAATCTCTGGAATTTCCTGTCCCTTCATTTCCAACTGCTTGAATTGATATAAAGCGGACATTCCACTGGGTCCTGCACCAATCACACAAACGCGCTTTGCCTTATACATTTCCTGAGAAAGAAAACGGCACAGTTGATTATTTTTATGTACTTTTCATTGCGCTCACCTGATCTGTAGCCTTCTCTTCAGCAGTGATTCATGGCTCAATCGTGGGTTCACTTTTGTTTGCAGTTGTGAAAAGACTAAAAAGAACTGGCTTCTTCCAAGGGTAAAGTGACCGCTAGGATATCTTATGCGTACAGTTTTCAGGTTTGCATGGAAAATAATGAACTAATAAAGAGGAGAAGCCGTTACGTCACGTTGCCATGGTTGTAGCAAAATTTCTGGATCTCAACAACCGCGGGTAGTATTGCAAATATGGTAGGAAAAACGAAAAATTGACATGTATGACTTTCCTGTGCTTGACTGCACTCAGGGAAAAAAAACCGTAGATAGACTATACTTTTCTTCCATCGTTCGACAACGCAAATGGCCGTCAGTTCTTTCAAGTACGATTATTGTGATCCAGAAATTTTGCTACCTTGGTAACGTGACTCCACACTATAGTTTGAAAAGTTAGGAGTTGGTCTTGGAGAGAATTTAACACAGAATCCTTATTTATGAATTGCAAAGAAACCTGGCGGTACTCCAGTACATTCCATCAAGGAATTCTAACAACTCTGCACGCACAGGTTCACTAACATTTATAAGAGGATCCTTTCTCTCTGGTTTATAAACGCTTTACCGTAAATTTTTGTATTAAGCCCCAAACACATTTGAAGAGGGAGCTTATCTGAGAGGAGGGAGCTTATTTAATTTAACAAAGACGATGGTATCCGTTCTTCATAACAAACTAGAATGCAAAGAAGAAAAGCCAATGTACTAGAAGTTGGAGATGAAGTTGGTGAATAAATCGACCCGGATCAGACAGTCATGAAGGATAATTAACAATTATTCCTGAGTCAATAGCCCATGAGGCCGAAGGCCGAATGAGCTATTAATTCAGAGGCCATGAGGGCGACAGGAATAATTGTTTTAGTAAAATCCAACTAGTCGGTCAAAAATATCGAGACACAACACCTTTAGCTAGCAAAACGCGATTCAGCCGCCATTGTTTTGGTAGCCGGCGATTTTCGCTACTAGTGGGCTATAACTTATGCCCTAGTAGTAGCTCAACCAATCAGAACGGAGCACTGATAATAGACCACTAGTTGGATTTTACTAATAAGGGGATAATTAAGGATAATAAGGGGTATGGGGGCTTAAAAGAGAGCGGAGCTTATAAACTTTTTCCCCCGAAAAGGGGGGCTTATTTTAGAGGGGTTGGGGGGTGGGGCTTAATAAAGGATTTACGGAAATCCAACCTCAAAAGTTGTAGACAATCTGGAAAATTTGTTCCGCACCTCGCTAAGACAAACTGTCGCCATTAAAGACGCTGACTTCCTATACTGCCCAAGTTTTGCTGCTCTGCGTAAAAAGCTTTTTTACCTCCGCTGCACAATTACTTGGAAATAGATGGCATTGTGCCTCAGATAAGATATAAAGTCGATTGGCTGTTAAATGGTATTTCTACTGATGATTTTCAAATCGACGTAAAGTTGTTTCAGCTTGTCCAGTCGTTTATTTTGCTATCAAATCGCTTCTGTTAGTTGCTGTGTGTGTTTTTTATATTTATTTATTGACTGATTTGTGTTTTTCTTTTTATTCTTTCGCTTTTTTTATGTGTGTGTCTATTTAAAAGCTCTCAAAACATAGCCAAGAAAGTCTTAATACTGCTGACTGTTTCGATGACTGTCAGCGATCTTCATCAAAACTATAGTTTTATAGTTTTGATAAAGATGGGTGACAGTCATCGCAATACTGTCACCATCATTAAGACGTTTCTTGGCTATGATTTGAGAACTTTTAAATATATATTAACTTTACTAGCCTGATGAATTTTTTCAAGAACTTATTGCTGTGTGTTCGATCTTGATGTGCATATGTAGCTAAGCTCTCGCGAGCGAAGCGCGCCAACGGCGTACCATGGGTAAGAAAATGAAGTAATCTACCCATCCGAGAAAATTTGGTAATCACGTGACCGTACACCGACCGACCGCCTGCTCGAGAGACCGTCCGTTCGCACTACAGGCATACCAATGTAAAATAACTCAATCAACAGGTATGGTAACACAAATGCAACTTGAGGTTACTTTGGCGGGGAAATGCATAGCCACCGGCGTCTTATAAAGCAGAGACAACAAAAGAGTCAATAAAGACGAAAACGGAAAGCGGAAATTGTTTGTGTATCCGTGTTGTCTAAAGTATTAAGCTTAGATTAATTGTCATGCCCACAAATTTCGAATATAGAGCAAGAGAAAGACAGACAAAAAGAGAAAGTGGGCGGCAGGCCAGCGAAGCTCAACGAGAAAAAGGGCGACAGGGATTAGAGCGAGAGATAAAAAACAAAGGAGACATTGTTTTGTTGGAAGAACAACATGAAAATTTTGTAGCGGCGGTGACAAAATGAGAAATGCTAGCGGCCGCCAATGTAAGGTGAAAATGAGCGGCAGTGGAAAAAAGTGAACGGGAAACGACATTTCCTCCATAAAACGTGTAACTAAGAAGTTTCTGGAAGTTTCAAGTTGTAGTCGTGCAAAAAAACGGCAAAGAAATGTACAAAAAAAGTGTGCTGCACGTGCAAAGTTGCTTTTGCTAATTAGACCTATTGTTGTTTTTCACCGTTTTCCGGCGTTGCATGCCTTCCCCGTTTTGCATTAGACGATTTTATATTTTGTTTGAAAAAACTATAAATATTATCGAGAGCTTCGCTTTTAGCCCTGGCTAAATCTATATATTATTTTTAAAATATTTAATGTAAACAGCTAGCGTAAGCTCTCTAGATGAGCCCTTTAGGCTCTTAAAGCAAATGCTACAATAAATATTGTCTATATATAGAAAAAAGACGCCGACTTGAGGTCCTCAGGGGGCTTTCGGAATAACAGGGGTTGACTGTAACGATCAGTGCCTGAGTTCACCTCTATACTCCGACGGTGATGTTGGAGTTTAAGACTCTTTAATGATCAAAGACCCTTCCGCGGTTTTTTCAACTTTTTGACTTGAACCAGGGAGAGAAAATCCGTCGCCTTCACTGGACAACACCTTAAAATTAGTAAACTTGCGATGTTTGAAAGTGATTCATCTTAAAAGCTAGTTATATAACTGACCCAATTGGAACTAACAAAAATAACTGTGGCGCTATGTATTTCAACAGAAACTCATAAGGGGTTGAATCAACCCCTTATGAGTTTCTGATTTCAGTCAGTCATTCACATGCTCGGATCTCTTTGTAAATTTTACAACACTTTTTCTTGTTCTATTTTACTCCTTTCAATTAAGACTTAAAAACTAATACTTGCGTCAACCTTTATTCAAAAATTTATAGTCCTGCAACGGGGTTACCATCACGCAACACGCTTAAATAAAATGAAATAAAATTAAAAGTAATGACGTTAAAAAAAAACTTTTCTACAAAAGATAAAATGGATAAAAAAAAAATTTCACAGCATCAATCATTATGCAATATTAAAATTCATCATTGACTAAAATACTCAAATAAAACTTTTTTGAAACGATCTGCGAACTTGATGTTAACAATTTCGCTTGGTAACGCATTCCTGTCCTTGACAGTTCTACATAAATAACTATTCTTGTAAGTCTCAGTATTTGGCAGCAGTTCAATAAACTTCTTATGGCTAGAGTTCCTTAAATGCCTTCTGCGCTTCGTAACATAGTCTGGGAAGGCCAGGCCGCCATCACCATGAATCAGCTTTGTGGAATAAGGTTAACCGCGAGATTGTTCTTCGTTTCAGGGGTATCCAGTTTAATTCGTTCAAGAGGTTTGTAACTGTTCCTGGTTCCCGCATGTAACAGTTTTTAACGAAGCGTGCGGCTCTTCTTTGTACTCCCTCTATTTGTTTGACGTATTTTTTAAGTGTGGGTCCCAAACTGAGCTTGCGTATTCCACGTTAGGCCTCACAAGGGCTTTGTAGGCTGCTTCTTTCACTCCCTCGGGACAACTGCTCATGATCAGGTTTCGCCGAAGAAATCCGAGTGATCGATTGGCCTTCATGACTTTGTTATTTACATGCTGGCCCCAGTCGAGGTTTCTGGACAATTCTACGCCTAGATAGGGGTGGTGGGTGACCGAATCTAAAACTTTTCCCATAAGGACATAGTTAGACTCAACAGGATTTTGCTTCCTCGATATTCTTAAGACGTGGCATTTGCAGGGGTTAAGTTTCATTTGCCATTTCTGGGCCCATTCTTGGAGTGCTGTTAGATCTGAATGCAGTTTGGCGGCATCATTATAAGAGCGAAAAGACACATCCTGGAGGTACAATTTTCTCCTACCGAGAACTGTCCCCTGGGGGACCTCTGATAGAACTGGCACGTCCGGAAAGTTGTACCCATCAACGACGACTGACTGGCTTCGAAGTTAGCCAGGTGTTAAGAATACCACGTAGGCCATGGTAGCGCAGTTTCATTAGGAGGCGCTGGTGCGGAACCGAATCGAAAGCTTTCGAAAAGTCCATGATTATTAAGTCAGTTTCCTCACCTTTGTCAAGGGAGCGGGCTGCGAAGTGACCTATTTCTTCTACTGTACAAATTAACTAAGTTTCACATGACAGTTTTTTTCGAAAGCCATGTTGATAGTTAACTAGCACTTGATTTGAATCAAGGTGGGACATCATTTCGTGGAAGATAATGTGTTCCATAATTTTACAAGGCACCGACGTAAGAGAGATCGGCCGTTAGATTTTAGACTGTAACAAAATGGCGTTATTAACCACCCCGGGGGGCGGTACTCCCATACATTACCTATACGGGTATGTGCCGCCCAACGGGGTCGTGATTCTGCAGCTTCTGTTTTAGAAAGGGGTATCCATTTCAGAGGCGTTTTCTAAAACGGGGTATAAAAAATTGTGGATCACGGCTTTATCTTCTGCTTAAAATTGTTGCTGATTATGAAGAAGCATTTATTTGATGTATAAGTCGAACAAATAAAGAAATATCTTTTTAAAAAACAGGGCTATATTTCAATTTACAAACATTCTAGAACGGAGTACAAAAAATTGGCCTATTTCTAGGACGGGGTATCAATTTTAGGGGAATTTTTTTTTAGAACGGGGTGCCAAAATGGAGTCCCGGGCGGCACATACCCACCCAAAAAATACCCAAGTGCCCCCCCCGGGTTAACCACTTCTTTTTCTTTCTAAAATGACAGTTGCTTTTAAATTCATGTTTCTCAGATGGTTGGTCTCTTACATTGATGTTACACCGTCACCGGACGATTCGCAACGACGATTTTAAGCGCAACACAGCGTAAAATTTGTAACCCTTTGAACCAATGTTGCAATAATGTTGTTATGCTGTGTTGCTCTTAGGGTGTTTCGACAATTCCAATTCACGTATGGAAACTAGACCGAGACTGCGGTCATGTCGGATCAAAAGTTTCAACTGCGAATTGTGTCGTTCTGTTTATTTTCTTGATCCATTCACAGTAGAAACCGATCAAGCCTTCCTACGAAGGATAAAATTAAAGGTGATTATTATGCTGTTGAGCTCATTTCTGGGTTTAATATTGTTCTCTTCGGCTGGAAAATTATAAATTCTAACTATGCCTCGATTCAAAAATCGAATCAATGGTGGTCTTTACACTAGACCCTAAATAAGCTAAGAAATATTTCAAGACAAGAAAATTTAAAAGAAAGCTTCACACACAACCTATCTTTTTTACTTCAGGTTTACTTAAGCCTATTTTCCCACGCAATGTGATTGACATGCTTCGCCTTTCTCAAAGTCACTTGAAACTTTCTTGAATCGTTTCAACTTTCCGACTTTAATGAAATGCAAAGTAAAGTTACTTGAGATTTTACTTAGGCCTTCACACGTATTTTTTGTTTAAGTTAAACTTAGCAGCTCTTAAGTCTTACTTAACAGCCCACTGTAAATATATTATATAATGAATTGATTATTTGAAAGAATGAATCCGTCAGTTGTTCCCGTATTCAAATTCAATTCGGCATTCTGCATGCGTAATGAGCAGTGAATATGTTACGAGAACTTCTCTGTATTTGGACGGATTAAGAATCTTTCAATGGATGAAATTTCTTAGAAGACATTTACATCAAATTCAGGGAAACTGAGCTGGTAGAAATTTCCTAAGTGCCTCGCGTGTGAATTCATGGCTCATGGCGCACGCAAGGATGCAGAGATGATTTGAAGTCTACAAGTACCAACGGATTCAACTTTCGAATAATAAATTCATTTATGGTATCTTGCAGTGTACGCTTCACCTGGATTGACTGTAATAATACAATCTATAAAACGTCGAAAGGTCAGTCACTGTCAACAACAACAGTCCTATTCAGGACTACGTTTACCCGGACGATCAAACTCAACCTTTTGAAATGACTCCTGGGTTCAAACCTTTCACAGTAATACAATTTATGTTGCCGGATTGTTTTTGGTTCATAGATTGTGACGGAATAAATTAACGCGTTTATTGGTCAGTATGATCAAAATGATAGGAATTAAATTCTCCAACTTCAGTTGTGTCCAACAAATCTCGGACGTGAAGAGCTTTTCGTTTCATTAACTTTCGTCAGTTGACTTCTTTTCCTCCGCGTAGATCATCTTTTCGAACTTTGCCGTTTGGAAGTTTGATGCTTCATTAATCCAGTCAGAATTCAATACTCGAGACTTGATCGCCGAACCGTCGCAATACACACAGAAGGACCTGAAGTTTCGTGATTAGAGTTAAGAAACTGAATAAATCAAGTTCCTGTTGGGTTCATTACACCAGGGTAAGCTGAACTGAAACTCATTCACTCAGTTTCCTAACCCTAATTACTAAGCTTCTGAGTTTTTCGGCATTCTGCAATATACCCCAGCCTAGCTGTACCCAAATCGTGGGAAAAGGAGTTGCAAATGGACCATCCATTCCAATGAATTCGTACCTACCTGATCCCAAAGAAAAGCTGTCCTTATACTGTCCTTTCACTGGACTCTTTCTGACACTGGTTATGCAGTTAACGAAGGTAACTTCTGACAATCAATGGAATTCACGCCTAGTGCTGGTAAAGGCGACACCCAGAAGGGAATGGGGGGAGGGGACGAAATGAGGTCTGGGATCGAGAATGTTCTCCCAACTTGCAAAGCGGTCACGCATCGTGGTGGTCAGCGGATAATTGCAGTATTTTTCCCAAAGTAATATTTTAGAAGCGAGAAGCGAACTTACAGAAAAAAAATTCAACATTAAATTGAAAAAATAATATTATACCTCTTTATTTTTTTCGCATATCGTATTCGTCCTTTGCTTCTGAAATTGCAAAATGGCCGCGACAGTCCGACAACAACACGCGCTGGACTATAGATCGAGTTTACAGGTTACATCGTTTTTGCTGGACGAAGACATCTGGCCCCGGTTGTTCAAAAGATGTATAGCGCTATCCACCGGATAAATCACTATCCAGCGGATAAGTATTAGGGAAACCAATTGGCCTATCCAGTGGATAGTGATTTATCCAGTGGATAGTGCTATACATCTTTTGAACAACTGGGGCCAGAAGATTATAGAAGTTATGATGCTGATAAAAATTACTAGAGAAAGTATTAAATTTATCGGAAGTAGGTCTATTCAAGAAAGCTTTATAAATATGAGCTTATATTATCACATTCCACACTCCATAACAACAGCAGTGATAACATTTGTTTCAAAATTATGACACGATATACGTGCGGTTTTTTGCCACGTATACATGCGATCTTTCCTGCTTTGTGGGTTTTTTTTCCCAAGTATATGACCATTTTCTTCTCAAACGCGCCTATGCGCACAACAAGAGCCCATATGTAGCGGCCAACACAAGCGAAGCAATTTATGACAACGACCTTGAGTTCGCAAGCGACGACACACTATAAAGCGAGGAAATATTTTACGGACAGGTGTCTTGAATCGTGTTTTCAACGTGATCATAGGATCCAAGTCCTTATCGTGAACTGAAACATGAAATACAAAAGAGGCTAAGCTAATTTCTAACGACATACAAACAACATTTCAATCATTCCATTGCAAAATTACAAGTAACACTAAGTCTAAGCCGAAGAAGGTAAACGAATCAAGTCTTAAGAAAATAATCGATAACGAACTGACAAATAAAAAATTCGAGATTATAAAAAGATACATCTAATAACAAAGCGAAAACAGTTCGATGTACTATAAAGATCCGTAGAACCATAAGGTAGAAATACAAACA